>CM055120.1:367206492-368406492 GCA_029206835.1 Rana muscosa | reverse complement strand
GTCTTGCCCTAGAATTATTGTTCTCACTCTATCGATCGGGGCAATACCTGTGGTTTGAACACCGTTTACATATGCATGCGCGACTTGCGTACACGTTCACTTCTGCGCGCGAGTACTGAGGGATGGAGCACTTTACATATTTTTTTATTTTACTTTTTATTTTTACCACTTTTATACCTATTACAAGGAATGTATACATTATTGTAAAAGAAATAGGGATGACAGGTCCTCGTTATTTTGAGATCCGAGATAAGACCCCAGAACTCTTTTACCTTTAAAAGCAAAAAAAAAAAAAATTCCCCTTGCATTTCGACTTCTTGGCCAGCAAACGGCAACATCAGATCGCTTCCAGGCTTTACCGATGGCTCCAGTAGGCCCGGAAACGACCGGAAAGCGGCGGGAGTAGGCACCTCTCCAGCCGCCTCTGAAAGTGATCCTGTGGGATTGGCCATAATAAAAAAATTATTCCGATAACACTGGCATTTAACATCAAAGTAATGATGTATTTTTATCATGGGCAAGTCAGCAAGTGGTCAAGGAAAAAAAAAAAAAAAAAAAGTAGAAAATGAAAGGAGCCGAGTGAAGTATTTGATCGTGTGAACAGCGACTGCATCCAAACAGCCAGCTAGCCATGAGCACTGCAGATTCTTAAATACAATAGCTGGGGATTATCCTACATGTGTTTGGCAAGGATGGAGGCATCTATTAGATTAGATGTTTCTTGTTTGGTGGATTGGGTGGTTTCAGCCCTTCCCAGTTTCTAAAGTGTTGCGCCACAACAGGGCTCAAGGCTTTTTACCAAAAATTGTTTTCATTTACTAAAACAGCCGTCCTGAAAACAAAACATCTAGTCCAGTATTCAAGAACAACCTAATAGGACAAAAGTCCCCTCTTGATCATTTGAGATTGGAAACATCTGCCTGGGATTCCCGTTTCCGGTGCTCAGAATGATTCTTCCGCGTGGCAAGACATTGTAAGTGTAAAACATGTGCCCTGAGGAGGCCGGAGAGAAAGAAGGAAGGACACACAAGAGACAGACCTCGGTGTTGTGTTTCACGAAGAACAGATACCCGCTTTGAAGTGTGAAGACATATATGGGTTTACTTAATAAACACGCAGCAAAGAACAATGGGACTTATTTATGAAAACTGATGAAAAGGTGAAGCCCATGCCTGCAGCAACTTTGAGATTTTACATGAAAGGTGAAGGCCAACATTTCCTTTTCTCAAATTTCCATAAGTCACCCCCAATGGTGTACACCACTGATCAAAAGGCAGCTTAAAGTGATATTAAAAAAAATAAAATAAAAAAAATAATGCCTTTTTAATAACAAACATGTTACACTTACCTGCTCTGTGCAGTGGTTTTGCACAAAGGAGCCCCAATCCTTCTTTTCTCAGGTCCCCCACCAGCACTCCCGCCAAGTTGCCTGGTCCGGGGGCTCCCAACTCGTTGCTCTGCATGTCCATTCACACACAGAGCAACTGCTCTGCCCCACCCCCCCTTTGCTCACTGGCTGTAAAAAACAGCAGTGGGAGCCAAATGGTTCCCCCTGCTGTCTCAGCCAATGGGGAGGTAGAGTCCCTGGAGAGCCGAGGCTCTTGTGCCCATCACTGGATCACGATTGGGCTCAAGTAAGTATTGGGGGGGCTGCTGCACAGAGAAGGTTTATTTACCTTCATGCCATGAATGCATGAATGTAAAAAACCCTGAGCCTTTACAACCACTTTAATACTGCCAACATTAAAGTGATTGTAAAGTCTAATTTTTTCCCTATAAAATAAACATGTGGCTCTGTTGCAGTGCTCTTCTGTGATCCAGGCCCCTCCCTCCTGTTCAGTGGGGGCACCCAAACCGAGTCGCAGTTCCCTGTGTCCATTCAGAAACAGAGTAGCCCCGACCCTTCTCTCCTCTGATTGGCTAGCCGACTTTGATTGACAGCAGCGTCAGCCAATGGTGCTGCTGCTGTGTCTCAGCCAATCAAGAGGGAGAATCTTGAATGGCTGAGACACTCGTGGACAGAGAGGGACCTCAGGTAAGTATTAGAGGAGCTGAGGGAGGCCGCTGCACACAGAAGGCTTTTTATCTTAATGCATTAGGAGAGAAAAAAACTTCTGCTTTTACAACCCCTTTAATGGAAACAAATAGTCCATTGGTAGCTATGGGATACTTCACATTGCAGATCAAACATTAAAGTGTTTAAGCCACTGTGTAAAGTACACGCAATCCCCTCTGTTAGAAAACATTCTATGATCCACTGTCTGTGCTTTGTAAAAAATAAAAATACGATTTTTATAACAGCTTACCTGTAAAATCCTTTTCTTGGAGTACATCACAGGACACAGAGCGGCATAGTCATTACTATGTGGGTTATATCGTTTACCTTCAGGTGCTGGCACTGGCAACTTCCAAACCGGAAGTACCCTCCCCTATATAAGCCCCTCCCATCCGGGAGCACCTCAGTTTTGTAGCAAAGCAATAAGTGTCCCCAAAAGAGGGGTGGGAGCTCTGTGTCCCGTGATGTACTCCAGGAAAAGGATTTTACAGGTAAGCTGTTATAAAAATCCTATTTTCTTTCTCGCACATCACGGGACACAGAGCGGCATAGTCATTACTATGTGGGACGTCCCAAAGCAATGCCCAATGAGGGGGGGATACACCATACATAAGCTGAGCGCTATCAGACATGAGGATCTTTTGCGGCCTGCAACACACTGCGCCCAAAGGCGACATCCTCCTGACTTCTAACGTCCACCTGGTAGAACCTAGTAAACGTGTGTACTGAAGACCATGTTGCGGCCTTACAGATTTGAGCCAGGGAGGCCTGGTGATGCACTGCCCATGAAGTTCCAACTGCTCTCGTGGAGTGCGCCCTAACTTTGAACGGAGGCGGTCTCCTTCTCAAGCCATAGGCTTGCATAATGACCTGTCGAATCCACTTGGCTAAAGTAGATTTTGACGCTGCCTGACCCTTTCTGGGGCTTTCCGGCAGAATAACAAAGTATCCATTCTGCGAATCTGAGCAGTGGCTTTTAGATAAGCTTTAACTGCTCTTACTACATCCAAAGAATGTAATAACTTTTCCTCTACCGAACTAGGTTTGGGGAAAAAGGAAGGAAGAACCACATCTTGGTTCAAATGAAACCTTGATACCACCTTAGGAAGAAAGGCTGGATGAGGACGTAACACTACTCTGTCCTTATGGATAACCAGATATGGCTCCCTACAGGACATAGCGGCTAATTCCAACACTCTTTTAGCCGAACAAATGGCTACTAGAAAAATCAATTTCCTGGTGAGAAGAACCAAGGAAATGTGCTGTAATGGTTCAAATGTTTGTTTCTGTAGAACCGACAGAACCAGGTTTAAGTCCCATGGACATATGGGAATATTAGCCGGAGGGCTAATACGCATCACTCCTTGTATAAAAGCTTTGACTAGTGAATGCAAAGCCAAGGGCCTTTGAAAAAATATTGACAAGGCCGAAATCTGACCCTTGATAGTACTCAAGGCAAGCTTCCTATCTACAGCCCACTGTAGGAAGTCCAGAATCCTACCTATTACGTACTTACGTGGATGCCATTTCCTGGCCTCACACCAAGCGATGTACGCCTTCCAGATTCTATAGTAGATCTGCCTGGATACCGGCTTCCTGGCATTGATCATGGTAGCTACCACAGGATTAGAGAGACCTCTCTTTTTTAGAATGTGGGCTTCAATAGCCAGGCCGTCAAACCTAGGGCTGGTAAGGAAGGGTGGTATATCGGTCCTTGCGAAAGCAGGACTCCCCACAGACATTTTTACAATCTCCGCGTACCATGCTCTTCGGGGCCATGCTGGAGCCACCAGAATCACTGGTTTCTTTTCTACCCTGATTCTGCGGAGTAATCGAGGTAACAATTGTGGCGGTGGGAATGCATATATCAGCTTGAACTGATCCCAAGGGAACACTAGGGCATCCGAGCCGCAAGCTAGGGGATCCCTTGTCCGAGAGACAAACCTGTCCTCCTTTGCGTTAAATCTGGATGCTAGAAGATCTACATCCGGTGTTCCCCACCGCTGACATATTGTCCGGAAAACCTCGGGGTGAAGGGACCATTCCCCTGGGCATAATTGTTGGCGACTTAGAAGGTCCGCCTTCCAATTCTCCACTCCTGGAATGAATACCGCGGATATGGCTGGGACATATCTTTCTGCCCATTTCAGGATGCAATTTACTTCCCTCTGGGCTGCACGACTCCTGGTGCCACCCTGATGATTGATATATGCCACTGCTATGGCATTGTCTGATTGAATTCTGACAGGGGACCCTTGGAGTTTGGATGTCCATGCTACTAGGGCATACCGGGCTGCTCGTATCTCTAAGAGCTTGATGGGCAGGGCCTTTTCTGTATCCGACCATCTGCCCTGGAGAGACCATTGCTCCAGTACTGCTCCCCAGCCTATAAGGCTGGCATCTGTAGTGACCACCTTCCAAGAAATCGGACTGAAGGATTTCCCTTTTTCCAGATTCTGGGGAACCAACCACCAACAGAGGCTCTTGCGAACGGAAGGGGACATTGGTAAGTCTAGGGCCTGAACATTTTTGTTCCAGGCTGACAGTATGGCCCTTTGCAAATTCCTTGAATGGAATTGACCGTAGGGTACTGCTTCAAATGATGCCACCATTTTTCCCCATCAGCCTCATGCACAGGCGTATGGACGGCTGTCTTTTTGTACCCACTAAGTGGATCAAATCTCTCAAAGACGACACCTTTTCTTGAGGCAGAAAATTTTTCTCTGGTCTGAATCCAGCCTTAGCCCCAAGTATTCCAGACTTTTGACTGGTTTTAGGGCTGACTTGTCTCGGTTGATAATCCAACCGTGAGATTCCAGATACTTGACTGTCTCGTGAACAGCCACTTCTAGTTTTTCCACTGAGTGGTCTATCAGCAACAAGTCGTCTAGATATGCCATTATCGTTACACCTCGTGTTCTTAGATTGGCCAATAATGGGGCCAGAATTTTTGTGAACACTCGTGGTGCTGTGGCCAGACCGAAGGGTAAGGCTCTGAACTGAAAATGGCGCCCTTCTACTGCAAAGCGTAGAAATTTTTGGTGGACTGGAAAGATGGGAATGTGCAAATAAGCATCTTTGATGTCGATCGAGGCTAACCATTCCTCCCCTTGTAGGGCAGTGGCCACCGATCGGATCGACTCCATCCGGAAAGTCCTGATATGTAGGAATTTGTTTAGCCCTTTTAGATTTAATATGGGCCTCACGTCCTCGTTTGGCTTCGGGACTGTAAAGAGGTCTGAGTAAAACCCGAACCCCTATTCAGGGGAACCTCCATAATTACTCCTTGGAGCAATAGTTGTTCTAGTGCCAACAGGAGGGATCCTCTCTTCCGGGGATCCCTTGGCACGTTTGACCTCATAAAATGGGAAAGAGGAGAGTCTTTTAACTCCAATTTGTATCCCAGACTTACTGCTGAGAGCACCCATCTGTCTCTGATCGTGTCCCGCCAGGTCTCTGCGAACAACTGGAGTCTTCCCCCCCACCCGATTGAGTGGGGGCAACCCTTCATGAATTTGACTTGGGGGGAGGTTTTGTACCTCTCCTGACCCAGGGTTTCTTGTTACCCTGCGATTGTCCCTGATTTTTTACCCCCGGGATTTGACCGAGGAGGCCGTCGGAACTGTTTCACAGCCGATGTCCCAGGGACTGGAGAAGCAGGCCTCTTAAAAGAGGGATCTCTAACTGTTTTTACCCGGCAAGAGTGTACTTTTACCGCTGGAAATTTTCTGGATATATATCTGTCCAGGTCTTCCCCGAATAAGCGTTCACCATGAAATGGGAAGCTAACCAGGAATTTTTTACAGGGAGCTTCAGCAGACCAGTTTTTGAGCCATAGAAGCCTGCGCATATGTACTACAGACAGCGTAAGGCGGGAGGCCTGGTGGATTGAATCCTTTATGGCGTCAACCGCAAATCATAAGGCTCTAGGTAGATCAGCTAGGGCAAGAGCCTGCTCATCTGGCAAGTCCCTTAAGACCCGTTTCAACTGATCCTTCCCTGCTTGGCAGACCCCAATAGCTGCCACTGCTGGTTGTGTCACCAAGCCTGCTGTAGAGAAAGCAGATTTTAATAAGGACTCCAATTTTTTATCTATTGGGTCCTTGAACATTTGGACATTATCTACTGGACATGTCAGTGATTTATTCACACAAGAGATGGCTGCGTCCCCTGTAGGGACCCTCCATTTTTTTTTTTGATGAACTTATCCTCCATGGGATAGACCACCGGAAATCTCTTGGGAGGAGTAAATATTTTATCAGGATGCTCCTAATCCTGGTAAATGAGCCCTTCCAGTAAAGGATGGATTGGAAAGGAACAAACAGTCTGGGGGGCTTTTAGCGACCCCAACGAGGAGACAGAAGTGGATGATGGCTCCGCAAGGGGCATTTTAATGCTGATCGGACCATGTTAGTCAGGGACTGAACCCATAATCTTTCAGCATGTGATGCTGAGAATGACTCTTCCACTGTTGATTCCTCTACAACAGAATCAACCTCACCCTGATCCCCTTCAGGTAGGTCGATCCTGTATGGGACTGTTGCTCTGCTAACAGGCACTCTGAGGGAGGAGACGGAGATCGGGCGCGCTTTCCCTTTGACAGGGAAGCAGCGATCAATGTTGTCAATCTCTCTTCCAGTCCTCCCAGAGCTGAGGAAAAAACCTCCTGTTATATACACAGGAGCAGGTGAACTGAGGACAGCCACAGTACCAGGTACTCCTGAGGGTGCTCTACGGTCACTAACCTCTGATTTTTCAGGGGAGATTGGTGCAGCCGAAGCATGCCCAAGATCCTCAGAGCCCGATGGAGACCCCCTATGCTTCCTGGGATTCTTAGTCCCGGAGACTTTAGACGGCATATTCCTAAGCCCAAAGCTGAGGTATTCCAGCCGAAATACACCACTTACTGACAATAGTCTAGCACAATTGCTGCTATATAAACAGTTGGTGTCTACTAATGTGCCTTTCTATGGGGATGCCTGCATCAACCGCCTGCTGTATGCCTTTCTAAATGTTGCCAGCTCTGTTTCTGCCTTTCATAACCAGCTGACAACACCTAATTGTGCTTTTTATCATGCTGGGACGCCCGCACATGCGCAGAAGCGCGCACAGAGCGTCATCCACCAAGCTCCGCCCCCTTTTCCAGCTCACCTCCATAAATAGAGGCGCGTGCACACGCGCGCGGGCACGTGCGCCTTCGGCGCTCTTTTTTGAAAAGAACTAGGGACAGAAGCCAGGGCCCTGTTTGCCACAGGGCCGAGGGGATGGATGAGCATTGCAACATGGCAGAGGAAACAGTTTCCCATCCAGAGAACTCACCATCTGCCTGGATTTTGACTTGGAAAGAAAAAATCCACATGACAAGAAAACAACGTTCCACAGCGGCCTCTAGTGGTTTAACACAGGTACCGCGGTTTAACCATTTTTTTTTTTTTTTTCTTGACCACTCTTAAAATTATTACATTTTTTAGTAGTTATAGGCATGCACAGATATTTAGCGGGAATACCGTTAGGTAACAGGCAGAAAGACATATTAGGCTTGGGGGTCCCTCAATAGAACCAAGTTCCTGAGGGGCCCCCACTTACCCTTTTCCCCGCCGCAGGACTCTGTTTGGTCCACAGAAGCCCAAACTTCACCTCTCACGGCAGGCATTGTAATTAAACCTTCAGGGACCGGGTTCCCAAGGATTCCACTCCCCTGGACCTGTATAGCACCCTGCACAGAAGACATCTTGGTCGTGGGTATGACCAGAGCTCTGGATCCCAGGGTCCAGCCCTCCTAAGAGAAGCATTACAGGCAAAACCTTGCTCTTCTCTGCAAGGCCCGGGTACCGACCGTTTAGCTATGAAGCTTTTTTGGTCGGATCCCGAATAGCTTACTGAGGCCCAAAAGAACCTGTACACAAGCTCAGTGAAAAACACATGTTACTTCTTGGCCAACACCTTAGACACTGGCAAAAAACTGAGGTGCTCCCGGATGGAAGGGGCTTATATAGGGGAGGGTACTTCCGGTTTGGAAGTTGCCAGTGCCAGTACCTGAAGGTAAACTATATAACCCACATAGTAATGACTATGCCGCTCTGTGTCCCGTGATGTACGAGAAAGAAATATGCCTATTACTACCTTAATTCTTAGCGCTGCTCCTTGCTGCTCCCTCTCCTGATCTGACAGCTACAGTGGGAGGGGCAGAGAATCCCCCACTGACGTCAGCCAGGAGGAGGGGAGGAGAGAGCCAAGAGGTCAGCTGGGAGGAGAGCAGAGGGGAGTCATGTGAGCGCCAAGCGGCACTGTGAAATAAGGTAGTAATGGGCATATTTTTTACAAAAGCACAGACACTGGAGCATAGGACGCTTTATAACAGAGGGGATTGCATGTACATTACACAGTTATTTCAGCGGGGGGGGCAGCACCAGGCAGGTATTTCAGGTGATACAGGGGGCCAAATTACACAGCATGAGCACTTTGCTATTATTCATGTTTTAAAGTAACAGGATCCAATTTTTTTAGGGTTACTAACGCTTTAAACTTATTAACTACATCTACATGGTTTGGCTCTCTATTTCTATCCAAGTAGAACTAAACTGCCCTCCAGTCTTGGGGTCAATTCCTAGCAGAGCTGTATCTGCTTGTATATTCTCTAACTTTGGTTTCCTCTAGATCACATGTCTCAAACAATGTGATCTGGCCCACTAGGCCATTTCATGTGGCCCTCACACCTCTCCAGCTGCGGGCCCAGCCCCTATATTATCCCAGAGACGGCAGCAGAGAAGAGGAGAGAACACTGTCGCCAGATCCTGCATTTAGAACAGCATCAAAGAGGCTTGTCTGATGCGGCCCACTATGAGTTTGACACCCCTGCTCTAGATGGTCTCAATGCTTAAAAAACCTAAACAAGCTTGGAAGTAAAACTAGCTTTCTCCAAAACCTGGCCCCGGAATGCATTACGTTGTAAATTCTGTAAAATATTACAGAATATACTGGAGCTGCATGGATGAATAATAAAATAATCTTCCCCTAACAAGCTATGTAAACACTGGATAAGTGTCTGCTACAGGAAACACCATGCATTTCCTCTAAATTCTATACATAAACTGTAACTGCCAGCAAATAAAGAAAAACATTTCCAGGCAAATTAAAATCAGTAGGCTGCTAATATGAGCTGGAAACACTCTGGTCTTTTGCTAAGGCAACACATACAAAGTGTTACTAAACCCACAACTGTAAAATTAGTCTGTATATGCAGTAAAGAAAAGAATGCTTGTTATACTCACTGTGGAACCTAATGGGTAAATCCTCTGCATGGTGTAAAAAGGCTGTTTGATCCTGTCTTCTCTGATCCTCCCCTTTTCCATAGTCCCCAATCCATCTCCTGATAGTACAGTTTGCAAATGCGTGCAGACAAACCCCTGTTTTTAAACGCATACTGTTAGACAGGTTATTTGGTTGTCAGCGAGCTGGTCGGTAAGTAGGCTTGGTTATTCCCTGGGCATTCCCCAGGCCTTGTTGTTCCTGATAGTACAGAGCCTTAGCTAGGGAGTGTTTTTTTTTTTTTTTGGAAGGGTGCATGTGATCGGCACGGGGCCAATCAGCACTGTCCAGTCAGGGGTCCTGCAGCCTCATAGGACAGTCAAAGTAGAATGAAAACTCCTCCTACAAGCCTAACCAAACACTGATAGAAGTCACAAGACTGCTATATACTGCTGTAGAGAAAAAGGTATTTAGAAGTTTATATTTACATTTCCATGTTCTGTGGGAGACCAGATATAGTGAATGCAGGGTCCTGGGTTTTGGAACACCAAGTCAGTTTTGTTTCATTCCACCACGATTCCCCCCATCCACACACTTGATGTGGATGAGAGACTCCCTCCCCGCTGAGACTGACCCGCCATCAGACTACATTGATCAGCGTCGCCGGCTGTGGTTATTGTGTGGCAGATTGACTTCTGTACAACCTCCCCTCCCATACATGGATCAATATTCAGCCTGTCCCTACTGAACTGGTGGAATTTTGATCCATGTATAGAGAGCCTAGAGGAGCCAGTCCACTAATGTACCGTTAGGGCTCTTTTTACACGGGACGGATCAGTCATGATCCGCCCCGTGAAGCTCCGCTTGCTCAGCGGGGATCGCTCAGTTGATCCCCGCTGAGCCGGCGGATGACTGGGCGGTCCCCGCACACTGTGCAGGGACCACCCTGTCAGAGCGCCGCTCTCCCGACGGAAGGAAAAAATAGGGTTTTCCTCCGTCACACTTTGGCGGAGCGGATGTCAGCGGACATGTCACCGCTGACATCCGTGGCTCCATAGGGCTACATGGGAGCGTCCGTCCAAGTCCGCCTAAAAAACTGACAGGTGGACCTGAACGGACTCTCCGTGTGAAACGGGCCTTACATTTCATTGTGAATTTTGTGTTTACAAACAATAAATCTTATCTTAAGCAAATCTATCCTGTGCACGCAGGACAGAGCAACAGATTCACTTTGAAGGGAAACTTGACTTTTGTGGGGGGAAAAAAATAAATAATAGAATATAATCTAATCCAATGTAATATATAGCAAAAAAAAAAAAACTAAAAAACGAATACAATTGCTACACAGACCATATTGTAATTAAAAAATTACCTTTCCTTTTCAATCTGCAGCCCCTGTAATTTTCTGTAAAATTCAATGCAATATGGCCACCTGGAGGCCTTCTGCATGCAGTTGGTATAGAAAACTTCCCCAGAAATGTAATTTTCCGCTTATATGATTAGCTCACTGATTTTTGAAGTCTGCACTAAGATACAAGTCAGCTTTCAAGCATCTTCTGCAACAGGAATGCAAGATTTGGTAAGATACTCCCAAATGATCACTTCTAAAATCACGTCTAAAAAGGGGTGCAGACCCTTCAACTTTCCTCATTAGAACAGTGAAAGTGCATCAGCCGATTATTAAAAAAGCCACTCCCATTCAGATTCACTCCACACAAGCAGCTTTTTCTTAACAGCAGAAACAGGTAGGAATCTGCAACAAAGTCTGGTAAAATTCATGTAATGTATTATTAACAAGAGGTGGTTGCTTTTTTTCCCTCAACAAAAGTGGGAGTTATCCTTTAAAGTGCAAGTTCACTTTTACAAAAAAAAAAAAAAAAAAAAAAAGTTACACTCCGACAGAAAAAAGCCCAATGAACTACCTAGAGCGATCAACAGCACCCTGGTAGTTCACTGAGAACTAAACACAGACAGCTGGAAAGGCTGTCAGGACTTGTAGTTTTCCTATTCACAGAACACGATCAATGAAGGGCGGAGCCCACACGGCCATTTTTTTTTTTTAGATTGGGACAGCTAGCGGAGGAGGGGAGAAGATCCCCTGCTCACTGTCAAAACGGGGACTCGGGGCCACTGCATTTCTAACATGCTACACCCCGAATATGGGTGTAACATGTTACAAACAGTGAACCTATTATTTAATGCTGGCTATGAGTGCAAAAAGAAAAAAAAAGATGAACACTATCATTATGCCTAGGACACAAGACATTAACACTCATGCATATTCATTCATGTTATGCAATGTGACCTTCCAGACAAAATTTGCATGAATTCTATTTGGAGCACGCAGTGAACTAAAATGTGCAGACAATTTTCAATACAGCAGTCACCATGCAGGAAGCCAGACCAATCAGAAGGAACAGCTGTGAATAAAGAAAAAAAAAAAAAAAAAACACAACATACTAGCGGTTTGTGTTGTAAAAGGACACCTAATGGTGAAAGCATTTCGGCACCGAAAATACGTCCCATTCACAAGTCTGGGGCAAAGAGTTATGTGCAATATACACAAGATTCAGATAGCAGCAGTGACATGAGAAGCAGCAGTCACCATCATTTTATATTGTGAAAATATTTTCAGAACTGCCAAGGAAACCGAGTGTTAGTGGCCTTACATGGGAAATATTGGATGATGGGAATAAGCTCTGAGAAAGCAGAAACAACGTATAATATTCTATTGTAGGCATCAAAGTGCAGACATGCCTGAAATACAGCAAATAGATCTGTATACCCGGTAAGAAAAATAAAAAATGCACAGCTGCCTAAGTGTATATAGCACCAGCTTTACAATAGCGACAGTGCCTCATATCTGAAAAGTGTTCCCCACACCCATCAGCTCCTAACTGGTTACCAGACGCTAGAAGATAATCTTCCATATAGGAGGCCCATAGACTCCCATTGTTCTGCGATTTTGACAGGTTTGGGGAACAATGGAGATTCTGACAATATAAAGTTCAAGGCATGCTTCCCATTCTAGCAATGGGATACATGGCTTCTACCAAAAGAGATCAAAGCTGTTTACATAGAACCAATAGCTGACTTCTGGGACAGGATGTCACTCCTCAAGTGCCTTGAGCATACACAATGACCACGGCCATTAAAAAAAAAAGTAAAATCATGGTACAGTGTATAACCAATGTGAATCTGGCTTAAGGACCGCATCATTTAGGGCCATCCTAAGGGATGCACTTACAAACATTAAAGTCACTACTTATAGAATATGAATATTTTCAGAAATTGCTTTACAATTTATTAGTGATTGAGAAGATCTTGCATTCTACTGAATGAGAAGACAGACAAATGAGTTAGAAATTATGTAAACTCTTGTAGGACACACAAGAAAGATTTCAGAGGAACAGGACACGATAATACAAGACTTGGGTTCCTTTTGCTAGAAAATTACCCAGAACCCCCAAAATTTGCTTAAAAAAAAAAAAAAAAAAAAAAAGAAAGAAGGAGAGATGGACTATGTTTATTTTTTTTTTACAGGTTACATGTTTAGGAGTTACGTATGCGAGCTCGCAGGGACGGGGGCATTTAATTTTTTTATGGTTTATTTTATTAATAAAAAAATAAAATAAAAAAAAACTTAGTTAGACTTACCGGTGACGGTATTTCTAAGAGCCTTTCAGGACAACCTTGGAGAGAGCGTAGCTCCGCCTCTTTAACAGGAAACACTTTCAGCCTTTAAATCCCTCCTCTTCCACCATGGCCTCAGTTATTGTGGTTTCCGACAAACTGGAAGAAAAAAAGCACAGAACAACCACAACGACCATGATAGACACTTAATCAATACTTCTAAGATATATTAGGGAGGGAAATAGCGGTTGTCCTGAAAGGCTCTTAGAAATACCGTCACCGGTAAGTCTAACTAAGTTTTTCTCAAATCGCCTTTCAGGACAACCTTGGAGAGGATAACCGAGTAACTTACCCTAGGGTGGGACTACTGCCTGCAGTACCTTCCTGCCGAAGGCTTGATCTGCGGCAGACAGCAAGTCCAACCTATAGTGCCGGAGAAAAGTTGAGTAGTTGGACCAAGTGGCAGCCTTGCAAATCTGATCAGGCGTAGCACCGGCCCTCTCGGCCCAGGAAACTGCTGTTGACCTTGTTGAATGAGCAGCAATACCTGAGGGAGGTATTTCTCCTTTAGCTTGGTAAGCTTCTGTAATTGCTTGTCTAAGCCATCTGCCTAATGTACTTTTGGAAGCTTTCTCCCCTTTGCGGGGACCTGAAAATACTACAAAGAGGGCATTTGTTTTTCTAAACTCTTTGGTAACTGCTAGAAACTGGAGCAGACATCTTCTCACATCCAGCGTATGGAAAGCTTCCTCTCCTGCATTGTTAGGGACTGAGGAAAAGGTAGGCAGGGTTATCTCTTGTGACCTATGGAAGGTTGAAGATACTTTTGGTAGGAAGGCTGGATCCGTCTGAAGGATCACTCGGTCTGGAAAGACCCTCAAAAAAGGTTCTGTAACCGCCAGAGCCTGGAGTTCACTGACTCTCCTTGCAGATGTAATGGCAACTAAAAAAAAATTGTTTTGAAAACTAAACTTCTTAAGGAAGTCTCTTGAAGGGGTTCAAACGGAGCTCCCGTGAGACCCTGTAAAACAACAGATAGATCCCAACTGGGAAAAACTTTAAGGACTATGGGTCTGTTCCGAGCCAAGGCCCTAAAAAAATCTGGAAATTAAAGTTTCTTTGGACAAAGCTTTTTCAAAGTAAACTGAAAGAGCCGCAACTTGGGTTTTCAAGGTGCTGGCTGCCAATCCTTTCTCCATTCCTTCATGGAGAAACTCTAAAACTGAAACGACACTCTTGACTATAAAGTTTCTGGAAGAACACCAAGAATTGAATCTTTTCCATACTTTAAGGTAGATGGCCCTAGTTACCTCCTTTCTACTGGACAGTAGGGTCCTTACTACCTTATCTGAAAGTCCTTTGGCTTTTAGGAGGTCTTCTTCAGAAGCCAAGCAGTCAGATGTAGTCTGTCTGCTTCCGGATGGTTCACAGAACCCTGTGATAGTAAGTCCTTCCTGAGTGGTAGCCTCCAAGGAGGATTTGCGGCTAGGTTTAGAAGTGTCGCAAACCAAGGTCTTTTTGGCCAATATGGAGCAATCAGGATAAGACTGGTGTTCTCTTCCCTGAACTTTCTTAATACCAATGGGATTAGGGGAAATGGGGGAAAGGCGTAACACAGCTGGTAATGCCATGGGTGTGCTAGAGCATCTATTCCAACTGCCTGATCCCCTCTGTGGAGAGAAAAGAATTCTCGGACTTTCGTGTTTTGCTGGTTGGCAAATAGATCTACCTGGGGTTTCCCCCACTCTTTGGAGATCATGGAGAAAATCTCCTGGCTCAGACTCCATTCTGCTTCCACCACACTCCTTCTGCTTAGCAGATCTGCCAACAGATTCTGGGATCCCTTTAAATGAACCGCTGATAAGGAGGTCACGTTTAGCTCTGCCCAGGACAACAACTGACTGGCTAACTCCATGAGACCTGGGCTCCTGGTTCCCCCTTGCTTTTGTGCATAAGCTATCGCTGTTGTGTTGTCTGACAGAATTTGAACATGACGTCCTTTGACTGTCTGCTGAAAGGTAAGGAGGCCCAGAAATATGGCTTTTAACTCCCGCCAATTTGATGACTTCTTTGCTTCCCACTTGGACCAAGTTCCTTGAGCGGTTTGCCCTTCCAGATGAGCTCCCCAACCCCAAGCACTTGCGTCTGTTGTCAGACGTTTGTCCAGTGGAAACACCCACGAGAGACCCTTTGTCAGGTTGTTTGGGTTTCTCCACCACCAGAGTGCTCTTTTTACGTTTGATTTTAGTTTGAAGCACTTTTCCAGTGACTCCTGGTGTGACCAAACTTGCAAAATGTTCCTCTGGAGGGGTCTGGAGTGTAGCCTTGCCCATTGTACGGCTGGGATTGAGGCCGTGAGGAGGCCTAATACTGCCATAGCCAATCGGACAGATGTTGGGAGATTTGTCTGAATCTGACCCACTGCAGAGTAAATCTTCTCTATCTTTTCTTGGGGGAGAAAGACCTTTTGAAGAACTGAGTTTATGGTGTAGCCCAGAAACCTCATCTCCTGAGTTGGATCTAAGTTTGATTTGTCCAGATTTAGGAGCCAACCTAAATTCTTGAGATGAGTCCGTGACACTTGCAGGTTTGTCACAAGCTGATCCCTGGAATCTGCAAAAAACAGTAGGTCGTCCAAATATGGAATGACCGAGATCCCCCTCAGTTTCAGAGGCTCTAGGGCTTCTGCCATGACTTTTGTGAAAATCCTGGGCGAGGATGAAAGCCCGAATGGTAGGGCTGTGAATTGGAGATGCCATATTGACGTCCCCAGATCGATGGCTAGGCGGAGAAATCTTTGGGAAGCCAGAGCTATCGGCACATGTAGATAGGCGTCCCTCAAGTCCAGGGACGCCATGAAGCAACCTGGAGTCAACAGCTTTGTAATGGAGTGGATTGTGTCCATACGAAAGTGCTTGTACCTTACTGATTTGTTTAAGATCTTCAGATTCAGAATCAGTCGGTACTTGCCTGAAGGTTTTTTTACCAAGAATATATGGGAATAAAACCCCTGGCCCTCCTGATGTTTTGGGACTGGAACAATCACTTCCTGTTGTATCAGATCCTGTAAGAGGGTCATCATAGCGGAAGCTTTTTCCTGATCCCGTGGTAGGGCTGTGACATAAAACCTGCTTGGGGGGCATTCCGAGAATTCTAGACTGTATCCCTGTGAAATGATGTTCCTCACAAAGGGACTTTTGGATACTTGGTTCCATTGAGGGAAAAAAGCTGACAGTCTTCCCCCCACTGGAGTAATGCTGTCATTTGTTTTTAGAAGCTTGGTCTGTAGGGAATCTAAAGAGCACTCCACCCCTTCCTCTACCTTTTTGGGAAAACCAAGGCTTTTTGTTGTCATCTTTTTTGAAGGATTGCTGAACAGAACGAAAATTCTTTTTAAACGGTTGCTTCTTTTTAGAAGGGAAAGCCTTCTTGTCAGCTGTTCTATCCAGCACAGTTTCTAGCTCTGGACCAAACAGCAAATCCCCCGAGAAGGGTAGGCCACAGAGTTTAATTTTTGAGGCTGTGGCACCCGACCATGTCTTTAGCCAGACTGCACGCCTAACTGAATTCACTAATGCTGCTGATCTAGCAGCCATTTTGATTGATTCAGCGGATGCATCTGCCATGTATTTTACCGCTTTCAAAATTAGAGGGAAGGATTCCAACAGGTCTTTCCTTGGAGTACCTGCCTCTACATGGTTCATCAATTTCTCTATCCAACACTCCAGGTTTCTTGCCACCACTTTGGAAGCCATAGCTGGTTTGAGGCTGGCTGACGTGGAGTCCCATGCTTTTTTCAGCAGGGAGTCTGCCCTTTTATCCATCGCATCCTTCAACGCTCCCATGTCCTCAAAAGCGAGATCCGTACGACGAGAGACTTGCGAGAAGGCAGCGTCCACTCTTGGTTTTTTATTCCAGACCTCTGAGTCCTTGTTTTCAAAAGGAAAACGCTTTTTGAGGGTCTTTGATAGGAAGGGACCTTTTTCAGGGTCCTTCCATTCCTTTTTGATAGTGTCCGATATGACCCTATGGACTGGGAACACTCTTTGCTTGGAATCATCCAGACCCTCGTACATTTTATCATGTACTGAAAGATGTACCTTTTCCTCCTGAATATCCAGGGTAGTGTAGATTGCTTTTAAGAGATCATCCACATCTTCCAAAGATAATTTATATCTGGAGGTTTTGCCGTCATCTTCCTCTTCCTCCTCATCTGAGTCCTTGAGAGAGGGGAGAGTACTTGCCCCTTCGTCCCCAGAGTCCACACTCTCTGCTGGTCTAGAGGTGGAGGCTCTTGGGCTGGACGGTGGTTGCTGGGGTTCAGTTAAGACTGCTGGACTTAGCAGAGATTTAACCGAACCAAGAGAACTTGTAAGCTCTCTTACTGAGGAAAATAAATCCTTGAATTGCTGGGATGTTTCCTCTTCCACTAAGTCCTTAATGCAAGACCTGCACATAGCTTTTTGCCATGAATCCCTTAAAGGATTTTTGCAGGAGGGACACTTCCTCTGGCTTGGTGGGTTTACATGTTTGGTTTTTGCTACAGCTTTCTCCTGAAACGAGATAAACAATAGAAATTCACCTAATGTCCTAGCCACACCTAACCAATTAGTGTCATTTAGGCCACCACCAAAGATAGAAAAGAAGTGTCCCAGTGAAAACAACCACCAATGTCCAAGCTGTAGCAGGTCAGAGAGAAGTAACCACCGACCGTACAGCAGCAGGCTCCCTTAAGGGAGGAAACAAACAAAACAACACAGCAAAAAAAGACTCATTTGGATAAGAATAAAAGGCACCATTGTACCCCTCTTACCTGAGCCTGACCGGAGCTTAGGGCGCCTGCTTCCGCCATCGCTGTCTGTCTCTCTTCCATCTTGTCGAGAGCGCAGCTGGGTTATACACACAGTGTGTGTTTTAAATTTTCCCGGGTCCCGCGTCATCCACGTGGGCCGGAAACGGAAGCGCCGGTCGATAGACCCGCCCCCTAGTCTCTGCGTTCCAAGCGCTGGGAACCACTAGCGCCACGCCCCCACAGGAAACCGCATCGCCGGAACTGACGTCACCCGCCAGCCAGGACCCGGAACCGTCATGCGATTCGCGCCGCTGACCTGCAGCGGCAACCGCTCGGCTCCTGGAGCCTTACCGCGGATTCCGGGCACAAGATGCTGCGTCTCCTGTGGGTCCTTTACTCCCCTGAGCAGGCGAGACTGGGGACTCCGGAACACCCCCCGCTTGCGGTGGAGGGGGTGCTGGGATGGTCACTGGTACAAGTACCAAATAAAAGCTGCACACCAGGCAGAAAAAAAGAAAGGTAAGCCTTACTGCTTCCCCCTTGGAAAGAGCGTAGCACCCTGGTTCCCACCTGTTGCTTCCACCATGGCGGAGGAAACACAATAACTGAGGCCATGGTGGAAGAGGAGGGATTTAAAGGCTGAAAGTGTTTCCTGTTAAAGAGGCGGAGCTACGCTCTCTCCAAGGTTGTCCTGAAAGGCGATTTGAGAAAATTTGATCACTTTTATTCCCATTACAAGGAATGTAAACATCCCTTGTAATAGGAATAGTGTGTGACAGGTCCTCTTTATGGAGGGATGTGGGGTCTATAAGACCCCACATCTCTCCTCCAGGCTGGAAAGCATCAGATCAAAAAAAAAGAAATTAACGATCTGATGCTTTCTAGCCGAGTCTCTGGCTTTGTTTACTTCCGGCGGCCCGGATGTCACATCATAACGTCCCCTCCCGTCGCCGGTAAGAACGATTAACCGGCTGAACTGCCGCTATGATCGTTCTTATGGTGTAGGGAATCGCCGGCTGAAAAAAAACAAAACTGTCTGGATGATGCCTGCAGCTGCAGGCATCAGATATCACCACTGGAAGACCAGGACGTCATATGACGTTCGGCGGTATAGAAGTGGTTAAAGAAAGGGGACTCCATCTTTTTTTTGGTTATTTTTCAAGGTCAGCAACTACTTTCCGGACTGAGATGCTGGTTCAGAGATGGCAGAAATCATATTTCTGGAGCCTGTGCAGTTGTCAGCTGTTCACAAATGTTTAACATGGATAAGCCCAAGAGGCCAACACTCATCTTGCCACAAAGTTACAATGTTGTGGTCTGATCACCAGGGAAGAGCAGACTGAGAAAATGCCTTTTCCAGCATTAGACTGACGGCATCATCTCGCCCTAGGCAAAGCAACTAAATCAAAGCTCAATGACTGCTTATTAAATGATAAAAAGCAGAGCTTATACAGTTACAGGTCAACTTTAACCCCCTTCCTGCCTCCTCTCAGGCCTCGTACACACGACCGAGTTTCTCAGCAAGAACCAGCAAGAGACTTGCTGGCAGAGATGTCTTGCCGAGAAACTCGTTCGTGTGTATGGTTTCTCGGCAAGAAAACCGACAAGTAATCTCGACGAGAAAATAGAGAACCTGCCCTCTATTTTCTCGTCGAGATTCTCGACGAGAAAAGAGTGTGTGTGTACACTTACCTGTCCTCCTGGAAGCCCGCGCATGTTCGAAATGAATTCGACGCATGCGCGGTAGCTTCCTAGGCATAGGTAGGGTATACCAAGATGGCGGCGACGGCATCGAATGTGACGAGCGCATGCTCGTCGTAGTCGATGACGTCACCGCGTACGCTCTATTCAAAGAACCGCGGGTTCTTTGAATCGAGCGTGTGTACACTCGGCCGGGACAAGTTTCTTGTCCAAGAATCTCGTGGAAAAAAACGACATGTTTTTTTCGACGAGAATCTCGGCCGTGTGTACGAGGCTTCAGTGACCAGTTAAGTGGGTCCCAATGCTTGTAGGTGGAGGCGATGTCCTGATCATGTGATTTCTGCAACTGGCTCTCACAGCAGTCACATGATCGGACAGTGTGAATGGATAGGAACCGGCGCCAATGTGCAATATAATAAATGTTATAACAAGTGCTGCTCCAAAATTAGTAGTACTAATGCAGAAATAAAGTGAAAGGGGCGCAACAAGTTGAAGCAATACAGTGCGTGTCAAAAATTACCGTATTTATCGGCGTATAACACGCACCCCAAGTTTAGGAGGGAATTTTAATGAAAAAAATAAAATTACATTTAAATGCCCATCAATGCAGCCTTAGTGTCCAGTGCAACCTTGTCCGTGCAGCCTTGCCCCCAGTGCAGCCTTGGATGAATTTAAAATTGTCGCCGCTGAGATCGCCGAGACTGGGCGGAGCGGAGCAAACGCCGCCGCCGAGATCACAGGGATTGGGCGGAGCCGAGATACACATAGCTGAGTGTACTCGGCTCTTCTCAGCTCCACTCACAGTCAAGCGCAGTCCCGCCCTATGATGGACATAACACAGGTCCAATGGCGGGACTGGGCGTGACTGAGCGAAGCCGAGAAGAGCCGAGTACACTCGGCTATGTGCATCTCGGCCGCGATCGCTCTGCTCACAATCAGCGGGGATCGGTGTATAACACGCACCCACGATTTTAAGGGGGAAAAAAAAAGTGCGTTATACGCCGATTAATAGGGTATATATAATCAAAAAAGTCCATAATGAGCAGATGAATGAACACAGTCCATATTATATAGAATGAAAACGGTGCTTAAAATCGGGTCTTCTAACATCTAACACCGTTTTTCAGATTTTTTGGATTGATGGGGTGTTCGGATAAGGATTAATCATAGCCTGCGAAAGGATGGCTGAGAGGAAAGGATCCGGAGTATAGTTCTCCTACATGCCTGATGGTCATTTGTTGGCCTTGGAAATCTGGTGAGCACATTTATTTGGCACTTCGGGTGAGGCACTTTTGAATATGCACACTGCACTTTATACGGAAGCACGGTGTTGGATGTTAGAAGACCCGATTTAAGCACCGTTTTCATTCTATATAATATGGACTGTGTTCATTCATCTGCTCATTATGGACTTTTTTGATTACATATCATTTTTGACACGCACGGTAATGGTTCAACTTGTTGCGCTCTTTTCACTTTATTGATACATGATCGGACATCTCACCATTCACAGACAGAGCTGTCAGTGACAGCACACTCTTATCACGCAACCTTGGGCCTCCATGGACACATATGTGCGTTAAGGCCCACCCTTCGTCAATGCAAATAGGGGTTTTGGTGGTGAAGAGTTTAAAACACACTGAAGAGTAAGAAATCAGCAATAAACTTTCAGTTGTTATAGATCAGTGGCTCTGGGGTCTATCCAGAGTAGACTGATGATATATTTGGTTAAAATAGCCGGTGTTATTTTTGTCGGTCTGCAATCGTAAGCGGGTTATTATGTGGGACACATACCAAGTCTTACCACCCAGATTCTGACCACACCCCTAATCTTTGCCAGCAAACCACACTGTAATTAAAAAAAGTCGGCAATCTTTACAAGTTAAGCCTATAGAGGCTCTAAAAGAAATGTGCTTTCAATTAGCTTATTAGATGGAAAATATGCAATCTTAATAAAAAGTAGATTGTATTCACAGGGTAACCACCTATAGAAATATGAAAAGATATTATAAAATTGAAAAGGTGAGTTCAAACACATTTAAAACAGACCTCAGTAACTGCATGAATACATTTCCAACATGTCACAATATAAAAAAAAAAAAAAAAAAAATAGGATTTTTTGTACTCACCGTAAAATCCTTTTCTCTGACATCCATGGACTGACACGGTGTCTCTTTACACGTGGGTTATGTCCCTGCTTGCAGGAGAAGACCTAGGCAGAATGTGAGATGTTATACATACATTCTAAAAGCCAGAGCTGAACAGCCCCACCCAGGGGGCGGTCCCTCTGGACATAACCCTCCCACTACAGTCAGCAGACTTCAGTTCGTAACAAAGCAGTACAAACTTAAAAGGAAGGGTGGGTGCCGTGTCAGTCCATGGATGTCAGAGAAAAGGATTTTACGGTGAGTACAAAAAATCCTATTTTCTCTTACCATCCATGGACTGACACGGTGTCTCTTTACACTTTACACGTGGGATGTCCCAAAGCAGTGTCAAGAGGGATGGGAGCAGTATAAATGGAAAAACCAAAAACTTCACTCCAAGAAGGCAGATCTCCTCAACGGAGGAGTCGCAACTTTAAACAGCGGCCTGCAGCACCCTGCGGCCGAAGGAAGCATCCGAAGATGCAGCCACATCAACCTTATAAAAAAAAACTTAAAAGGCATGAACAGACGACCAGGTCGCCGCCTTGCACACCTGTGCAACCGACGCTTGATGTCGGAAAACCCAGGAAGCACCAATTGCCCTGGTGGAATGCGCCGTAACCGGAAAGGGAGGCGCCCGCCCTTTGAGAGCATAGGCTTGAATGATGGTTTGTCTGATTCCCCTAGAAATGATGGCAGACAAAACCGCTTGGCCCTGTTATGGACCAGGGACAGTCACAAACAGTCGGACTTCCGAATAGAAGCAGTAGCAGACAGGTACACCCGTAAGGCTCGTACCACATCCAATATGTGCAGCGCAAACTCTCTGGGATGCGATGGGTGAGGACACAAGGACGGGAGGACAATGTCCTCATGTAGGTGAAAGGTAGACACCACCTTTGGCAAAAAGGAAGGTCGCGGATGCAACACCGCCTTATCCTTATGGATGACTAAATATGGCGACTTGCAGGACAAAGCCGCCAACTCAGACACTCGTCAAACAGAAGTGATTGCCACTAAAAGGCCACCTTCTGAGACAAGACAAGAGGGGAATATCCCGGATATTCCCAAAAGGAGGTTCCTGGAGGACCGAGAGCACCAAATTCAGATCCCACGGTGGGAGAGAAGGCTTGACAGGAGGTAGCACATGGCGAACCCCCAACACAAGGTGCTAACCAAGAAATGACCCGCTAGAGGTCGCTGAAAGAAGACGGCCAAGGCCGAAATCTGATCTTTGATGGTACTCAAAGCAAGCTTTTGGGTCACTCCACACTGCAGAGGACGCAGGATTCTGGGGACGGAATACGTCCGAGGACGCCAGTCCAGCGCTTCGCATATGGCGATATAGGCTTTCCAGGCACGATGATAGATCTGCCTGGAGGAAGACTTCCGTGTCCTTAACATGGTCAAAATGACAGAGTCCGAGAGACCTCGGTACCTCAACACCTGGCTTTTAAACAGCTCTGCCGTTAAAGCCAGAGACTGTAAGCCGGATGAAACATAGGACCTTGAGACTGAAGGTCCTCCCTCATCGGCAACCGCCAGGGAACGTCCGCAACGAGACGTACCAGATCAGCGTACCAGTGACGCTGAGGCCAATCCGGAACAATTAGGATCACCGGAGTTTATATCAGGCGATAAGGACCCTATGGGGCCACCAACGCATCCGAGGCATCGCCCAAGGATCCCTGGATCTGGCCACAACCTCGACCCTTACGACTGAGTCGAGAAGCCATCAGGTCCACATCCGGCGTGCCCCACCGTCGGCAAAGGAGTTGAAATATGCAAGGACCACTTTTCCTGGTCTGGCGTCTGGCGATTGGCGGCTCAGAGATAGTCCGCCCCTACAGAGCCGGCACGTTCCTTCCGGCCCACTTCAGGATACGGACTACCTCGGAAGCCGCAGCTGAGCTCCGAGTCTCCCCGTGATGGTTTACATACGCCACCGCCGTGGCGTTGTCCGACTGGCTCCTGATGGAGCGACCCTGTACTCTCTCCGACCTGAGGAGAGACATAGTCTGATGGCCCGTATTTCCAGAACAGTGATTGGTAAACGGGCTTGTCCGGAGTCCAAGGCCTTGAGCCGACAGGACTCCCCAGACTCCACCCCAGCCCGTCAGGCTGGTGTCCGTCGTGAGTACCGTCCATTGGATGGGAGGGGAACGACTTTCCGGACCGAAGAGCCGAGGGTCTCAACCACCATGTCAGGGACGCCCTGACCAGGTGAATCACCTGGATCCGAAGATCCAAGGACAACAGGGATTTGTCCCAGGTGGACAAGATCTCCTTCTGCAATGCCCTGGTGTGTGATTGGGCATACGGAATGGCCGCGAAGGAGGCCACCACGAGTCCCGGGACTCTCATCCCGAAAATGGTTGTCAATCCGTTTTTTGCATGTCAGCACCCGCACCGCAGACTGAAGTGTCAGAAACTTCTCCAGAGGTAGGATACCTTTGCCTCCAAGGAGTCCAGAACCAGAACTAGATACTCCAGACACTGAGTCGGGACCAGGACTGACTCCTGAATGTTCAGGAACCACCCGAAGTCCCTGAGGGTCTAATTGACGATAGTCACCTTTCCTCTAAGTCTGAGCCACTTTCTGCTCATAGCAGAAGATCGTCCAGATAGCCCACGACAGCAATACCTCGCTGTAACAGAAGGCTAGAACCGGAGCAAGCACCTTGGTGAACACCCTTGGTGCCGAGGCAAGGCCGAAAGGAAGAGCCACAATCGATAGTGGACTTCGCTGATCGCAAGGCGCAGAAACGTCTGGTGACTTGCGCAGATCGGAACATGCAAGTAGGCGTCCTTGAAGTCCAAGGACGCCAGAAGAAAATCCCTTTGGTGGAGTGTAGCGATCACCGTGCGAATGGATTCCATGCGGAATTTATGCACCTTCTCGAAGGCATTCAGGGCCTTGAGGTCCAGGATAGGTCGAACCACGTCCTATTTTTGGGACGACAAACAGATTCGAGCAGAATCCCTGAAAACTCTCCTGTGACGGAACCGGCACAATCACTCCGGACCTGATCAAATCCTGTACAGCCCCCAAGAGGGCTGCCCGACAGGTAGGAAGGAGAGGAAGATTCAAGGGAAAGAATCTGTGTGGGGGCCAGGATCGGAATACTATCCTATATCCTGAGGTGACCACCTCGCACACCCACGTCGGAGATTCGGGAGGTCCACTGATCCGTGAACCTGCGAAGTCGTCCCCCCACCCCAGAGTCGGGCGAAGGCAAGACTTCACACAGAGGCGGGCTTGGGAGCCGCTTGTTTGGCTTACGCACCCAGGGGCACTTGTGCCCACCAGCCGCACTGCCGTCAGTCTGAGAGGGCCTACCCGTGGACTCTGACGAAAAAACCCTGTTTTGCTGGAAAGGAAGGCCCCTGTTTGCGGCGGGCCTCCTCACCCTTGCTAGTCTAAGGAAGAAGAGTGTGTTTACCTCCCGTGACATCCATGACGATGTCATCCAGAGCAGCACCGAAAAGTCTACCGCCTTTAAATGGTAGATCCGTCAGGAGCTTCCTAAGGCTAGGTTAGCAGACCAGCATTTCAACCAGATAAGACGACGCAATACCACCGCCGAGACAGAGGCCCTGGATATTAAAGGGGCCGCGTTCAGCGTGGCGTCGCACACAGAAACCAGGCCCTGAACCAGTTGGTGGGCCAGAGCAACTGTGTCTGGAGGAAGAATATGCTCCTGTACAGCTAGGTGCAACATTTTTGCCCAACCTGTAAGTGTTTAAGACACAAGGGTCGCCGCTACCACAGGTCGTAGGGCGAATCCCAACAAGGCAAACATGGCTCTGCTCACCACTTCTGACCTCCTGTCAGTGGGGTCCTCAAATGCAGGAGTCCCCTCCATCGGGAGAGTGATGGCCTTGTTCAACCGGGCGACTGGAGGGTCGACCACTGGGGGAGAAGCCCACTTTTTAAGTAGGGCATCTTCAAGGGGTATCTGATAGACAAACGCCGCGGGACCATAAAAAAAATTCTTCTGCGGCTTTTCCCAGACCTTATCAATGAGCTGGTCAAAGAAAGTACATATGGAAAAACCTCTTTAGAAGGCCTGGCCTTAAAAGAACCAAAGGAGACTGTATCAGCCTGAGGTTCTGCATCCGCAGCATTTTAGCTTGAGAGTGTCCCTCACCGCAGTCATGAGTACACTAACAAGCGCCCTGTCATTTACTGACTCAGAACTGGAGTTTTCCACATAAGGAATGTCCTGTTCAAAACCATCCAATACATTCAGAACTAGGGTCCTGAGCGGGAGTGGCTAGGCCCATATCTGAATCAGCGCACTGCCCTCATGTAGTAAAGTGGGGAGAGGGCGCTTTTTTGCTCCCTTGCGCTTGCACACAGCTCCCATCCTGGTCAGAAATGATTCCAGGACTGCCCACAACTGGTCCCTAGGGACCGCAGGTGCTGAAGCACTGCCTGTTGTCCACTGACATTTAGGGGAAGCTGGTGACCGAGACTCCACATTGCCCCCCTCTGAGACTCCTCAGATAAAAAGTCCACCCACAGGCTGTGCTGACTGAGGAGGGGGCGCCCAGGGGACTCACCAAACTGGACCAGGGACCGCTCAGTTCCGCTGTCTGTACCGCGCAGTGTCAGCGCTGGTGAGCTGTGAGGAGATTCGCGCTGTTACAGCAGCGCTAGAGGCCAAAACTAGTGCTGAAGAGCGCGCGGGCTACAAGAAAATGGCCGCCACACTTCACTGAGGCGATCCGCGGCAAGATGGCCGCCACGACGCAGCTAAAGCGAAACAACAACAGCACACACACAGCGCCACTCGGCGCTCAGGCCCCAAAACTCACAAAAAAAGGCCCCAAGCATATCTGCAGACCAGCATGAGCCCCTTCAAGAACAGTGTGACCCCCAGGCACCCCACACAGCACAGCGCCAGCAATGGTGACAGAGAGTGACAATGAAATACAGGGGGAGACAGGGAAAATCCCCCACAGAGAAACACACAGCTTTTTGTACTCACCTGCAGGCAGGAGAGACTACTTACCCGTCCCCTGAGGGACCCACTGGTGTGTTTGACAGGACTATCACAGTGCAGTACCGAGTAGCTGTCGGCCCGGTCCACCGCGAAAGATACAGTCAGTCAGGAACTGTTCAGTCTTGAGAGGACCGTGGGAGCATGAAAGCAAACCCGGCCACCCCTGGAGTCATGGGGCCTGTCGTGAACTAAGTCTCACGCACACAAGGTGAGGATCAGCACGCTCGATGGTCGGACAGGGAAGACTACGAGGATATCTTGTACCCAACCTGCTGCCCAGCCGACAGTTGATAGAAGATTCTCAAATATAAAATAAAAAAGAATTCCAGAAAAGGAATAAAAAATAGGTCAGGAGACTGGCTCCTGAGAGAGCCACGTCTTCTCCTTCTGCTAGGCAGAAAAAAACTAAAGTCTGCTGACTGTAGTGGGAGGGTTATGTCCGGAGGGACCGCCCCCTGGGTGGGGCTGTTCAGCTCTGGCTTTTAGAATGTATGTATAACATCTCACATTCTGCCTAGGTCTTCTCCTGCAAGCAGGGACATAACCCACGTGTAAAGTGTAAAGAGACACCGTGTCAGTCCATGGCTGATAAGAGAAAAGATATTTTTGTTTACAAAACCTTTTATAATCCATTATAAAATGGAGCTCCACCCAAAGGGAAAGTTCTGCTTTAAGGCCTGCTCTTTCAATAATGCCACGTTTGGGGGGGAGCAGGTACCCAATTTTAACAGGTACTTGTTCCCACTTCCATTCCGACTGCTTAGGCGATCGGAAGTTCTTCCCCCCGGTAATCTTCTGTGACACGAGAAAGGTCCAAGAAGACTACTGGACTAGCCACAATGAACAGCATGACTCACGCATGCGCATTAGGCACCCAGCTGTTCAGTAGGCGCCCAGCATTCAAATGGATGGCATCTGAAAGTTGGGTTGTGCGATTTAGTTACACCTGGGCGTTATGAAATCATGGCATCCATGTGTGAATGTGGAGTCTCCTCCCCCAGCAATTAGGCTGCATGTAACTTTGTAGCAAATCACAAGGAGAGATGCAACAGCAGGGGGCTGCTCTAGGTCAGACATTTGTGAACAGATGACAACTGCTCAGGCACCAGAATATGGTCTCTGACGAAGAGGGTACCATGATGCTACTCTGAGGTTGTGCCCATGTTGGCAATTCAGATTCAGAGGGTAGGATATCCAAGCCTGGTGGTCCGAGGCACACTGGTTTTATATATTGTACAAGCTACAGTAAAGTTACATTGAATGTTTTACGCCATGCGCCGTTGTGCATGTTTCTTCCAATTTCACAATTTTCCAAAGATTTCCCAACCTCGGAGGGAGCTGCAAGGTGGTGGACCCCACGTCAGGTTTGGTTGTTCTGTGAGAGACACCCTCCTGTTGGATATCATTTGCTTACCTTTGGTATCCTTAAAACAAAAATAAAATAATAATAAATAATGGTAGAATGTATTACCACCAATGGATGTGTATAAAAGTGGCCATAAAAGGCTCAATGTGACTCTGGGTCAAGGACCATACAATTTAGGGCTTTCCTAGAGGGATTATTTTCACTTGAGCATGGACTATACTAGGTTGTTTTTACCAGAATTTACCCGTGTCATCCTTAAAGCGGAGTTCCCCCCCAAAAATGGAACTTCTGCTTTTCGGAACCCCCCCCCCCCCCTCCGGTGTCACATTTGCCACCTTTCCGAGGGGAGGGGGGGTGCAGATACCTGTATAATACAGGCATTTGCACCCACTTCCGGGGAGAGACTCCCACAGGAGTCACTCCCACTTCCCGTCCCCCCCCCCCCCGCTGCCTTCTGGGAAACACACTGGTCCCAGAAGGCAGCCACGCTACTCGCACAGTAGGGAACCGGCAGTGAAGCCGCAACGCTTCACTTCCTGATTCCCTCACCGAGGATGGCGGCGGGGGCAGCCGAGAAACGAGCGATTGCTCGGCTTCTGCTGCCGACATCGCGGGCACCCTGGACAGTTAAGTGTCCATTTATTAAAAGTCAGCAGCTGCAGTATTTGTAGCTGCTGGCTTTTAATAATTATTTTCTTCCGCTGGACCTCCGCTTTAAACCAGAATCTTAGCCCAGAAAGTAAACGCTGATCTGGAAAACACCCAAAGAAAGATGGCTTCATTTTTTCTGAAAGGAAAATCCTGAAATGCACATATTCTGTATACTCCCCTCCTCCCTGTGGGTACCATTTACCACAAAATACTTTCATAAATCACAGAGTAATCTTTACCCTTCAGTGCCGTACAGCCCTTTCTTCAAGCTCTACCCACATCTACTAGTATAATATGGCAACCTAAGTAACTTAAAATATTCAGGTTGTATTTTCCCTACAAATGATTAATTCTACAATAAGACACCATATCTTCTCCTGGAGCTCGCCTGTCTCTCCCCCACTCTCTGCTTATTCTCTGAGGGGAGTCCTGGATTTTCCTTTTAGAATCTGTTATTCCCTCAGTAGCTGAGAAAAGCGGACAATACTACATGCTCATATATAATTGATGGTGCAGCCACCGGAAATCTGAACATTAGGCGAGAGTTCATTCACAATTCCATATTCTACAATCTATGGTAGAGATATTTTATGTGATAAAAATGCAGCTTTGTACGACAAGTAAGGCCATTTCCAGGTTCTATGGCCTAGTTGCTTAGTTACCGGCTCCAGTAAAATGTTGTTCACAAACTGTGTACGCTGGAGCTAGGCCTGAAATAAAATGCTTAGGAAATGAATCACACTTCAAGGGGGTCTCGTTCTCCCCCGGCATTCCCGATTAGTCAGGACATGAAATATAACAGCCAGTGTGTCTCATACAGCAGAGAGCTCATGCAATCTGATCCAAAAGGAAGGCTTTATTTTCATTCTATGTGCGATTATTATTATTATTTTCAAGTGTGTGACTTACTCCCTTATGGCTGGTATACAGTGTATCAACTATAGATATTAAAGCCCTACAAAGAGAAAACTTACCCCTTCCAGGCTTGTCATGGAAGACCTAAGCTCTTCAGAGTAAGCCCAGGTTCACACTGGGCTGCGGGAGTGAAACCATGCAAGTTCAGCTGAACTCGCACAATTTCACTCCCGCTGGTCAGTCCCGATTTCGGCCGCGATTACAGAGACATCTGTGCAAGTTTCTGCACAGATGTCAATGTAAATCACAGGTCGAAATCGCAAAAAGTAGTACAGAAACTACTTTTTGAAATTGGTGCAGCGCCGCACCGATTAGGACGGTGCCATTGCCGGCAAATGCCGCCGTTTTGACATGTCAAATCGCATTTCAAAACGCACCAGTGTGAACCAGGGCTAAATCTGGCAATACGCTCAGAAACTATCAGCCGGTTCCTGATGAACTGGTCACAATTTGTTTAGTGGATGGCCCACCTAACAGTTCCATTCAACAAAAAAAAAAGACAATCAATCCAAATGATTTAGAAGGAGCCTGCTGGAAATTTTTCAGCTGAACGCCAGCTGCATCCAATCAGACGCAGCCGCTGTTTCGGTATTCAGACAACAGCTTCAGCCAGCTGTCTGTAGACAATAGTCCAGCATGGGGAATCGTCCTATTAAGTTGTTTACCAGACTGAACAAATGACATCTAAAAGCCCTGTACACACAGTCTGACTTTTTGCCAACAAACTTCATTTTGAGCAAGTTTGACAAAAAAAATCAGACCGTGTGTACGCTCCATCGGACAAACTTTTTTGGTTTTCAGCGGACAAAAAAGTTTGGTCTGCAAAACGGACAAACTTTTGGCCAACAAAAGTCCGATGGAGCAAAGTCCGAACGTGTGTACAGAAAACCATCGGACTTTTGTCTGATGGACAAAACAAATAATGTTAAAATCAAACAACAATAGCAGAAGTTAACCAAAGGGTGGCGGTAAAGAGCAGAACAACCACGTGATGTTGGAAAAAGTTTTGGGAAAGTTTGCAGAAAAGTCCTGTGGTGTGTATGCTATGGGTGTTCCCGGCCAACTCCGTTCGGACAAAAATCCACGGAAAAGTCCGATGGAAGTCCGACCGTGTATACGAGGCTTAACAGTGTATGGCTAGCTTAAAAGTAAAATTTGCCTTTGAAACATGTTACACTCGTATTTAGGGTGGAACGAACATGTAACAAGTGCCAGCTCCTGCCTCCTCTCCCCCCAATCCCTCCTCCCTGCGATAGTGGGCAGAGGGATCTTCACCCTGCACCCACTGTCAAAATGTAAAAACAGAGCTCCCTGCACAGACACAAAGTTCTATGAATGAACTAAATCTGTCCCCCTCCGTCGTCAATGAACGTCCTTTTAGTTCATAGATTCTTCCTGCCATTCAGTAACTGCCTGCCAGCGGGCTGACCAATAAAAATAAAATTAGTCCGTTCACCCATCCACACATTCAAGGTGGATGGAGGAATCCTCCCCGCTGTGTTACTCTAATCTGACAGCTGGGACTTCACGGTCAGACTCAGAATACGCTGACTGATCAAAAGAACATTTTCCAACACTCCTGTTCCAGAGATGTCGATCATTAGATCAACTTCTCTTGAGTAGGAATGGCCATAGATTGATCGAATTTTGATCAGAATTCGGCCAAGTCCTTTCTGAACCAGACAATTTTCAACCCATCTAAGGGCAGCTGAAGTTTGGAGACTAAGGTGGACAAAACAATTTCATGACTTGATCATCAATGCTGTGCAAACACAATCTAATGCCGCGTACACACGATCGATTTTCTCGACGGTGAAAACACTGTCGAGAAAATCGACGGGAAAAACGAGGAACGGCTTGGTCCCCTACACACGGCCGTTTTTCCCCGTAATTTTTTCTCTTGGTCGAGAAAAACGACCGTGTGTAGGCTCCCCGGCAGTGTTTCCCTATGGGAAAACTGCCGCGGAAAAAAATGCTGTGAATCACGACGAGAAAAATTAGAGCATGTTCTAATTTTTCTCATCGTGATTAATGCAGTTTTTCTCGTCGGGAAAAATGACCAAAAGCCCACACACGGTTGTTTTTCTCGTCAAAGAGAAAAAATTTAATTTTTCCTGACGAGAAAAATGGTCGTGTGTACGCGGCATTAGAATCAGCCTCTTAAAGTACAACTGATTCACTCCATAAATCTCTGACTAATTACAGTCTTGTATATAGAGTCATCTTAAAGGGTCAACACACCCAAAACTGCTTCCTCAATACATGGCAGATGATGCAGAGTTAGTCCACCTAACAGATTCTTAGGGTGGCTATACACTATACAATTTTCCTTGTTCATTTTTCTTTAGGATTTACCTTCAACTATGTAGGTGCAAGGGCCTGCCTGACTGCATACACATTAAAAGTGTTCAAGTTTGACTTCATATTATATGGTTTTGGTAAGTCAAGGAAAATTGTATAATGTATGACCAGCCTTACATCTCTTGGGAGACTCTGTTGGCGAGATCTCAGCACACCTGCTGTGGCCATTATGAGGGTCTCCCACTACCTCAGCTGGAATTATTTATTTCATGGAAATTCCAACCGGAGAAGCACCACCACCAAGGCCTTGTTCAAGCATGTGCATTTAAGGTGGGGTGTATAAAAAAAAAAAAACAAAAAAAACAACACAATTCTGCTTGCTGCATCTTTGACGCGCTTTTTTTAATAAAAATGCACGTTATACAGCGTTCAGTAACAGTGCACAGATGTGAACCAGCCCTAAAAGGTGGAAGGGAACACCTAAAACATCCAGGAGGACAAGAACAGTGTCAGGGACATCTTGCTGTAGGGGTGTCTAAAGCTTCATACACACGATCGGACTTCCATCTGACTTTTCCGTGGATTTTGGTCCAAAGGGCGTTGGCTGTGAACTTGTTCTGCATACACACGGCAGAACATTTTCAGACAACTTTCACCAAATCACGTGTTTTTTCAGCTCTTTACCGCCACCCTTTGGGCAACTTCTGCTATTGTTGTCTGATCTTTAGCATTGGTTCTAAGCATGCGTGTAAGGACTTGTGTACACACGATCGGATTATCCTCCATCGGACATTTGCTGCCAGAAAGTTTGAGAGCATTCACAGCGAACATTTGTCCGTTGAAAAACCGAAAACAATTGTCCGACGGAGCATACACACGGTCAGATTGTCCGATAAAACAGGTCCGTCGGACCGGTGTTGTCAAAAAGTCTGATCGTGTGTATGGGCCTTAAAGCGGAGCTCCGCCGGAAAAAAAAAAATATTAAAAGCCAGCAGCTACAGCTACAGCAGCTGCTGGCTTTTAATATTTGGACACTTACCTGTCCTGGAGTCCAGCGACGTCTGCAGCAGAGGACGAGCGATCGCTCGTCGCTCTGCTGCTCCCTCCGCCATCCTCGCTGAGGGAACCAGGAAGTGAAGCCCTGCGGCTTCATGCCCGGTTCCCTACGGCGCATGCGCGAGTCGCGCTGCTCCGTTCTGATTCGTCCTCCTGTCTTCTGGGAGCCGAGTGTCTCCCAGAACACTATGGGAAGTCTGGGGGAAGTGACGTCACTCCCGCAGATTCCCGGAGAGAGGACTCCCGGATGTGGGTGAAAATACCTGTCTTAGACAGGTATCTTCACCCCCCTCCCCCCTGAAAGGTGTCAATTGTGACACCGGAGGGGGGGGGGGGAATCCGATTAGCACAAGTTAAAATTTAGGGAGGAGCTCCACTTTAAGACAAAAGAAGTCTGAGGCTTGCCCAGTGCGCCAGCCCATTAGGAAATATCAGTTTTGTGTACACTCTTTCTTTAACCTCCCTGGCAGTATGATTACGTCCGATTTTTGATGCTGAAAGCGGTACAATGTTTCACATGGAAATTTGGCGTTTTATATTGTAGACCTGTAATTCTTAGAAATAACTCACTTAAATCTGTCCAAACAACAGTCTAATAGACATCCCGGGTATGATAAAGTTTGAAACACGAAAGCATAAAATTATAATATAATAAATGACTATAAATAATAATAAAAAAAATTCAATAATGTAATCAAATCAAAAAACACTGAAATTTGCTCAGTTGCAGAATTGTCGCTGTCATTACTTTCAGCGATTGATGACGAATTTCCCAACGAATCACCATCGCTCAATTCTGCAAGTGATTCTAATTTATCATCGCTGTTTTCTAGCTGTCTAAAAGCACTTTTGGACGTAAACGGACAATCTATCGTTTCCAGGCAGAAAGAACAGTATTTATAATATAAAAAACTGCATGCAGGACACTGGACAGACCACTAGGGACAAAGGGGATGTGTAATTATCCGATACAGTACTGTATTCTGTAAGATTACAGTGTACTGTATGTATTGTGTGTTTTTTACTTTTTGAATTTGGCGCCGTACTCAGTCCCCGTGCGTCACAACGCTCGCAGGGAACGGAGCTCGGCACTGTGAATCGAACGGAGGACACACGGCTCGCAGACATTGCAGGATCCAGGGGACAATCCAGAGGGCGATGCGATCCCAAATGTGGCTCGGGGGTTACCGCTTTTGGTACTGAAAATTCACCCCGAGCCACACTCGGGAATACCGCTAAGGAGGTTAAAGAGCATCAGGCCCGGTTCACACTTCTGCGATGCGAGAACCATGCGAATCCACTGTGGGTTCCCTCATCGCACTGACTCGCACGGAAGTTCACACTGCCATATGCGAACTGCTGGGGAGTGTCATATGTTGTTAAGGACACCCCCATTTCAGCTCGGGTATTGCACTGCGACTGACAGTTTGGACATGAATCGGATCGCATGTGTGTGAACACATGCAATCCGATTCTGGTCCGAACAGAAAAAAGGGTCCTGTGCGTGTTTGGACCGAATGCGGTGCGATATCAGCCATACTATCTGTATGGCTGAAATCGCACCGCACAGACATTGCATGTAATGTGAACAGCAGTGCGCTGCGAATTACAAGTGTGAACCGGGCCTCAAAACACAATAATAAATTCATAAATCTATGGATTGTTCATAACAAATGTTTGAATTGTCAACAAACCGATCTCAGATTACCAATACTGGAACATTTTCAGCAATTACAGAAACACAGTGTCCAGGTAACTTACTGTGAAATGCACTGAAATTAATGTCATCTTCCCTTCAACCTAACTTCTGTATACTACAAAATTTTCTCATTGCCCGTGTAATGGCGAGCGAAGACACCTTAGGAAAGGTGTTGCGTTATTCGCAGGATTACAGCGGATAGAAACAAGGGGGGGGGGGGGTTGCTAAGGTCTCATGCACACGGGACATTTTCTAAACTCCCCTAGAAGCCTTGCTCCTAGCAGCAGTGTTTTGGGAAAAATAAATAAAAAGACGATCGTAAAAGTGTGCAACGCATCAAGGTGCGTTTAGAGGAGTCAATCATTTGGGCATTAATTAATTTCATTGGTTAGAAACTCAGAATATAGTCTGGCCACTGAGATGAATTAATGCTCAAGCGCTGGAAGAGAAAAGATATGCAATTGTTTGCTATAATGAGCAACCACTTATATATTATATCCTGGTCACACAGGAATACCATTAATCATATGCATTCCAGATCAATCAGAATGAAAGCACTGCTGAGCAGCTCAGTTAGTAATATGTGCACCCACAGGGCTCAGTGAAGTTATTTCGACAAATACCCCTGCTGTCTTGTTAGAAGCAAAGTGGGATTTGTATTAGAGTTTCTATGGTGACAACCTGAGCAATGAGCTAGTCCGTGCCAGCTACAGAATGCATTCATCCACAGAGCAGAACACCAGCAAGACCCTATGACAATGCCTAACTTGCATGTATGAGTGGTGTAGAGGGGACAGAGTTGTTCTATCATATTTTCATTATGTTCAGTAAGCAGGTAGCAAAGTTTAAATAAAAAAAAAAAAAAAAAAAATTAAAAATTGTACATTCTTCATGAATTTACCAACATGGACTAGGAGAAAACAGCCAGAGAGAGTTTTAGTGGGAGTACAGAAAAGGAAAACATTTGGTGTATTCAAGTTTAGCACAATGAACGCAAGTCTGTAAACTGATTATTATTATGCTTACCTCCCTTACCGATAATCACTTCCCACTCCTACACATTTCCTGATATCCTATTGTATTCATGGTTGATTCACTCTGTATAGTTAAATCCCAACTTCAGTCAAAACTTTATTTCATTTTTAAAGGTTTATGATTGAATGGGCAAGGTCTGCTTTTACCCTCCTGTCCACCTTAAAATCGGTTGTAAACCTGATAAAAAAAAAAAAAAAAAAAAAAAAAAAAACCTGCAAGACAAAAGTATAATGGAGCTAGTATGCATCACATACTAGCTCATTATGAAATACTTACAGTAGAACGAAGCCCTGCAGCGGCGCCCGCACACCGCTGAGACGGTTGACATCTTCCCTGGTGTTTCTTTCGGGTTCGCGGGCTGTGACTGGCCGGAGCCATGATGCTGGATATGGTCACAGCACAAGGCCCTAAAGAAACGGCACAGGCCTGTTCCTTCAGAGCGCATGCACAGATGACATCGGCGGTGGAGTATATAGTAAATATCTCCTAAACGGTGCAAGTTTTTACAGGTAAGTCTTATTATAGGCTTACCTGTAAATACAATTAAGCAAGATGACTTTTCTTCCTCTTTAAAAGCGGAGGTTCACCCAAAAGTGAACCTCTGCTTTTCGGAACCCTCCCCCCCTCCGGTGTCACATTTGGCACCTTTCGGGGGGGGGGGCGGTGCAGATACCTGTATAAAACAGGTATTTGCACCACTTCCGGGTATAGACTCCCGCGGGAGTCCTGCCCCTTTGCGTCACCCCCCCCCCGTTGTGTTCTGGGAAACACACGGCTCCCAGAACACATCGGGGACCAGTAAGGACGCCGCAGCGCGACTCGCGCATACGCAGTAGGGAACCGGCAGTGAAGCCGCAGCGCTTCACTTCCCGATTCCCTCAACGAGGATGGCGGCAGGGGAAGCCGAGAGCCGAGCGGTAGTTCGGCTTCGGGTGCAGACCTGGACAGGTAAGTGTCCATTTTTTAAAAGTCAGCAGCTGCAGTATTTGAAGCTGCTGGCTTTAAAAAAAAAAAAATTCCGGTGAACCTCCGCTTTAAAGTAGAACTAGAGAAAACTTTTTCACCCCATTTTGGATAGAGCAAGAGATGGTAACAATCCCTGTCAGATTTTTTTTGCCATTTCCTGTCCCATAACCAAACAGGAAGTGAGAGGAAATCCTGCAAATTAAGGAAATCTCTTGGGGCCCCATTGGAAGATTCTCCCTCTATTACTTTTCTGGGCACAAGCCAAAATGTGTGATCGCCCAGCATGCACCTCTCCCTGAAAACCAGGAAGAAAAAAGGAACTGGGCTTCTCATGCTGGATACGGCCACAACATGAGCTGGAGGATATAAGGCAAGTGTTTGCAATGATTTCTGGAACGATTGGGGAGCTATTAATATGTTTTAGGGACTATTTAATGTGATTAATTTTAATGAAAAAAAAAAAAAAAACTATGCCCGGAACCCCGCTTTAACAGGGGCACAGACAGCTAGAAAAACTGACAAACGTTCTACTTCCTCTCCACTCTACTAAAGACAAAACTTTTTTTTTTGTTTTGGATAAAGGCTTTTTTTTTTAATTTTCTTTCTTTTTTTCTTTTAAATAACAAACATGTTATTCTTACCTTCTCTGTGCAAAGGCTTTGCACAGAGCAATCCCAATCATTCTCTTCTGGGGTCCCCCACTGGCGCTCCTGGCTTCCCCCCTACAATGAGTGCCCCCACTGTGTGTTCATGAGCCACCTCGCCCCCACCCACAAATCACTAGCTGTGATTGAAAGCAGCAGGAGCCAATGGCTCCCACTGCTGTATCTGAGCCAATGAGGAGAGTGAGAGCCAAGAGCCTTGGCAGTCGTGCACATTGCTGGATCAAGATCAGGCAAGTATTGGGGGGGGGTGTTGCATGCAGATGTTTTTTTTACCTTCATGCGGCAAATGCAGTAGGGTGTAAAAAAAAAAAAAAATTATGCCTTTGCATATTACAAATTTTGATCTCAGCTGTGCAGCCTCCTTGGCTCTCCACAGCATGTTCTTAAAACTTTGTTGGATCACGCATATGCATGCCAAAACCTCCATTCAATTCTCTAGAGAATCCAATTACAAACTCTCTATAGGATCGACTAGGATTGTGACGTAAAATAGGCAAAATAGTTTTGAGAAGAGGCTGTGGAGCCCCAAAAAAACTGGTACAGATCAGACAGGGGACAGTCGAATATGTGTCTTGGAGAGGAAAGGTAGGTAGGGGGCTCACTCCAATAAGTGTAACTGCACTCAAAGTGTAGCACATAATTGATGGAAATCAACAAGGCTCTACCAAATTCACTAAGCCCTGGGGAAAAGGAGTGCAACTGCACATTCTATTTTCCTTTAGTAAATCCACCCCATGGTGTTGCTCATTTCCACATGCTACCTGTGCCCTGTGATTACAAAGGCTGACTGAGAAACAATTCCTCCGTCCTGATGCTGGTAAAATCGTTGACAGCACGAGGGGGGCAGAGTGAGTAGCATGGTAACCCTGGTAAACAGCTGCCAGTTACCAGTACTCATTGCTGGTCAATTGGAGAACAAACAGCGTTCAAATATTGTGCCATACATTAATCTCAAGGTGTTAAATGTTCATACAGTAATTCTAAAGTAAATGTCCACTTTAAAAACACAGGTTGAGCCTTGCAAACCCTCCCTGGCCCTCAGAAATGATGCGTCACCAGAAAATATGTGACTTGCCTTTGCAGCCTCGAATTCTTGTCATTAAAAAGCTTTACATTCCTGAAATACCAGCTTGTTATCAAAGTTCTAATGAACCATAGAGGATGCACAAGAGCTCCTGGGCCAGTCCTTGGAATGAGATATAGATAAGAAGAAACTGTCAGGAAATACAGATTTTTCGACAACATCCAGAAATAACTATTGCTGAGGTCTTCTCAGCGGGAATAAACCCAGGAGACACACGGAGAAGAGAACAAATACTTTCATAGCAGACATCATTAGTGTGTTCCAGATAGAACATATGATAATATGCCTTCTTTTATAGCCATTACTTAGCTACTTCCTCCGCCTGACAAGTAAAATAGCTGTAATATCTATCCAAGTATAGCAATGCCACATAATCCACACATTTGAGGGATATTCTATTTAGTTTAGTACGAAGCTTTTCAACATTCAGACAAGTTACATGAAAATCCACGTCGGCTTTAATTATGCATTAATTTTTTTGTGGTAATGGAAACAATTATCTTGTTACATCTTTTATTTTTATATACAAGTTGTGTCATATTCTTATCATTATGTTTCATGAACACATTTGTAGGCGCGTCCTTTAATAGCCATTTTGACGTTTTAACAGCCATGACTTGGCCTGTCATCTAAATCCAGTAATACAAAGACATGTTCTGGACTGATTTCAGAATGAGCACACTGCTCAAATCCATTTCATTTTTGGATTTAAAGAGGAATTCCAGGTATGGTATATTTTCCCATAGTTTGGACCAATCCAACTATGTGTATACCATACCTGGCTGATGCCCCTGGAAGTTGGATATCACTGAAATATCAGGGTCTACTCCAGTGATCTCCACTTGCTTCCATGTTTTGTGTCTGAAGCCTCGTACACACGACCGAGTTTCTCGTCGAAAAACGACAAGAAACTTGCTGGCAGAGCTTTCTTGCCGAGTAAATCGGTCGTGTGTACGCGGCTATCAGGTTTCTCGTCAAGAAAACCGACAAGAATCTCAACGAGAAATATAGAGAACCTGCTCTCTATTTTCTCGTCGAGATTCTCGTCAGCCTGTTTCTCGACGAGAAAAGTGTGTGTGTGTACACTTACCTGTCCTCCGGGAAGCCCGCGCATGCTCGAAATGACTGACGCATGCGCGGTAGCTTCCTAGGCATAGTCAGGGTGTAGCAAGATGGCATCGAATGTGACGAGCGCACGCTCGTCGTAGTCGATGACGTCACCGCGTTCGCTCCATTCAAAGAACCGCGGGTTCTTTGAATCGAGCGTCTGTACACTCGGCCGGGACAAGTTTCTTCTCCAAAAATCTCGTCAAGAAAAACGACGTGTTTTTTCCTGACGAGATTCTCGGTCGTGTGTACGAGGCTTTAGTGTCCAGCCTGATACAGGAGGACGTCACCACCTCACCTCATCCAATCACAGAATGCTTGCAATCATTCAGAGGATACTGCCCTCCACATGGTACCTAAAAGCTGGCGAAGATCACTGAAGGAGCAGTGTTTACTTTAGCGATTCCCATATTCCAGCAGCAATGGTTAGATTTGTTCAAACTGAATAATTGTAACCATGTAAAAATTTACCATGCCTGGCAATATTCTTTAAAGTAATAAGTATCGATATTCCGAGGAGGTCAGTTTTAGGGCCCGTCACACGGACGTGTCCGTGTACGGGCTCCGCTTTGCTCAGCGGGGATCGCTCTGTCGATTCCCGCTGAGCAAGCAGATGACAGGTCTGTCTCCGCACACTGTGCAGGGACCGACCTGTCAGAGCACCACTCTCCCCTATGGGGGATCGGATGACGACGGACCGCAGAGTCCGTTGTCATCCGATCCGCCAGGCGGATGGAAAAATAGGATTTTTGTACTCACCGTAAAATCCATTTCTCTGACGTCCATGGACTGACACAGCTGGATACTGTAAACGTGTGGGTATATGTCCCTGCTCGCAGGAGAAGATCTAGGCAGAATGTTAGATGTTAAAACATTCTAGAACAAACCAGAGCTGAACGGCCCCGCCCAGGGGGGCGGTCCCTCCGGACATTACCCTCCCACCTGCAGCTAGCAGACCTCAGTTCGTAACAAAGCAGTACAAACCTTAAAAGGAAGGGTGGGTGCTGTGTCAGTCCATGGACGTCAGAGAAATGGATTTTACGGTGAGTACAAAAATCCTATTTTCTCTTATCGTCCATGGACTGACACAGCTGGATACTGTAAATGTATGGGACGTCCCAAAGCAGTATCAGAAGGGTGGGAGCGGTAGCAAAGGAACAACCAAAACTTCACACCAAACAAGCAGAGCTCCTCAACGGAGGAGTTGCGACATTAAACAGCGGCCTGCAATGCTTTGCGGCCGAAGGGAGCATCCGAAGATGCAGCCACATCAACCTTATAAAATCTTGAAAAGGTATGAACGGACGACCAGGTCGTCGCCTTGCACACTTGTGCAACCGACGCTTTATGTCGGAAGGCCCGGGAAGCACCAATTGCCTTGGTGGAATGCGCCGCAACCGGAAAGGGAGGCGCCCGCCCCTTAAGGGCATAGGCCTGTATGACGGTCTGCCTGATCCACCTAAAGACGGTGGCAGACGACACCGCTCGGCCCTGTTTTGGACCAGACACAGATTTCCGAATGGAAACAGTAGCAGACAGGTACACTCGTAAGGCTTGTACCCATCTTAATGTATGAAGCGCAAACTCTCAGGGATGCGATGGGTGAGGACACAAGGACGGAAGAACAATGTCCTTCTTAAGGTGAAAGACCAAGACCATCCTTAGAAAAGAAGGATGGTCGTGGGCGCAACACCAACATATCCTTATGGAGGACCAAGTAAGGCGACTTGACGGACAAGGCCAGCAACTCAGACACCCGTCTAACCAAAGCAATGGCCACTAAGGCCAACTTCCGGGACAAGGTCAAGAGAGGAATCTCTCTGATATTCTCAAAGGGATGTTCTTGGAGAACCGAGATGCATCAAAATCAGATCCCAAGTAGGGAGAGGAGGCTTGACAGGGGGGGATCACATGGCGAACCCCCTGCACAAAAGGTGCTAATCAAGGAATGGCCCGGTAGCGGTCGTTGAAAAAGACAGCCCGGGCCGAAATCCGACCCTCAAAAAAAAAGGTATGCAAGGCCAGCTTTTGGGTCACACCACGCTGTAAGAACAGCAAAATCCTGGGAACGGAATACATCCGCCACTCAAGTTCCTCGCACATAGCGATGTAAGCCTTCCAGGTACGGTGAGATATCTTTCTGGAGGAAGATTCCCGTGTCAACAACATAGAAGAGATGACCGAATACGAGAGAACTCGGTCCTTCAGCACCTGGCTTTAACAGCCATGCCATTAAAGCCAAGGACTGTAAAGCAGGATGAAGTATGGGATCATGAGACAGAAGGTCCACCCCAATAGGCCGTCGCAAGAAATGTCTGCGACTAGCCGAAGTAGATCAGCGTACCAATGTCGCCGTTCCAGAGCACTGGCATGGCCTCAGCCCCGACTCTGCGAAGCAACAGTAGCGGAGGGCAAGCATATATATATATATATATATATATATATATATATATCTCAGGTGATACTGCCCCCACGGGCTTCCAACGCGTCAGACGCGTCCGCCCAGGGGTCCCTGGACCTGACCACGATCTTGCCACCTTGCGAGTGAGTCGAGAGGCCACAAGGTCCACTTCCGGTGCCCCACCGCCGGTAAAGAAGGTGGAAACACCTCCGGATGCAAGGACCCTTTGCCTGCAATGCACACGGCCGACAGGACCGTCTTGCAGCGAGATGTATGAAAATCCCAAAGAGACTCCGCAATGTATCGGAGAAGGGAGGCCCCAGTGTACAGGGTGCCTCAAATGTTGGCCAATAAAGGCAACTTGACGGAACTTCCCTAGAAACTCGGTCAGAGGACTAGTACCTCAGCCTCCACAGGTGGCGCAAACCCACCCCGGGCACAGAGACCCTAAAGGCTAAAGCAGTTGTAGTGCACCTGCTAGACGACTGATGGATGAAGCAGAGGCTTTTGCCCAGTCATTGAGCTATAAAAAATGCCAGAGACGCAGCCACTAACGGGCGTAACTCTAACCCCAACCTGGCGAACACAGTCCAAGCCAGCGCTTCTGATCACCACTGAAACCAGGTGGAAAGGGATACCCCTGAAACCAGGGATCCTTGTGACAATGCTCCATCCAGCAGCTACCCATGGATAGGTGCCGATTGTGCAAACACATAGTATAAACTATGTATTGCGTCAAACGCACAAATGGAGAGTGTGGGAGGAAACCCACCCAGCCACAAAGAGCATAATACCACCACATACGGCGTATGTAGTTTAGTATTTGTGGATAAACCTATTAAACACGTATATACTGTGCCAGCGACGAAGGCGCGCACATCGGGGCCTGGACGTAAACCAGCCACGCAGATTGCGTACACAACCGCGTAGGTATGTTAGCCTGCGAATAAACAAATTGCACATGTTTATACTGTGCATAGCGCTGAGAATGCGCACACCATTGGAACGCAGGGGAGAAACCTGAGCACCCGGATGAAACCCATGCAGACTGCATGCGCATACCGAGTATGGTATTATAGTATGTGTGCTAAACATTTTGCACAAGCCCATGTGTGCATAGCACCGAAGGCGCGCACACTGTTGGCGCGTGGGAGGAACCGAAGTACCCCACGCATACTCAGAGAATGCAATACCTACAGCTACTGTAAATGTATTTAGTGTAGTGTATAGACATAATGTGTATGTTTACACCGTGTATTGCACCAAAGGCATGCAGGTCATGTAGCGTGGGCGGAAACCCACGCAGAGTGCAAAGACATACCGGGTAGGTATGTTAGTATGTGGCTATCCAATCGCACAAATTTAGACTGTGCATAGCGCCGAAGCGCCCATACCAATGGAGTGTGGGAGGAAACCGGAGTACCCAAAGGAAAACCACACAGACTGCCTACACATACCGTGTAGGTATTATAGCATGCGTGATAAACATTGAACATGTTTAACTGTGCAGAAGGCCAAAGGCGCACATACCGTCAGCGCGTGGGAGGAAACCGGAACACTCGGAAGAACTCCACGCAGACAGCACACAGATACCGTGTAGGAATGATAGCATGTGAATCAACATATTGCACATGTTTATGCTGTGCATTTTCATTGGAGCGTGGGGGGAAACCGGAGTACCCGGAGGAACCCCACGCAAACAGTATACCCATACTGTAAACATGTATAATATGTGCAATAAACACATTGTACATATCTATACTGTGCAGAGAGCTGAAGCGCACATACCATGAGAGTGCGGGAGGACACCGGAGCCCCCACCAACCCAGAGAGTATAATACATACATATACTGTGAATGTATCTGGAGTCGTGCATAAACATATTTTGTACGTTTATATCATGTATGGCACTGAAACACAGCATTGGAACGTGGGGACAGCCACGCAGACACAGAGACCAATAACACATACATACACTGTGAATGTATGCAGTGTAGAGGTATAGGATGAGTTAAATTATGGCGCAGAGGCGCATAATCTTCTCTGTATCATTCCAACCTGCTTGACTGTGCTGCCGAAGCAGCATGCAGGTAACCTCTGATCCTCAGACCGTGTGTCTGTCAGAGCTCAAATCATTCCCCAGGAAATGGCGGGAAATGTTACCTCAGGTATCACACAAGGCTCACAGGGACTACAGACATAAATGAATAAAGTCCTCCCTCATCCATGCTGCTCTTGAGGCAGTGTGAGGAAAACAGTGAGGAAACTGTGTAAAAGAAAAGCTTGTCACAGCAATTCCAGCCTGAGAGTGTTTCTCACATCAATGAGATCACTTACAAGCGCCCTGTCATTCACTGACACAGAACTGGAGTCTTCCTCACAAGGGAATGTCCTGTTCATAAACATTAAATATTCAGAGGTCGGGTCCTGAGCATAGTAGCTAGGCCCATATCTGACTCAGAGCACCCCTTCAGTAAAGATTTTTGTGGGGGGAGGGGGCTTATAGCTCCTTTTGCTTGCACACCGCTTCCATTCTGACAGGAATGATTCCAGGACTGCTGACAACTGGTCCATAAGGACCGCAAGTGCAGGGAACATATGAACATGTTTAACTGTGCAGCACTGCCAGTTGCCCCAGGCAAGTGTGGAGAGCAGGTGTATCAGACTCCATAACGCCACCCTCTGAGACCTTATACACTATACAGTGAATATACAGTCCACCCACTGGCTACGCTGAGGAGGGGATACCCGGGAGGACCCACCAACCCTTAAGGACCGCTCAGTCTGTGGGAGGAGATTGTGAGGGGATTCGCGCCGCCGCCAAAAATAAATGCGCGGCGGCCACAAGAAAATGGCCGCAGCTATAACTGCGCCACTGAACGCCAAGATGGCCACCGAGCGCGAAATTCAAAGCTCTAATGCGTGCCAATGGCGCACGCAATAATCACCTCACACACCAGAAAAAACTGCAGACATGAGCACCCAGCCAGGCCAGAGTGACCCCCAAGCACCACACAGCACAGCACCAGTACAGGGTGCAGAGAGCAGCATAACAGGGGGGAGACAGGGAGAAACCCCCACACACAGAAACACAGCCAGCATGTACTCACCTGCAGTAGGAGAGACTACTTACCCGTCCCTTTCAGGGACCCACTGGCTTGTTTCAGACAGACCTATCACAGAGTCGTACTGCGTAGCTGTCGGCCCGGTCCACCGCGAGAGATACAGTCAGTCAAGTACTGTTCAATCTTGAGAGGACCGCGGGAGCATGAAAGCAACCCGGCCACCCCTGGAGCCATGGGGTATGTCGTGAACCGAGTCTCACGCACACAAGGCGAGGATCAGCACGCTCTATGGTCGGACAGGGAAGACTACAAGGATACTAGTGTACCCAACCTGTTGCCCAGCCGACAGTTGATTGAAGGTCTCAAAAATAAAATAATAAAATTCCCAAAGGAATAAAATTTTAAAGTAAAATCTTCCAGGAGACTGGCTCCTGAGAGAGCCACATCTTCTCCTTCTGCTAGGCAGAAAAAAAAACTGAGGTCTGCTAGCTGCAGGTGGGAGGGTAATATCCGGAGGGACCGCCCCCCTGGGCGGGGCCGTTCAGCTCTGGTTTGTTCTAGAATGTTTCTAACATTCTGCCTAGATCTTCTCCTGCGAGCAGGGACTTATACCCACACGTTTACAGTATCCAGCTGTGTCAGTCCATGGACGATAAGAGAAATAGGATTTTCCTTCATTACACTTTGGCGGATCGGAGTGGGTCGGATGTCAGCAGGCGTGTCACCGCTGACATCCGTAGGTCCATAGAGGTGCATGGAGCATCCGTTTAGGTCCGCCTAAAAAACTGACAGGCAGACCTGAACGGTCCGTCCGTGTGAAAGGGGCCTTACTTTTTAAACCAGAGTGGATGGGTTTACTAAAGGCAGATAGACTGCACGTGCAGTTGCTCCAAGGCTTAGTAAATGAGGCAAAACGTCACTTTGCAAAGAATACCCAATCACATGCAAGAAAAAAAATTAATAAAAACCCACACAGCAGTTTTTCTTGCACATGATTGGATGATGGAAGTCAGCAGACCTTTTCCTCATTTACCAAGCTCTGGAGCAACTGTACAATTGGTTTGCCTTTTGTAAATCCACCCCATTGTGTTGACACAAATTTTTAGATACAATTGAAATAATATGTATAAGAAACTCAAAACAAAAATGTAATATAATCGAAGTTTACCAATAGGGATGAGCTCAGGCGTGTTCGGATGCTAGTCCTGCAGAGGCTGGTCAGCACCGAGTCCAGTCCATGTAGGGCTGGGAAAAAAATCAATTTTAATCTTGAATCGAGTTTTGAGCTCAAATCGATTCAGATTTGAAGAAAATCGTGTTTTTTTTTAGATTCTTTTTTTTTTTTTTTCCCCTTCAAAGTTTCCGTAGCAGGACTGCAGGGGGCGTATCCGGAATGGCACCGGGCAGCGTTACCCCAATTACATCTACTCGCTGCAGCCGCTGTCTGCCTACCTGATCAGCGTGTCATGCAGACAGACGCCGGCCATTGCAGTGTTCAAAAGCCGCGCCTCCCGAGTCCTCGTCGTCTGTGATAGGCGGAACACTCAATTTCACAGCAGGCAGTATTCAGCCTATCACGGACATCCTCTCATCCTCGTCTGTTATAAGGATGACCATGATAGGCGGAACACTGAATGCTGGGAAATTGAGTGTTCCGCCTATCACAGACGAGGAGGAGGCGCGGCTTTTGAATACTGGAATGGCCACCGGTGTAGCAGTAAAATCCGTATCCCATGAAAATCTGCATCAGGTACGGGCACAGTGATTGAAGCATGGGCACAGTGAGACACGGACACAGTGAGACACGGGCACAGTGAGGCATGGACACAGTTCAATTCAACTAAGAGTAACCTCAGGATTTTTTGTTGTTTTATTAGCTAAATCCAAATACAGTATTAATAATTTGGATGTTTAACAATCTTTGTTGCACACTGCAAAAAACAACAAAAAGGTCACAAGCGCTAAATTGGTGGATAAAGAAAAAAATATAATGGATGATAATAATAATAATAATAATAATAATAATAATAATAAAAAAACAAATATTTTGGGAAGTACAAAGTATCCAAAAGGGGGGAAAAAACAGGATCCAGCGCAGCAAGAAAAAAATCTGTACCCAGAAGTACAAAATACACAACATGCACACAATATAATCCAGCGCTCATGGAACATACATTATTAACTATTGAAAACTCTTGAAGAATTGATAAAAAAGCTTAGTCCATTTATTAATCACAATAAAGAGAGGGATCCAATCCCAAATGTGCAGAGGGCAAAGGAATCTTAACTCTCCAGTTGCCAGTGGTGACAAACTTGTTAAACTTGCAGTGACATCCGTGGAGCAAGGAGGGGTTAAAAAAAGTCAAAACAAAGCCTGTGGCATGATCTCCGTGTGAGCACAGTACCTTGAATGATGGACAACAGGCAGACCAGCGTGTGGAGGGCCCTCCAACCCAAAAGGATGCAGAGCCAGGATCGCAGCAAGGCTGGGACAGAAGGAATCAAACACAGACTTTCAAGAGTTTTCAACAGTTAATAATGTATGTTCCATGAGCGCTGGAATATATTGTGTGTTTGTTGCACACTGACTTTGCAGTTAGAGAAAGGGTTTGCCTTTGCAATTTTGTTTGTTGATGCACTTTAATTAATATAATAGAAAAAAAAAAAAAAAAAAAAAAAAAAAAAAAAAAAAAAGCAGATTTTTTTGGGGGGGAAAATCGCCCAGCCTTAAGTCCATGTGAACATGATACACAGCAGCATACATTTTTTATTTTTTACATGTTTTATTTTTACCTACACACCTTGATGTCTGCTTTTTGCTTGCAGCCTGTCACTTCTCTTTAAATTTCCTTATAAAATAAAAAAAAAAAAAAAAAAAACACAACACTTTCATTTCTATTTTTAGGGTGGCTCTGCTGCCTTATGCATAGCATCAGGGATGCTGTTAGAAATCATGGGGCCCTGTACAGCCTTCCTGACGGGTCTCCACACCATCTCTCCCCAGAGGTGCAGCAAAGCAGTGGCTCTGACTTTATCCGCCTACGCCTCAAAAACGTAAAAAATAAATAAGAACTCCTCTTCTCCCACCTCCTGGGCCCTTCTGTTGACATGATGGGGCCCAGGGAAATTTAATTTAAGTTATGGTAAGCAAGTAGGAGCGGGGGGTGTGGTCTAGTAAAAATCAATGTATTAATACAGGCAGAAATGAACAATAAATCTGCCCCAGGCCCCCCTAGCTGATGAGGCCTGGGCCCAGTACAACAGGACCAATTATACTGGTCAGCAGCCCTGTATTAGTACACACAATGGAAAAATCTGATTTAAAAAAAAAAATAATAATCTTTTGGAGCGAATGTCCGATAATCTAATCATTAGTACACAGCTTTCAAGAGCCAATCATGACAATTAATGCGAAAATATTCAAAAGGGACAAACACAAAAATTTAAAATGTTTCCTCGTAGGATAGCAGAATGAACAAGGTAATTCGTATAGTATTTGTACGAAAAAAAATTAAATCATGATTTGTGATTAAGACCAAGCATGCTCGGAAACAAAAGAATACATTGCAATACATGACATCACTTCCAAAAAGTTGTATTCTGTCGTACGAGAATATCATAACTTTAGAATTTTTGTTGCTTTTCAACAGGATACTAGCATGCAAAAAAATAAAATAAAAAGACGATCATTCGTTCGATATTCTTATTGTGTGTGCTAGCCATTACAAGATCCTTTGAAGGCACTCTTAGGAGTGATCATACTTGGGACTACAGTAGGAGGTCGACCGATTATCGACGGACAAAATTAACTTTTTTTGAAGCATCGGTATCGGTCACAAAACTTACCGATATAGATTCAAGGTGCTGTACCAGGGTGATGCATGCAGCCATCACCCTGGTAACGTTCTTCAGAGCGAGCGGTCAGCTTTCTTGTAATAACAACCGATGCGGCACAGCAGCAGCTTGGCTGTTATACAAGCAGCGGGAGGGGACGTCCCCTCCCCCCCCTCCCGGTGCTCGTCCGGGCTCTCCCATCCCGCCGGGAGACCCGAGCCACCAGCTGGCCGAAGACACAAACAAAGGCAATGCTTTGTTCGGGTCTCGGATTTAGTATAACCCGGAAGCAATGTCATGACATCACTTCCCGGATTACTGCCATCCTAAAGGCGCCCGTTTTTAAAAATAGAAAGTATTAAAAAACGCAGATCTTGACGTTTTGAATACTTTCAAGTGCAGAGGAGGGGCTCGGGGTCTTATAGACCCCCGCTCCCTCCATAAAGAGTACCTGTCACTGCCTATTACTGTCACAAGGGATGTTTACATTCCTTGTGACAGCAATAACATTAATTTAAAATGTTTTATTTTTTTTATAAGAAGGTCAGTAAAAATAAAATGTTTAAATCTACAGAATATCGGCACCTTATTTCAGCTTTCGGCCTGAAAGGCAGCGGAAAATCGGTATCAGCCCTGAAAAAAACGATATTGGCCGACCCTTAGGACTACAGCCTACATGCACTGGAAGCTCAGAAACCCAGGGATGCACGTCAGGCCACGGCTCCTCCGCCTACAAAGATCATAAGAAATCACATGTACCTTATACAGCAGCATTGTAGATGGTAAAAATGGGCATGTCACACAATTTTATTATTATTTTTCTTTACTTAGAAAAAACATGATTGTTTATACTATTTTGTGGATGCCGGTAGATCAGTCATGTGACCTTTAGACCCCATTCACACAGGGGCAACACGACTTCCAGTGCGACTTTGGGAGGCAACTTGGACACGACTTGAGTTTGAACCACAGCGCGACTTGGGGCGACTTCAGCGCGACTTACAACACGACTGAAGTCGCCTCCAGGACAGGGGACTTTGCCAGTGGCCAATTAAAGAGTAATCAGCTCTGTGGGAGGGAGGGGTTTGCCCAGAAAACTATTTTTATTTCCTGTAAAGTTGCTTCAGTTAAGACAGGGGATCCGATCTGGAGGCGACTTCCATTGAAATCAATGGGTACAAGTCGCCTAGAAGTCGGATTGAAGTAGTACAGGAACCTTTTTTGAAGTCGGAGCGACTGCAGTAGTGTACATTAGGACGGCTCCATTCACTTACATTGATTTTCTTATGCAGCGCGACGTGAAGTCGGATCCAAAGTCGTCCCTGTGTGAATGGGCTCTTAGGCTTCATGTACATGGGATGTGTGTGTGTGTGTGTGTGTGTGTGTGTGTGTGTGTGTGTGTGTGTGTGTGTGTGTGTGTGTGTGTGTGTGTGTGTGTGTGTGTGTGTGTGTGTGTGTGTGTGTGTGTACACACACACACACCATTTTTTTTAAATGGGCAAAAACTAAAAACGCCTATGAACTAAACGCGGGTTCCCGCGTTTGGCATCTGAAACTTGGAATTCTTCGGCGTCTGAACCCATTTTTTGCTTTCAAAGAAACGCTGTTAAACGCAACTGTCTAAAAACGGCAATTAACGGGACAGTGTACATGGTCACATAGGATAACATTGAATGAGTTCAGGGGCAGTTGGAAAAAAATGTCCAACTGCCTCTGAACGTACGTTTAGCAGCGTCCCGTGTACATGGGGCCTTATGTGACAGCTACTCTGCACAATCCCTAATCAGAAATTCAGAGATGAAGTGTTAAGGGAGCGAGCGGCTTTTAGGAGATAAAATTGGAAACAATTAGGAACATATTTTGTTAAAAACAAAGCCGACAGTGTAGATTTACAAAGTGGATATGAATATTTTAAAAAGAAAAAAACAAAAAAAGGAAAGCTTTCTTCAAAAATGCTGACCAAGAACGTCAGAGTCAAAGGGGGGCATGTACCAAAACTGGAGAGTGCAAAATCTGGTGCAGCTGTGCATGGTAGACAATCAGATTCCAAAGTTTACCTAAACAAGCTCAAGTTAGAAGCCGATTGGCTACAATGCACAGCTGCACCCGATTCTGATGGCTCCAGTTTTAGTAAATTTCCCCCCAAAGAGGTTCTGATTAAAGCAAGAGGATCAGATGAAGGCCTCATGCACACTGGACATTAATAAAAAACGTTTTAATTTTTTTTACGTTTTTTAATCAATATCAATAGGATCAAAAACGCTGGTGACCCGTGTTTTTGAGCGTTTATTGACATTAGAGCAATTTTACAGCTGAAAAACTCTTCTCAGAATGCACTAGATTTGTTTGTTTTTTACAACCCAAAAACTGTTAACAGCCTATGTGTGCATGGACACATAAGATAACATGATGGGGAGTTTATTGACTTAAAAAAAAAAAAAAACACAACATCTGATGCCAAAAACAGCAGCTGTGAAAACATCCAGTGTGCACAAGGCCTTATAGCCAGGCAACTATAATTTTCAGAAGGAGGTGGTCACACAGCCACCTACTTTAGCTGTTGTAGAGATCTCCACGAAGTCTCTGTGCCGCTTCCCTGCAGACTGTGGGCACACAGAGTGCCCATAAGTCAAGATTTTGCTCAAAACAGGAGCGTGCATGCCGGCGTGGCTCCAGGGGGACCCTGCAAAGCAGCGGAGCCACCCAAAAGATCAGAAGAATTTCTTTCAAAGTTTTTATTTTTTATTTGGTTGAATTGGGAAGACAACCAACAAACTATATGAGGTTTAAAATTTTAAAGTGGTTGTAACCCACAGGGTTAAATTTACATTATCCACTCGGTTGATTCATGTAATGTCCTCCTGTGACTGTGCTTTATATAAAAATAAATAGAAAAATGCAGCTATAAACCTGTTTACAGAGTGCCAATTGGCACTTACACGACTCGCCAGCTCTCTCGGCCTGACAGCTGCAGCGGGCGAGGCTGAGATTCCCCCACTGACGTCAGACAGGGAGGAGGAGAGAGACGGCCCCGCCTGCAGCAGCTGTAATGCGAGAGAGGAGAGGCGGCAGGTCACGTGAGCGCCGATTGGCTCTCTGTAAACTGGTATATAGCTGCATTTTTTTTTTATAAAAAGCAAACAAATCAACCGAGAGGATAATGTAAATTTAACCCCAATTTGAGCAGCAGGAGGGGAGGGGGCGGGCACGGATACGGAGCTGACAGGCAGGAGGGGAGAGGACAGAGGAAAGCAGAGAGGAGAGCTTTGGATGACGGAGGCTAGTAAACTGACCACAGTGTCAGGGCTCAGCAGCCATGATATACCGTAGTCAGTTTACAAAGGGGAGGGCAAAAACTGTCAAGATCAGCCAGGTATTTCAGGTGTTACAGGGGGCCAAATGACAACACAAGCACTGTGCTGTATAACATGCTTTAAAAAGGAGCAGAATCTTTTTTTTTTTTTTTTTTTTTTTTTTAAGGTTAAACACTTAAAGTGGAGTTCCACCCAAAAATTGAACTTCCACTTTTTGGAATGCTCCCCCCCTCCGGTGTCACATTCGGCACCTTTCAGGGGGGAGAGGGGGAAGCAGATACCTGTCTAATACAGGTATTTGCTCCCACTTCCTGGCATAGATCACCTCGGTGATCTACGCCACTTCCGGTGCCTATTCTGTCCCCCCCACTGTCTTCTGGGAGACACACAGGTCCCAGGACACAGCGGGGACCAGTGAAGACGCACAGCGCGACTCGTGAATGCGCAGTAGGGAACCGGGAAGTGAAGCCGCAATGCTTCACTTCCTGATTTCCTTACCGAGTATGGCGGAGGCAGCAGCCGATCCTCGAGCGACAGATCGGCTTCGGATGCCGACATCGTGGGTGCCCTGGACAGGCAAGTGTCGATATATTAAAAGTCAGCAGCTGCAGCATTTGTAGCTGCTGGCTTTTAATATTTATTTTTTTAGTGGGACCTCCGCTTTAAGTAAATAAACCTGGAACCACAGATCACATCTGCAAAAAAATAGGAGGATTACATTTTTCCTACTTAAGAACGTATTTTCCTGTTTTTCTCATATGTATACTTTGTTTAAACACAAATCTAATCTAAATCTCAACCGCAAAATCCTGCCCAGTAAAAAGGGACAGTCAGGAAATAAACAGGAAAACATATTGCATATTAAATTCCTCTGATAACACAGACTAGAAGAGTGGAGCTATATTTAGCCATGGAGAAGATTTTGCAGAATGCAGAGGACATAGATGACTTGCATCAGTTGATGAAGCACTTCCAGGCCTGTTCTCTTCTCTGGCCCCTGATCCATAGGAGGATGGAAGATGGAAGATGGAGGGGGGCTGGGAGCTGAGCAGATGTCTTGGGAAGGGCAGGCTGATGGAGTGCGCAGACTCCCAACTCACACAGGATGATGCCACATCTCCCAAACACACAGCAAAGGGGACTGCAGATCTGAGCTGGCTTATTTCAGGAGAGGATGACTTGGCGAGACGCATCATGTAGAACGCTCCAAGAAATCAGAGTAGACCCTCGCTGTGCAACACACTGAGCCACAGGGCTCGATCATCCCTATTTTATGGAAATGGTTTGTTCCAGTAGAATGACTGCAATCGGCATGCAGCAAACCTAGCACATCCATGTTTTTCCATGATGACTAAAGACACTGCGTCAACATCAGGAAATGGTTAACCCTACAAGTGCTGCCATGACATTCCCAGAGTATGCTTTGTAGTATACAAGTCTAGGAAACCTCAATAAAGAATAAAAAAAATAAAAGATTTCCTTACATTGATGATGCAAACGATCTCATCTTCACACAAAAATCTAGTACAATGCCAATGTCAAAGTACCAGCAATGCCAATGTGAAGGGGGAGGGCTTAGCTGGCCTAAGGTGCCTTCACTGTACAATCTCTACACAGACATATTACAGACATTTTTGCAGGTTAGTAAAAAGATATTAAAAATGAGCATTTCCATATGTTCCTGAAGATCCAACCCGGGTGTGAATGAGTGACATTAGATGCCAGCATACAACGGTCATCACTCAGGAATGTTGCCGTCTAATGCATCTACTGGCAGGAAGATCTCTAGGGGCTTAAGGTGAAAGTGACTGTATAAGAGGCAATGGATGCCAAAAGCATGCCTTGCAGTATGAGGGCAGCAAAATACATCACCAATGGCACCACCTGTACCAACACAGAATGTCCTCAATAATGACAGTGAATGTGACCGGTAAGGTAATACAGTAAGAGATGAGAAAGACGTGGCGGTCAGAATAACAGGGGGGGGGGGGGGGGGGGGGGTTCGCCAGTTTTAGCAAAACCGTTAGGAAAGTGTGAAAAGAATGGTGGAGACAACGGTGTGTATGAAGTGTCCCTGGCAAGGTCAGGAGATTAGACCAGATTAATAATGACCGTGCCCCCTGGCAAGGTATACAATATGAAGCGGTGTATGCCATGACCCTGGCAGGGTACAAGGTCAGGAGTCTGGCAGGTATACCATATAAAGCCTGTGTATTGCTGTGCCACAGGTAATCGATATGCCATTTTCTATAGCGTATCAGGAAGAGTGTATGGCATGATGCCAGTGTCTGCAGTGTACTTGGCAAGGGTACATGGTATAGTGCCAGTAAATGCAGTGGCCCCTGGCACCATGTGTGATGACACTGAATGACGGCAGTGTATGTAGTGGCTCCGGTGGGGTAAATGAGATGATGGCAATGTAAGCAGTGCCCCTGGTGTGGTAGATGATGACAATGTCTGCTGTACTCCTGATGTGGTATATGAGATGATGCCAGTTCTCTGCAGTGCCCTTGGTGGGATATATAAAATGATGGCTGTGTATGCAGTGCCCCTGGTGTGGTATATAGGATGGCAGCATATGCAGTGCCCCTGGCAGGGTACATGAACTGATGGCATGGTCTCTGGTGTGAAATATGGTACAAGTCCAGCCCTCTGCAGAGCCTCTGGTGTAATATAGGATGGCAGTGTCTACAGTGCCCCTAGTGTATTATGTGATACCAGATCTCTTCAGTGCTGCCGATGTGATATATAATGCCAGTGTATACAGGGCCACTAGTGTGGTAGATGATGCTAGCCCTGTGCAGTGGCCCAGGTGTAATATATGATGGCAACGTAAGCATTGTATAGTATATGTTGGCAGTCCTGTGCAGTGCCCCTTGTGCAATTTAGAGCAAGAAGGCAGTGGATTCAGTGCCCCTGGTGTGGTAAATGGTATATGATGGCAGTACTGTGCAATACCCAAAGTGTGGTAGAAGGTAGGTAGGATGGCAGTCCTGTGCGGTGCCCCAGGTGATGCCAGTTGTGTGCAGTGCCCTGACTGCCCTATTCTCAGCTCCCTGGTGTAATGCATGATGGCAATGTATGGCATATGAAGGCAATGCATGGTATGGTAGGGTGTTGGCCCTGTGAAGTGTTCCCAGTGTAATACATGACCCCTGGTATGGTATATGATACCAGTCCTGTGTCATGTCCTTGGTATGGTCTATGATGCCAGTCCAGTACCATGTCCCTGGTATGGCAAGATCTATGATGCCAGTCCTATACAGTGCCCTTGGTACGGTAGAGGATTCCTGGTTTTCCCCATCACCTGCCTAGTACGATATAGGATGCCCCTAGTCCTCTCACATTCTTGGCATGGTATAGGATGCTGTACCCTCCAAACCTCCCTGGTCGGCCTCCTCTCTCTTACTTCCTGGTATGGTGAATGATGGCAGTGCATGGTATGTATATGCCTCACAGGCTCTCTTACCTCCTTGGTATGAGAGATTTAGTGTACAGTATATACCCCCAGTCTCTCCCTCTCTCCCCTGGTATGGTATCATGAGTCCCCAGACTCATCTCCTTGGTGTGGTGGGTATATATGGGGAGGTGTATATACAGTGAATGCCCCCCAGTCTGACCTCCTTGGTGTGGTATATAAGGGGCAGTGTATGAGATACTGTATATACGCTACCCCTTATATATATAATATGTCCCCCAATGCCTCTCACCACTTTGGTGTGGTATATAGGGGGCAGTGAAATATAGATATATATGGGGTAGTGTATATACCCCAGTGTGTCTCTCACCTCCTTGGTGTGGTATATAGGGGGGCAGTGTATAGGGTATATAGGAGGGGGGGCAGTGTGTAGTGTATATAGGGGGGGGAGCAGTGTAGTGTATATAGGGGGGGAGAAGTGTAGGGTACATAGGGGGGGGCAGTGTAGGGTATATAGGAGGGGGGCAGTGTAGGGTATATGGGGGAGGGAATTGTAGGGTATATAGGGGGGAGCAGTGTAGGGTATATAGGAGGGGGGGCAGTGTAGGGTATATAGGAGGGGGGGCAGTGTAGGGTATATAGGAGGGGGGGCAGTGTAGGGTATATAGGAGGGGGGGCAGTGTAGGGTATATAGGAGGGGGGCAGTGTAGGGTATATAGGAGGGGGGCAGTGTAGGGTATATAGGAGGGGGGGGCAGTGTAGTGTGTATATAGGGGGGGCAGTGTAGTGTATATGGGGGGGCAGTGTAGTGTGTATATAGGGGGGGCAGTGTAGGGTATATGGGGGGCAGTGTAGTGTGTATATAGGGGGGGCAGTGTAGGGTATATGGGGGGCAGTGTAGTGTGTATATAGGGGGGGCAGTGTAGGGTATATGGGGGGGCAGTGTAGGGTATATGGGGGGGCAGTGTAGTGTGTATATAGGGGGGCGGTGTAGTATATATACACAGTATATACTATCCCCGTCTCTCACCTCCTTGACCTGCTCCAGCTCCCCCCGGACGGTCTCATACTCCAGCTCCAGCTCATCATATTGCTGCTTCAGCTGCTGCTTCTCGTCCAGCACCACCAGCCCGTACTCGGCCGCCTGGATCTTCTCCCGGGTGGTCTCGCTCAGCTCCTGGAAGAGCCTCTTAATCTCAGTCCGCAGCCAGTCGGATCCGGACTGCATGACCAGCCTGTCAAAGTCCTCCTCGTCCATATTATGGAGGGCCATGTCTGGGAGGAGCCGCTTCCTTGTGTCCCCGGGGTTCCCTCCCCGCACCCCGACTCTCAGCGCCCGCTCCCCCTCATCCTCTGCGCTGGGCTCGCCGCTCTCACTGGCAGGAATGCGAGCCTCAGCCTAACCCTTCTCACAGGGATATGAACTAGGGAGCGTCTGACAACAGCCTGCGAGGGACATCCAGCCGGGAGAAGACGCAGGCTAGAGGGCGCTAAGGAGAGAGATAATTGAAAGACGTTCCCTAAGCCGGGTGAGGGCAAGGCGCATGCTCAGTAGTGACCTGGCTTTTGGCAGGAGCAGCAGCACACATTTATGGGCACAACACATGACAGGGCTTGGAGATCAAAGCTGGTGGGCAGCTGTGATGTTTGCTGAAGCCTGCTGAGATTTGGGGGAAGCAGAAGACTGTCCTCTGGGCTGCCCTGTACCGATAATACATTAAATAAACCTCATCTAAGGAGACCTGTGAAGGCTGACAGTGCTGATCTGTATCTGAAAATGCTGATTGACTGGCTATCATACTAAAGCTGGTTATATACATAGATTTTTTGCATTCAGCCTTCAGAATAAACAGTAAAAAATGAAAAGATTTCTCCATTCATGCTACATATGAACAAATCCAACTGTATTCTGACAGCCAGCTGACAGATGTCAAAATATCCAGACAGCAGCATCTGATTGGATGACCCCTAACAACTGTACATTTATTTTCTCCACCAGCCCATCCCCCACAGTTATTACCTCTTGTATCTCTTGACCCTTCTTAGATTGTAAGCTCTATCAAACAGGGATCTCTGATTCCTCCTGTATTAAACTGTATTGTAATTGTACTGTCTGCCCTCATGTTGTAAAGTGCTGCGTAAACTGTCAACGCTACATAAATCCTGTATAATATTAATGACCCCACTTTTCAGCAAACAATTTTCAATCCAAGGATGTTGGGTAGGAGACGGCCGAAAGGGGCCCAGCTAAGCCAATCTCATACAGTGTATGACCAGCTTAACCCACCAGCCTCAGTACTTTCTGAGTCACTATCATAGAATATGACGGTCGGGCCGTTCAGGTCCGCCTGTCAGTTTTGTCGGCGGACCTGAACAGCTGCTCCATACATCTCTATGGAGCGTTGGATGTCAGCGGACACATGTCCGCTGACATCCGACCCGATCCGATAAAATCAGACAGATGGCGAAACGTCCCCATCCGTCCATGGCGGATTGGGTGAGATCTGATGAAAACGGACATGCTGTCCATTTTCGTCTGATCTCTCCATAGGAGACAGCAGCCCTCGACAAGCCCCTCACCGCTCAGTGAGCAGAGAGGGACCTGTCATCCACCGCCTGGGCCTTTTTTTTTTTAATTCTGACTCGGCTTGCGAGTGTTGTCTCGCAAAACGAGCAGAATTCAAGCTAATGGGGTGTGCAGTACCGCATTTGGCCAGAGGTGCGGGGGCGCCAGTGACACTCGTAACGGTTCAGAAGCCGTTCTGAGCCGTTCAGAAATACTCATAATCACTCGGAAATACTCCTTTCCTGAGTGTTTCCGAACCTTTCCGAGATCAGACGAGCTGTCCCCGAGTATTTCAGAGGCTCTCCAGAACCACCTCACCTCTGGCCACATGCGGTATTGCATGCCATAGAAGTCAATGCGGAACGAATTATCTTCCTTTCCATTGACTTCTATGGGGAAACTCGCTTTGATATGCAAGCGCTTTGGAATTACAAGCATTCTCCTGGAACGGATTATGCTTGTAATCCAAGGTTCTGCTGTACTGATAACAGTAAGACTTTCAGGGCCGGTTCACACCAGAATCGCACAAGAATGTGTTCTGTGTGGTTCCTGTGCGTTCCCCTACAATGCGATTTTCAGCCCATTCATTAGAATGGGCTGAAATCGCGCTGGATTGCACAAAAAAAGTAGCGCATGCACTACTTTTGAAAAACGCACTGCACCAAATTGTATGGTAATCTGGTGCCCGTAAACGCACTGCACTTGCAATTTGCATTTGGGATGCCATGAACAATGTATTGGCACCTGCAGCAGATAGCAAAGGCAGTGCGTTTTGAAACGTGGACGGGACGCTTCTTTCCCACAACATACCACACCACAATCTACAAATAGATTATACAGATGTTTCTCGGCCTGTCTGGACAGTTTACGAGTAATGAACCTGTACCTTCCAGGGCAAAGCAACATGTTACCTTTTATCGCCTCCCACCTTCCGGAAAAGAAGAAGCTACCCTGTGTAAACTACAAGTTATTTAAATTGTAACTTACACAGGGCTATGGACTCAACTTATGTGACAGTGCTGGTGACTGGCACAGTACTGCCACAAGGACAGAGTCACATGCACCTTCATATGCCAATTTTTTTTGGTATATTCTCCATGTAAATGAAGTAATGATGAGTATTTGCTGCTGGAGAGGGGGAACTTTACTTAGTCCCCATAATGCTGGCCACAATCTCTGAAAAGCTGACGCATGCGCAGATGCAGCCTTCAGGACTAGGGATGAGCTTCGTGTTCGAGTCGAACATACGTTCGACTCGAACATCGGCTGTTCGATCGTTCGACGAAGATCGAACGATTTGGGCCGTTCGCGCCAAATTCGAGTGACGCGAACGGCCCACAATGCACTACGCCATCGCAGTGTCATCCAGGCGCTGTGATTGGCCAAGCATGCACTGTGACCCCGCATGCTTGGCCAATCACAGCGCCGGCAGCGAGGAGAGCAATGATTGGCCACAGGCAGGATGCCTGTGGCCAATTATTGCTGAGGGTGTTTAGTACACGCCCCACACTATAAAAGGCCGTCAGCACGGCGGCCTAGTGTAGTGTGTTCCGGAGCAGGGATAGAGCAGCATAGGCAGGGACAGTGACTTTTATTTCTTTCTTGCTTAACCTGGATTCCTTTAGTTTAGGGAAAGAGAAGGATAGGTAGGGAGAGTGTCAGTGTGTTTTGTGCTTGTGCTATAGTGTGCTTAAAAAAAACATTTTTTCTAGGGACAGAAAACTGTAGGTAGGGAGAGTGTCAGTTTCTTTCACTGTGCAAGTCCTTGTTTCTAGGGACCTGGAAGGACAGTGAGTGAATTCTCCTTGTGCTATATTGTGCTTAAAAAAAACATTTTTTCTAGGGACAGAAAACTGTAGGTAGGGAGAGTGTCAGTTTCTTTCACTGTGCAAGTCCTTGTTTCCAGGGACCTGGAAGGACAGTGAGTGAATTCTCCTTGTGCTATATTGTGCTTAAAAAAAACATTTTTTCTAGGGACAGAAAACTGTAGGTAGGGAGAGTGTCAGTTTCTTTCACTGTGCAAGTCCTTGTTTCCAGGGACCTGGAAGGACAGTGAGTGAATTCTCCTTGTGCTATATTGTGCTTAAAAAAAACATTTTTTCTAGGGACAGAAAACTGTAGGTAGGGAGAGTGTCAGTTTCTTTCACTGTGCAAGTCCTTGTTTCTAGGGACCTGGAAGGACAGTGAGTGAATTCTCCTTGTGCTATATTGTGCTTAAAAAAAACATTTTTTCTAGGGACAGAAAACTGTAGGTAGGGAGAGTGTCAGTTTCTTTCACTGTGCAAGTCCTTGTTTCCAGGGACCTGGAAGGACAGTGAGTGAATTCTCCTTGTGCTATATTGTGCTTAAAAAAAACATTTTTTCTAGGGACAGAAAACTGTAGGTAGGGAGAGTGTCAGTTTCTTTCACTGTGCAAGTCCTTGTTTCTAGGGACCTGGAAGGACAGTGAGTGAATTCTCCTTGTGCTATATTGTGCTTAAAAAAAACATTTTTTCTAGGGACAGAAAACTGTAGGTAGGGAGAGTGTCAGTTTCTTTCACTGTGCAAGTCCTTGTTTCCAGGGACCTGGAAGGACAGTGAGTGAATTCTCCTTGTGCTATATTGTGCTTAAAAAAAACATTTTTTCTAGGGACAGAAAACTGTAGGTAGGGAGAGTGTCAGTTTCTTTCACTGTGCAAGTCCTTGTTTCTAGGGACCTGGAAGGACAGTGAGTGAATTCTCCTTGTGCTATATTGTGCTTAAAAAAAACATTTTTTCTAGGGACAGAAAACTGTAGGTAGGGAGAGTGTCAGTTTCTTTCACTGTGCAAGTCCTTGTTTCCAGGGACCTGGAAGGACAGTGAGTGAATTCTCCTTGTGCTATATTGTGCTTAAAAAAAACATTTTTTCTAGGGACAGAAAACTGTAGGTAGGGAGAGTGTCAGTTTCTTTCACTGTGCAAGTCCTTGTTTCTAGGGACCTGGAAGGACAGTGAGTGAATTCTCCTTGTGCTATATTGTGCTTAAAAAAAACATTTTTTCTAGGGACAGAAAACTGTAGGTAGGGAGAGTGTCAGTTTCTTTCACTGTGCAAGTCCTTGTTTCTAGGGACCTGGAAGGACAGTGAGTGAATTCTCCTTGTGCTATATTGTGCTTAAAAAAAACATTTTTTCTAGGGACAGAAAACTGTAGGTAGGGAGAGTGTCAGTTTCTTTCACTGTGCAAGTCCTTGTTTCCAGGGACCTGGAAGGACAGTGAGTGAATTCTCCTTGTGCTATATTGTGCTTAAAAAAAACATTTTTTCTAGGGACAGAAAACTGTAGGTAGGGAGAGTGTCAGTTTCTTTCACTGTGCAAGTCCTTGTTTCCAGGGACCTGGAAGGACAGTGAGTGAATTCTCCTTGTGCTATATTGTGCTTAAAAAAAAAATTTTCTAGGGACAGAAAACTGTAGGTAGGGAGAGTGTCAGTTTCTTTCACTGTGCAAGTCCTTGTTTCTAGGGACCTGGAAGGACAGTGAGTGAATTCTCCTTGTGCTATATTGTGCTTAAAAAAAACATTTTTTCTAGGGACAGAAAACTGTAGGTAGGGAGAGTGTCAGTTTCTTTCACTGTGCAAGTCCTTGTTTCCAGGGACCTGGAAGGACAGTGAGTGAATTCTCCTTGTGCTATATTGTGCTTAAAAAAAACATTTTTTCTAGGGACAGAAAACTGTAGGTAGGGAGAGTGTCAGTTTCTTTCACTGTGCAAGTCCTTGTTTCTAGGGACCTGGAAGGACAGTGAGTGAATTCTCCTTGTGCTATATTGTGCTTAAAAAAAACATTTTTTCTAGGGACAGAAAACTGTAGGTAGGGAGAGTGTCAGTTTCTTTCACTGTGCAAGTCCTTGTTTCCAGGGACCTGGAAGGACAGTGAGTGAATTCTCCTTGTGCTATATTGTGCTTAAAAAAACATTTTTTCTAGGGACAGAAAACTGTAGGTAGGGAGAGTGTCAGTTTCTTTCACTGTGCAAGTCCTTGTTTCTAGGGACCTGGAAGGACAGTGAGTGAATTCTCCTTGTGCTATATTGTGCTTAAAAAAAACATTTTTTCTAGGGACAGAAAACTGTAGGTAGGGAGAGTGTCAGTTTCTTTCACTGTGCAAGTCCTTGTTTCCAGGGACCTGGAAGGACAGTGAGTGAATTCTCCTTGTGCTATATTGTGCTTAAAAAAAACATTTTTTCTAGGGACAGAAAACTGTAGGTAGGGAGAGTGTCAGTTTCTTTCACTGTGCAAGTCCTTGTTTCTAGGGACCTGGAAGGACAGTGAGTGAATTCTCCTTGTGCTATATTGTGCTTAAAAAAAACATTTTTTCTAGGGACAGAAAACTGTAGGTAGGGAGAGTGTCAGTTTCTTTCACTGTGCAAGTCCTTGTTTCCAGGGACCTGGAAGGACAGTGAGTGAATTCTCCTTGTGCTATATTGTGCTTAAAAAAAACATTTTTTCTAGGGACAGAAAACTGTAGGTAGGGAGAGTGTCAGTTTCTTTCACTGTGCAAGTCCTTGTTTCCAGGGACCTGGAAGGACAGTGAGTGAATTCTCCTTGTGCTATATTGTGCTTAAAAAAAACATTTTTTCTAGGGACAGAAAACTGTAGGTAGGGAGAGTGTCAGTTTCTTTCACTGTGCAAGTCCTTGTTTCCAGGGACCTGGAAGGACAGTGAGTGAATTCTCCTTGTGCTATATTGTGCTTAAAAAAAAAAAAATTTCTAGGGACAGAAAACTGTAGGTAGGGAGAGTGTCAGTTTCTTTCACTGTGCAAGTCCTTGTTTCTAGGGACCTGGAAGGACAGTGAGTGAATTCTCCTTGTGCTATATTGTGCTTAAAAAAAACATTTTTTCTAGGGACAGAAAACTGTAGGTAGGGAGAGTGTCAGTTTCTTTCACTGTGCAAGTCCTTGTTTCCAGGGACCTGGAAGGACAGTGAGTGAATTCTCCTTGTGCTATATTGTGCTTAAAAAAAAACATTTTTTCTAGGGACAGAAAACTGTAGGTAGGGAGAGTGTCAGTTTCTTTCACTGTGCAAGTCCTTGTTTCCAGGGACCTGGAAGGACAGTGAGTGAATTCTCCTTGTGCTATATTGTGCTTAAAAAAAACATTTTTTCTAGGGACAGAAAACTGTAGGTAGGGAGAGTGTCAGTTTCTTTCACTGTGCAAGTCCTTGTTTCCAGGGACCTGGAAGGACAGTGAGTGAATTCTCCTTGTGCTATATTGTGCTTAAAAAAAACATTTTTTCTAGGGACAGAAAACTGTAGGTAGGGAGAGTGTCAGTTTCTTTCACTGTGCAAGTCCTTGTTTCTAGGAACCTGGAAGGACAGTGAGTGAATTCTCCTTGTGCTATATTGTGCTTAAAAAAACATTTTTTCTAGGGACAGAAAACTGTAGGTAGGGAGAGTGTCAGTTTCTTTCACTGTGCAAGTCCTTGTTTCTAGGGACCTGGAAGGACAGTGAGTGAATTCTCCTTGTGCTATATTGTGCTTAAAAAAAACATTTTTTCTAGGGACAGAAAACTGTAGGTAGGGAGAGTGTCAGTTTCTTTCACTGTGCAAGTCCTTGTTTCCAGGGACCTGGAAGGACAGTGAGTGAATTCTCCTTGTGCTATATTGTGCTTAAAAAAACATTTTTTCTAGGGACAGAAAACTGTAGGTAGGGAGAGTGTCAGTTTCTTTCACTGTGCAAGTCCTTGTTTCCAGGGACCTGGAAGGACAGTGAGTGAATTCTCCTTGTGCTATATTGTGCTTAAAAAAAACATTTTTTCTAGGGACAGAAAACTGTAGGTAGGGAGAGTGTCAGTTTCTTTCACTGTGCAAGTCCTTGTTTCTAGGGACCTGGAAGGACAGTGAGTGAATTGTCCTTGTGCTATATTGTGCTTAAAAAAAACATTTTTTCTAGGGACAGAAAACTGTAGGTAGGGAGAGTGTCAGTTTCTTTCACTGTGCAAGTCCTTGTTTCCAGGGACCTGGAAGGACAGTGAGTGAATTCTCCTTGTGCTATATTGTGCTTAAAAAAAACATTTTTTCTAGGGACAGAAAACTGTAGGTAGGGAGAGTGTCAGTTTCTTTCACTGTGCAAGTCCTTGTTTCCAGGGACCTGGAAGGACAGTGAGTGAATTCTCCTTGTGCTATATTGTGCTTAAAAAAAACATTTTTTCTAGGGACAGAAAACTGTAGGTAGGGAGAGTGTCAGTTTCTTTCACTGTGCAAGTCCTTGTTTCCAGGGACCTGGAAGGACAGTGAGTGAATTCTCCTTGTGCTATATTGTGCTTAAAAAAAACATTTTTTCTAGGGACAGAAAACTGTAGGTAGGGAGAGTGTCAGTTTCTTTCACTGTGCAAGTCCTTGTTTCTAGGGACCTGGAAGGACAGTGAGTGAATTCTCCTTGTGCTATATTGTGCTTAAAAAAAACATTTTTTCTAGGGACAGAAAACTGTAGGTAGGGAGAGTGTCAGTTTCTTTCACTGTGCAAGTCCTTGTTTCCAGGGACCTGGAAGGACAGTGAGTGAATTCTCCTTGTGCTATATTGTGCTTAAAAAAAACATTTTTTCTAGGGACAGAAAACTGTAGGTAGGGAGAGTGTCAGTTTCTTTCACTGTGCAAGTCCTTGTTTCAAGGGACAGAGAAGGACACCTGAAGGTAGCCCTTATTGCTTTTTTCCCATCTCCCTGCAGGCCATCTATTAGAATGTCTGGAAGGCAAACAAGGAGAGGCAGACAGTCAGGAGGCAATAAAAGAGGGCAAGCAGGCTCTGTGTCTGGGGGCAACAGTGCTGGTCGTGGACGCGGTGCATTGTCATCAGCACATGGCCATGGGACACGCTTGTCCTTCTTTTCGGCAGCTGGACATGTTGAGCCACATCATGCCGAAGACTTGGTAGAGTGGATGACCAAGCCCTCCTCCTCCTCCTCATCCTCTCTCACCCAGGCTCAGGGTACTGGCAAAGCAGCTGCCAAAGCGTCCTCTTCCCTGGTATCAATGTCAGACTCATCATCAGTCACTCCTTCCCTAGACCCACCATGTCCTCCTCCTGAGGAGTCCCCCGAACTGTTTGAGCACAGTGTTGGGTACATGCTCCAGGAGGATGCCCAGCGTTTCGAAGGGTCTGATGATGAAACCCAGCTACAGGAAGGCAGTAGGGTGAGAGCAGACAGAGGGGATGCTCAAGAAGGACACCAATCTGGCAGTCATGTTCCAGCAGCTGCAGCATACTGCCAGATTGGCTCCAGTGATGAGGAGGGAGGGGATGATGAGGTCACTGACTCCACCTGGGTGCCTAATAGGAGAGAGGAGGAGGAGGAGGATGAGAAGGAGGCACATCTCCAACAAGGCAGGATGCCCTTTGGTGGCCAGCGTAAGGGCAGTACACCGACGGAATCACACCGCAGAGCTCCGCCTGTGCAGGGCGCTGCCTCTGCCCGTCATTCAAAAAGTTCCTTGGTGTGGGCCTTTTTTGAGGCTAGTGCATCAGATCGCACAGCTGCTGTTTGCAACATATGTCTCAAGCGTATATCAAGTGGCCAAAACATCAGCCGCTTGGGTACCACATGCCTGACCAGACATATGTTGACCTGCCATGCAGCTCGTTGGCAAGCCTACCTCAAAGACCCACACCAAAGAACAAAGCGGACCTCTCCTTGCACCGCATCAGCTGGGATCTCCAACCCCACTATAACTTCAGTCCTCTCAGAAACATGCACTGAGAGGAATGAAGGTGTAGAATTAGGTGTGTCACAGCCAAGTACTTGCGGCCACTCTGCTAGCAGTACACCGACGTCCGATTCTAGCAGGCAAATTTCCCTGCCCCAGCTGCTGGACCGTCGAAAGAAGTTCACTCCCAGCCATCCACATGCCCAGCGGTTGAATGCTAGCTTGGCTAAATTGCTAGCGCTTCAACTGCTGCCTTTTCAGTTGGTAGACTCGGCCCCCTTCCGTGAGTTTGTGCAATGTGCGGTTCCTCAGTGGCAGGTTCCCAAACGCCACTTTTTCTCACGGAAGGCTATTCCGGCTCTCTACCGGCATGTGGAAGGCAATGTCTTGGCCTCGCTGGACAGGGCGGTCAGCGGTAAGGTGCATATTACCGCTGACTCATGGTCCAGCAGGCATGGACAGGGACGTTACCTTTCTTTCACGGCCCATTCGGTCACTCTTTTGGCAGCTGGGAAGGATGCAGGACAAGGTGCAGTAGTGTTGGAGGTTGTCCCACCGCCACGCCTCCAAAATGCTACTACTGGTTGTGACACACCTCTCTCCTCCACCCCCTCCTCTTCTTCTTCCTCCATGGCCTCTTCCTGTGGTTTGTCCTATGAACCAGCGGTGCTCCGTAGCCGTTCACGGGGCTACGCAAGTACGCAGGCAAAAAGATGCCATGCCGTGCTTGCGCTGGTGTGTTTGGGGGACAGAAGCCACACTGGGGCAGAGGTCCTGTCTGCTCTGCAGGGCCAGGCCGAGAGGTGGTTGACGCCACGCCAGCTTAAGCCAGGAATGGTGGTTTGCGACAATGGCACCAACCTCCTCTCCGCCCTCCGACAGGGACAACTGACCCATGTGCCCTGTGTGGCTCACGTCCTTAACCTGGTGGTGCAGCGGTTCTTGGGCAGGTACCCGGGCTTACAGGATGTCCTGAGGCAGGCCAGGAAAGTCTGTGTGCATTTCCGCAGATCTTATAATGCCAGTGCTCGCCTGGCTGAGCTGCAAAAGGAGTTGAACCTGCCCAAGAACCGCCTTATATGTGACATGCCCACCAGGTGGAACTCAACGTTGGCCATGCTGCAGCGGCTGCACACGCAGCAGAGGGCCATCAATGAGTACCTGTGCGACTACGGCACCAGGACAGGGTCAGGGGAGCTTGGTTTTTTTTCTCCACGCCAGTGGGGCATGATCAGGGATGCATGCACTGTCCTGGCACCATTTGAGGAGGCCACGAGGATGGTGAGCAGTGACAGTGCATGCATCAGTGACACTGTACCTCTTGTCCACCTGTTGGAGCACACGCTGCGTGGAATAATGGACAGGGAACTTGAGGCAGAACAGAGGCAGGAAGAGGAGGACTTCCTTGCCTCTCAAGGCCCCCTTTACCCAGACAGTGTTCCTTCTGTCCCACCCATCGCACAGGAAGAGGAAGAGGAGGAGGAGGAGGAGGAGGATTGTGTCAGCATGGAGGTGGAGGCTGGCACTCAGCATCATCAGCAGCAGTCTTTTAGGGATGATTTACAGTCCCAAGAAACCAGTGGACTTGTACGTGGCTGGGAGGAGGTGACTGCGGATCATGTCGTCCTTAGTGACCCAGAGGACTCCGGAGCGAATGCCTCAGCAAACCTACGCTGCATGGCCTCCCTGATCCTGCAAAGTCTGCGGAAGGATCCTCGTATTCTTCGGATCAAGGAGAGGGACCATTACTGGCTGGCCACTCTCCTTGATCCACGGTACAAGGGTAAGGTTACCGTCGCAGAGGGAGCAGAGGATGAGACAACTCCGGGAGGCCTTGCAGAAAGGTCTGTGCAACGCGTTCCCAGAGACTGGGAGGTTACAAACTCCTGGTCCAGGACAACGAGTTGCTGAGGCTTCGGCCAGTCAAAGAAGGAGCGGTGGGGAAGGTGGCCGTCTGACCGATGCGTTCAGACAATTCTTTAGTCCGCAGCCCCAAAGTATGATTGGTTCCAGCAACCATCGCCAGCGTCTGATAAACATGGTGCAGGAATATGTAGGGGCAAGGTCAGACTTGGACACCTTCCCCACCGAAAATCCTCTGGCTTACTGGGTCTTGAGGATGGATCACTGGCCAGAGCTTGCACAGTATGCAATTGAGCTACTGGCCTGTCCTGCATCCAGCGTTCTTTCGGAACGCACATTCAGTGCTGCTGGAGGATTTGTCACGGATCACAGGGTGCGCCTGTCCACCGACTCGGTTGATCGACTGACTTTCATCAAGATGAACCAGTCTTGGATCACCACCAGCTACCACACACCTGATGCTGATATAACAGACTAATTGATTTTAACATGTCACGTCCCTTCAAGACTGATGCTGATGCTGAGTGCCTGTGCTGTTATGTTGACTGGCTATCCTCCTCCCCTGAGTCCTCAATGATACGATTGATGATGATAGCTTGGAAGATCATTTTTGTTTATGGGTGCCGCCACCAGTGGCTAAGGCCCAATTTTTCAGCCCCTGTTTTACAGGGGCGTGTACTTACAATTTTTTTAGCAATAATTTGCCATAGGGCTCATTGCTGTGCTCCAAGTACAGTATCTGTGAGGGGTTGTAGTGTTGTGCCACCAGTGCCTAAGGCCCAATTTTTCAGACCCTGTTTAACAGGGGCGTGTCATTACAATTTTTGAAGCAATACTTTGCAACAGGGCTCATTGCTGTGCTCCAAGTACAGTATCTGTGAGGGGTTGTAGTGTTGTGCCACCAGTGCCTAAGGCCCAATTTTTCAGCCCCTGTTCAACAGGGGCATGCAATTACAATTCTTGATGTAATAATTCACAGCAGGGCCCATTCCTGCACCCACCAAGAGTAAGTCTGAGGGCTTACAGTGTTGTGGCAACGCCACCACCACCACCACCACGAAAGGCCCAATTTTTCAGCCCCTGTTCAAAAGGGGCATGTAATTACAATTCTTGATCTAATAATTCACAGCAGGGCCCATTCCTGCACCCACCAAGAGTAACTCTGAGGGCTTACAGTGTTGTGGCAACACCACCACCACCACCACCACCACGAAAAGCCCAATTTTTCAGCCCCTGTTCAACAGGGGCATGCAATTACAATTCTTGATCTAATAATTCACAGCAGGGCCCATTGCTGCACCCACCAAGAGTAACTGTCAGGGCTTACAGTGTTGTGGCACCAGCACCACCATCAAAGCCCCAATTTTTACTACCACTGTTCAACAATTATATGTAATTAAAATTCCTGATATAATAGTTGACAGCAGGGCGTTCCAGCACCAACCAAGAGTAACTGTGAGTGCTTACAGTGTTGTGCCAACACCAACAACTAAGGGGCCTATTTCTGCAGAGTATATACGGCAGGTCCCTACTTTCAAACATCCAACTTACAAACGACTCCTACTTGCAAACGAAAGAAGACAACAGGAAGTGAGAGGAAATCTACCCCTAGGAAGGAAAATTCTCTCCTGTAAGAATAAATATGGGAGAAAGGTGTCTCCTCTGTACTGATGCTTTATCAGCAATCCTTGTTTCAAGAAAAACACCACATTTCAAAAACAGTTGTCATTGGGACGGAAAGTGAGGTGAAATGTTCTGAACAGGGGCACAGACAGCAAAACAAATGTTACAGGGGTGATAACCCTTACCTATGTTTCCCAAAAAGTTTAAAAATAGATTTTTGGGCTGGAGCTACACTTCAACAATGTACCTGTTCAAAATTACAAACACATTCTACATAAGAACAAACCTACAGTCCCTGTCTTGTATGCACCGCCTGTATACGGCTGTTCAGAGTATATAGGGCCTTTTTTATTTTATGTGCGGGGTTCCCCTTAATATCCATACAAGACCCAAAGGGGCTGGTAATGGGCTGGGGTAGGGGGGGGGGGTCATGGGGTAGCTATGCCATTTTTCTTAAAGATTTTCATCCATATTACCGGGACCAGACATTACATTAAAGCCGCAAGAAGTTTTAAATGGCTTTTTTTTCCTTTAGAAGTGTCATTTTGTGCAGGGACAGTTCTAAACACGGGAAACACGTGGCACTTCACAGGCATACTTTAGACACCCCCCAGGTACGATATTTAAAGGAATATTTGACTTTTTTTTTTCACTTTATGCATCATTAAAATGACTGCTCCCGAAAAACGACCGTTTTTAAAACTTCTTTTTGCATTGATACATGTCCCCTGGTGCAGAACCCGGGTTCCCAAACCCTTTTTAGGACAATAACATGCATAATAGTTGTTATAATTAGCACTTTAGAATTCGAACGTTCGCATCCATTGTATTTAATAGGGTTCTAATGTTCGTACGAACTTTCGGTCCGTTCGCGGGTTCTGGTGCGAACCGAACCCGGGGGTGTTCGGCTTATCACTATTCAGGACCTGTCAGAGGCTTGGAGCACATCTGCAGAGGGATTGAGTTTCCCTGCGCATGCACAGACCACTTCCGACCTGCATAATTATGGCGTCTTTGCGCATACATGCGGAAAATCCTGTGTGTGTGCAGCTATGCTAAAGATATCTGACGAGTCCCAAAGTGTGGGAAGAGCCCTTCGGTACATCCATAGCTCCCAACTTTCCCTGATTTTGAGGGACTGTCCTTGATTTGGAACAAAGTCCCTCTGTCCCTCTTTCCTCCTCATTTCGGTCTATATAGTTGTTTAAAAATGCACTTTTTATCTTTCAAAAAGTGTTTCCCAGTGCGAAACCTTTCATCCAAATTCTAAATTGTTACATTTGTAAATTTCACAAGCCAGTATAAAGGAATAGTAGTAGTAAAAAAAGCACTTGTAGGTTTAACTAATGATTTTTTATGTATAATTCTCCTTTAGTCTCGGTTCACATTGGTGTGATGCGTGAACCAGCGCGATTCCTGTGCACTATATCGCGATTCCTCGGACTATATCACAATTCCTGTGCAGGTTCCCGTATCGCATCTGACTCACACAGGCAGTTCACACTGACATCTGCAAACCCCTGTGGGTGTCAATATAAAGTTAATGACGCCCCCAAATTGGTTCGTAGAACGCAGTACGAACTGTGGAATCAGATTGCATGGGTCTGAACAGCCATGCGGTCCGATTTCAGTGCGGACCAAAAAAAGGATCCTGCACCATTTTGGTGAGAATGCAATGCAATTTAAGCCATTCAAACTGTATGGCTGAATTTGCATCACACTGACATCGCATGTGATGTGCACAGCAATGCAGTGCGAATCACATGCAATGTCTGGCATCGAATAAGTGTGAAAGCCTCAAGGGGGCGTGGCGGGGTTGTGTGCCATATACCTACATACTTTTGCTAATAGCATAGCTCCCAACTGTCCCTGATTTCGGGGGACTGTCCCTCATTCAGAACAAAGTCCCTCTTTCTTCCTCAATTGTCCCTCATTTTTGTCTGATCTATATAGTTGTATATAAAATGCACCTTTTATCAAAAAGTGTTTCCTGGTGCTAAACCTTTCCAATTTCTAAATTGCTGCATTTGCAAATTCCAAAAGCGAATATGAGGAAATAGTGGTAAAAAAGCACTCGCGGGTTTAACCAATCTTTTTTTTGTACAATTCTCCTTTAAGGAGGCGGTGGCAGGGGGTGTGTCTTATGCCTTAATACCTTTGCTAATAGGTGTCCCTCATTCCCATCTCGAAAAGTTGGGAGGTACGCACATCTACGCACGCATAACAATTGTTAGGCATTGTTTTTGTTTTGTTTTTCTGGGGGGGAGTTAAAGTTTCTCTTTAAAAAACACTTACATCGTTTCCTGGATAGCATTAACCACTTGCCAACCGCCGCACAAACTTATACGTCGACAGAATGGCACGGACGGGCAAATGGGCGTACAGATATGTCCCTTTAAATTTGCCGCCGTGTGGTCTGCCGCGGGCTCCGTGACCGTGCCCGCGGGACCTGCAGACTCGCTGTCCGCCGGTGTCCCGTGATCGTGTCATGGAGCTGAAGAACGGGGGGATGTCAGTGTAAACACAACATCTCCCTGTTCTTCCTAGTGACATGTCACTGATCGTCTGCTCCCTCTCATCGGGAGCAGCGATTAGTGACGTGTCACTCGTAGCCAAACCCCGTAACAGTTAGAATCACTCCCTAGGACACATTTAACCCCTTCCTAGCCCCCTAGTGGTTAAACCCCTTCACTGCCAGTCACATTTACACAGTAATCAGTGCATTTTTATAGCACTGATCACTGTATAAATGTGAATGGTCCCAAAAAAGCGCCAAGAGTGTCCGATGTGTCCACCCTAATGTCGCAGTCACGATAAAAATCACTGATCGCCGCCATTACTAGTAAAAAAAAAATATTAATAAAAATGCCATAAAACTATCCCCTATTTTGTAGACGCTATAACTTTTGCGCAAACCAATCAATAAACGCTTATTGCGATTTTTTTTAATCAAAAATATGTAGAAGAATACGTATCGGCCTAAACTGAGGAAAAAATTTGTTTTTTTATATATATATATTTTTTGGGGATATTTATTATAGCAAAAAGTTAAAAATATTGCTTTTTTTTCAAAATTGTCACTCTATTTTTGTTTATAGCGCAAAAAGTAAAAACCGCAGAGGTGATCAAATACCACCAAAAGAAAGCTCTATTTGTGGGAAAAAAAGGACGTCAATTTTATTTGGGAGCCACGTCGAACGACTGCGCAATTGTCAGTAAAAACGACGCAGTGCAGAATCGCAAAAAGTGCTCTGGTCTTTGGCCAGCCAAATGGTCTGGGGCTGAAGTGGTTAACTGTTGGCGCATTGATTTAAAAATATTCTGCATTATATGTATGTGTGCGTGCGCACATGTGCGCTTATGTTGTTTTTGTGAAAAAAAAGTGTACTCTACTTAGCACAATAAAAGACATTTAGGCTCAGAGATGCAGGATGTTGTTGACATTGTCACCTTTTGTTTGATGTGTGTGAGGTCCGTTTGATCTCCTGAAAGTAGCAGGACAGAACAAAGGACAAGAAATTGGATTAAAAAACGAAGAATCAGCTCGGCTGTCCGTTCCCTGCGAATGGCACACGTCTGCTCCAGGTCTAGCTTGTGCCACCTTGTGTGTAAGGTTTGAGTGTGACCATCCTTTGTTACAGGGCCTGGTGGAACATGTCAGGGTGATCAAGTGTTCACTGATAATCAGACCTGAGGCCATGACTTTTCAGATTGAAGCTGTGGAGAGATGACCACCCCGAGGGCACAAAAGGCTAGAATTACTAGACCGAGGAAACAGTGATTGGCACAAAGCTTACCAGGAGCATTCTCTTATTCGTGGATTGCTACAATTACAAATAAAACAGTACAATACAACAAAAGCCCAACCAGGCTACACACCATAACACAACATACACTTCTTCAGCATTTGGCTCATTGTATAACCCCGAGACCAATACCCAGGAACACAGAAACAAGAGCAAAGACCCCCCCATGTACAATATATAACACTTTAGCGAGAAAGTAAATAATTATTTGACCCAACTAATATACACCCCCTTCCTTCATGATACCAACAGCATTGACACTTATATTACTGCATGAGCCCACTGTCCTTCCACTGGTAATAGCAGGCAGATGACCCACATCCCCAGATCAGAATCCACACATTATAGGTTACCCTTATTTATTTCAAAAAAAGCAATTTAATCAGACACCGTGGATGTACTATTCATCCAACTACCCCACACCTTATCGAACTTATATGGTATACCTCTGCTAGTGTGTAGCCTTGTACACACGGCCGAGAATCTCGTTGCAAAGAAAACGTTGTTTTTCTCGACGGGTTTCTTGTCAAGCTTTCCTTGCAGACACACTGTCAATCCAAAATCTTGTCGGTCTAAAGCGCGGTGACGTACAACACGTACGACGGCAGTATAAAGGGGAAGTTCCATTCTCATGGCGCCACCCCTTGGGCTGCTTTTGCTAATCTCGTGTTACTGCGTGTTAGTAAAAGTTTAGTGAGAGACGATTCGCGCTTTTCAGTCTTCGTGCTTTCAGTTCGTTACAGCGTGACGAATGTGGTATCTCCATTACGAACGCTAGTTTTACAAGAAGGTGCGCTCCCGTCTCATACTTGATTCTGACCATGCGCGGTTTTTGAAGACTCTGAAAAGCATACACACGTACGGTTTTCTTGTCCAAAAACAGTCTGACGAGAATCACGAGAAAACTGAGACTCCCGACGAGAAAAAAGAAAGCAGGCTTTCTTTTTTTTCTCGTCGAGATTCACGACAGTTTTCTCGACGAGAAACCATACACACGAACGGTCGTGTGTACAAGGCTTAAGGCTGGGTTCACTCTATTGCGAATTGGAATCGGGATCTCCACATCCAATTCGCAATAGCGGGAGATTTGTGACCGGCTCTCTATGGAGTTGGTTCACATATCTCTGATGCGAAGCCCTGTGCGTCTTTTGATCAATTTCAGGTCCAAATTCAGCCCAAAATTCGGGCTGAAATCGGACCTGAAACAGTGAACCAGCACGCACAGGACCCCAGCTGGAAGCCGCATTGGCATTAGGTGTGAACCCAGCATATGTATGCTTGTATAGGGGGATGGCCTTGTTAACAAGAGCCTCCCATGCTGAAATAGATGGAAGGGCAGACTTTTTCCACGAAAGCACTATAAGCTTCCTGGCGTAATAAAGTAGAACTGTCAACAAAGTACGTGTCAATCTTCTCGGAGCTAAGGCGTCAACTAGTCCCAAGAGACACACCTCTATCATTGGCTGTATGTGGACAGCAGTAACCCCCTCTATACACTCAGTGACCCCCCCACCAAAAATTTTGAATAGTCACACAATTGCAGAATATATGTAAAAAATCTGCGGTGGATGATGTGCACCACCAGCAACAGGGCGACTGGGTAGGGAATAATCTAGCCAATCTGGCTGGAGTAAGGTAGATGGGATGTAAAAATTTAAATTTAATAAGATGATCTCTGGCCGACACCAGTCTGGTAAAGTTAATATCCCAAATATCGTCCAAGTCATCCCCATCCATCTGAGGGAAAACTGCCTCCCAAGCCGCTCTGCAGCGCAAAAGGAGCTCACCAACCGCTGTAAACAACGGTTTGTAAATAGTAGACAGGACCTTATGTAAAGCGTCCTCTTTGAGTAGAGATTCCAGATCACTCAAGACAGGACATGTTTAGCTATTTTGTTAGGTTAGAAAACATTTGCAAAAAATGCTTATTGAACACTTTTTACCTTTGTAAATGTTGGTGCAGCTGAAGAACTTTCTGTACATCGCAGGGATGTGCCCCTTCACACGTAGGATTGGGGCACCACCAGGCATGTTTTTTACAGAAACTGGGCACGTTTACTTTCACTTTAAGCATTTAAAAAATGATTGCTCCTGGCCAAATGAAATGTAAAAAGAAAATGTACATGTAATGCCCCCCTTTTCCAATGCTATTTTTTGTTTTCGAGCATAGGACATGAAACCAAGGCTAAGTGACTCAACTATGCATGAAAATATAAGAACTGGGGTGCAGAAAAATGGCAGCAGTTGCTCTGGACTGATGAGTCAAAATGTGAAATATTTGGCTGTAGCAGGAGGCAGTTTGTTCATGAAGGACTGGAGAGTGGTACAATAATGAGTGTCTGCAGGAACAGTGAAGCATGGTGGAGGTTCCTTGCGAGTTTGGGGCTGCATTTCTGCAAATGGAGTTGGAGAGTTGGTCATGATCAGTGGAGTCCTCAATGCTGAGAAATACAGGCAGATATTTATCCATCGGAAAAAAGAAACACACATGGGAGAGATGCAAGCGCTGCAAACCCCGGTATATATGATAAAGGACGGTTTTCGCCAATGGGGCTTTGGACAGCAATATAAATGTGATCGAAGAATGTTTGTCGAATAAAAGTATAAAACATATTTATTTGAAAGTTGTCAAAAGTCACAGTTAGGTTGCAATAAATAAAACATGTAAAACGGTCTGGCCAGATAAATTCCTGCATATTCCAATATTACCATACATGCAAAATGTGAAACAAGATTGCATAACAAATGTATGTGGGTGTAAATCCTTGACGCGTTTCGACCATTCGGTGGTCATCTTCAGGGGGATCGTTGACTCTAAGAGACATATAAAATAACTTCAAATATTCGAAAAATATATAATCATACATCACAGTACAATTATGGCATGGCGAGTTACCGTTTAAAAATGGAGTAGACAGTTGCATGGCCAGGAATGTCAGGAAACCGTGGAGCAATCCGGAGGGTCATGTAGTCGCCCACCACCCCCCCACACACAGGGGGAAGGAGCCCGATCCTTTGGGATTACAAGAAGCCACACTGGTGACGCCTGCCAGAAGGCAGGAGAGGACAGGAGAAACAACACCTGCAACAAGTAAGGTAAGTTAGTTCTTGGCTGTATTGCAAGAGTGCTAAATGGGAATTATATATATTAAGTATATGGACTAGCTGCGATCTTATCTATAAATGTATAAGCATCAAGGTGTCCTAGGGTTACAATAATATGGTAGGTCAATGTAAATTAAGTGATTATGATACTTGAATCATGTGTGAAAGAATGGGGAGTGAATGGACTAAAAGTAAAAAATGATTATGTGAGCGTCTACCATTCATAATCATTCTTGAATCATCCTCATCTCACACCTTTTTCACCAGCCTCAGCACACTGCTGATCTCCTTTCACGTGACGTAATACATAATTTTCACCCTTCTCTCACATGCTTCATTAGCTGTTGACATGCATTTCATTCATTTACTGTATATATCCACATTACCAACACTCTGTACTATCTTACAGCCCTCTATGGGCAGCTATACCTATCACCATGCAGTTCGTGCAATTTTTACTCTTCTCTCACATGCTTCATTAGCTGTTGACATGCATTTCATTCATTCACAGCATATACTCACATTACCAACACTTTCTACTATCTTACAGCCCTTTATGGGCAGCTTGACCTACCACCATGCAGTTTGTGCGATTTTTATCACTTCACCGACGCTCACATAATAATTTTTTACTTTTAGTCCATTCACTCCCCATTCTTTCACACATGATTCAAGTATCATTATCACTTAATTTACATTGACCTACCATATTATTGTAATTCTAGGACACCTTGATGCTTATACATTTATAGATAAGATCGCAGCTAGTCCATATACTTAATACATTACATATAATTCCCATTTAGCGCTCTTGCAATACAGCCAAGAGCTAACTTACCTTATCTCTTTATTCAATATATGGTCATTAATTTGGGAACATGTTGCAGGTGTTGTTTCTCCTGTCCTCTCCTGCCTTCTAGCAGGCGTCACCAGTGTGGCTTCTTGTAAGCCCAAACGATCGGGCTCCTTCCCCCTGTGTGTGTGTGTGGGGGGGGGGGTGGTGGACGACTACATGACTCTCTGAATTGCTCCACGGTTTCCTGAAATTCCTGGCCATGTAACTGTCTACTCCATTTTTAAGCGGTAACTATATTGCCATGCCATGCTTGTACTGTGATGTATGATTATATATTTTTTGTATATTTGAAGTTATTTTATATGTCTCTTAGAGTCAACGATCCCCCTGAAGATGACCACCGAATGGCCGAAATGCGTCGGGGATTTACACCCACATGCATTTGTTATGCAATCTTGTTTTCACATTTTGCATGTATGGTAATATTGGAATATGCAGGAATTTTTCTGGCCAGACCGTTTTACATGTTTTATTTATTGCAACCTAACTGTGACTTTTGACAACTTTCAAATAAATATGTTTTATACTTTTATTCGACAAACATTCTTTGATCACATTTATATTGCTGTCCAAAGCGATACTTATCCATCATGCCATACCATCAGGGAGGCGCATGATTGGCACCAAATTTATTTCGCAGCAGGACAACAACCCCAAACATACAGCCAATGTAATTAAAATGGTAGTAAACCGTGGCTGTTTAGAAAAAAATAAAAACACCTATAAGGCAATTGCATACAAGCACATTATGAAATACTTACCTTGGAACAAAGTCTTCCAGCGGCGAGCTGTCATTGCTGAGAGGGCTGACATCTTCCTCCCTCTTTCTTCCGGGTTTGCGTGCTCTGGCGGGAGCTGCAATTAAATCACTCCCGCACATACACGCAGGAGCCCTCTGTTCCGGCACAAAGCTCTTCAGAGCGCATGCGCCGGTGATGTAACTGGCTGCATCCTGGGTGAACCGTGCACCGTTTAAGAGATATTAATTTTTAAGCCTATAATAAGCCTTAAAAATCACCAAGTAGGCTTTATTACCACTTTAAGAAACTGCCTGTATGACAGAACCGGCGTCACTGAAAAACCTACTGATATGGAGATGTGGTATCTGTGCAGCATATAGCGTGCGTTCCACTCTTCTGTCCGGAAGTGACGTTTGAGAGTATCAGCTCGACGTGTTTCGTCATAGGGATGCAACATTATCAAAAGTTTTAACACTTTTAAATATATTGTAAGTTGTTTTTTCACAATAAACCTGAGGATATTACTCTATGAGGAGCTTTCTTTCCTATGTAGCTCCCTGCTCCTGATGACCAGGCGCTATGTTAAATTTAGTGGGTGTCTGAGCTGGTATTAGCTAAGACTTTGTAAATAATTAAGGCTAAATCAGCCTCTGTTCCGGCTATGGCTGTGTTTGGAAGGACTTCCCACTGTTTGCCTGTAGGTGGAAGACAAACAGGCCAAAGTGCATTGGGTGTCTTTCCCCGGGAACAGTTCAGTGGGAGTGGTCTCCCCGCTGAGCATGCTGGGGAAGGGTACTTAAGGGGCAGACGCCATTGTCCGGGGCTCTTCTTCGCCTCGTGGCCCTCCTGGCTCGAGGCATGTGTTACTGGAAATTCAGCATCGGAGCCACGTCGGTCCGAGGCTGTAACTATGCCAAGTAGGCCCAGTGATCTTGACTGGGGCCTACGCTTGAAGGTGATCCTGTGCTGTCCGTCCTACGAGAGGAAGCCACTCAATGGAGGAAACCAGGGGAGGACCTGTCCAGGAGAGGACCGAGCGGAAGGCTGGTATCTTGCGGAAGGCCTGGGGACCTTATTGAGGGATGCACCGTAACTAAAGTAACCTTACAGTCTGCCGGGTTGGCTTAAAGGCTCTTAGTCTGTAAGGCTGGATATCCGGGTACTAAAATCCTGTGGCAGAGGATAACTGAACGGTTCAACTTAACCATCAAAAAGGTCTGTGGCAGAGACTATTCTTTCTTATCTGTTCGTGCATTACTCCGGTTGCTAGGCCAAGTGAGAGGGGCCTATCCGGGTGAGCAATACCCACTTGAAGGAGAGTGGCGAGTGAGACTTTGTATATTAGGAGTTTCCCCAGTGATCTGCTGTGTGTGCCTGAACCTTCCCCTAACCCTCCATCCCTCTACCTATGCAAGTTTGTTTGGAAAATAAAGCCTGAAGAAAAAGGATTCATAACTTGTGTTGACATTGAAGTTTCTATAGACTCTCATCCCCTAGACAACTAATGTTGAGGTAACGTCCAAGGCCCAAAATGTAAACCAGCAGCTCCTACGGGGGTAGTGCTACACCTATATATCACATGCTGCACACCACTTATCCCGGGAGCTCTGGAGCCATAATTGAAGGATATCCACCACAGAGTAGCTAGTGGAGGACATCAGAGGATACTGCATTGGGTTTGGTCCACAGCAAATGACCTAAAGGCACAGAAACTCTTTTTGCTATAAGGCAAAGGAGTCCAACACATCTGGTGTGAGTTTGGATCTTTACACCACCCCAAGCAGGTGGATGTATTGTCACCGTTGGACACATGGAGCACTGCAGCACCTTTTTTGCACTAACGAGGACATTATTGCACTTATATCACTATATGCACTTTAAATATTGACACTCTATACTATTGATGCAATATACAGTATGTATTTATGCACTTTAGATATAATGATGTATCATTAGCTGTATTTTGGTTTATACAAGTGTCGCGGGTGGTTACATTTAGGGGGAAGCATCTGAGTGGTAGCCAGGCTCAGATGTACCAATTGTTAGGTCTCAAAGACCATTTCTATCCCTGGGAGATAGTACTGGTGGTTAAGTTCACTGGGGCCTACAGGTGGCGCTGTTGCCGTGGGTTCGGGTTGAACTGCAGTACGAGGTTTTGTCCTTTTTGTCCCCTCTCAGCAGCAGTACGGCGGGGCGGGGAACCTGCTGTGCCTGTCGGGAGAGGATATAAAAGGGGGCCGTCGGTTCCGCGCTCAGGTACCTTAAGCCTGGGTGCGGGTGTGTCACCTCCGGGTGCCCTAGGCCCGGAGGCCTGTCCGGTGGTCTCTGGGTGCTCTAGGCCCAGAGCCGGAGCTGCTGTTCCATCTCAGACACCTTCAGTCTGGGGTGAGGTACTTCGAGAGAGGCCCGGGGCCCAGTACCTTCGACTGGGTCCCACAAGGGATCGAGGGATCCTAGGGTGCCCCCCGGAAGTGGGTGCTCGAATCTAGGACAAGGAGGCCAGGGAGGTGACCCTTCCCGAAGACCCAGCACGGTGTTGCTGGTGACGGTGGGGCCTCTGGTAACTCTCCCGTACAATTTCACGTGCGGCATATGTGATAGTCATTGCGCATGCGCCGTGTAGAGCTGACTCTCAGCTCTACATGTTCGGCTATTTTCTGAGACTCGGCGCAGCGCCTGCGCAGTTCAAGGGAGTCCTTATCCGCCGGGCGGAACTTATTCGGCAGAACACCAGCTTTGATGGCTCTCGCACGCATGTGCGGAGTGAAGTCTTCGCTGCTCCGGCCAATCACAGCGCCGGAGAGGCGATACCCATAAGTAACCTCCGGGGGAGATGTCTGCGGCCGGAGGGGGAGACGAGAACGGCTTCGGGGGCTTCGATCTAAGGTAAGTAATTCATAATAAGCTAGTATGCTAGTCAAACTAGCTCATTATGCCTTTGTCTTTCAGGTTTTTTATTTTTTTTATTTTGGGGTTTACAACCACTTTAAAGAAAGTTTGTACAGAGTATACATATCAGGAGCTCTGACTTTCTGCAGTCTTGTTTTAGGTCAGTGACTAAAGCTGGCCATACACGATTTTTTTTTAAATTTTGTCTTTCCCCCGCCAGCTCTAATCTGAGAACCGAGCGATCTAACACCACAGATCACTTGGTTCTCACAGCTCCCCGAGCAGAGAGCTGGTGACTGTCAGTCACCACTCTCTGCTCTGCTCCCCCACTCCTCGTGCACTGGAGCCCTGGGCTTTGGAGCGTTCGGGCTCTGATGAAGAAGCTGTGCGCTTCGAAACGCGTCAGCCTGTAGTGCGCCTCATCACGTCCTTCATGATCGGTTGAAGTGTGGTTTGGGTTCCATATGGTGCAGCCCTCCAAGGCACCGTTTGTACATTGCCAACAATTGTACTATCTTTGTGAGTACCTTTCTGTTGCTTTTATTTGAAATAAAATATCTTAAACGATATCACACTAGGCTGGTGCGCCCTTGTTCTTTCCTTTTTCATTCGGGTGGGAGTAGCCTGCTCAGGCTCTCAGCGGCTCGCTTAGAGGCTGAGCTGCGGGGCGGTCCAGGCATGTGGGCGGATCCCAACCCCAGAGATCTTGCCCGAGCCTGGACCGGCTCTGTGACGTCAGCAGACAGTGGACTTCGGCCCGCTGTCTGCTGAAAACGGGTCACAGGAGTGCTAAACGAACTGTACTTTGGCTGTACTTCTCCTTTAATGATTGTAATGTCATCAGATGTACCGATAAATATTTCTGTACAAATTTTTCCTTTAATGTTTGTTTGTAAATCTACTAGTGTATGGCCACTGCTTTAGACAGTATTGAAACCAGGGACAACCAGGCAACTAGTATTCTTAGAAGAAGGTCAGAGTTTCTTTTAAAGAAACCCAATTGCCAATTTAAAAAAGATTGCAGGTAAAAGCACTGAAAAATCAAGCTTATGGCATGTTTCCTTTCCATAAATAATTTTTTTATTTATTTGCAATGTACAACTTGCTAAGAAAGTTGTAGAGAGAAAGTACGTAGGATGGGATTTTAATGGTGCTATTTGAGATAATATAAAAACAATGGTATTTTATTGGTACAAAAGTTAAAAACCAAAGACAAGTAAACATATGTAATGTAACCTTTTTTATATATTATTTTGGTCTGTGAACTCAAATAGCACCTTCAAAATCCCATCCTACATACTTTCTCTCTAATTATTGCTATTTCGGGATGTGGTGCAGTAAAGCTGCATGATTAATCGTTAAAAAATCGCGGTTCAACCCCCCTCGCGTTTCTAATCCGGTATTTCAACGATTCATAGGCAACAAGTAACAAGTGCAGAGCAGTTCTCTGCTCAGAGCTGTTAAAAAAAAAAAAGTTTATTACAACATTGCTCAGTGTTGAGATAAAATGAAACAATGTATAATTTGGTTATTTTAGATCAAAGGGATGAACTTGGTCTGTAGATGAGGTCAGTTTAACCACTTAAAGACTTAGGCCCGGTTCACACAGGGACGACACGACTTCGGGAGCGACCTCGGCGGCGCGATCTCAAGACGACTTGAGACGCCTGCCGAGGTGATTTGCATAATGACTTCTGTATAGAAGTCAATGCAAGTCGCCCCCAAAAGTAGTACAGGAACCTTTTTCTAAGTCGGAGCGTCTCAGGTCGCTCCTATTAGAACGGTTCCATAGCACAGACCGAGTCGCCTGAGGAGTCGCCTCTGTGTGAACCGGCCTACAGCCCTGTACACACGATCGGATTTCCCATGGATTCAAATCCGATGGACTTTTCCATCAGAATTCCGATGAAGCTGACTTCCATCAGTCTTGCCTACACACCATCAGTCAAAAATCCGACCGTCTCAAACGCTGTGACGTAAAACACCCCGACGAGCCAAGAAAAATGTTCAATGCTTCTGAGCATGCGTCGACTTGATTCTGAGCATGCGTGGGTTTTTTCTCCGCTGGAGTTCCACACAGACGATCGGAATTTGCTATCGTTTTTTTTTCCATCGGATAACTTTAAAACATGTTCTATTTTTTCTCACAGATGGAAAAAAAAAACGATGGGGCCCATACACGATCGGTTTGTCCGATGAAAAAAGTCCATCGGACTGTTTTCATCTGTAAATCCGATCGTGTGTACAGGGCATTAGCCTTTTTCTGACACTTATTGCTTATAAGTTAAAATCAGTATTTTTTGCTAGAAAATTACTTAGAACCCCCCCAAACATTATATATATATTTTTAAGCAGAGACCATAGAGAATAAAATGGTGGTCATTGCAATATTTTATGTCACACTGGGGCTGATTTACTAATAACAGTGCGCTGCGCTGGTTCTAACCTTAATTGCTGCGCCGGATAACTCCTTCACTGGGCGCAGGAAGCAGCGGCGCACTGTTATAGTAAATAGAAATGTCAGCGGCGCTCTATTGAAAATGAATGGTTCCCTATGGGAGCCCATTGATTTGAATAGAGGTCGCCCGGGAAGTTGGATCCGACTTGCGGGCGACTCGTGTCCTGGCTGACACAGGGACAGCGCGACTTTGCGAGGCGATCTGGACGCGAACCTGAGCGTGCAGCAGCCGCTCAAGTCGTGTCCTAGAGGCGACTAGCCGGCCGAGAATGTGTCCAGCGCGATGTCATCGCGCTGGTCCTCGGCAGCCTCGCTGTCCCATGTTTGGTATGAATCATGAAGGGGAACTCCAGGCCAAATTTTAATGAAAAAACCGGCATGGGTTCCCCTTCAGGAGCATACCAGGCCCTTAGGTCTGGTCTGGATTCTAAGGTGAACCCCCTAAGCCAAAAAACGGCGTGGGGGTCCCCCCAAAATCCAAACCAGACCCTTAGGTCTGGTCTGGATTTTAAGGTGAACCCCTCAAGCCGAAAAACGGCGTGGGGGTCCCCCCAAAATCCAAACCAGACCCTTAGGTCTGGTCTGGATTTTAAGGTGAACCCCCTTAAGCCGAAAAACGGCATGGGGGTTCCCCTAAAATCCAAACCAGACCCTTATCCGAGCACGCAACCTGGCAGGCCGCAGGGGAAAAGGGGGGGACGAGAGCGGCCCCCCTCCCTCCTGAACCGTACTAGGCTGCATGCCCTCAACATGGGGGGTTTGGTGCTTCGGGGCAGGGGGGCGACCTGCGGCCCCCCCATCCCAAAGCACCCTGCCCCCATGTTGATGGGGACAAGGGCCTCTTCCCGACAACCCTGGCCATTGGTTGTCGGGGTATGCGGCGGGGGGCTTTTCTGGATCAGGGTGCCCCCTTTAAAAAGGGGGCCCCCAGATGCCAGCCCCCCACCCTATGTGAATGAGTATGGGGTACATCGTACCCCTACCCATTCACCTGGTGGCAAAATAAGTCAATAAAAAAAGACAACACAGGTTTGAAAAGTAATTTATTGGGCAGCTCCGGGGGTCTTTCTGCCGGGCCCCCGCTATCTTCTTCCCATCATTCCCCGGGACTGTGACATCATACGGGGGAGGGGTCAGCGGTGGCATCATCTGGTGACCACGCCCATGCCAATAAAAGTGGCACCGCTGCTTGGACAGATCATTGCGGCGGTGGAGAGCGACGAGTCAACATCGGGCGAAGAGAAGAAGGAAGAAGGCGACGTAGAAGACCGGCCCCCGCTAGCAAAAGAGCTAGCACAAGATAGCAGAAAGAACCGGAGATCGAGGAGAAGGCGTAGGAGAGCGGGAGAAGAACCGGAGAACAGAACAAGAGACCCCCGAAGTCGGAAGAAGACGGCGAGGAAGCCCGGGACCCCCGCTAGCAGAAGATAGCGGGGGCCCAGCAGAAAGACCCCCGAAGTCGGAAGAAGACAGCGAGGAAGCCCGGGACCCCCGCTAGCAAAAGAGCTAGCAGAAGATAGCGGGGGCCCGGCAGAAAGACCCCCGGAGCTGCCCAATAAATTACTTTTCAAACCTGTGTTGTCTTTTTTTATTGACTTATTTTGCCACCAGGTGAATGGGTAGGGGTACGATGTACCCCATACTCATTCACATAGGGTGGGGGGCAGGTATCTGGGGTCCCCCTTATTAAAGGGGGCTCCCGGATTCCGATAAGCCCCCCGCCCGCAGACCCCGACAACCAACGGCCAGGGTTGTCGGGAAGAGGCCCTTGTCCCCATCAACATGGGGGCAGGGTGCTTTGGGGTGGGGAGGGCCGCAGGTCGCCCCCCCTGCCCCGAAGCACCAAACCCCCCATGTTGAGGGCACGCGGCCTGGTACGGTTCAGGAGGGAGGGGGGGCCGCTCTCTCGTCCCCCCCTTTTCCCCTGCAGCCTGCCAGGTTGAGTGCTCGGATAAAGGGTCTGGTGTGTATTCTAAGGGGACCCCACGCAATTGTTTTTTGTTTTTGGCGCCGGGTTCCCCTTAAAATACATGCCAGACCTGAAGGGCCTGGTATGGATTCTGGGGGGGGCCCCCACACCATTTTTTTTTCATTTTTTTGGGGGGTCCCCTTTGAATCCATACTAGACCCAAGGGCCTGGTATGGACCTGGGGGGACCCCCACGCCATTTTTTTTTCATTTTTTTGGGGGGGGGGGGTCCCCTTTGAATCCATACTAGACCCAAGGGCCTGGTATGGACCTGGGGGTGGACCCCACGCTGTTTTTTTTTTTGGTTTTGTTTTTTGAACCGTTTTTTTTTTTTTTTTTTTACATTTCCTTTAACAACCAGCTATAAACAGGTCAAACAAAAAATTGCCGCAAAATTGCGGTACTTGCGTTTTGGATGTGGGTCCATTGAATTCTATTACATCCAAAACACTGTTTCCTGGTGCCTCCATGGCAGCATACCTGTGACAAGCTCCGCCTTGGCTCCTCCCTCAGGACAAGTGAATATTATAAAAGAGTTGATTAGCACAGCCCCAGCATTCTCCTTTTTTTCCTCATATCTCATGGCAGTGAATTCTGGTCGAACGTCCTTACCTTCTGCATTCGGCAGCTTCCGTCCGGGTTCAAGCCTCTCCCGGACGCGGTCCCTTCTCTTGGGCAGCTAAACGCGCTTATAAGGTTGGGAGTCCCTTCTGTAGGATCTTTTGGGACAAGCAGTTTGTCTCTTAACTAAGAGCTCTACCTGCAGCACATCTTCCAGGCATTAGCTCACACATGGCAACAGAGACAGCAGCTATTTCTGCATTTCTTTTTTTTTCTTCCCTTTTTCCCTTCCTTTTAGCTTTTTCTTTCTGGCTGTTTTCTTAGTGTTTCCCATTTCCTTTATGCCCCCTGTCTCCCCCTTGCCCTCTATCACCTCCTCGTCCCCCTTAGGGATCGCGCGCGCTCACCCCCAGCCTTTTTATTTACGGCGTCTTTTGCCGAGTTCTGCGCATACGCCGACGCCCGGGTCCTAGAGCCGCCGGTTCGTGCATGCGTGGTAAGCGCGGAAGCCTCTGTGGCCATCTTAGGTTAGGGAAAAATGTTGTTTTCTTGCCCTTAACCCTAAATTACAGGGCAGAGGCGTTTTCCTCTATCCACCTGGTCCCATTTATCTCCCTGGCTGCCTGAGATCTACTTAACAGAAAGCTCCAGGGAAGAATACCTGTCGTTTCAGGTAAGTAAAAATATATATGTATATATATATATGTATAATAATTTTTTTAAAAAAGGGGGGGAAATTGTTTTTAAAATTAATTATAGTATATGCAGGTGTGCAAGTAAAACTCAAAAAAAAAAAAAAAAAAATGTTTTTAATTATTTAAAAAAAAAAAGGGGAAAAATTGTTTAAAAAAATAATATTTTTTTTTATATGGATGTGTGCGAGAACCCTCCCCCCCCCCCCCAAAAAAATAAATAAAATGTTCTTTTATACTCTTAGCCAGATTAGGACATGGTCGTTAACCCTTCCCTGTTCCTTTCTTAGCTGCTACCTTTGCTAAGCCACTCAGCATGAGCCATTCGCCGCCCATACAAAGATCCTACTCTACTTCTGAGGTAAGGACCTACATCCAGGTAAGCTTACACGGGCAACGCTTGTAAACCTGCGATAGCCCTGACGTCAGTGTCCAACGCCCTACGCGTCTGGACAGATGATATAGAGTTTGAAATCTAACAGGATATCCCAAGCTCTGAGTAGATCTTATTGGTGAAGCCATGATCTATTCAATTCGATGCTCCGCAAGGTCAATGCTCCACACAGTTATGGCCAAACAGGCCTTGTGGCTGGAACCTTGGTCAGCAGATATTGCCTCAAAGCAGAATTGGTGCAAGATACCCTTTGACGGAAAACCCTTGTTTGGGGAGAAATTGGACAAGGCCATCTCTCGCGTCATGGGTGGAAAATCAGGCCTGTTACCCCAAGACAGGCGCTGCAGGACATTCGCAGGCAAAATTGGAGAAGCGCGCAGTCTACCTTCCTCAAGACCCGTAGACAGAGACTTGTGCCTATCCCTCAGGATTCTGCTAAATCCTTTTGACGCCAGGCCATCCCAAGTGATCCCTGTGGGGGCCAGACTCAAACACTTCTTGAAGATCTGGGAACAAAGTGCAGGGATTCGTGGGTAGTCTCCACAGTTAAATACGGTCACTTCTGGTCGTTTCTAGACAAACCCTCCAAAGACTTTTTCTCTCCGACAAGGATGTCAAGGTTTCCCCAATAAAACGGAAGCACTACAGCGATTTTTTCTCTCCTTGCAGGAACAGCAAGCAGTGGTTCCAGTATCTCCATCAGAAAGATTTTCAGTTTTTACTCCACCCTGTTTCTAATCCCCAAGAGAAACAGAGGTAGGAGACCCGTGTTAGACCTGGAGAGGCTAAATCGCTATATCTTCCTAAAAAATTTAAAAAGGAGTCGCTATGAGCGATTATACGTGTAATCCAATCAGGGGATCGGATGTTATCAATAGACTTGCAGGATGTTTACCTGCATATACCAACACTCCTTCCTTTCCAGAAATATCCGAGGTTTACAGTGGTGCCTGTACATCTTAAATTTTGGAGTCTCCCATTCGGCCTCTGCACGTCACCAAGAGTCTTTACGAAGACCCCAATTGCCATTATAGCCCCTCTAATAGAATTAGAGCCTCGAGTATACCATTACTTGGATGACCTTCATCCCTGGGCGAAGGTTCCAGCCCAGTTAGTGGAACAGAACGGTACAGTATCCCTCCCACCTCAAAAGGTGACATCGACTGTTCGACAGATGAAGAAAGTCAGTGTGAGATCCTACCTGGCATACTCGAACTGTCAGAGTCTGATAGGCTGGATGTCGTCATGCATCCCTAGGGTCCCTTGGGTTCATTGGCATTTGAGACATTTCCAGCATAAGTTCTTGAGGCTGTGGAACAGACGGTATCTATCCCAACCCATACACCTGACGACCCTGATGCTCAGGAGTCTACATTGGTGGATGAAGAAACACACGCCTATGAAATCACATCCATTAGGACATGTCAACTGGATCACAATTATTACAGATGCCAGTAAAGCAGGTGGGGATCACACTGCAAGCAGATCTCAGGGCAAGGAAAATGGTCCTTTATACAACAGGCCTGGTATCAAATATCCTGGAGGTCCGGGCAGCCTACCTTTTGCATTGCTAGCCCTAGAATTCAAGATTACAGGCAAACCAGTTCTTCTCCGAATGGACAACAGGGCTGCGGTGTCTTATATACACCGACAGGGAGGGACGCGCAGCAGGTCCCTGCTGAAGGAAGTGAAACCATATTCTTTTGGGCAAAAAGGAATCTAAAAGACCTAAGGGCAGTCTATCTGCCCGGTCTTCTCAACTCAAGGGCCAACCGCATATCTCGCGGGTTCGTAGATTTCAACGAATAGTCTCTGCACCCGAAAGTTTTCGACTGGTTAGTGGACCAGTGGGGTTCCCTCGGGCTGGGCCTATTTGCAACGGCATTAAATACCAAGTTTTCAAGGTTCATCTCGAGACTTCCTCATCCCCAGGCGGAGGCAGTAGATGCTCTCTCAGCCCCTGGGCATGCAATCTGGCCTATGCCTTCTCTCCATGGCTTCTCATTCCAAAAAACAAAACAAAAACTCCTGTTGAGGCTTATGGTAGAAACGACAACTGTGATAGCGGTCCTACCGTACTGGCCAAGACGTCCCTGGTTCCCCACAGCAATGTACCTGAATACACAGCCTTCAGTCAAGGTTACAATAATACCTTTTCTCCTGTCACAGGGATGTCACACCCATCCAGATTCCCGCAGGTTAAATCTTCACATCTGGCAGCTAAAAGGGAAAGATTCCAATCCCTAGGGTGTCCCAACAAAGTTATTGAAACTCTGCTCAGCGCAAGAAAGCCACCCACAAACAGTATATGCAATAAGGTGTGGAACAAATTCAGGGCCTTCATGATTGGCAGAAACTGCGATCCAGATTTCCCATCATCCTCTCAAATTCTAAAAACTCTTGCAGGCGGGCTTAGACCTAGGTCTTGCTTAAGTACACTAAGGGTGCAGGTAGCGGCAATTTCAGAGGCAACCAGTAAAATATGGGCTGAGGATTCATTAATAATCCAATTTTTCAAAGCTGTCAAAAAAAGATCCGACCACCAACTAAACAATCTTTTCCCACTTGAGACCTTGCTATCATCCTAGAGTCTTTAACCAATCCACCTCTTGCCTCTTTGGAGTCAGCATCGCTTTGAAATCTAACCATGAAGCTATCCTTCTTGATAGCCATAACTTCTGACAAACGGGTTTCAGAGCTCCAAGCTTTAGGAGCGGATCATAATTATATCATATTCTTTCCTGACAAAGTAGAACTCGGAACGGTGCAAGGATTTAGCCCCAAGGTCACATCATCCTCGAACATGTCGGAGCCCTGGGCACTTCCAACATTTTCAGAACAAGACTCGGGTTCTCTTCACGATCTGGACATTGCCTCCACTTTGAGATGCTATCTGCAGGCTACAGCATCCTTCAGGGACACTATCAGGTTGTTCATAAACAAAGGCAAGGAGGCGTCAGCAAGAACGATTGCCTCATGGTTCGTTAAACTCATCCACAAGGTGTACAGGGCAAAAGGACTGGGATCCCCTTTGATAGTCAGGGCGCACTCCACCAGAACGGTTTCTGCCTCTTGGGTGGCAAGAGTGAATGTGTCAATTGAAACAATTTGCAGGGCAGCGACTTTGGTCGTTCCAACATACGTTTCTGAAACATTACCGAGTAGACCCAGGAGCTCTCTCATCGGTGGAGTTTGGCAGACAGGCGGTCAAATCGGCCTTTGCTTCTTCCTCTAAATGATGATAATAATCTCTTTAAAATAAACCTCTGAGCATCATCCCACCCATATCAGCTAGTTATTTGTCACAGGTATGCTGCCATGGAGGTACCAGGAAAACGGAAAATTGTATCATACTTACCAGTAATTTTCCATTCCTGGTGCCTATCCATGGCAGCATACAATCCCACCCTCGGTATTCTATATTACGGAGAATGCTGGGGCTGTGCTAATCAACTCTTTTATAATATTCACTTGTCCTGAGGGAGGAGCCAAGGCAGAGCTTGTCACAGGTATGCTGCCATGGATAGGCACCAGGAAAGGAAAATTACTGGTAAATATGATACAATTTTCCGTTTTTTTGTCCTGGCAAAAAAAATCTGCAGTTGCGTTTTAAAATCGTTTTTCACAAACCCTCAAAATGACTTCAGACGCCAAAGATTTCCACGTTTCAGACGCGGTACCAGCGTTTAGCCGCATTTTAGTTTAGAAGCGTTTTTAAAGGTGACCTTTTTTTTTACATTGATAAACTCCAAATTTATGGCAAATGAGGAAAACCCATAATATATATATATATATATATATATATATATATATATATATTTGTTGGCACACAAATAGAGCTTGCTTTTGGTGCTATTTGATCACCTTTGTGTTTTATTTTTATTTTTTTTCTATAAATACAAAAGACCGAGTTAAAAAGAAAAAAAAATGATATTTTACCCACTTCAGCACTGGGCCTATTCTGGCACTTCTCTCCTTCATGTAAAAATCATAAATTTATGGCTATAAAATTACTTCAAAACACCAAACATTATATATTTTTTTGGAGCAGACACCCTAGGGAATAAGATGGCGGTCATTGCAAATTTTTATCTCGCTCGGTATTTGCGCAATAAATTTTCAAACGCCTTTTGTTTGCTAAAAATATTACAAAACAGTAAAGTTACGGACAATTTTTTGGTATAATGTGAAAGATGTTGTTATGCTGAGTAAATAGATACCTAACACATCACGCTTTAAAATTGCGCACACACATGGCATGACACCAAACTTCAGTAATTAAAAATCTCCCTTGGCGCTGCTTAAATTTTTTTTTACACGTTACCATTTTGGCATTACAGAGGAGGTCTAGTGCTAGAATTGCTGCACTCGTTCTAACGCACGCAGCAATAACTCACATGTGTGGTTTGAACGGCGTTTACATATGTGGGCGGGACTTACGTGTGTGTTTGCTTCTGAGCGCGAGCTACCGGGGACATGGGCGTTTTTTCTTATTTTTTTTTATTTTTTTTTGTTTTTGTTTTTTGACTTTTTTGTATTTCTTACTCTTTTTTAATATTTTTTAATTTTTTATTCCTATTCCTTTTTTATTCCTATTACAAGGAATGTAAACATCCCTTGTAATAGGAATGTGTGTGACAGGTCCTCTTTATGGAGAGATGCAGGGTCAATAAGACCCCGCATCTCTCCTCCAGGCTGGAAAGCATGATATTGTTCCAAAAAAATCACCAATCTCATGCTGACAGCCAAGATCACGGCTTGGTTAACATACGGGAACACGGCATGATGTCATAACGTCGTGCCCGCGCCTCCGACGGTCATAGAGATGACTGATGACCATCTGGTCACCAGTCATCTCCAAATCGTTCTCCGAGCCCCAGATGGCACGGGAGAGCCCGGAGAAGCACCGGATGGCGGCAAGAGGGGGGGGTATGTCCCCTCCCCCCGCCTATAAGAACGATCAAGCGGCGGAACTGCCACTATGATCATTTTTATTGTGCACAGAATCGCCGGCTGAAAAGAATGATATCTGAATGATGCCTGCAACTGCAGGCATCATTCAGATGTCACCGCCCAAAGCCAAGGATGTCATTTGACGGTGGGCGGTAGGAAACTGGTTAATATTTTTAAAAAAGGTAATTTTTCTTCTTCATTGATGTACACTGATGAGACTGCACTGATGGGCACCGATAAGGTGGCAAGGGTGGGCACTGAGAGGTGGCATTGCTATTTGGCACTGGTGTGCAGTGAGAAGTGGCACTGCTAGGTGGCAATGATAGTTGGCAGTGATGGGCACTGATAGGCACTGGCAGCACTGCTAGGTGCCACTGATTGGCACCAGTGGTGGGCATTGATAGGTGGCACTGGCAGGGGCTACTAATTATCACAGATGATGCAGAATTGCCTCTTCCTCTTCGGGCCCCATGTCCCTTGCACATAAGCCGGTGATTGCATTTTTTTTATGCTCACGCTGTCAGCACAAGGAGAAAACAAAAACCATTACCCAGCTTTTGTTTACATCACGTGATCAGCTGTCATTTGTTGACAGCTGATCACATGGTAAATGGCAGGGATCGGCCCCTTACTCGGATCTGTCATCACCCGAGTCTCAGTGACTCTGTGACCACAGCGCGCGCAAAGGGGAGGACATTTATTGACGGACTCCCGGCAATTGAGGACCATGCTGTGGCCGTCGATCAGTTATAGCACTGATCAAGTGATTAAAGAGGGTCAAAATGGGCCATTGACATGCATCACAATTCAACTTAGGAATGAGTCTTTGAAAAGTTAAACTAAATAATTTGGCCACTTTATCCTTCCAAATAATTCACTTCCTGTCACATAGCCACACAGGAAGTGAGGGAAAATCCCTAACAATGTCTTTCCTTGGACACACAGGTCAGTCTAAATACTTTCCCCATTATGCACATTGCACTCGAGCATATTGCGGGGTACACCACAAATTATTATTAGGTAGTTTGGACTGTGGGGTTTATTTACTAAAGGCAAATCTACTTTGCACTACAAGTGCACTTGCTGTATATCTGAGGGGGACATGCAAGCCAAAAAAAAAACATCTTTGCTTTTACATGATTGTAACATCCAATCACCAGTACTTTCCCTCAGATTTTCAGCAGCTACACTTTTAGAGTGGATTTGTCTTTACTAAACCCCAAACTACCCAATGATTTGGGGTGTACACAACAAAGTGCTAGAGTGCAATTTGCTTAATGGGGACACTAGTCCGATTGATCTGTGTGTCCCCAAGAAAAGCCATTGGCAGGGTTTTACCTTCACTTCCTGTTTAGCTGTGTGACAGGAAGTGAAGCCAATGTTAAGAAAAGGAGACAAAGGCCAAACTACAAAAAAAAATATCTAAAAAAAAAAACACACGCAGGGGTTCTAACACTTACCTTGTTTCCCTCAAAATGCCCACAATTATAATTGTATGGCCTTGAGCTATTTTTAAGTGCAGTGCTCTAAATCAGTGCTTCTCAAGTACCCCCAACAGGCCATGTTTGCAGGTTTTCCTTCATCTTGCACATGTGCTTTAAATCACAGTCAATGGTTTTGATTTTTGGACAGCAATTCTCGATAAGCTAAATTCACAAAACATGTCCTGTTGGGGGTACTTGAGGACTGAGGCTGAGAACCACTGCAGTAAAAAAGGAAAATTGAATACTTACCGCTCTGTATTTTTCATTTCCTGGTGACGCTCCATGGCAGCACACAATACAATCCATGCATATACTACCATGAAGGCACCAGGGTAGACAAATTACACCTGTTTTGTTTTGACATGCCAATCAGCTGTCACATTTGTTGCAAAGAAAACACAAAACAAACATCAAAACTTTCCATCTAATTTTATTGTTCAACAAAACAAAAGGGAAGGCAAAATAAAAAACATGGTCAATTTGAAACAGTTACAGACTCAACATCTTGAGCAATTTTTGGCCAAAAAAATGCAGCAGACAATTAAATCAAAGTGAACAAACAACACACATTAACAACATCAGAATTATTTCAGGGGAACATATCTCCCCCACACCAAAAATATACAATCCACATATGTCTTTGCAAAACAAGTGATTGGTTAACTTAACAAATAAAATACATGTGTTACAAACTCGATAAGGACACCAACATGTACATTTTGCACGCACGCACACACACACGCGCCTCTTCTCAAGGCAAGCGACCGAATGCTCTGTGAGCTTTATATAACATATGTTTGTGTGCTAATGAGGCAATTGAAAACACATGCACAGTCCATGAAACACCCAAAATGCAAGTTCTCCCAATGTAGAGACTGAAATTCAAAGTGGGCACACCTGTTAAGGATGTCCTTCAATTTCTAACCCATAAAAACACTCTCTGAGTGAGCATGTCCAGAAATATCCAGGCGCTGTTCACACACAAAAAGCACGCCAAAAAAAAATAACTGGCTGGGCATGTGCAGAACAACACCAATGCAGCTAGCAAAAAATAACCCCCCCCCCTCCACCCGCCCAAAATTAAGCACATCATCCAGCATGCTACAAAATTAGAGATGGGACAATCACCCCTCCCCCCCAACAAATACCATTGCAGTCTATGGGAACTGACTTGTTAATTTTGCTAGTCCCCACTTGGCTGGCTTATCTTCTAGTTATTGGCCTTAAAATGGGGGCCCAGGTCCCACCCTAAGGGACATATATCAATGTCACCAATTTGGAAAACACCAAAAACAAAACAAGGAGAAGTGCCTTTAAATATGCCAAATTGCTTAAGGGCCATTTCACACCGCATGCAGTCCATTGCGTTTTTTATGCATCCAAAATGCATGGAAAGTTGGTTATATGGTTCTAAATGGCAGTGTTTGTTCCAGTGCGTTCCAGTTCCACCAAAAAAGTAGAACATGCTGCATTTTGCCTGCACTGGACTGTACTGGAACGCATCAAAACGCATCATAAACGCACAGGAACGCACAGGAACACACCTAAATGCACCAAAAACGCACTGGAACACACTTGTCCTTATCTATGGTTAATAAAAAAGAGGGGTGAAAAAAAAGCACTGGACTGCATCAAAAACTTACCAAAAATGCACTGGAATGCATGAAAAACGTGCATGCAGAAAAGCACCTGGAACGCATCCGGATTGCGTTTCTTTGGTGTGAACTGGCCCTAGTTCACACTATAGAAACACAGTCTGGGTGCGTTCCAGGTGCTTTTCTGCATGCGCATTTTTGACACATTCCAGTGCATTTTTGAGGCGTTTTTGATGCAGTCCAGTGTTTTTTTCCCCCTCTTTTCACTTAGGACAAGTGTGTTGCAGTGCGTCTTTGGTGCATTTAGGTGCGTTGCGGTGCATTCCAGTGCATTTTTGGTACGTTGCGTTGCGTTTTTGATGTGTTTTACTGGGGTCCAGTACAGTTTTGTACCTAAAAAATGCAGCATGACCAATTATTTTTTGGCTTTCTGAAATGCACTGGAACGGACTGCAGTGGTGTGAACTATGCCATTGGCATTAATGTGATCAACTTTCTTTGCGTTTTTCAGGTATCAAAAAAACGCACTGCACTGCATCCGGTGTGAACTGGCCCTAAATATCATACCGGGGGGGGGGCCTATAGTATGCCTGTAAAGTAGCACATGTTTTCCATGTTTATAACAGTTGGAGAGCAAAATGACATTTCTAAAGTAAAATAATAGTCATTTAAAAGTCCTTGCGGCTGTAATGAATTGCTGGTTCCTGTCAATACAGATAAAAGTCTTTGAAAGTCTTTGCTAACCAAAAAAAAAATGCGTGGGGGTTCCCCCAAATTCCATAACCAGGCCCTTCAGGTCTGGAATGGATATTAAGGGGAACCCCGCTGCAAATTTAAAAAAAAGACGACGTGGGGTTCCCCCCAAATATCCAAACCAGGCCCTTCAGATCTGGCATGGATTTTAAGGGGAACTCCACCCCAAATTTAAAAAAAAAATGGCGTGGAGTCCCCCTTAAAACCCACACCAGACCCTTATCCGAGCACATAACCTGGCCGGCCGCAGGAAAAGAGGGGGGGGACGAGAGCGCCCCCCCTCCCTCCTGAACCGTACCAGGCCACATGCCCTCAACATGGGGAGGATGTCCCCATGTTGATGGGGACAAGGGCCTCATCCCCACAACCCTTGCCTGGTGGTTGTGGGGGTCTGCGGGCGGTGGGCTTATCGGAATCTGGAAGACCCCTTTAACAAAGGGGACCCCCAGATCCCGGCCCCCCCCTGTGTGAAATGGTAAGGGGGTACAAATGTACCCCTACCATTTCACAAGGAAAGTGTCAAAAATGTAAAAAATGACAAGAGCCGGTTTTTGACAATTTCTTTATTAATGTCTTTTCTTTTCTTCCATCTTCTTCCTTCTTCTTCTTCCTTCTTCTTCTTCCATCTTCTTCTTTTCTCCATTCGGGTTTCTTCCTCCAACTTCATCTTCTTCTTCATCTTTATCTTCATCTTCCTTCTTCCTTCGGTGTTCTCCTCCGAATCTTGCCCCGGCGTCTTCCCTTCTTCTTTCTTCTCCGGCCGCTCCGTTTGAATTGGAGGTTCCCGCTGTGCGACGCTTCAGTTCGCCTCTGGGTCCGCTTACACCCGGTGACCCCAACCCCCTCTGTCGCACATGGATTTCACGGGGACTTTCCCCGTGGTGACAGAGGGGGGCGGGGCCACCGGGTGTAAGCGGACCAAGTGGAGAACTGAAGCGTCGCACAGCGGGAACCTCCAATTCAAACGGAGCGGCCAGAGAAGAAAGAAGAAGGGAAGACACCGGAGCAAGATGCGGATGAGAAGACCGAAGGAAGAAGGAAGATGAAGATGAAGAGGAAGATGAAGATGGAGGAAGAAACCCGAATGGAGAAAAGAAGAAGATGGAAGAAGAAGAAGGAAGAAGATGGAAGAAAGGAAAAAAGACATTAATAAAGGAATTGTCAAAAACCGGCTCTTGTCATTTTTTTAATTTTTTACACTTTCTTTGTGAAATGGTAGGGGTACATTTGTACCCCATTACCATTTCACACAGAGGGGGGGCCGGGATCTGGGGGTCCCCTTTGTTAAAGGGTTCTTCCAGATTCCGATAAGCCAACCGCCCGCAGACCCCCACGACCACCGGGCAAGGGTTGTGGGGATGAGGCCCTTGTCCCCATCAACATGGGGACATCCTCCCCATGTTGAGGGCATGTGGCCTGGTACGGTTCAGGAGGGAGGGGGGGCGCTCTCGTCCCCCCCTTTTCCCCTGCGGCCAGCCAGGTTATGTGCTCGGATAAGGGTCTGGTGTGGATTTTTGGGGGGACTCCACGCCATTTTTTTATAAAATTTGGGGTGGAGTTCCCCTTAAAATCCATGCCAGATCTGAAGGGCCTGGTTTGGATCTTTGGGGGAACCCGCACGTAATTTTTTTTTTAAATTTGCAGCGGGGTTCCCCTTAATATCCATTCCAGACCTGAAGGGCCTGGTTATGGAATTTGGGGGGCCCCCACGCTTTTTTTTTTTTGGTTAGCAAAGACTTTCAAAGACTTTTCTCTATATTGCCGGGAGCCGACAATTCATTACAGCCGCGGCTGCTTTTAAATGGCTTTTTTTTCCTTTAGAAATGTCATTTTGCAGGCGCACTGGCAATTTCAGAGCTGCGCCAGTTCAACTTAAGCAAATTGACTTAGGTGACTTGACATTTACTAAGATTTTGCCGGCGCAGTGTCTTGGCGCATTTGAACCATTGAAATTCCCGCGCTGAGCTCAAAAAAACCTCCCGCAGCTCGAATCGTACTTGCCGGCGCAGCGGGCTGGTTTTGAAAAAGTTACTTTCTCACTCTATTTTGGGCATATTAGTTATTTGGGCAGGTGTCACTAAACTTCCTCACATCACCCCACATCACCCCCAATATTTTCTCACTTCCAGCTTCTTTATATTTAGATTTTAACATGCCGTGCGCCTCCTCCCGTCCGCCGAGAACACTATAGTAAATGGGAAATAGGGCTGCGATACCGGCGCTAATGTTTTGTAAATACCAAAACAGCCATTGCGCACGCAGATGCGCCAATACTCATGGCGCAAACGTTTGGTAAATCAGCCCCACTGTATTTGCTAAACAGTAGAGTCAGCCCAATTTTTTCGTATAATGTAAAATATGATGTTACGCAGAGAATCGTGATCTTTATTCTAAGCAAAACAAATTGTGATTGTAATTTTATCCAGAATCGTGCAGCTCTATGGTGCAGTTACAGATAAATCCTTAGCCATACAGTCCCCCTCTTTTTATAATTGCTAAGAAATTTGACTACTCCTCGAAAAGTCAATGCTCTGGTACAGCCCTCCTTTCTTTGTATTCTTTGTGCTGGCCCAGCTCCTCTGCTCCTTCCCTCACCTCCCTGTATTAAGAAGCAATTTTAGGCATCAAATAAAATAAGAACTAGGGGCATTAAATGGCACCTAGTTTGTCCAGAAATAGAAACCAAGCAAAGTGTCTGACTAATCACAATAATAGAGCCCATTCACACAGGGGCAACTTTGGATCTGACTTCAAGTCGCCCCAAGTTGCCCCTAGTCGCCTCAAGTCGTGTTGCATGAGAAAATCAATGTAAGTGAATGGGGCCGTCTTAATGCACACAACTGCAGTCGCTCTGACTTCAAAAAAGGTTCCTGTACTACTTCAATCCGACTTCTAGGCGACAGCTAGGCGACCTGTACCCATTGATTTCAATGGAAGTCGCCTCAGAAGTTGGATCCCCTGTCTTAACAGAAGCAACTTTCCAGGAAGAGAACATTCATTTCTCAGGCAAACCTCTCCCTCCCCCTCCCTCCCACAGAGCTGATTCTTGTTTGATTGGCCACTGGAATGTCTCCTGTCCTGGAGGCAACTTGAAGTTGCCTTGTTAGTAGCTTCATGTCGCGCTGTGATTCATAATCAAGTCGTGTCCAAGTTGCCGCCCAAAGTCGTGCTGGAAGTCGTGTTGCCCCTGTGTGAATGGAAGGGTACCAACATAACACAAAGTAGCCTTAAAACTAAACCCTCTAGAACAACCAGCTGTCACATAAACCACTTCCCATCATTTATCAATCTGTGGGTTGAACTGGAAGTGTCTTTTTTCAACCAGACTATCTATGTAACTAGCTTGAGACCAGCTGACAATAGAAAAGTAACAAAAGCATAGTTGTCGACTGTCTCCAACTCTCAAGGGCTACCCAGCACATCATCCTTCCTGCCCCAACCCCTGACCCCGCTATCTTTACCTTTTAAGTCTACTTTAATGTCCCCTTTCCTAAATGTGTGCCTACACCAGGTCAGGTGCCTCATTGGTGTGCTCCAAAGGGCAAGTCTAGTGTAAGAAAGGGGAGTACGAGGTCACAGGGGTGACACCCATACAACTGAAACCCCAAAATTATATTCAATTTAACCCAATTGTTCAAAATTGGTTCTTCTTTTAATGAGTAATGTACAAATGTCCGCTGATTGTAAATTACCCAACTTGCTTATATTAACGCACTGATGTATACAAACATGGAATTTACCTTTTTTTTTGTTTTTATTGTAAGAATATAAGGTGAAAGATACAAAACAAAGCTTATTGGGCATACACAGGCTTGGAAATAGAAAAAAGAAAAACAAAAGCAAAGAACAACAAAGGTTATTGGTAACCAAGGCCTTAGGTGACTTATTTCAAGGTATCTGGAGTGTGCGAAGTAAATACAGTATTGTGTGGTTCTCCCCCAGTATGCAGTACCATACTTAGAAAATAAACAGAAGCAAAACAGAGCTTCCTATGGAGGTGTTGCCGATGATCCGACAGTATCCTTGGACTCTGTACAAATATCCCATACCTTGGAGAATTTTTTTGGACATCCCCTAGATTCATATGTAAATTTATACAGTGGAACCGTTTTGTTGACAATATTCTTCCAATAATCTAATCTAAGGTAGGGGCCTGGGTAGATTTCCATTTAAGGAGTATAGACTTACGTGCGTAAAACAATAAGAGGCCTATCAAAGTTCTCATAGACCTAGAGGTAGCCAGTAAATGAACAAGACCTAAAATACAAACGTCAATAGATAATGGTACAGCAATAGTGGTGACTGTGCAGATACATCAGGAAACAGCTGACCAGAATAATTTTATGCCCGGACACTTCCAAAACACATGCAGGAACGTGGCAGGGTCTGCCATACAGTGCCAACATTGTGAGGAGTGTGAGAGATAAATCTTATGTAACCTTTGAGGTGTGAGATAAACTTGGGACTACCCAAGCTTTGCATAGGGTAGTCCCAAACATCCTCCCAGTCTTCTGAATCTAACTCTGGAATCTCTGCGTGCCAGCGCGACAATAACTTGTCAAGGCTGTCATAAACGGTGGGTTTAAGAGACTATATTGAAAAAAGTGGTTTATCTAGAGCAGGGGTGCCCAACCAGTGGCCTGGGGGCCACATGTGGTCCGCGGAGCCCTCTGATGTGGCCCGCGACCTCCTGCTCTGGCATAGAATAGAATAGAATACTTTTATTAAAGGTAAGTTTATTACTAAAATCACAGTGTATATATGGGCATATCTGTTCTGCAGTGGTTACTGTGCTGCTTTCAAACTGACGCACAGATGCAGAGCAGCGCACCTGCGGGCTACCTGCACTGAGCCATAGACTTCTGTTATTACCTGCAAGTTTAGTGAGCTTTCTGAAAGTGTACCAAACCTGCAGATTATAATAGAAGTCTATTGTAAAGTGCAGGAAAGCCAAATGTACACTGCGTTGCACCCGCGGTGCGGGTAAACCGCAGCGTATCAGTGTAAAAGCAGCCTTGGGCCCCTTTCACATGGTCAATCCGACACAATTGGACCCTCCATTCACCTCTAAGGAGTTGCAGATGTAAACCGACTTGTGTCCTTCCTCCAATCCGATCCGCTAAAAAAAAGAGTTTAGTGGGCTGTGTCCATGTCTGCTCTGCATATGCAGAGCGGACGTGGACCTGCCATCCACCTGCTCCGCTCATTGTGGCCCACGACCGGTTAGAAAGTCGCTTAAGTGGCCCTCATGCTTCAAAAGGTTGGGCACCCCTGATCTAGAGTATCCTCACATAATATAGACTCAATTCTGGACAAGGTGATGGTTATAGGCTGATTGCCCAAGTGGGGTTGTCTTTGCTGGTAACAATGATTTATATATTTTTTTTCATCTGAAAATAAGGAATGCTTTTGATGCTTTTAGCCATCAGCATCAAGCACATCTTTAAGTTAAACATGCATGTAAAGTAATAATACTGCATGTAATATATTAATTAAATTATTTTACAGGCACTTCCTTCTTTTATTTTTTTAAGAAGGCACTATGTCACTTTAATTACAAAGCTACAAAGCAATCATTATGGCACTTGAGGCTGAATTTAGTGTCATACCACCTAAGGTCACTACTTTGTTGCTTAAGTGGCCACAAATTTTTGTGGTTGCATGGTTTCCTTTGGCTTGTATAGAATTAATATGCCTAATTCTGTTTGGTTTCATTATTGCAGGTCTACTTCAGAAATCAATGAAATACTATAATGAAATAAGGTTAAAGCTGGCCATACACTATTACATTTCTGTGGGCTGGAGAAAATAAATCGAACAGATTCCTCCATCCACACAAAAAGACATGGATGGACGAATCCTCCCACCAGATTACTGTAGTATGCCGTGAGCATCAGCTATAAGAATTTCCGAACAGTCACTGTAGCTGATTGTGTCTGCAGGCGTTGTTTTTGCTGACAGTTTGGGGCTGTGCTCCTTCAACAAGGTGGGACTGTGGATGGTCTTTTGTCTTTTTTTTAAAGCAGACTAACTATATAACTATTTAACAAAAGTCAATTGAGTAATACATTTTTGTCGAGCCAGCAGGGCCACACGCTGCGGCTTCACAGCCTTTTCCCTACTGTGCATGCGCAAAGCGCATTGCACTTTGTGAATGGCTCGGTGGCGGGGGAGGGCGGAGGGAGGCCGAACTTCTGGATGAGCTTGCCGTGGCATAGTCAGCCAGAAGTGGGAACGGGCACCTGTCAAAACCAGGTACCCGCTCCCCCCCCCACCCGAAAGGTGCCAAATGTGGCAGCAGAGAGGGGGAGGAGGCAAATAAGCGGAGCTTCCCCTTTTGGATGGAGCTCCGCTTTAAGTCGCACCTCCAAGAATTCTGCACTCATTTGCTATTCTCTAGTAGGCTATGAACCAACAAGCATGGCATATAAAAAATAAATAAAAATTATTATTGTTATGTGCTATATTGTTATATATGTTTACTACTATAAAGTTCTACTAAATAGGATGGCTCTGTGTAGATAAAAAATAATCACGATAAAGATAATAGTAATTACAGAGTTTTTTCAGGCTGTTGCTTTTAAAATAATCTCTCTTTGGCCTCCTGTTATTCCTGGTCTTAATGTCTACACGAAAAAAGATCGGTACAACACTTTCTAGTTGCCACTTGCAAACCAGGCAGATACAAATATAACCATTAAACACAGAAAATTATTAAAGGCATGTAACAAGAACATGCTTACTTACCTAAATCAAGAAGAAGTTTTACACCAGGACTAGATTAAGATGTTGTCAACATCCCGTGTGTTACTGGAACAAAAAAGGGTGTCCCCCTAACTAGGGACTGGGACTTTAACGGCAACAGAAAATGTAAACAATTTTTTTTTTAAAGTATAAGGTAGTTTAATCTGATTGTTTAAGAAGCCAAACATGTGGCAACATATGATTGACTGTAGAATAAAATATTCATATACAGTAGAGGTACATAAAAACAAAGAAATACAAATTGTTCTCCAATCTGTGGTTGAGCCCGACGCGTTTCAGGGAGAATTCCCTTTCCTCAGGGGCGTGTCCTTTTTGGAGATTTAAATAGCATCTAAAAAAATATATACAGAGACATGGTCAGTAACAAGTAAACAGGGGACAAATGAGAATCGTTGAAGCAGAAGGTGAAAAACAACTGGCAAATGACAAACAAAAATTCAAGACAATTAACAGAAAATGGCTTCTTAAACAATCAGATTAAACCACTTTATGCTCTAAAAAAAAAAGGTTTGTTTAAATTTTCTGTTGCCGTTAAAGTCCCAGTCCCTAGTTAGGGGGAAACCCTTTTTTGTTCTACTTACCTAAATCGGTATGGATGTCAGCCTCTTGTAATATCCTGTAAAATAGGTGCCGGGTCACACTAGACATCAGTGCGGGAAAGGTGTGTTTTTGTGTATGTTTCCCGTTAGATGACTGCAGATGCCATTAATTGGTAATGACACCTCAAACTCATCTAGCAAATACAGCGCATTTGCAGCCACCAAACTGCACAGTACCAAGTGGTTTGGTGTGACGCAATTTGCAAAAGTAACGCCTGTACTACATTTTGCGCATTCCTGAGCTTTTTCCAGCCCATTGAAATAAATGGGTTGTCAAAAACGGAATGTGTGGGAAATGCGCACATTCTAGTGTAGCGACCTCACCCTCTCTCTAGCTTTATCGGTTATACGGCTGTTGTCTAGGGGTACCTGGGAGAGAGGAATGAGATACACCACGGCCCATGTCCTGCAAGGCGTAGAGGTGAAGGCCAGAACTATCGGGCTTTGTGTATGTGTCCCAGAGTCAAATCCTCTCCTCGAATTGACTCCCCCTTTGCTCCTAGTAACCAGAGTTCCACACACTGAACAGGTCCAACTCGTATTTATTCTTCCCAATAAATAGTCATACAGCACAGACAGGTTGAGACCCATGTAACACTTCAGTATTTGCGGAGAGTAGGCCAAGGCACAATTCTTCTAGTTACAGCTAACCACTGTAGTATCACCAGTGGCGAATAGTCACTGCCACTGACTGTATTAGGTAGAATGTGAATTACCTTCACTAGCACAGCCCCTGTCAGGGGAAGGCAATCCGTCCAAGGGATTCACCGTAGGCCTCTCTGTCACCAGCAATGCTGCGCCGGACTCTTCAGAGAAGTTCCGCTCACCAGTCTTCTCGACCTCAGACACGGGCACCCAAGGAGTTAGGGCCCCCTCGGATTCCTCCACCCTTGCGGAACTCAGTCGAAGGTACTGAGCCCCAGGCTTCCGCCATAGTACCTCACCCCAGGCTAAAGGTGCCTGAGATGGACTCCATCTCTCGCTCCGGCCAGGTCAAGGGCACCTATGCCCGGAACTCCGGAACGCCAGCCCCCAAGATAAAGGTGCCTGGGTGCGGCTGCGTCCTCCGACTCTGACCCTCGCGTCAGGGCGTCCAGCCCCTTTTATCCCCTCGCCCGTTGCGTCACAGCAGGTTCCCCGCCCTGCCGTACCAGCGCCAGGCAAGGACAAAAAGGCAGCAGTCCTGTAGTGAGTGTTCAACCTCTGCCCATGGCGACAACGTCACCCGTAGGCCACAGGGAACCTCACACCACCAGAGTCCTCCAAGAACCACAGATAGGTCTCAGATTCCCTGACAATCAATGCATCTGGGTTACACTACCACCCAGATGCTTCCCCAAAAATCAAACACCCGCTACACTAGCATGAGCCGGCCCTAAGATTAGAAGAAGCATGGGGAGCACACTGAGCCAGTTACAGCTCTACTACTTTGTACATTGTTGTCTATGAACATACCTGGGGGTGAGGACACAGCAGTGACCTGTTAACCATTGTCACCTGGGAGGGGAAGCCTAGATGTTATAGTTGTCACTCAATAAGGAAGTAAGGGGAACTCTTCAAATAGGAATACCTGTTCTGGTGACAATTGTTCAAGAGGAGATTTCCCCTCAGTTTAGAGAGAATTCCTCAAGCAAAGAGACATTCCATGGATGAGGCAGAGACAAAATAGTTTCTAGAAATGACTTACTGTATCCAAAATGAAGAAACAACTTTTTGGCTAGAGATACACTTTAATTCCTTAAAACTTCAAAATATACGACTCAAGTGTCATTAACCAGTGGAGATCAGATGGCCCTTGTGCTATATCCCATCGCACCCACTATATTATGCTAAGGTGCCAAAATATGTCAGGGAACTGCATAGACATTGCTCAGCTTGAAGTTTATTATCACTTACATTGCACCTGCAATTTTTTTGAAGTTACATCTGCCAATCTTGCCTACTTTCTCTGCCATCTCCCACTATTCTCCCCCACCATTCATGGCAGCCCAGCATTTACTGGGGTCACTAGTACTAGCTCTGTAACCAAGTGTGACCATTAGCATCAACAGAGACCAGTGGCCACACTGCTGTGCAATACAACAATTCTAAAACTGGAAACTGTGGAACTAAGCATCACATCCTTACCTTATTCTCTAAAAATTATCCATACACATCCACTATCTAAAGCAGAATGTAATGCCGCGTACACACGACCGTTTTTCCTGTCATGCAAAAAACCGAAGTTTTTCTCAACGTGATTCGTCGTGATTCCTCTGAAGCCTGCCTTGCATACACACGTTCAGAAAAAAAAAACGCTTGAGCAAAGCTCGGTGACGTACAACACGTACGACAACACGTACGACGGCACTATAAAGGGGAAGTTCCATTCGAATGGTGCCACCCTTTGGGCTGCTTTTGCTGATCTAGTGTTAGTAAAGTTTGGTGAGAGACGAATCGCGCTTTTCAGCCTAGTGCTTTTCAGTCCGTTACAGCGTGACGAATGTGCTATCTCCATTTCAAACGCCAGTTTTACCAGAACGAGCGCTCCCGCCTCATACTTGATTCTGAGCATGCGCGTTTTTTTTTCCCCTAGGAAAAGCATACACACAAGCGGTTTTCGCGATGAGAAAAAGAACGACGGGAAAAAACGACGAGAAAAAATAGAGCAGGTTCTAATTTTTTTGCAGGCAGTTTTCTCGTCGAGAAAACTGCTATGGAGCATACACACAACCATTTTTCATGACCAGTCTAAAAAATGTCAGTTTTCTCGTCGTGAAAAACAGTCGTGTGTACGCGGCATTAGTCTACAATACTTACCTCTGCTTCAATGGTCCAATATCTGTAAGGCCCCTCGCCAGCACCAGTATCTTCTCCCTGGCTTCTGGGTAATGGTCTTCAGCCTTCTTGATTGGCCAGTGCTGGATGACGTCACTCCCATGTATGTGCAGGAGTGTAGTCATCTTGGCCACACAATGTAAACTACGCTGCACATGCACAGCTCAGTCTACACTCGATAGAAGATTGTGATCAGGCAAGTAGGTTTATTTTATTTTTTTTATAATTATTTTTTATTGAAGTTTTACAACACATACAACACACACAGCTTAAGCACCTACAGTATAGAAAAAGAGCATGTACATAAATAATACAGTTTGCAACGAGAACCCAGCGATACAATGCAAAACAGTGGAAGGGTACACCAATACCGCCCAAGGGAAATATAGGAGGGTATACAATATGAGAAAACCCACTAGTCAATAAAAACATATCAGAGGTCATTTAAAGAAAAGGATGACCTGGTTCACCCCCAACTCACTAAGCAGTTTCAGGCTCTGCTAACCAAGTGCACCACACCTTGTCATATTTCAGTGGGCAACCCCGATTAGCATAAGTATCCTTGTATAAAGGAAGGCTGCTGTTCACTAAGCGTTTCCATTGCATCAAAGAGGGAGGGACAGGCTTCTTCCACTGCATAGCAATGTTCTTGCGAGCATAGAAGAGAAGCAGGGTAATTAGCGTGCGTTTGGCAGAGGACGGCACAATGGTCTCAATGAGCCCCAAAAGGCACACCTCCATTGTCAAAGGCACATCCACTAAGGCAACTTTGTTAACCAAATCCAGCACCATTTCCCAATATCGCTGGACCCCTGAACAATGCCAGAAGATGTGGGAGAAGTCGCCCGGTCAGGCGCCACATCTCCAACACTCGGAGGAATGAATAGGGTCCATCCTGTGAAGTCTGTGTGGGGTGAAATAAGCCCTTTGAACTATTTTGTATTGCACTAACCTGTCACGCATGGAGACTAGGGTGTTGAAGGGGAGGTCCCACACATCATCCCAGTCATCATTATCCAACGTGGGGATATCAGTCTGCCATTTATTCCAGCGTTTGTCAAGAGGTGGAAGAGACACAAAGATCAAGTACGAATAGAGATGCGAGGTGGGCTTTTCTCCACAGCTAAATCTAAGTGTCCTCTCCAGTTCCGACTGCACCACAATACACGAAGATTGTGGAAATTGCGCCGCAAATGCATGGGACAGCTGGAGATATCTGAATAGGAAATGGTTGGGTAGGTTGTACTGTGAGGAGAGGTGCGAGAACGGGAGTAAGGAGTTTTGAGATACTATGTGTGACACTAGTTTGATACCGTATTTTGTCCACGCGGAGGGGTCAGGGATTTTGTAGATGTGGGATAAGCTAGGGTTCAGCCAGATAGGGGCATTGGGGGAGATCTCAGACCGTTTACATTTCTCAATGGCTAGCCCTGTCCGCCATGCCCGCAGGGTGGTAAGCATAGAGGGGGTCAGAGGATAAGGGGCACGAGGGCCCCTAAAAAGTAACAATTGAAGAGCTTCCAGCGAACCGACCACTGTCGCTTCCAGCACAGTCGACGAGTTCGTTCTGTCCGGCTGTAGCCACCACGCCGCTGTCACCAACTGCGCGGAGAGGTAATACTTATAACAGTCCGGGAATGCCATGCCACCCTGTGTTCGTGGCCTCATTAGAGTCATCAATCGATACCTGGGAGGAGAGGGGCCCCATAAGAAGAATAAAAAAAAAAAAGACTTGGGCACCCATTGTGGGGAGTGGCGGAAAAGATATGTTAGTTTGGGAATAATCTTCATTTTTATGAGATTAACTCGCCCCCATAATGACAGGGGCAGGTTACTTCAGGATTTGAGTTTCGCTTGGGACTCCAAAAGTACTGGGGCAAGATTTAAAGATATAAAGTCCGAGGCTGAACTGGAGACATGTACCCCTAAGTATTTAAAGGAATCAACCCACAGGAGGGGGGTATCCGGAGGGGATGTGGACCTGGCAACTGGATCAATTGGGAATAGGAGGGATTTGGACCAATTTACCCTAAGACCGGTGACCTCAGCAAAGGTGTCCAGAATATTTAGCGCTCCCTGCAATGACGGGCCGGCATCATTCAGGAAGAGCAGCATGTCATCCGCGTACAGGGCTACCCTCTCCTCCAGCAACCCGAGTCGGAGACCCTTAATGTGCGGTGAGGTGCGAAGTGCCTCCGCCACCGGCTCGATAGCAAGGGCAAACAAAGCCGGAGAGAGAGGGCAGCCCTGCCTCGTTCCCCTGGTAAGCCCGAAGGTGTCAGGGAAACATTCAACCCAGCCGTACCAGTCAGCGCCCAGTGCGCACGCGCGGTGTAACGACGCTTTGGCGCATGCGTGCGCACGGATCAGTACTCCGGCATTCACGGGTGCGCGCGCCGACGCAATGCCGCGTGCACGTGCGCGCTGCGGCGCCAATCAGATTACAGGCGGGTATATTTAAAGAGGCACAAATCCACTGACAGGTTGCTGGTTTGTTGTCAGCTTTCCTGTGAATCCTGTTTCCTGAAAACCTGTTTGAAAACCCTGTTGTGACCCGGATCAGCCTGACTACCTCTCTCATCTCTCCTGGACCCGACCTTCTGCTTGTTTTACGGACTTCTGCCTTCTACCTGTGTTTGACCCTTGGCTTGTGACCCGGATCTGCTGTCTTCTCCAGCCCTTGACCCCCTCTGTTTACACTTGGATCCTCCTTGTAATCCTCAACTCTGATCTGATCCCTATACCTATCTGGACTCTTCCATCAGCAGCTTTAAAACCCTGGATCTGCATCTCCAGCCGCGACGGGTTTCCTACAACCCCTGCTGGATCTGATTATCTGGACTGTTACCACTAAGTTCCAGTTTAACCCTGCCACCGCCTGGTGTCTAACCTTCAGCACCTTCACGGACTTCTCAAGCTATCTCAGCCTGCTTTTTCAAGTCTACTCCACCTGCTGGTCACCAGTGCCTCTTCTCGCCATTCTCTCCCTGTCTCACTTCCAGGGGGCGGAGTGCGTCAAGTTGCAAGGGTGAACCGCTCTCGGCATCTCGGCCTCGGTAAGTACCTAACGTGATAGTACACACCAGCCAGATGTCTGAGGCCGACAGAGCGCGTTCCCCATTCGAGAACCTCTGCCAGCAGGTGTCCGCACTGACCGACGCAGTTCAAAAATTACAAGAGGGATATACCCAGATGGGTGGCCGCCTGCAGCAACTCCCCGGGTCTTTAGGTCTAGCATCCCCAGTCGCCACCGTCACCAATGCCACCTCACAAGCCACAGTGAGCCCCACTGTACTGATGACCACCCCTGAACCCAGGGTCCCCATGCCGGAACGGTTCTCGGGCATCCGCAAGAAATACCAGGCGTTCAAAAACGCTTGCTCCCTTTACCTCGCTCTTCAGCCCAGGACTTTTTCTTCTGAGGTGGTAAAGGTAGGATTCGTCATTTCTCTCTTGACCGATGAACCACAAGCCTGGGCTAACAGTTTGATGGAGCAAAGTAGCCCTGTATTGAACTCTGTGGACACTTTCTTTGAGAATATGGCTCAGTTATATGACGACCCCCAACGCACAGCCACAGCTGAGTCTGTTCTTCACAACCTACTCCAGGGAAAAAGACCAGTGGAAGACTACACGGCGGAATTCCGGAAGTGGTCAGCTGATACCGGCTGGAATGAAGCAGCCCTCAAATACCAGTACCGCCAGGGTCTATCCGAAGCTCTCAAGGATGAGTTGGCTAGGATCGGCACTCCCTCTTCCCTGGAAGAATTGATCCAATCTGTCACACAACTTGACAGGCGCTTGCGTGAGCGACGCTCTGAGCGTTTTCAGACCACCCGTCCCAACTGGACCCTTCCCAGATCAGGCCCGGCTCATCCACCCGTTCAGACTCCTGCAGCTTCATCCCTTCCTGAACCAGAGCCTATGCAACTCGGATTAGTCCGCCCTCCTCTCTCTCCCGAAGAAAAGCAGCGCAGGCGTCAAGCCAACCTATGCCTTTACTGTGGGAGCGCCGGTCACTTCCTTCGCAGCTGTCCAGTGAGACCTAGTAAGCCTCCTCCTAAAGACATTCTGAATTACCAGGTTTCTGGCTTCCCACAAACTTATGTTGTCCTTTTTCTCTCCTTACAGCTACCGGAAGGAACAACCCGCCTACCGGCGATTATTGACTCCGGAGCCTGCAGTTGCTTCCTGGACTCTGCACTAGCTTCCAAGCTTCACTTCCCCCTGCAACCTAAGGACCACTCCCTTCAAGTGCACCTGGCAGATGGCTCACTGCCCCGTTCAGGACTAATCACACAAGAAACCAAGCCCCTCCTTGCTGTTACGGACTCAGGCCACAAAGAGTTTCTGCGCCTGGATCTCATTCCCTCTCCTATGTTCCCCATCATCTTGGGCCTCCCCTGGCTACAGGCGCATGAGCCCCTTATAAATTGGGCCAGGAAGGAAGTCGACTTCACCTCATCATATTGTACCCAGCACTGTCTTCCCACAGCTCCTACCACTTGTGCCACCGTAGCAACCCTCTCGGACCACCTACGAAATGTTCCCCCTGCATACTTGGAATTCTGGGACGTTTTTGACAAGCAACAGGCCGAACAACTGCCACCTCATCGGCCATATGATTGCCCCATCGATCTTCTACCCGGGTCTGAAGTTCCTTTTGGCCGGATTTTTCCCTTATCCGAGACTGAGTTAAAGGCTCTCAAAGCCTACATTGATGAGAACCTAAAAAATAAATTTATTCGTCCCTCTTCTTCTCCAGCCGGTGCAGGAATATTTTTTGTTGAAAAGAAAGACGGATCCCTGAGACCCTGCATCGATTATAGGGAGTTAAACAAAATTACGATCAAAAACAGATACCCGTTGCCCCTTATCCCGGAGTTGTTCCAGAGGTTCCGAACTGCCCGGATCTTCTCCAAACTGGATCTTCGGGGGGCCTATAATCTTGTCCGGATCAGGGCTGGAGACGAGTGGAAGACTGCTTTCAGATCCAGATTCGGGCACTATGAGTATTTGGTCATGCCATTCGGGCTTTGCAATGCTCCAGCCACCTTCCAACACCTGGTCAACGATATCTTTCGCGAACATCTGGATGACTTTATGGTGGTATACCTGGATGACATCCTCATTTTTTCTGCCTCTGTTGAAAAACACCGGGTTCACGTCACAAAGGTCCTTACCATCCTCAGGAAACATAGGCTCTATCTCAAGGCTGAGAAATGCGACTTTGAGAAGACCACGGTACAATTCCTGGGGTTTATCATCTCTACCGATGGGGTTGCAATGGATCCGCAGAAGGTCAAAGCCATCCAAGACTGGCCGGCTCCAACTGACAAGAAGGGGGTACAACGATTCATTGGCTTCGCCAATTTTTATAGAAGATTCATTGTTGGTTTCTCTTCTGTGGTGGCTCCTATCACTCAATTGACACATCAGGGTAAACGGTTCCATTGGACACAAGAGGCTCAGGAAGCCTTCACCAAATTGAAAGACATTTTTACCTCAGCACCTGTGCTACGACATCCCGATCCTTCACTACCTTTCACATTGGAAGTAGACGCTTCCGAAACAGCCACTGGGGCCATTCTCTCTCAAAGGCTGGGTCCCAAATCCCTTCTACATCCAGTAGCCTTTGCCTCCCGGAAATTAACCCCGCCGGAACGAAATTACGATGTGGGAGACAGAGAACTACTGGCCATCAAATTTGCTCTGGAAGAATGGCGGTACCTTCTGGAGGGCGCATTGCATCCGGTCATGATCTTCACTGATCATAAAAACCTGGAATATTTGAGGACGGCGAAACGTCTAAGACCCCGACAGGCCCGCTGGGCGCTCTTCTTTACCAGGTTTAATTTCCACATCACTTATAGGCCCGGCTCCAAGAATGGAAAAGCGGATGCACTCTCCAGGATGTTTTCTGAAGAATCTCAAACAGGAGAACCCAGTTCCATTCTATCAGCACAAAACTTTCTATTGGTTTCTCAGAGCGATCTATTAACCTCCATTAAGACCACCTCCAGACGCTGCTCTGACCAAGAAACCTCCTCTTTAGAAAAACGTAATGATTTGTTTTGGTCTCGAGGTAAAATCTTTGTTCCTCGAGAAACCAGACAACTGGTTCTAAGGACTTTTCACGATCACAAATTAGCAGGCCACTTCGGAACTCGGAAAACCACAGAGTTAGTTTCTCGCTCCTTTTGGTGGCCCGGTTGGAGACAGGATTGCAAAACCTATGTTACCTCTTGTACCCATTGCCAACGCAATAAGGGCCCGAACACCAAAAGCTGGGGTTTGCTCAAACCCTTACCCATCCCTGAACGTCCATGGGCAGACGTTTCAATGGACTTCATTGTTGATCTACCTGCCTCTGGGGGTTTTACTACAATCCTGGTCGTTATTGACCGACTCTCCAAGATAGCCCACTTCCTGCCAATGATCATTACTCCCTCGGCTGCTGACACTGCTAAGATTTTTTTAAAGAAGTAATCAGGCTCCATGGGGTACCCAAGAGCATCACCTCTGATAGAGGCACCCAGTTTACATCCAAATTCTGGAGAGAACTTTGCAAATCCCTGGAAGTTAAGACCTGTTTTTCCTCCGCGTACCATCCTCAGAGCAACGGCCAGACAGAGAGAACCAACCAGACCCTGGAGCAATATCTCCGTTGCTTCTGCTCTGCTTCCCAGGACGACTGGTCTTCTTTGCTTCCATACGCTGAATTTGCGTACAATAACTCCGTCCATTCGACCACCAGCCAAACTCCTTTCTGGGCCAACTTCGGTTTCCACCCTCCTTTCCTCCCTGATGACATTCCTGAAAGTCTCGTCCCTGCCGTTCAGGACCGGATAGCCTCTGTCCAATCTAACTTCCTAAAATTGCAAGAAATGATGCGGAACGCTCAGAATGCCTATAAAAAATACTATGATAAAGGAAGGAAAGAAAATCCTGTTTTCAAAACTGGGGAAGAAGTGTGGCTTTCCGCTACCAACCTCAAACTACCAATCCCCTCACGGAAGTTGGGACCAAAATTCATTGGCCCTTTCAAGATCAAGCGGGCAATCAACCCTGTGGCCTTCGAATTGGCACTACCCGAATCTTACAGGATACACCCGGTCTTCCACACATCCTTGTTGAAGCCTGTTGTCCCCAACTCTTTTCCAGGAAGAGAGGCTCCACCTCCTCTACCAGTAGAGGTAGATGGTGAATGTGAGTATGAAGTGGAATCTATTCTGGGGTGTAGAAAAAGAGGTAGGCAACTGCAGTATTTGGTCAAGTGGAAGGGGTACCCCCCTGAAGACAATTCTTGGGAACCATCTGTAAATCTCCATGCTCCCCGTTTAATCCGAACTTTTCACTTAGAGCATCCCGAATTGATGTCTAGTTTGGGCGTCCGGAGCCGCCCCTCGGGGGGGCACTGTCAGGGAAACATTCAACCCAGCCGTACCAGTCAGCGCCCAGTGCGCACGCGCAGTGTAACGACGCTTCAGCGCATGCGCGCGCACGGATCAGTACTCCGGCATTCACGGGTGCGCGCGCCGACGCAACGCCGCGTGCACGTGCACGCTGCGGCGCCAATCAGATTACAGGCGGGTATATTTAAAGAGGCACAAATCCACTGACAGGTTGCTGGTTTGTTGTCAGCTTTCCTGTGAATCCTGTTTCCTGAAAACCTGTTTGAAAACCCTGTTGTGACCCGGATCGGCCTGACTACCTCTCTCATCTCTCCTGGACCCGACCTTCTGCTTGTTTTACGGACTTCTGCCTTCTACCTGTGTTTGACCCTTGGCTTGTGACCCGGATCTGCTGTCTTCTCCAGCCCTTGACCCCCTCTGCTTACACTTGGATCCTCCTTGTAATCCTCAACTCTGATCTGATCCCTATACCTATCTGGACTCTTCCATCAGCAGCTTTAAAACCCTGGATCTGCATCTCCAGCCGCGACGGGTTTCCTACAACCCCTGCTGGATCTGATTATCTGGACTGTTACCACTAAGTTCCAGTTTAACCCTGCCACCGCCTGGTGTCTAACCTCCAGCACCTTCACGGACTTCTCAAGCTATCTCAGCCTGCTTTTTCAAGTCTACTCCACCTGCTGGTCACCAGTGCCTCTTCTCGCCATTCTCTCCCTGTCTCACTTCCAGGGGGCGGAGTGCGTCAAGTTGCAAGGGTGAACCGCTCTCGGCATCTCGGCCTCGGTAAGTACCTAACGTGATAGAAGGGGACAGATAGTCCACCCCCCAAGCGCACCAAGGAAGTGGGGCATTTGTAAATCACCTGGAGCCAGTTGATAAACAACAGAGGAAACCCCATTCTGCGTAAAGTTTCCCACAAGAAGGGCCATTCGACCGTATCGAAGGCCTTTTCCATGTCTAGAGAGGCCACCGCTCGAGATCCCTTATTGAGGTGGTGGGCGTGTATGTTAGTGAACAGCCTTCTGAGATTAACATCTGTGGACCTACGGGGCATGAAACCCGTCTGGTCTGGGTCTATCACTGAAGGTAGCATGGGATACAACCGAAGGGCCAGAAGCTTAGTCAGAATTTTAAAGTCAGAATTAAGTAGTGCAATAGGAGGATATGAAGCACAGGAAGTGGGGTCTTTGGGAGCCTTATATATCAGTGTCAAGTAGGCATGGTACATCGAACCAGGCAGACCACCGTCTGCCAGACATACAGTATACAATTGTGCCAACAGGGGTGCTAAAAGTTCCATATGAGCCCTATAAAAGTCTATCGGAAGCCCATCTGGCCCCGGCGCCCTGCCGGGGGGGAAGGACCGGATAGCCTTTATGACCTCCGAGACCGTAAAAGGTTGGACCAAAGTCTCTCTTTCGTGGTCAGAGAGCCAGCCAAGCGCCAACGGATCCAACAGGCCGTTCAGCGACTCTGGCTGAAACTCTGAGGGCAGACCGGACGAGTATAAAGTGCCAAAAAAGGAGTTGAACGTCTGCAGGATATCGGAGGGGGAGGACACCGTCCTGCCCCCCGGGGTCTGTAAGGTGGATACAAGGGTAAGGGGTTGATCGTGTTGTGCCATCATGGCCAGCAGGCGGCCATTTCGGTCACCTTGTTCAAAGACCCTCTGTCTACCCCTATAGGACTCGAGTCGCGTGACCTCAGCCAGGTGTAACTGCAGTTCCCTCCGAGCCGCCATCAGCAGGTCAAAGTGAACAGGGGTGGGGTCATCACTATACGTAGCTGTGTGGTCATCAACAGCCTTCTGCAGCTCCATAGTTGCTGCCGATTGTTGTTTTTTAACGTTAGCAATAGAAGAAATATACTGTCCCCTCGTGAAGGCTTTAAAGGCATCCCAGACAAAGTCGGGAGAAGAGGAGTCTTTATTATTTTCCCAGAACTCAGACAGCAGGGGCGGCAGTTTGTCAGCAATGTCAGGATGAGAGACCCATTGTGTGCCCAACCTCCAGAGCGCAACGCTCCGGGAAGCCGGGGAGCGAAGCATCACCACCAGGGGACTATGATCAGACAGCCCGCTAGACAGATAGGACATCTCCAAAACATCCGCCAACAGTGCAGGGTTGGAGAAGGCCAGGTCTATCCGCGACGCAGTCTTATAGGATGCCAAAAAACATGAGTAGGCCCTTGTGGTAGGGTGCTTCCACCTTCAGACCTCTACCAGCCCCACTGCCCGAGCCCAGGCAGAGAGGTCCATACACTGTTTCTTAGGCGGGGTAGGTCTATCTAGTTCAGGCGATAAAATGGCATTGAAGTCTCCCATGACCAGAACCCTCCCCGGGCAGAAAGGTGAAATCTTTTCTAGAACCTCATACAGTAAAGCGGATGAAAATGGGGGAGGGATGTACACATTAATAACAATGTATCTGACAGACCATAGCGTGAACACCACTATTGCAAACTTCCCCTGGGGATCAGTACGGATCTCCTCAATAACACAGGGGAAATTCTTGTGAATAAGGACAGATACACCTCTGGCGTATGTGGAATATGTGGCATGTATCGCTCGCTGTATCCACGTTTTTTTGAGAGTCAAAATCTTACTGCCCATGAGGTGAGTCTCCTGGAGGAGAATAAGCTGAGGGGAGTGAGATTTTAAGTATTGGAATAAAAGGGCTCGCTTGAATTTAGAGTTAAGACCCCTGACATTCCAGGAGAGGACGGTGAAGGAGTCAGCTAATTGTCTAGCCATCAGGCGATGGGGAAGAATAATTGAAGAGATAATCTAAAGGGCATGTATGGGCGTACCCCATGAGCAGCAAGATCCCGGTCACAGTGCAGAAAATACTGACAGTACTTAAGCATAACACAAAACAGAAATAGACAAATAAGAAATAAAAAAAAACATAAGAACAAAGGGACAGCTAAATCCCTAATCAAACTTCCCAGGCACAAGTGCCTATCCTACTATGCCCCAACCTTCCCCTTAACAGGGGGGAGGGTCTGGGAATAGTTTTTACCCAAAAAAAAAATTTGAAAAAAGAGTGCTAGTTAACCCCTAAACTGGGGCCCTACACTTCTGGTAGTAGTTCATCCACTCTGGCGACGGGCAGTGTCTCTTCCGTCTCATAAGAACAGGGAGCAGAGGGACGGGGGATATCGATCCCAAAAACCAGTGACAACAGAGTCAGCGAATAACAAAGTCCGCGACTCAAAAAGCGACAAAAAACAAAAAAAACAAAGGGCAAACAAAAACACTTGGGGGTCCCGTGTAAAGGTACATTTGAGGTAACTCCGGTGGTTGAATAAAGTATAGTAGGATAGAGCGAACAAGGATGTGGAAGATCCGTACATCAGATGAATCAGTGAGAAGAACCCTTCAACGCAAGTTGGTCAGCCAGTCGTCAGCGTCCGCTGGGTTGTCGAAGAAGCGGACCGCCCCATCATGTTGGACTCGCAAACGGCTTGGATAAAGCATGCCATACTTAATGTTCTTATCTCTAAGATGTTTGCGGACATCATTAAAGGTTTTTCTCTTTCTCTGCAAATCCGCCGAAAAGTCAGGGAAAAGGAGGACAGAGGAGTTGCAATATTTGAGCGTGGGATGTTGGCGGGCTTCCGAGAGAATCCTGTCCCTGTCCCGATAGTTAAGGAAGCGGACTAAAAAAGGCCTGGGGGGTTTCCCCGGGATGGCTCGGCCCGTGGGCACCCGGTGGGCCCTTTCCACCACATAAGTAGGGGGAACGTCGGTAAGGCCCAGGAGATTTTTAAAGAACTCCTCCGCAAATACAGCAGGGTGATCCCCCTCTTCTCCCTCAGGCAAACCCAGGACCCTGACATTATTGCGCCTCAGCCTGTTCTCGGCATCGTCCGACTTTGCGACAAGGGACTGTACTGTGTGCTGCAGCTCGGCAATAGAGGCGGCATGGAAGGCCATAAGATCTTCGGTAACTGACACTCTGGACTCGGTTTCGGACATTCTACCCCTCATTTTGTCAAGGTCGTTTCTCCCTGTTACTGTTTTTACTCACTATCATGTATTAATAAAGCATTCGCAAGGACCTTTGGATTAGCCGGCTCTTCCATTCCTTGGAAAATCTTTATGTTGTCTCAGCAGATGCTTAGGTAGGCCATACATGATTCATTTTTTTTATGTTCAACCAGCGGGTTGAACGGAACAAAAAATTTTTACTGATTCCCCATCAACACATTCGACGTGGATGGGGGAATCCCTCACGCTGAGCTATTGTATTGTGCCGATGGGGAAGAATACAATGATCAATGTTTCCAACAGGCTGGTTGTACAATCGTTGAACTTGTGTACAACCAGCTAGCCCATACATGGATTGAAATTCATCCTGTCCCTGCTGAACATGCCAAATTTCGATCCATGTATGGCCAGCTTAATTTTTCTCCATAGAAAAGAGAACAGTCTTGGGTACATCTTACATCAGATATGTAGTAATGCCAGAACACTGTAGGTCTAAGTGTAGTTCAGTTAGAGGGAGGATAGTCAGATCTCCCAGGGCTCATGGTTCATGGTGAGAAATCTTTGTACGCCTTTTGTAAGCCAGGCTAGGCCTGATGATCAAGTTTGAGTTCTCCCACAAAAGGGGATAAATGGAGGGGGCTCCTTTGTCCTTTAAGGGTGAAGATCAGGCAGTATACCAACCCTTATCACTGGTGTGTGCTTTCCCTTGCACTTATCTTTGGAATGCATCACTGAAGAATGCCAAACAGAATGATTATGATACAGACATTACTTTGAAAGTGTAAGCTGATGTTTGCTTAGTCGCAGTGCATTCCTTGCGTGAGCTATAAATGCAAATGAAATGCCTTTCGGTTTCTAACTATTCCTCCAGCAGGACAAGGGTTAAATAAAGGCTGTCTGTGCAATCTGCTCTCAATAACCCTCAGCTCCGCTCCAAGCAAAAAGAATGGAACATTCTGAGATGACAATACGCCCCGTCTAAGCGTTACATGTGTCACTGTCAAACAACACCCACAATTAACATTTTTCTTCATGCACAAAAACAGCTCCGAATATGACTCCAGTTTTGTTTACTTCTTTAAAATGAGAGTGAAGACGTAATAAAGACTAGACACAGGTCAAGAACAGAACCATATATAATTGCATATATTTTTTTATTGATTTTTTCTTTTTTTTATACTGTATTCTTATCTTATCTTTTTTCAGTAAATAATGGGATAAGCAAGTGCTATCTACATGCAGGAGGAATGTGTATTCTTTTTTTTTTTAATCAGAAAAAGGTTTTATTGGGTCAAATGTACAAAATATCATCAGCGTATACATTAGAAACAGTATAGTATACAGGAAATGGTGCAAGGTGCATAAAACTAAGACATGTCATTTCAATTCACAGCTGTAAATACTTATGACAGGCCTGTCCCATCCCGGGCCTTGTCACCATACACTCTAATGATAAGCGAACAACAGATTAGCGGACACAATCGTAGTCAAATATCCAAGGGTGCTGTAAATTAACTAACTACCTTCAAATGGGAAGGTAAACTAACTGGAAGTTCTTATCATAACCAAGACCCAAGAGATTACATCGGTTATCTCTGTTAGCTGACCAGTGAGAGAGGGGATAATAAAATTGATTGTTAGTTCTGTGATCAAACCCAAAGCCTGTAAGTTGTGGTATGGTGAAAATAATTAGCAGTTGTTGCAAGGAATCGAGGAATTACATTTGAAGAATTCGGCTGAGGACTAATTTGGAGGGTACCAGGCCCGGGGTATCTAGCCAAGGTTACCATATTTTATAGAACTTATTAGCAGCATTTCTATGTTGATACGTTAGCTTTTCCTTAATAAGAATGTTAATTACCTGTACAATCCACTGTTTCGTTGTTTGACTATGCGGTGATAGCCATAAACGAACTATCTGCTTTTATATAGTAATCTCAATACTGCCACATTAATTGGAGGGGTAAAAAATTCCTCATCAACCGCTCCTAGCAAGCAGGTAACTGGTTGAAACGGAACAGTAATTTGATAAACAGACGATATGGTATCAGTTACAGCTGTCCAGTATCTGAAGAGTTTGGGGCAGCGCCACAGCAAATGTATGAGGTCCCCGTTAGCTCCTTCACATTTGGGGCACAGGGGGGACTCCCTCCTGCCCCATCTGTGAAGCATCACTGGAGTGCGGTAGGTTCTGTGTAAGATGAATAGCTGAGAGAGCCTGTATGAGGGTAAGACTGAGACGACTGGCATAGACTGCAAACATATGTAGCACACAGACCCTTTTTCTTCTGGGGGCTTGACTGTGGGAGTACAGGTTTCTTCCTCTGAAGTGACGGTACCTGTAAGGCGGTTGACCCGGTAGACCCAGGATTTCTCGGTGGGCTGGTCCACCTCAAACAGAAACTCTCCACAGGATGCACACCTTCCGAATGGCCGCAATTGCACCGCCAGTCCTTGGCATCTGGGGCAGAGCATGCCCAGGGCCTCCGCATCTGGACAGACATACAGAGTGAAGTGGCCCCGAGGCTTAAGCCGAATGGCCGACTTTCACAGAACCACATACACAGGAGGAAAAAAAATAGTCCAACTTCCAGGGGGTAGCTGCAAAAATAATCCCGGACTCGAGCCCCCACGTGTAGCACACAGACCCTTTTTCTTCTGCTTACCTCCACTTGCAGAGTAGGGCACACCATGCCACATGCCGTATCCTCCCGGTATAAGAGGTTGAGCAGTGTTCATACTATTTTTGGGTCCTGCAGCGAGTTACCTCCCTCCATTGGTTCTCGTCCCTAGAGTGTAGGGAAAAGTCTATTCTCTTTCCTAAAAGAAGGCCAATGTCCAGACTGTTTTAAACTCCAGCAAAAGAGTTTATTTTTCTTGCTTGGAACTTAATGGGAAAAAAGGTTGAAGATAGAGTTGGGTAGGATGGTAGGTTCAGGCACGCGGCACCCATTTACCCTATTCTCCACTCAAGCCTGAGTGGGTATTGCTCACACGGATAGATCCCTCTCACAGTTCTAGCAGCCAGAGTGAAGCACAAACAGTTACTTTAGATTTTTGTCCCCTTCAAAGACAAGTTCAGAAGATCCTCTGCCACAGAATCCTTTAGTTCCCAAATCTAGAACTCTCTAACGCCCGCAACTTTAGAAACCATAAGTGCCAGTGGGGCACATCACAGGAGCTATTGTGCAACTCACGGAATCCTTCCCTCTGATAGGCAACCAGGCCTCTCCTGAGACAGTGACTTCCTTCACCGATCCTCCGGACAGGTCCTCCCCTGGTTTCCTCTCTTTCAGAGCGGGCCAGCCTCCCTCCGGTACCCTGGGACTCCGATGGTTTAGTTGTAGACCCAGTTGAAGGTACTGGGCCTACCTGGAACACTATAGCCTCGGGCTTAAGGTGCCCAAGACTCCTCGACCAATTCACGCACCCCTGGCCAGTAGGGCCAAAGGGCGCGACTCTCGCCACCAGGGGTCCCCCTTGGAATTGCCCGGCCAATCTCCCCGCCTAATGGCGTCTGCCCCTTATGTACCCTCTCCCGGCATGCACAGCAGGTAGACCATGCCCACTGTATGGCAGCCGAGAGAGGACACCCAATCATGCCACAATGCCGTCTGTGGTTCGACCCAAGACCCGGGCAACAGCACCACCCACAGGTCAAGGGGAACTATACACCCAGGCAACACCACAGCAGAGCAGAGCAGAGTCCAATCTAGAGAATCAGAACCTGGCCAAACTATTGCCCAGGCCACCCTTAAATTTAGGGCACAGCGACCCCAATTTTGGGGGTCCACTACACATAATTTCCAGTCCTCGCCCCCAATCTCTCCCAGATCTTGCTCCCACCTATGTCTACACGGTAGTTTAGCTGCATCCCCTGTCCTTGATGAAAGAGTATTTTATATCTGTGAGATCATGCCCCTTTTGTTTTGTTTGGTAAGTATGTCAGTTATTAGCGGATGTTCTATGAGTTCCAGCCTGGACCGTTGTACCTGTGATTGTAAAGCATGCCTAAGTTGGAGGTATCTATAAAATTGGTGTTATGGCAACCCAAACTCCTCCTGCAAGTCCATGAAGGATTTTAAAGTGGTTTGATTATAGAGTTGGCAAACGTAACGATTACCCTTGGCCTCCCAGGACTGAAACCCCTCTAGTTTATGTATTTCCGCGTAGCAAGGGTTATGTCCCAATGGGGTATGTACCATGAAGCCCGTCATACCCAAACTGTGCTTGAGCAGACCTCATAGTTTTGTCAGTAAATGTGTGGTTGGCGTCGATTTAGGGTACTGGGGCAGTTCGACCTCAAGATGAGAAACAGCTGGTATACTCTGTGTGCCAGAAAATAGTAAGCTACGTATAGGATCTGCCATATCTGCCTCATCCCAGCCACCTAGGTGTTGGAGCTGTGAAGCCAGAAAATAGTGTCAGATGTTGGGCACTGCCAGACCACCCTGATCCTTACTGTATTGCAACGTGGAGAGTTTGATTTTAGCAATCTTCTTTTTCCAGATAAGACTTCTAAATAGAGAGTCAATGCGTGCGAACCGTCTACGGGGAACCCATTGTGGGGAATTATGAAGTATGTATAGTAGCTGAGGTGCCCACAACATCTTTATAAGGTTGGCTCTACCGGTGACTGAGATAGGCAACTTATACCAGGCAGTGCATTTGACTTGTAGCTTAGTAAGGATAGGAAGTAAGTTAAGAGTTAGGTACCTGGAAGTGTCCGGAGTGACCTGAACCCCCAGATACCTAAAGGAGGAGACAATCTGGAGAGACTGGGCGCATTCCGGTAAGAAGGCTGGCAGTTCATCCAGAGGAAGGAGAGCTGACTTACTCCAGTTTATGGAGAAGCCAAAAAAGGTACCAAATTGTGTTATTAGCTACATCACGTTTCGCAGTGAGGTGGAGGTATCTCCTAAATATAGGAGAGTGTCGTCTGTATACAATGATATTTTATCAGCTACAGTACCTCTTATAAATCCGGATATCAATGGTGACGCTCTCAACGTCTCCGCCAAGGGTTCCAGGGCCAATGCGAACAGCAGGGGTGACAATGGGCACCCCTGCCTTGTGCTCCTGTGCAGAGGGAAAGGGTCAGAGAGATCACCATTAATGCGTAGCCTAGCCATGGGGTATCGTGTAGAGCAACCGGACCCATCTGATGTAGTTGTTCCCCAAGTCAAACCTCCCCAGGACCTCCCACAGGTAGGGCCACTCGACGCCGTCGAAAGCTTTGGCAGCGTTGTGTGACAGCACCGCCCTATTTCCAGGGTTATCCACCGGGATCTGCAGGTTGAGGAATAAAGGTCTTATGTTTAATGCTGTTGACCTGGAGGGAATTAAGCCCGACTGATCACGGTGAATGAGTTTTTGAATGACAGACGCTAGACGAATAGCCAATACTCTGGCCAAAAGTTTCACGTCCATCGTAAACCGTCAAATGGGTCTGTAGGAATCTGGGAGGAGGGGGTCTTTGCTTGAGTATAAGAATTATGGTAGCCTCCATCATAGATGGAGGCAGTTGACCTATTTCCAGGGCCTCCGTTAAGGTCTGCCTATGTTGTGGTAGCAGAGAGTCAGCGTACCTTTTGTATACCTCCGCCAGTAGCCCGATCGGCCCTGGAGATTTTCCAGGAGGGGAAAGGGCCAGAGCCTCAAGTAGTTTGTCAGTTGTGAGAGGGCCATTTAACATATCCCTATCAGACCGAGAGTCGCAGCAAAGAACACCCGGAGAGAAAGTCCTGGGCAGCAGCAGGAGTGGAAGAGACCTTGGAGGAGTATACTGTATGTCCGTAAAAAAGGCCAGGAATGTCGTCATCACCTCCGAGTGGGAATTCACCACCTGGTCTGAGACATGTGGAATGCAGCTATGAAGGAGGAGCCTCTACTGGACTTAGCCAGCATGGCCAGCATGTGTCCAGTATTCTCACCCTCCTCATAGAATTTTTTGTAGCAAAAAAAAAGCGTTTGTTTTCTGCTTTCGTTAATGTCATCTGTTTAGCCATATTTTGAGCTTCCAACCACCTCCTCTCAGTGTGGTCTGTAGGGTTTGCGGTGAACCCTGACTCAGCCTCTCTAAGTTCCTGTAAGGCAGAGAGCTCCCAGGCCTTGGTCTTGGTCTTTATGGAGGAGATTGATAGGAATGTGTATTCTTACTTGATTCTTGGATTGTTTTGTGTATTTATTCCAAATCTGTGCAGTAGTGGAGTGTGAAACTTTCCTTCTGTGCAGAAACGTCCTGTAATACAGACCGGTCACTGCTGCTCTCTCTCCTTGTGCAGGGTGATTGGTCTTGTCTCCGCCCTCTTCTGATTTTTTTTAAGGGAAACCTATAGTAGATGGAGCTGGCAGGGTCCCTCCCACAGCTCTTCTCTTTGCACAGGCCAATAATAACAATTATATTACTGTTCCATTTACAAAGAAATAACTGGGTTTGCAGACACACAAAATGGATTTATAACATTTTTTGGCTATTGAGGAATATACACAGTGATCCAAATTAAACTTGCAGCACTGATCTAAGCTGAGGCCACATTAATTTACACACTAATAAATAGTGTAGTGCCAAAATAACTGTGATATTAGTTAACCACTTCCCATCCTGCGTATAGACATACGACGGCCGCAAAGCTGCTCTGCAATCTCCGGCAGCCGTCATATGATGTCCTCAGCTTCCCAGCGGCCTAGGGGGCGCGCGCACGCTCCTGCCGTGTCACCCGGGAGCCAATGCGTTTGCCTGACGGCCGCGATGTCCGCCGAGAACCTGTGATTGCCAGTCACAGAACAGGAACGTGGATCTGTGTGTGTAAACACACAGATCCACGTCCTGTCAGGGAAGAGGAGACTGATCTTGTGCTCCTTGTATATAGGAACACAGATCGGTCCCCTCCCCCAGTCAGTCCCCTCCCACCACAGTTAGAATCACTCCCTAGGTAACATATTTAACCCCTTGATCGCCCCTAGTGTTAACCCCTTCCCTGCCAGTGACATTTACACAGTAATCAGTGCATTTTTATAGCACTGATTGCTGTATAATTGTCAATGATCCCAAAATAGTGTCAAAAGTGTCCGATCTGTCCGCCGCAATATCACAGTCCTGACAAAAATTGCAGATCGCCGCCATTACAGTAAATTTTTTTTAAAAAGATGCCATAAATCAATAACCTATTTTGTAAAACTTTTGCGCAAACCAATCAATATACACTTATTGCGATTTTTTTTTACCAAAAATATGTAGAAGATTACATATCGGCCTAAACTGTGGAAGAAATTGTAAAAAACGCAAAAAATGAAAACCTCAGAGGTGATCAAATACCACCAAAAGAAAGCTCTATTTGTGGGGAGAAAAATGATCAAAATGTCATATGGGTACAGTGTTGCATGACCGCGCAATTGTCATTCAAATTGTTAAAGCGCTGAAAGCTGAAAATTTACCAAGGGGGTGAAAATGCCCTGTATTGAAGTGGTTAAATCATAATCTTAATACTGTGACAATTATAAGTGTAAAAAGCCCAAAATAAGTACAAACTGATAAAAAAATACTGTCATCCAGAAAATGTCCAATAAATGTCAGTGAATTGTGTAGTCAAAACATATAAAAATGTAAGAAAATTAATCTGATGCAGAAAATCCAGTGAACATGAAGATATTACTCAGACTATGTCCATATAGCTAACCACCGCCATCGAGTGAATTGCACTTATTTTGGGCTTTTTACTCTCATGATTGTCACAGTATTAAGATTATGATTTACCTAATATCACAGTTATGTTGATGCTACACTATGTGTCTATAAGGTTTGCTATACTACCTTTGTGTCAGCTGCCTTTATTATTAATTTATAGCACAGTGCAGATTTTGTCACTTATTTACATACCAATGCACTGGGTTGTTGAGCGACATCTTTTCTTCTCTTTGATAATGCTCTTGCACTGGGTTGGTGAGTGGCACCTTTTCTTCTCTTTGATATTGAGGAATATATTTGAATGAAAGTGCTCAGCTTTAAATACAGCTTTAAATACGGCTTGGAATTCTGTTTGTAGTAAAGTTAGGCATATCATAACAAAAATGTCGACTTATTAAAAGAAAACCTACCAAAATAAAAAAAAGGACCACCATTGCTGACCTCTCTCCTAAAAATGCCAATTGTCTGGTTGTCATGCAATATCTAAGTACCGGACTGTGAGAAAGTATATAGGTGCACACCCCTGGATGCAGACAGTTTGTGTCTATGGGCACACATCTGTCTCCAACTGCAGGTAATCACTCCATGTGCGATTACATGCAAACAGCTCCGAAACCTCTCTGCCTGTCATTGATTTGTCTGTGGCTGATTGGAAACACCTGCAGTAACCGCTGATCTGGGTGGTGTACAGCACTAACGAGCCGTGTGCTCGAGGCCTTTATGAAAAGGAACAAAATATATAGGCAAAAGATAAACCAATGCCACAACCCCCATTACGCAGGCCATGAATAATTAAGGTGTATTTAAACCTAAAGAGGATCTTCACCCTAGGAACAAAAAATTTAAAGTCAGCAGCTAACAAATACTTTAGCTGCTGACTTTAAGAGCCCTTTCACACCAGCATGGGGGCGTCGGCGGTAAAGAGCCGCTAGTTTTAGCGGCGCTTTACCATGTTTTTTTGCTCACTTCTTGGGTGGTAGCGGTCCTTTTCACCCCGCTAGTGACCGAATAAAGGGTTAAAAGCATCCGCAAAGCGCCGCTGCCAATTGATTTCAATGGGTAGAGGCGCTTTAGGAGCGGTGTATACACCGCTCCTAAAGCGCCTCAAAGAAGCTGCTTGCAGGACCTTTTTTGACGTCCTGCCAGCACAGCGCCCCAGTGTGAAAGCACTCTGGCTTTCACACTGGGATTGCAGATGAGGCTTTTTTCAGGCACTTTACAGTCACTATTTTTAGCGCTAAAGCCCAAGGAAAAATGCCTCCAGTGTGAAAGGGGTCTTAATAAAAGGACATTTACCTGCCCAGGAATCCAGTGACGTCCCCACCTGGCCAGTTCTTCGGGTCCCCCAGCGCCATCAATTTTAGTGCAGGAAGCCCGCTCTGACTACTTGTGGCTTCACGACCCACACTGCACTTTGTGAATGGTCCTTCTGGGTCCTATGACCTGTCCAATAGGACAGGGGGGCCAAACTAGAATCTCCTAGGCAAACCAAGCAGAAGTGGGAGCGAGTACCTATCAAAACTAGCTACCCGCTCCCCCCCCCCCCAAAAAAAATATGCCAAAAGTTGTAGAGGAGAGGGGAGGAGGCTGAAAAGCGGAACTTCCCCTTTTAGGAACAAAAATGTAATACATTGCAGCTTTCAAGTCTCGTTATTCTATTATTTTCACACCTGGTGATCCTGCCATTAACCATTATCCAAGAGTGAAAATGCTCACTCACTGTATTGTAGGAATACAAAATCGTATCCCTCTATGCTACAGAACCTTCATTCTTCATGTAGCGGCCTCACCCCGACCTCTTTAGCTAGGGGTATGTCGAGCGACAGAGTGAGGTGCGCCACGGCCCATGTCCTCCCCATGGCTGTGGGTGAGGTGAAGGCCAGTACCAATCTTTTCCTCGGGCCAAATGTGTGCTGGTTATGAGGGTCAGTCCTTCCGTGCCGGAATCTCCCTTTGTTCCCATCAACAGAGTCCATACACCCATCAAAGTCCAAACTCAGGTTTATTGCGTATCTCCACATACAGTCAAATGCAACGGCAGGATACGATGGGGAAGCAGGTCGAGGCACTGTACAGGTTCCTAGTCCCTACACTCCCTGTGCTATGACCAGGGGTTGCAGGAATCTTGATGAAAGCTCCTCCGCTGCGCTGTAGCCCCTATCAGGGGAAGATGTCCTCCAAGGGAGTTACCGAAGGCCCATCCGTCACCGGGTTGACACTGCACCGGGTCTTCGGACGGGTGACCTCCCCAGCCTCCTCACCTCAGATGCGGGTACCCTCGCAAGGGGCGCCCTGGAGCAACTTCACCCTCGCGGGACCCAGTCGGAGTCACCGGGTCCCAGGCCTCCTCAATAGTACCTCACCCCAGGCTGAAGGTGCCTGGGATGGACTCCATCTTCATTCCGGCCAGGCCTAGGGCGCCTAGGCCGGAACCTTGAACCGCCCGCACCCAGGCCTAAGGTGCCTGGGTGCGTGAAGAGATGATCTCTCCCAAAAGACAGACCTCGTGGCGAGAGCATCTCCCCCTTTTTATCTCCTCCCATCGACACCACGGCGGGTTCCCCGCCCCGGCCGTACCATCTCCAGGAAGGGACAAAGAAGGGTAGCACTCTGGTAGTGATTCTACCCTGAGCCAGTAGGTACACTGACACCCACTGGTCAAGGAGAATATTACACCACCCAATCCTCCACGAGTAACAAAAAGGGGTCTGAACCCTAACACAATTACACACTTGGGTCACACTACCCCCAAGTGTATCCCACTAAATTGAGGACCCCGCTACACACTCCCCCTGGTGATTTGACGCTGGTCCCCAGCGTCAGGTGCACACCCATGTCTCCCAAGGAGTGGTGACATGAAGTGGGCCCCAGAGGCTATCCCTCAAATTTTGGATACTGTATGTGCCAAGACCTGCTCAACAGAAAAGGGAACTATAAAACATTAAAACTTTTGTATAAAACATCTGTCATGTACACATATACAATCCCTCCCGTCACTGTCTAAGAACCACCCCATACTCAGTAGCCTTGACCGACGAATCTCCTGCAGAAGGGAAACAAACAAAAAAAAACACATCCTAACACTCTGTGTTAACTTGGCATGAGTGGGTCCGTCAGCCGAGAGACCCACTCACTCCAATAAGTAAGTAATGCATGTGTAACATTTTCAAACATTCGTTGCACAACACTGCCACCTGGTGACAGCGCTGCGGTAATGACACTTGGTGAGATCTTCATTCTTCCTGCTTTCCTACTCTAACTCTACCCCAAAAGTCTCTGCCTTTGGCACATGAAGAAAAGGGAGAAAAAAAACAACAGCTCCCAAATCTCCAGTGAGTAAAAGAAAAGCCCAAATCAAAACAAAAGTAGGGCACAGTTCTAGGCGTCTGGGAATGTCTCTTCCAGAAAGTTTCAACAGCAACAAGATAGGAGCTCACTTCTCCTATAAGTAGAACCTTGGATCCGGCAGAAACAGGGGCTTCAGGTGTCCGTCAAACACTTCCACCGAATACTCGACATCCTCTCCTTCTTTCCTGCAGATGAGCACCTTATCGGCATGAATATGGCGCCCAAGTCTCCAATCAGCTCTACAGTCCTTGAACTTTTTAGACACAGGCGACAAACATGACAGGTATCGCCTGGCATGGGGCACTTTAAGCTTTTCCCATACAAACTCGTCATACCACCTTGGTCGCAGGACCTCGACTTCATACAATAAGTCCCGAGGCAAGTAGGGGTACTCCCACCCATATTCACGGGCGACTCTCTGGGAGAAAAGTCTCTGCAACCTGGCTAGAGGCGGCATCACATCTCGCTCACCTTCTCCTGGCTGCACGATGGCCTCCGGGTGCCGAGGTACCTTCACCATCTCGGGTTGCTTTGTCTTTGGTGCCCACAACGAAGCACGCTGCATCCCCACCATCAGAGCGGGTGATGTAGTTGAATGCGGGAAGTTGGCCCGAGGACTAGATTTCCTCGGGAACTCCGGGGCCTGCGCCCGGAGCGTACTGTCTTCTATGGACATGGGGGAATCCTGCGGTTTACTCAGCACAGGTAGTGGGCGTCTGTCCCAGCCCTTCCGGTGAAACAGTTCGTCTATCTCTCCGTCATCCCCACAGTCTGACAATGACTCTAAGTCGGAGGTGTCATACATCTCAGCGGGAAGGTAGTCTCTAGTAGACGGAAGGCTACCCTCCCTTGCGGGCTCCACCAACTGTAGATCCCCGACACCTCCAACCAACACCACAGTCCCAGCCCCTGGCTCACCTGGACCTTCTGAAGAACTGGGATGTCCGGGACTCTCTTCTCTACCGGCGTCATCCAGGCCAGGCAAGCGGCGGGGTGAAGCTCGACCACGACCATAGGATGCCTGTACCAGGCCGACTTTCCTCTTCGGAGGTGGGAGCAGGGAGTCTGTAGTGACCGAAGCAGTGTCCTCGGATTTTTCTCTCTCAGTCTCTGGTTGGGCAGTCACTTCGCCCTGGTCAGCGCACACGGGAAACTCCGCAAAGGCTTTGATCTCTCCCTCCGGAGTGGCGGTTCCTGTGATGCAGTTGAGGCGTAGGGCCCGGGGCCTTTCCGTGTGTGGTTCAACCTCAAAAAGAAACTCCTTGCATGCTTCGCATCGCCCGAATGGCTTTAGTTGGACCACCAGTCCCGAGCATCCGGGACAGATCACACCGAGGGCCTCCGTGTCTCTGCATGAATACAGAGCCAACTGTCCTCGGGGCCTGAGCCTTATCCCCGTGTCTGTAATGGGTGCAGCAAATGCAGTCATCTTGAAAGGATAAGGTACCGGCATCCACGGGGAGCCTGAGTTCGCTCCGACCACTTGCTGCTCCATCACGCGCTGACCTCGCGCCGGAGTCTCCACGTGTATCTCCACACGTGGCCAGACTCCTCCCACGACTTGCACGTTTTCGCGGGCTTCCTTCAGTCTCCTCCCACGAATTGCGCAGTCATGGGGTGCCTCGTGGCGCAGTGCAGCAAAAGTCCCCACATGTAGTTCGTCACACGGCTGGACTCCTCCCTCTTCCCGCTCTTTCTACATGGGCCTCTCCCGGTTTTTCAGGGAAATTTCCACGACTTCGAGCACAGGGATGCACTTTGGCCAATCACATGGCCGACCTGCTCGGACCTCCTCCGGGCAGCAAAGTTCAAACACAGCCGTTCCAAACCTCAGGGTCAACACACATTTCATCCCGGACTCACGAGCCCCCACGTGTAGCGGCCTCACCCCGACCTCTTTAGCTAGGGGTATGTCGAGCGACAGAGTGAGGTGCGCCACGGCCCATGTCCTCCCCATGGCTGTGGGTGAGGTGAAGGCCAGTACCAATCTTTTCCTCGGGCCAAAGGTGTGCTGGTTATGAGGGTCAGTCCTTCCGTGCCGGAATCTCCCTTTGTTCCCATCAACAGAGTCCATACACCCATCAAAGTCCAAACTCAGGTTTATTGCGTATCTCCACATACAGTCAAATGCAACGGCAGGATACGATGGGGAAGCAGGTCGAGGCACTGTACAGGTTCCTAGTCCCTACACTCCCTGTGCTATGACCAGGGGTTGCAGGAATCTTGATGAAAGCTCCTCCGCTGCGCTGTAGCCCCTATCAGGGGATGATGTCCTCCAAGGGAGTTACCGAAGGCCCATCCGTCACCGGGTTGACACTGCACCGGGTCTTCGGACGGGTGACCTCCCCAGCCTCCTCACCTCAGATGCGGGTCCCCTCGCAAGGGGCGCCCTGGAGCAACTTCACCCTCGCGGGACCCAGTCGGAGTCACCGGGTCCCAGGCCTCCTCAATAGTACCTCACCCCAGGCTGAAGGTGCCTGGGATGGACTCCATCTTCATTCCGGCCAGGCCTAGGCCGGAACCTTGAACCGCCCGCACCCAGGCCTAAGGTGCCTGGGTGCGTGAAGAGATGATCTCTCCCAAAAGACAGACCTCGTGGCGAGAGCGTCTCCCCCTTTTATCTCCTCCCATCGACACCACGGCGGGTTCCCCGCCCCGGCCGTACCATCTCCAGGAAGGGACAAAGAAGGGTAGCACTCTGGTAGTGATTCTACCCTGAGCCAGTAGGTACACTGACACCCACTGGTCAAGGAGAATATTACACCACCCAATCCTCCACGAATAACAAAAAGGGGTCTGAACCCTAACACAATTACACACTTGGGTCACACTACCCCCAAGTGTATCCCACTAAATTGAGGACCCCGCTACATTCATAACATAGAGGGATACGATTTTGTAGTGTCCAAAGATAACTTGGAACAATTTAAGGCCTCTTTCACAAAGCCGTTTAGTTGCATACACCAGATTTCAGGGGCAACAACTGCTGGATTCCTGCGACTGGATTGACAGGTGCATGCGAATGACCACTCAGCCTGTAGAAAGTATTGGCAGCCTGACAGCAGCCATCCACTGATTCTTGCCACTGGATTCCGATGTATGCAGCTAAAGGGCCGGGTAAAGGAGGTCTAATTGATAAAAATGCAGTACATTCAGAGAGCCATGAAAGTTACCAGCTCAAAAAATTCTTGCAGGATCAAAATTGTGCATTTATCAAACAGGTATACAACAGACCAAATTAATAGACCAAAGCAAATAAAAGAAATGTAATGCTAGTGTAGCGGCCTCACCCCCCGTCCCCTTGTAAATAAAATGGCTGGCTTGTCTAGGGGTATGCGGGAGGAGGATGAGGTTCACTACGGCCTATGTCCTCTAGTGTGTAGAGGTGAAAGCCAACACTTCTTTTACCTTCGGGCCTGTGTTCTGGATGGAGCCTCTGCCTCTCCTTGAGTTTAACTGTCAGTAATAGGGCCCCACACCATAAAAAATCCAACACTTCTTTATTCTTCTTGACAAGTGAACAGCATCAGTTGAACTTTTAAATGAACAGACAGGGTGTGGATACGAGTAGGTCCAGGCACAGTGAACTCTCCTATTCCTTTTAGTGCAAATAGGCTTGACGCACGGTCTCTGCCACCGACCGTGAGATTGGTCGCTGCAACCGACCGGGTGAACTGTTGAGGCCCCTGCCACAGGCCTAATAGCAGGTCTCTGCCACCGACCTGAGTTGACTAGATGAACCGCTGCCACCGGTCATAGAACATGAACCACCTTCCCTCTTGAATTGGCCCTTGTTCGGGAAAGATATCCATTCGAACGGTCTCCAGAGGTTCACCCGGCACTGGCAATATGCTGCACCAGATCTTCGGTTGAATCCCTCCTCTGGTCCCTTATGCCCCTGGATTCAGGTGCCCGACACCCGGGGCACCTAAGGACAATCCTTCCCTTGCGGGACCCAGTGGAAGGTACTGGGCCCCAGGCCTCCGGCTGAGTACCTCACCCCAGACTGAAGGTGTCTGGGATGGAACACGAACTTCACGTGTACAGGCCAAGGGCGCCTGGACACCGTTTATGGACAGCAGCCCTCAGGCTAAAGGTGTCTGGGACTCGGACCTCGTGGTGAAGATGTCCGCCCCCTTTATACCCTCTCCCAGCAAGCACAGCGGGTTCCCCGCCCCGCAGTACGGTCGGTGCGAGAGGTTACAAAGGGTACGGCACTGCAGTAGTGGTTCAACCCCGGCTCAAAGTGACAGCGCCACCTACTGAGCCGCAGGGAACTTAACACCACTAATGTCCTCACACGAATAAAACATAGCCCTGTTCTACCAATATTGCATCTGGGTCATACTACCACCCAATTGTTGCCCCTAAATAGTACATACCCGCTACACTCTCCCCCCAGTGATTTGACACTGGTCCCCAGGGTCTGGAACAAGCCATTTCTCCAACGGGAGGTAACATAGCTCGATCCAGAGACTAGCTATCTGAAATTCAAAAACAGCAAGAATTTTTTTTAAAAAAGGAAAAAAAACTTTTTACACTGTGCCTGAACGTGACATGGAAGGGAACGGAAACAAACACACAACAAATTATTAACACATCCACATTATAAACACCATTTCTCTTTTCCCATCACTATCTAAGACCCGCCCCATTCTCAGCAGTCTTGATGGATGTTCTCCTGCAGAAGGGAAACAAAACAGTTAAGCACACAAATCCCTGACACATATGTTCGTGTGGGAATGAAAAAAAACTTCTCCTAAGAGAAATTCTTTCCTTCCAGAAGTGTGTGTGTGTGTAAAGTGTATATCGTTGCGCAACACTGCCACCTGGTGACAGTGCCGCGGTCATAGCACTTGTTGAACTCTGAAACTAAACTCCTCTGTGTCTTGGCTCTAACTACCCCAAAGTCCATAATTACTTTGTTGGATGGAAGAAAGGAGAACAAACAACTGAAACAGTCTCCATTCCTTTGAAGAGCACAAACACCCCTTTGACTAGGGCACAGTCACTGATTTTCCCGGAAGAGAGAAAACACAAACTCCGGAAAGTTTTGTCACTTGGGAAAGAGGACAGAGGAATGAAGTCTTTTTCTCCTACAGATAGAACCTGGGATGCGGCAGGACAAGGGGTTTCAAGTGTTGATCCATGGTCTCAATCTGATACTCAGCATCTTCCTTATCTTTCCGTCGTATCGCACTTTATCCGCGTGGATGTGCCGACCCAGCATCCATTCTGCCTTGCAGTCCTTGAACCGTTGTGATGCCCTGGGAGAGCAGGCGAGGTACCTGCGTGCGTGTGGCACGTTAAGATGTGTTCATACGAAGTCGTTGTACCAACGTTCCCGATAGACTTCGACCTCATACAACAGTTCTTTTGGCAAGTATGGGTATTCCCACCCATACTCGTGAGCAACCTTCTGGCCAAATAAGATTTGAAGCCTGGCCAAGGGAGGCATAGTACCTTTGTTCCCCACACCCGGTAAGACAATACAATCCAGATGACGAGGTGCCTTGATCACTTCCAAATTGGGCAGAGGCGCCCGCAGCGACAGTCTCTGACCCCCGAAGTTAGATGCAGGTGGCACCAGAGAACGAAGGGCAGACTGGGGACGGGACCCCTCCTCAGGCGCTGGTGCCTCCACCCGGGATGTACTATCCCCTGCAGACATAGGCGAGTCCCTTTTGGCACGGGACGAGGACAGAGGTATCTTGTCCCAGCCCTTCTGGCAGAAGATCTTATCGATCTCTGCATCGTCTCCCATGTCGGAGAGCGACTCCAGGTCGGAGGTGTCATACATTTCGGCAGGCAGGTAACCCCTTGTAGACTCGGAGTCACCTCCCTCAGCGGGCTCCACCAACTGCGGACTCCGGACACCTCCAATCACACCAACAGTCCCAACCCCTGGCTCACCTGGGCCTGTAGTAGTGTCACGATGTCCAGGGCTCTTCCCTCCGGATCCATCCATGCCAGGCAAGCAGCGGGGCGAAGCTCCTCCACGGTCACAGAAAGCCTTGACCAGGCCAACCTTCCGTTTCGACGGTGGGAGCAAAGGCCCTGTGGTGACCGAGGCAGCATTATCGGATTTCTCTTCTTTGATGGAGACCTCCTCCAGGGTCCCGGCAGTGCGAGTGGGGACGGCTGTCCAAGCGGTGATTCCTCCTCCTTGAGTAGTGGCGCCTGTGCGGTCAAGGTAGATAGCTCTTGGCTTCTCAAAGGACGGTTCCACCTCGAATGAGAACTCTCCGCAGGCTTTGCAGCGCCTGAATGGCTTCAACTGCACCACTAGTCCCGAACAGCCGGGACAAATCATACCCAGGGCCTCAAAGTCTCTGCAGGAATACAGGGCGAATCTTCCCCGGGGCATGATCCGGATCCCCGGATCCATAACCAGAGCATTAGTCAAAGCCATCCTCTTGGTGGTGGAAACTGGAAACCACAAGGCATTCAAACATGGTCACGGCTTGTTGCTCCATCGCGCACTGCGTAGTTCGCGCCACAGTCCCCTTGTGATTATCCTCACATGGCTGGACTCCTCCCCTCTGACGCTTCAGCTCGCGGGCTTTCTCCGAGTCACACCCATGAACTGTGCAAGGAGGTTGTGCCTCGTGGCGATTTGGCCAATATGGCTGACCTACTCGGAACTCCATTGGGCAGACACGCTCAAAGTCCTTTAGCTTCGGCTCCATAACACAATCCTGGACCTCGAGACCCCACGTGTAGCGGCCTCACCCCCTGTCCCCTTGTAAATAAAATGGCTGGCTTGTCTAGGGGTATGCAGGAGGAGGATGAGGTTCACTACGGCCCATGTCCTCTAATGTGTAGAGGTGAAAGCCAACACTTCTTTTACCTTGTGTTCTGGATGAAGCCTCTGCCTCTCCTTGAGTTTAACTGTCAGTAATAGAGCCCCACACCATAAAAAGTCCAACACTTCTTTATTCTTCTTGACAAGTGAACAGCATCAGTTGAACTTTTAAATGAACAGACAGGGTGTGGATACGAGTAGGTCCAGGCACAGTGAACTCTCCTATTCCTTTTAGTGCAAATAGGCTTGACGCACGGTCTCTGCCACCGACCGTGAGATTGGTCGCTGCCACCGACCGGGTGAACTGTTGAGGCCCCTGCCACAGGCCTAATAGCAGGTCTCTGCCACGACCTGAGTTGACTAGATGAACCGCTGCCACCGGTCATAGAACATGAACCACCTTCCCTCTTGAATTGGCCCTTGTTCGGGAAAGATATCCATCCAGACGGTCTCCAGAGGTTCACCTGGCACTGGCAATATGCTGCACCAGATCTTCGGTTGAATCCCTCCTCTGGTCCCTTACGCCCCTGAATTCAGGTGCCCGACACCCGGGGTACCTTAAGACAATCCTTCCCTTGCGGGACCCAGTGGAAGGTACTGGGCCCCAGGCCTCCGGCTGAGTACCTCACCCCAGACTGAAGGTGTCTGGGATGGAACACGAACTTCACGTGTACAGGCCAAGGGCGCCTGGACACAGTTTACGGACAGCAGCCCTCAGGCTAAAGGTGCCTGGGACTCGGACCTCGTGGTGAAGATGTCCGCCCCCTTTATACCCTCTCCCAGCAAGCACAGCGGGTTCCCCGCCCCGCAGTACGGTCGGTGCGAGAGGTTACAAAGGGTACGGCACTGCAGTAGTGGTTCAACCCCAGCTCAAAGTGACAGCGCCACCTACTGAGCCGCAGGGAACTTAACACCACTGATGTCCTCACACGAATAAAACATAGCCCTGTTCTACCAATATTGCATCTGGGTCATACTACCACCCAATTGTTGCCCCTAAATAGTACATACCCGCTACACTAGGGCTTACATACCCTTTACCATGCCAAAAATAACTGGCTAAACCCAGAAGCAATTTTCAATTATACTTTTTATTTTAAAATAACAAATAATAAAGAGGTTTTATGAAAGGTTAAGTGTAGTATAATACTTTGGGTAGTTAAGGCTGAACTTTGGCAAAAACTTTAATTTAAATACATTTCCCAATAGCTATGAAGAACATAACCCCAGATATTACTTTGTAAACGCAGCAGTGACATCATCACTGTGCTATACATAGCCTAAGCAGAGACCCAGCAGGTCTCACCCCCTAGGCTGCCTGCAGAAAACTACAGGAAGGGGTGGAGACATGACCAATCACCCTGCACAAGGAAAGAGAGCAGCAGTGACCGGTCTTTATTACAGGAAGGTCCTGCAGAGAGGCAAAGTTACACAGTACTCAATCCCTGTATCTGCAACACCAATTACCTATTTTAGGCCTCCAGTGGCGATGCACCATCTCAGAAATATTATACATGGACCACAAACACATACTGGTCTATCACTAACCAATTACTATAAGTTGACATTTACTTATTAAATATTCATGAACAGTTTTAGCCAATGAAGCATATGAAAACCCATTTACACATTAACATTTTACTCATTGTCTAATCTACATCTCCTGAAGCAATAGTAAACATCTGATGTGACAGCTGATAACGTGGTGCCTTTACAGAATAGCATATAAAATATTCAATCGTCAGTAGGTATAATGTCGTTAGTCTTTCAGGAAGCATTTAGTTGCTTTATGGGCTTGTTTAGTCACATCTGTTAAAGCTGAAGGTTAGGTATGGCAATTAGGTATGGCAATTTTTACATGTGTGTACAGTGTGGGGGAAAAAAGTATTTGATCCCCTGCTGATGTTGTACGTTTACCCACTGACAAAGAAATGATCAGTCTATAGTTTTAATGGTAGGTTTATTTTAACAGTGAGAGACAGAATAACAACAAAAATATCCAGAAAAACGCATTTCAAAAAGTTATAAATTTATTTGCATTTTAATGAGTGAAATAAGTATTTGACCCTTCGCCAAACATGACTTAGTTTGGTGGCAAAACCCTTATCGGCAATCACAGAGGTCAGACGTCTTTTGTAGTTGGCCACCAGGTTTGTACACATCTCAGGAGGGATTTTGTCCCACTCCTCTTTGCAGATCCTCTCCAAGTCTTTAACCACTTGCCAACCAGTCGCCGCAGTTTTACTGCGGGAGCAGGGCTCGGCTGGGCACGTCATTATGTAACGTCGCTTCGCCATGTGACCACTAGGGGCGCGTGCCCCTGGAAGCCGATGCGAGTGCCCGGCGGGCGCGATGACCGTCGGGCACCCGAGATCGCTCGTGACACAGCGAGAACTAGGATCTGTGTGTGTAAACACACAGATCCCACAGGTCCCATCCCCCCTTCAGTTAGAACATGCAGAGGGAACACATTTAACCCCTTGATCACCCCCTAGTGTTAACCCTTTCCCTGCCAGTGATGTTTTTACAGTAAGGCTACTTTCACACTGAAGCGCTGGATGTATAGCGGCGCTATTTTTAGCGCCGCTATACCATCTTTTTTGCCGCTAGCGGCCGAAAAAGGGTTAAAAACGCCCGCAATAACGCCTCTTTGTGGCGTTTTGCAGGCGTTTTGGAGGCGCTACCCCATTGATTTCAATGGGCAGGGGCGCTATAGGAGCGGTATTTTTACCGCTCCTATCACGCCTCAAAGACGTGGCTAGCAGGAGTTTTTTTACCCTCCTGCAAGCGCAACGCTCCAGTGTGAAAGCCTTCAGGGTATCACACTGGATACAATGGAGCGGCTTTTTTGGGGCGCATTGCAGGCGCTATTTTTAGAGCACAGCACAGCGGGGTGACCAATCCCACTGAGCTGCTTCTGGGCAAGAGGTACCCCATACATCCAGCCTGCTGCATTTCCATCCCTGACCTGTGGTGACAGCGACACCCACAGTCAGGTGGAAAATGTGCAGCCCAGCTAAACTGGAACAGAGACCAATAATTTGGTACAATCATTCTGAGCTAAACGACAGCTCAGACAACTAAATTTACACTAGCGCCTACCCAATAAGAGCAGGACGCTACAAATACATATAAACTGAGGAAAAAATTTGTTTTTGGAAAAAGAATGTGAGATATTTATTATAGCAAAAAGCAAAAGATAGTGTTTTTTTCAAAATTGTCGCTGTTCTTTTGTTTATAGCGCAAAAAGCAAAAACCGTAGAGGTGATCAAATACCACCAAAAGAAAGCTCTATTTGTGGGAAAAAAAGGACGCAAATTTTGTTTGGGTACAGCTTTGCAGGACCGCACAATTGTCAGTTAAAGCGATGCAGTGCCAAATTGTAAAAAGTGCTCTGGTCAGGAAAGGGGTAAAATCTTCCGGGGCTGAAGCGGTTAAAGTGATTGTTTGTAAGGTCTTGTTTTTTTTAAATAAAAATAACAAACATATTATACTTACTTGCTCTGTTGCAGTGAATTTGCACAGAGCAGCCCAGATCCTCCTCTTCTCGGGTCTCTCTTCCACATTTTGGAATCCCCCCCCCCCCCTCCGGTGTCACATTTGGCACCTTTCAGGGGGGAGGAAGAGCAGATACCTGTATAATACAGGTATTTTCTCCCACTTCCTGGCATAGATCACCGTGGTGACCTATGCCACTTCCTGCACCTACACTGTCCTCCCCCGTTGTCTTCTGGGAGACACACAGGTCCCAGAAGACAGCAGGGACCAGTGAGGATGCGCAGCGCGACTCACGCATGGGCAGTAGGGAACCAGGAAGTGAAGCCGCAAGGCTTCCCTTCCTGATTCCCTCACCAGGGATGGCGGCGGCAGCAGCCGAGAGCCGAGCGACTGCCGACATCGCGGGCGCCCTGGACAGGTAAGTGTCCATGTATTAAAAGTCAGCAGCTACAGTATTTTTAGCTGCTGGCTTTTAATATTTTTTTCTTTAGGCGGACCTCCGCTTTAAGGACCGAGCCTATTTCTGAGATTTTGTGTTTACAAGTTAAAAACATTTTTTTTTTGCTAGAAAATTACTTAGAACCCCCAAACATTATTTTTTTTTTCTAATACCCTAGAGAATAAAATTGTAGGCGTTGCAATACTTTTTGTCACACCGTATTTGCGCAGCGGTCTTAAAAGCGAAAAAAAACACTTTTTTTAAATAAAAAATAAGACATCAGTAAAGTTAGCCCAATTTTTTTTTATATTGTGAAAGATAATGTTACGCCAAGTAAATTGATACCCAACATGTCACGCTTCAAAGTTGCGCCCGCTCGTGGAATGGCGACGAACTTTTACCCTTAAAAATCTCCATAGGTGACGTTTAAAAAATTCTACAGGTTGCATGTTTTGAGTTACAGAGGAGGTCTAGGGCTGGAATTATTGCTCTCGCTCTAACGATTGTGGCGATATCTCACATGTGTGGTTTGAACACCGTTTTCATATGCGGGCGCTGCTCGCGTATGCGCTCGCTTCTGCGCACGAGCTCGTCGTACTGGGCGCTTTTAAACATTTTTGTTTCTTATTTATTTTACTTTATTTTATTTATTTTAAAACTGATTTTTTTAAAAAAATGTTTGGGTCACTTTTATTACTATTACAAGGAATGTAAACATCCCTTGTAATAGAAAAAAGCATGACAGGTCCTCTTAAATATGAGATCTGGGGTTAAAAAGACCTCAGATCTCATATTTGGACTAAAATGCAATACTTTTTTTATGTCATTCTAAAAAATAAAATAAAAATCCCTTTAACTGCATTGGGCGGAAGTGACGTTTTGACGTCGCTTCCGCCCTGCAGTGATATGGAGACGGGTGGGAGCCATCTTCCCCTCACTTGCCTCCATACCCTGCGAGGGAGCAGACCTGATTGCCCCTGCCGCTACCGAAGGCTCCGGTAAGCGGCGGAGGGCACCGGAGAGTGGCGGGAGGGGGGGGACCCCTCTTCCGCCACTGATAAAAGTGATCTTGTGGCATATTCACCGCAGAAACCACTTTTATCTTGTAGCGGACTGCCCATTGAGGAAGAGGATACCGGGGTTATGGTAACTAGCTGCTGCCATAACAACGGTATTCCTCTTCAAACAGCCGTAAGTGGTTAAAATACAAATCAATTTATAACTTTTTTGAAATGCGTTTTTCTGGATATTTTTGTTGTTATTCTGTCTCTCACTATTAAAATAAACCTACAATTAAAATTATAGACTGATCATTTTTTTGTCAGTGGGCAAACTTACAACATCAGCAGGGGGATCAAATACTTTTTTTCCCTCACTATATTTGCCATGCCTGTAGGATCCCAGTAGCAGCTGGAAATCACTGTAGTAGCCACCGCTACTACTATAGTGATTGCCCCTGACTCCAGGGTCCCATGCCAAGTGGCTGCCCTGCTGCTTACTTAAAGCGGAGTTCCACCCAAATTTGGAACTTCCGCTTTATCCACTCCTCGCCCCCTTACATGCCACATTTGGCATGCAATTTTTTTTGGGGGGGAGTGGGGGCTTCAGTAGGAGTGGGACTTCCTCCTTCCGCCCTGGGCACGCCTAGGTGATACGTCATATCGTCTTGTGGCGGCCCCTCCCTGTAGGCGATCACCTGGGACGTGACAGGTCCCAGGCGATCGCCTGTCCATTCAGAGAGCGCTGCGCCGTTCGCGCATGCGCAGTGAGTGCCCGGCCGTGAAGCCGAAAGCTGTCACGGCCGGGTGCCCACACAATGAATGGAGGCGCCGGCGGAGAAGGAGGGAGAGGAGCAGAGCTCCAGGCGGCGCGTCGCTAGACAGTGAAGCAGGTAAGTGTATGTTTATTAAAAGCCAGCAGCTACACTTTTTGTAGCTGCTGACTTTTAATAAACATAAAAAAAGGGTGGAACTCCCCTTTAACACAGGAGATCACTCGTTCAGCATGAGCAGCATTTGGAGAACATTTTTCATTTTTGTAATGCAAAGTTTTCTCTGATTGGATGAAATGGAGATGATGTCAATGCCCCACCTCTCCACCTTGTCCACTCGGAGAATGCTTTTTTTTGTGACCCCTTGTGTTCACTATACAGCAGAGCAGAGCAGCTGCTTGGCATGGAACCCAAAAGTAAGTAAAGATAGTGGTGCCTACTACTGATTTTCACCTTCCGCAGGGATCCAGCTGAACCAATGTAACTATGTAAAAATTGCCATACCTAAAATTCAGCAATAAAGCGGAGTTCCACCCAAAAGTGGAACTTCCACTTTAAGCACTCCTCGCCCCCTTACATGCCACATTTGGCATGTATTTTTTTTGGGGGGGGGGGGGCTTTGTTAGGGGTGGGACTTCCTGTCCGCATCGCTGGACCGTGGAACAGGTAAGTGTCTGTTTATTAAAAGTCAGCAGCTATACTTTTTGTAACTGTTGACTTTTAATAAACATTATAAAAGGCTGGAACTCTGCTTTAACTGCTTGCCGACCAGCGCACGACGATATACGTCGACAACATGGCACAGACAGGCAGAAGGGCGTATATATACGTCCCCTTTAAGAAGCGGCATTGTGGACGCGCGCGGGCCGCCGCAAGCTCCGTGACTCCGACCGCGGGTCCCGCGGACTCGATGCCTGCGAGCATACCCACGATCGTGTCAAAGTGAGGAAGAACGAGGAAATGCTATTGTAAACAAGCATTTCCCCAGTCTTCCTAGTGACAGGACAGTGATCACAGCTTCCTGTAATCAGAAGCGGTGATCACTGTCGTGTCACACACAGCCCATCCCCCCTACAGTTAGAAGCACTCCCTAGGGCACACTGAACCCCTACAGCGCCACCTAGTGGTTAACCCCTTTACTGCCAGTGTAATTTTCACAGTAATCAGTGCATTTTTATAGCACTGATCGCTGTAAAAATGACAATGGTCCCAAAAATGTGTCAAAAATGTCCGATGTGTCCACCATAAAGTCGCAGTCACGATAAAAATCGCAGATCGCCGCCATTACTATTAAAAAAAAATAATAATAATAAAAATGCCATAATTCTATCCCCTATTTTGTAGACGCTATAACTTTTGCGCAAACCAATCAATATACGCTTATTGCGTTTTTTTTTTTTTACCAAAAATATGTAGAAGAATACGTATCGGCCTAAACTGAGGAAAAAAATGTTTTTTTATATATTTTTTAGGGATATTTATTATAGCAAAAAGTAAAAAATATTGAATTTTTTTCAAAATTGTCGCTCTATTTTTGTTTATAGCGCAAAAAATAAAAACCGCAGAGTTGATCAAATACCACTAAAAGAAAGCTCTATTTGTGGGAAAAAAAAGGGCGTCAATTTTGTTTGGAAGCCACGTTGCACGACCGCGCAATTGTCAGTTAAAGCGACGCAGTGCCGAATCGCAAAAAGTGGCCTGGTCTTTGGCCAGCAAAATGGTCCGGGGCTTAAGTGGTTAAGAAAGCAATGCTTGACCTTACTTTGACTAGAGATGAGAGGATAGACTAATGAACAAGAATTGGTATTTGTGAGTGACTTGAAGACCCCCCTTTCACTTCTGTAAAATAACCCAGGCAGCTGTCTCTGTAATAGAAGAGGATGAATATTCTTCTCTGGCTAGCGACAAGTCTATTCTTTGCTCTTATGCTATCCACCACTTCTGGGGTTGTCAGCTAGCATGTTTCTGGGGTTGTCAGCTAGCATTTTTTGGCAAATACAGACGTGGTGGAAAGCAACTGTCCTCCTAGATCTGCAAGAGAACGAAGTATGACTTTTTTGCTCGCTAAAGATTTTTTTTAGGGAAAGTGACAAGGTCACTTTAAAGTTTTTATTGACCCAATAATTAAAATCTGTTAGTTCACCCATAATTAAACATGGGCCTTTATTTCTTGAGGCTCACATTAGCTGTCATTGTACTTTGTGATCCTGTAAGCCAGTAAGCTCCTGCAGATGCAATTTCTGCCATAGGGTGACAACACAACAAGACCTCATCTGAGAACCGCTCATACTGCCTAAACCACTTTATGAGCACCCATTGGTTAGACTGATAGCCGCTCCTCTTGAGTGAATGACTGCTACGTCAAAAGAATAGACTGCTCCTGTAAATAGGATGTAGGGCACCAGGAGGGACGGATCTGTAGTGAAGTGCATGACGGTGTCCAGCTACGAGGAACAGCATGCAGTCATCTCTTCACCGGAGCGGAGACACCCCGGGAATGACGCGGCTTCAGCCAGTGACAGCTCTTATGTAGCTGAGGGTGGGGCCACCCGTCACGTGACCCCATCCCCCTCTGACGCAAGGGGAAACCCGAGCTTCCCCAGTGACGTGACGGGTGACCCCACACCCCTCTGATGCAAGGGAAACCTGCGTTGCAGCAGAGGGGGGCGGGGTCACCCGCACGTCACTGGGAAAACCTGGGTTTCCCCTTGCGTCAGAGGGGGACGGGGTCACGTGACGGGTGGCCCCGTCCTCGGCTACATAAGACCTGTCAGGCTTCGGCGGTGTCATTCCCGGGGTGTCTCCGCTCCGGTGAAGAGAGGATCGTGTGCTGTTCCTCGTCGCTGGAGCCTGGAGAGATCATCCATCGCAGGATACCGACATCGCTGGAGTTGAGATCGAGAGTGGATTACCACCGCTGGAGTCTTTTTTTTTTTACTCTTTTTTTTAATTTTTAATAAAGGACTTATCCCAACTGTGTCTGTGTGTTTTTTTTTACAATTTTTTACACTTTCTTTGTGAAATGGTAGGGGTACAATTACCAATTCACATAGGGGGGGCAGGATCTGGGGGTCCCCTTTGTTAAAGGGGTCTTCCAAATTCCGATAAGCCCCCCACGCGCAGACCCCAACAACCACCGGGCAAGGGTTGTGGGGATGAGGCCCTTGTCCCCATCAACATGGGGACATGGTGCTTTGGGGTCCAGACCCATATCCCCATATTGAGGGCATGTGGGTAGGGTTCAGGAGGGGGGGCGCTCTCTCATCCCCCCTCTTTTCCTGCGGCCTGCCAGGTTGCGTGCTCGGATAAGGGTCTGGTATGGATTTTGGGGGGAACCCCACGCCATTTTTTTTTTATTTGGCGCAGTGTTCCCCTTAATATCCATACCAGACCTGAAGGGCCTGATAATTGAATTTGGGGGGACCCCCACGCATATTTTTTTTTCAATGACTTTCAATGACTTTTCTCTGTATTGCCGGGATCGGCAATTCATTACAGCCGTGAGTACTTTTAAATGACTTTTTTTCCTTCAGAAATTACATTTTGTGCAGAGACTGTTCTAAGCACGGGAAACAAGCGCTGCTTTACAGGCATAATATATACACCCCCAGGTATGAAATGTAACCACTTAAGACCCGGACCATTACGCAGCTTAAAGACCTGGCCACTTTTTGCGATTCGGCACTGCGTCGCTTTAACTGACAATTGCGCGGTCGTGCGACGTGGCTCCCAAACAAAATTGGCGTCCTTTTTTTCCCACAAATAGAGCTTTCTTTTGGTGGTATTTGATCACCTCTGCGGTTTTTATTTTTTGCGCTATAAACAAAAATATAGTGACAATTTTGAAAAAAGTGCAATATTTTTTACTTTTTGCTATAATAAATATGCCCAAAAAATATATATAAAAAAAAAATTTTCCTCAGTTTAGGCCGATACGTATTCTTCTACATATTTTTGGTAGAAAAAATCGCAATAAGCGTTTATTGATTGGTTTGCGCAAAAGTTATAGCGTCTACAAAATAGGGGATTGTTTTATGGCATTTTTATAAAAAAATTTTTTTACTAGTAATGGCGGCGATCAGTGATTTTTTTTTGTGACTGCAACATTATGGCGGACATGTCGGACACTTTTGACACTATTTTGGGAGCATTGTCATTTTTACAGCGATCAGTGCTATAAAAATGCACTGGGTTAGAATGGAATGGAACATATGACAGCGGTGATTCACGATTCTCTGCCCCAATTCACAAAGATATGGGATCCTTGGGAAAACTCCTCTTTCAATCCTGAATCCCTATCCTAAATTGCTATCAAATGTCCCCCAGGCAACTTGTCCCTTCATGTTTGAATGATTAGCCTAAAAATTATTGTTACTTATATATACTATTATTTTATATATATTGTGTCAAGATCCATGGTGTACCCTTCCCCCCCTTGTTTTTCTTTTCTTTTCTCTTGTTTCTTCTGATTATGACATCATTCACTAAGAGATGCCTCTCTTTTTTCTGTATTAGATGATTGTGACACTTCTTTGTAATGTGTCTGCTTTTTCTTGTTTTGTTGAAAAAATCTCAATAAACATACAATTACAAAAAATGCACTGGTTATTGTAAAAATGACACTGGCAGTGAAGGGGTTAAACAGGAGGGGGCGCTGTAGGGGTTAAGTGTGCCCTGATTTGTGTTTCTTACTGTGGGGGGTGTGGCTTAGCGTGTGACGTCACTGATTGTCATTTCCTATGACAGGGAACAGACGATTAGTGACAGGCTCACTAGGAAGCACGGGGAGAGGTTTGTTTACACTTACCTCTCCCCGTTCTTCCTCTCTGTGACCCGATCGCGGGACACCAGCGGCGATCGGGTCCGCTGTTCCCACGGAGACAGTCACGGAGAACAGGGAAGAGGACCGGTTCGCGAGCGTGCCGGCGGCGGCGCGCTCGCGACCCACGACTGGGCTCTTAAAGGGGACGTACCTGTACGCCCATGTGCCCAGCCGTGCCATTCTGCCGACGTACATCGGCGTGCAGCGGTCCTCAAGTGGTTAAAGGAATATTTCACTTTTATTGTTTCACTTTAAGCATTATTAAAATCCCTGTTCCCAAAAAAACTGCGTTTTTAAAACTTTTTTTTGCATTGATACATGTCCCCTGGGGCAGGACCCGGGTCTTCAAACACTGTTTATGACAATAACTTGCATATAAGCCTTTAAAATTAGCACTTTTGATTTTTCATGTTCGTGTCCCATAGACTTTAACGGGGTTCGGATTTTCGAACAAATTTATTGCCTGTTCTGTTCACATGTTCTGGTGCGAACCGAACTGGGGGGTGTTCGGCTCATCCCTACTGGGGAAGCACCACAGTGATGTCCATAAAGTACCATTGTATTTAAGTGCCACCTCAAAAGGCAATAGATAATATTCATGAGTTTATCAGACAGACAACCAAGAAAGCTAACAGAGATTTCCCTCAATAAAGAAAAGCCCGGAGCAAAAAATGAGAGAAAAGAAATGAGCGGAGGGCTGGCATGACTAGGGAAACAGGGTACAGGATGTTAGAAGTATTAGGATTGGGTAGGAAGTTTAGTGGGAGGGGGAGTAAGTAGGAAAAGGAGTTGTCCCCTCCCCCAGGTCACCACAGTGTGAAGGAAAGTTCAGGGAGACAGAGCTATGGCAGATGGGGAGCTGTTTCGGGCCTAGCTGCAGTCGGAAGCGGCACCAGGGAGCGCAGGTTGGTTACAGGTGACCCTGGGGCCAATGCTTGCTTGAAGGGTGGTGGGGGCAGGTACAGGGGGGGAGGGAGTCCACGCAAGCTTGAAGGTTACTGCCTTCAGAGCGCTTCTTACCCGACTATCCCCTAGAGCCCAGCGCCAGCCAATTAGTCCCCCCATGGCCCCATTCGGGCCCCCCCCGCTAAGCGTTCACATTGCTCACAAGGGGGGGTCCCGGGAATCATCCCCCTCATAGTCAGGGCCCGGCGGGCGGCCGCACCGGTGGTTCGGGGTGGCCAGGCAGCTCGCTCGACACATGGACCAGAAGAGTGCGGGCCTCACCCCTGATGGGACGGTAGCGGGGGGTGGAGCCTCAGCGGGGGAGATCGTCGGTCGCGGTCACTGTGCCCTCTGCAGCCTCGGCCAGGTGACCCCCAGGTGATGATGGATCGCCAGGGGAGGGTGACAACGCGCCTGATGTCTCTCGGCAGGGCGGGGGGGGGGAAGTCCCCCCCCGGCCCGCGAAAAGCGACAGAGAAGTCCATGGGCGGGTCTGGAGCTCAGTGGCGGGGCCGGAGGGCTGCCAGATCCTCGGCATCCAGAGACGCTGCTCCTGGAGGGCTTTCATCAGATGCAGGCGAGCCGGCTGTCCTATGGTCGCAGGGCGAGCTGACGGCTTCGGAGGACGATCGGTTTCCCCTGAGACGATCGGCAGCGATGGAGGCGAGACGGTCGGCTGGTGGGAATTTTTCCTAGGCAGCCCGGTAAGTAAAAAAAAAAAAATTTTCTTTGCCATATAGGGGATAGTATAGTGGGTCCGTGGGGGGTGGTCCTACTGCAGGTGCTGGGGAGACATTGGTAACGGGGGGGCTACTGCAGGTGCTGGGGAGGCATCGGTAACGGGGGGGCTCGCAGGGTGATTCTCCCCGGGTGGACGCAATGGATGGGGCTGCACTTGGGGGGAGCTTCAGGCTCGAAGGGTTTTTTATTGGTGGGGCTCAAAGATTTTGGTTGGCGGATTTGAGAAGGTGGTTGGGCCGTGTGGTCCCGCTTGCAGGGAGGGATAGTATATCCTCATCACCCGTAGCGGTGCCGGCTGTGTGGGAGTCTGCGCATGACAGCTGATAGTGGGGTGCAAGTGGAGCAGAGGGTTTTGAAGTTCGTGGTAGCAGGGGACGCCGCTGGAAAATGGGATGTCATACGTTTGGCTGATTTAGCCACAGGTACAGTTGGTTTTAGGGTCCGCTGGGTGCTCACTTAAAGCCTGAGGTCCGGGATAAGATCTAAAAGGGTGAGTACGTAGAGATGCTGTTCACTCCTGCTGTTAAAAAAAAAAAAAAATTAAAATTTGGGGTTACGCCAGGGTATTCCAACAATGGGAGGTGGTGAGAAGGGGAGGTATTGGTTGATTACATGTACCATCGGAAATAAGTTGCAAGCATTTGACATGAGGGTGATTGGGGGGAAGAACCCTGAACCCTGTCGGAGCTCTTTTGTTACCCAAATTCGGTAGGGGATGCTTACAGGGTCCACGGAGGTGCAGTTTGGATGCGGTCTAGGAGCAGTTTGGCGTAGGAGGGGATACATCCGGCACTACGGTGGGATCACAACGACATCAGGCTGGGAATGCGCCTTGTGACATCTGCTAGGCCCCAAGGGCAGTTGTTTCCTGGTAGGGGCGGGTGTTACTCCACCCAACCCACCCCCCCCCCACAGTATAACAGTCCGGCTGGAGTAAGTAGGCCTGTTAGCGGTACACGTAGGGCACGGGTAAATTCGGTGGAGTGTGTCGGTACAAGCACTAAGGTTCTGGGTTTGGGGGGGGGGGATCACACCCTGTCGGTATGCTTCAAACACGGGAGAGGAAGGACGCCGGTGATGGGGGAACGGCGGCGGCCGTTTCTTGGTAGGTATACGGATGGTACAGCAGCGTAGCTGTTAGACTAAGGTTTTTTCTTTTCAGTGGGGTTTCACATGCCGTGTGATTTATGTTCGGCCATGCTGCGTCCCAATGTAGTTTCTGAGAAACTGCCCAAGGAAAAGTAGCATTAGGACGCATAGGCGGCTCTTTCCCTTCCCAATCTTTAGTTGATTTGGGGTTCCCCTTTGGGGTGTAGTGCCAAAGTAGGAGCTCAACAAATTTGGGCTGATGCACCACCTTTCTTCCCAAAAGGGGGGTTGGTCAACAATGCCATTGACATGGGAGGACACACAGTGAGTTACGCTTCCTTGGATGCGGCACTGTATTGGGCTCGTCGGATTGGTCAGGGCCGCCCGGACAGCTTCCGGTTGTGGGGTTGGTGGGGTACTGGGGTTTTTAATGTCGATATGGGTCTGCCGATTGGTTGCTCTGTCTCCGGGGCACTGTTTAGCAGTTTAACTCATTGGGGGAAGGTGTGATGAGGGATGTGTCAGGAGTATCGCCCATCAGCCATTATTTGGTCGATTTTCTGTGCGTAGGCCTGGCGTCGCCAACTATCTTCAGGGTGCTCCTGTCTACATTGGAGCACGTCGCAAGGATCAGATCGCCTAAGCATTTTGTGCGTTGGGTGGACTCACAGGGAGGATGTGCGGGTGTGCCTCATTACTGGACGGGTTTCCCAGGAGGGGACTGGGGGGGTTTGGTGTGGTTAAGAACTTTGAGTGGGGTGGTACACAGTGTTGGGTGGCTCGACAGGTTTGGGGGCATTCTTTCAAGGCGGGTGTAGTGGGCCTTCGGTCTTGGATTGACAGGGGTTTTCACACAAGATCTGGTGCTGCTGGAGTCATTTCCAGGGGTATGGTGGGGCGCCTCATTAAGGGAGATGAAGGTTTGGTTCCACGGGTATAACCTGGGTATGGTACGAGTGATCAAGTGTCGCTGTGTCGTCTCCCCCGGTTGTTTCAGCTGTTGCCACACTCGGTGTGGTTATGCCTGCAAGTGCATGTGTCGTTTACTTGGTGCATCTAACGCCAGTGGAGAACGTCATAGCTGGAGCGTTTCCTCGCTTTTCAGTGGGGATAGTTTCCGGGTGGTGGAGCTGGTGGCGGGGTAACGTGGGGTGTCCCATCCTGTCTGGAGGTGTGAGATTCCATCGGAGTCGTCCGCTTCTCGGAAGGCTAGGCAGTAGTGGCAGGTGGTAGTTCACATGAGTGAAGTGGATTCGGTGGGGCGAGGGGGTTAGACTGTTGACGTTATACTTTATTTCTAGAAATAGGACCAATGGGGTGGCCGGGCTCGCGTTAAAAAAAAAAAAAAAAAAAAAACTAGCGGGTTTGACGTTTCTGGTCAAAGGCTGGGTTGCCTGGAATTTACGGAAGAATTTTGGGTGTCTCCTGGTTATATCATAAAAAATAAAAAAATAAATAAATAATAATAATAATAAAATGTTTGGGCAGCTGCAGGGTTTGGGCAGCAGCATATGAGGTTTCCCTAGTTCGAGGGAGTTGTTTTCGTTGGCAAGTTTATTCTCGTTTTCCAAAAAAAAAAAAAAGGAATAATAATAATAAATAAATTTGGGGCCTTTTGGTTTGGGGAGCTGGTCAGCCTTTCCAAGTCCGTCAAAGGGGGAATGAGGGTTTATGAGATTAGGTGCAAGAAGGAGGGGGTGTCGTTGGTGTTACTGATATACAAGATGGAACAGGTAGGCAGGGGTCAGTTGGTGCGGGCTTGGCTCCGCCTGGCTAGCAGTGGTGTCCGGAGGGGGCCGTGACGGGCTTTTTTTTTTTATTTGGGAGGTGCGTCCCGGGGCAGTTGGGTCCTTCTTAATGCACACGGACGGGTCCCCCTTTGTTGTTCAGGTTTCACAGGGTTTCAGTTTCCAGGAAGTGCTGCCGGGTTGGGGCTTGGATGAGAGGGCATGTTCTTCTCGTTTCTTTCAGGGTTGGGGCTGCGACCGAGGCGGCTAAGGTGGGATGGATGCTGAGGCGGTTAAGCGCTTTGGTAGGTGGGAGTCTTGTAGATTTGTGCTATACATTCGCCCCCATCAGCTGGTGGGATTCGAATAGTGGTGGGCTGGGTGGAGAGAGTGTATGGGGGCTGTGATGATTTTGGGCTTGCTGAGGTCTTGGTGGCTTGTTTCTTTCTCTTCTTGCAGGTTCGGTACAGGCCCTGGCCTGGATACTGGGCCATTCGATAGTGTTTAAAATACATAAAAAAAAAAAAAAAAAAGGGTAATGAGGGGCGGATGTGGGGCCAGAGGGTCAGCAGGTGGGGTTTCCAAGCCAGGAGGTTTGTGCTAGATGGCTGGGAGTTCCGGGAATGCTATGGAGTGGAGGGGCTCCAGAGGTACAGCTTTGCACGTCTGTATAGGCCGCCTGACGTTTTGGTCCTGCACGTAGGTGGTAATGATTTAGGGGTAAGGTCGATGGCATTCCCGGACATGGTCATTGGGTGGTTGGACATTGTCACTCGGACCGCATGGAATGGGGCTTGGTCTTTAGAGGGTATCTACAGGGCCCGTACGAAGCTTAATTGGGAAGTGAGTAGATTTGTAGTGAAGAATGGAGGGTTGGTGGTAAGGCACATGGAGTTGGTGGTGGATGGCTGGAGGTACCTGCGGGGCAATGGTGTGCACCTCACTGCTGTGGGGAGTGACTTATGGGCATTGGGAATGCAATATGGCATACAGTGAGCTCTGGGGTGTGGGGGGCCCCCAAGGGTAAGGTTTTCCCCTTGGGTGCTGTGGCGGGTGTTGGTCTTTGCGGATGAAGGAAGATACCTTGGAAGGAATGAGTTCAGGACCTATCATTGGTATGGGTCCTGATGGTTGGATTTCAGCTAACGGAGGTTTAGCTAAAATGTGTTGGTAACGGGTGCACTGCGGTCCGTGGTTGTCTCTGAGCCAGCCGGTCGGCTTGAGGCCTATAAGCATATGAGAGGTACCGCAGTGCAATATTTTATCAGATGGTTATGGAGGTTCCCGCAAAAGACCAACGCTAGGATTTTGATATTATTTTGGAAATATATTTATTTAATAAATAATAGGATTTTTATAACAGCTTACCTGTAAAATCCTTTTCTTGGAGTACATCACGGGACACAGAGCGACATAGTCATTACTAATGGGTTATATAGATACCGTCAGGTGCTGGCACTGGCAACTTCCAAAACCGGAAGTACCCTCCCCTATATAAGCCCCTCCCATCCGGGAGCACCTCAGTTTTGTAGCAAAGCAATAAGTGTCCCTAAAGAGGGGTGGGAGCTCTGTGTCCCGTGATGTACTCCAAGAAAAGGATTTTACAGGTAAGCTGTTATAAAAATCCTATTTTCTTTCTCGTACATCACGGGACACAGAGCGACATAGTCATTACTAATGGGATGTCCTAAAGCAATGCCAAATGAGGGGGGGGATACACCATATATAAGCTGAGCGCTATCAGACATGAGGATCTTTTGCGGCCTGCAACACACTGCGCCCAAAGGCGACATCCTCCTGACTTCTAACGTCCACCTGGTAGGACCTAGTAAACGTGTGTACCGAAGACCATGTTGCGGCCTTACAGATTTGAGCCAGGGAGGCCTGGTGATGCACTGCCCATGAAGTTCCAACTGCTCTCGTGGAGTGCGCTCTAACTTTGAACGGAGGCGGTCTCCTTCTCAAGCCATAAGCTTGCATAATGACCTGTCGAATCCACTTGGCTAAAGTAGATTTTGACGCTGCCTGACCCTTTCTGGGGCCTTCCGGCAGAATAAACAAAGTATCCGTTCTGCGAATCTGAGCAGTGGCTTTTAGATAAGCTTTAACTGCTCTTACTACATCCAAAGAATGCAATAACTTTTCCTCTACCGAAGTAGGTTTGGGGAAAAAAGAAGGAAGAACCACATCTTGGTTCAAATGAAACCTCGATACCACCTTAGGAAGAAAGGCTGGATGAGGACGTAACACTACTCTGTCCTTATGGATAACCAGATATGGCTCCTTACAGGACATAGCTGCTAATTCCGATACTCTTTTAGCCGAACAAATGGCTACTAGAAAAATCAATTTCCTGGTGAGAAGAACCAAAGAAATATGCTGTAATGGTTCAAATGGTTGTTTCTGTAGAACCGACAGAACCAAGTTTAGATCCCATGGACATATGGGAATACTAACCGGAGGACTAATACGCATCACTCCTTGTATAAAGGCTTTGACTAGTGAATGCGAAGCCAAGGGCCTTTGAAAAAATATTGACAAGGCCGAAATCTGACCCTTGATAGTACTCAAGGCAAGCTTCCTATCTACAGCCCACTGTAGGAAGTCCAGACTCCTACCTATTACGTACTTATGTGGATGCCATTTCTTGGCCTCACACCACGCGATGTACGCCTTCCAGATTCTATAGTAGATCTGCCTGGATACCGGCTTCCTGGCATTGATCATGGTAGATACCACAGCATTAGAGAGCCCTCTCTTTTTTAGAATGTGGGCTTCAATAGCCAGGCCGTCAAACCTAGGGCTGGTAAGGAAGGGTGGTATATCGGTCCTTGCGAAAGCCGGACGACGTGGGAGAGTCCAAGGACTCCCCACTGAAATTTTACAATCTCCGCGTACCACGCTCTTCGGGGCCACGCTGGAGCCACCGGAATCACTGTTTCTTTTCTACCCTGATTCTGCGGAGTAATCGAGGTAACCATTGTGGCGGTGTGAATGCATATATCAGCTTGAACTGATCCCAAGGGAACACTAGGGCATCCGAGCCGCAAGCTAGGGGATCCCTTGTCCGAGAGACAAACCTGTCCCCCTTTGCGTTGAATCTGGATGCTAGAAGATCTACATCCGATGTTCCCCACCGCTGACATATTGTCCAGAAAACCTCAGGGTGAAGGGACCCTTCCTCTGGGCCTAATTGCTGGCGACTTAGAAAGTCCGCCTTCCAATTCTCCACTCCTGGAATGAATACCGCAGATATGGCTGGGACATATTTTTCTGCCCATTTCAGGATGTAATTTACTTCCCTCTGGGCTGCACGACTCCTGGTGCCCCCCTGATGATTGATATATGCCACTGCTGTGGCATTGTCTGATTGCATTCTGACAGGGGACCCTTGGAGTTTGGATGTCCATGCTACTAGGGCATACCGGGCTGCTCGTATCTCTAAGAGATTGATGGGCAGGGCCTTTTCTGCATCCGACCATCTGCCCTGGAGAGACTATTGCTCCAGTACTGCTCCCCAGCCTATAAGGCTGGCATCTGTAGTGACCACCTTCCAAGAAATCGGACTGAAGGATTTCCTTTTTTCCAGATTCTGGGGAACCAACCACCAACGGAGGCTCTTGCGAACGGAAGGGGACAAGGACATTGTAAGTCTAGGGCCTGAACTTTTGTTCCAGGCTGACAGTATGGCCCCTTGCAAATTCCTTGAATGGAATTGACCGTAGGGTACTGCTTCGAATGATGCCACCATTTTTCCCAGCAGCCTCATATACAGGCGTATGGACGGCTGTCTTTTTTGTACCCACTAAGTGGATCAAATCTTTCAAAGACAACACCTTTCCTCGAGGCAAGAATATTTTTCTCTGGCCTGAATCCAACCTTAGCCCCAAGTATTCCAGACTTTTGACTGGTTTTTAGGGCTGACTTGTCTCGGTTGATAATCCAACCGTGAGATTCCAGATACTTGATTGTCTTGTGAACGACCACGTCTAGTTTTTTCACTGAGTGGTCTATCAGCAACAAGTCATCTAGATATGCCATTATCATTACACCTTGTGTTCTTAGATTGGCCAATAAAGGGCCAGAATTTTTGTAAACACTCGTGGTGCTGTGGCCAAACCGAAGGGTAAGGCTCTGAACTGAAAATGGTGCCCTTCTACTGCAAAGCGTAGAAATTTTTGGTGGACTGGAAAGATGGGAATGTGCAAATAAGCATCTTTGATGTCGATCATGGCTAACCAATCCTCCCCTTGTAGGGCAGTGGCCACCGATCGGATCGACTCCTTCGGAAAGTCCTGATATACAGGAATTTGTATAGCCCTTTTAGAATATGGGCCTCCCGTCCGCGTTTGCTTCGGGACTGTAAAGAGGTTTGAGTAAAACCCGAACCCTCATTCTTCCAGGGGAACCTCCATAATTACTCCTTGGAGCAATAGTTGTTCTAGTGCCAACAGGAGGGACTCTCTCTTCCGGGGATCCCTTGGCACGTTTGACCTCAAAAATGGGAAGGAGGAGAGTCTTTTAACTCCAAACTGTATCCCAAACCTACTGCGGAGAGCACCTATCTGTCTTGATCGTGTCCCGCCAGGTCTCTTGCGAACAACTGGAGTCCTCCCCCCACCCGACTGAGTGGGGGCTTCAATGAATTTAACTTTGGGGGAGGTTTTGTACCTCCCCTGACCCAGGGTTTCTCATTACCCTGCTACTGTCCCTGTTTTTTACCCCCGGGATTTGACCGAGGAGGCCGTCGGAACTGTTACACAGCTGATGCCCCAGGGACTGGAGAAGCAGGCCTCTTAAAGAGGGACCTCTAACTCTGCTTTTAACCGGCAAGAGCGTATTTTTACCGCTGGAAATTTTCTGGATATATTTGTCCAGGTTTTCCCTGAATAAGCGTTCACCATGAAATGGGACGCTAACCAGCCATTCTTTACAGGGAGCTTCAGCAGACCAGTTTTTGAGCCATAGGAGCCTACGCATATGTACTATAGACAGCGTAAGGCGGGAGGCCTGATGGACTGAATCCTCTATGGCGTCAACCGCAAAGCCTAAGGCTCTAGGTAGATCAGCTAGGGCAAAGCCTGCTGATCTGTCAAGTCCCTCAAGACCTGTTTCAACTGATCCTTCACTGCTTAGCAGACCCCAATAGCTGCTACTGCTGGTTGTATCACCAAGCAGATTTTCATAAGGACTCCAATCTTTTATCTATTGGGTTCTTGAACATTTGGACATTATCCACTGGACATGTCAGTGATTTATACATACAAGAGATGGCTGCGTCCATTGTAGGGACCTTCCATTTTTTTTTTTTTTTTGATGAACTTATCCTCCATGGGATAGACCACCGGAAATCTCTTGGGGGAATAAATATTTTCTCAGGACGTTCCCAATCCTGGTAAATGAGCCCTTTCAGTAAAGGGTGAAGTGGAAAAGAACAAACAGTCTGGGGGCTTCTAGCGACCCCAACGAGGATACAGTAGTGGTTGATGGTTCCGCAAGGTGCATTTTTAAATGCTGATCGGACCATGTTAGTCAGAGACTGAACCCATAATCTTTCAGCTTGAGATGCTGAGAAAAGGTTCCCCCACTGTTGATTCCTCTATAACAGAATCAACCTTATCCTGATCCCCTTCAGGCAGGTCGATCCCTGTATGGGACTGTTGCTCTGCTAACAGGCACTCTGAAGGAGGAGACGGAGATCGGGCGTGCTTTCCCTGACAGGGAGGCAGCGATAAATGTTGACAATCTCTCTCTAATCCTCCCAGAGCTGAGGAAAAAACCTCCTCTGTTACATACACAGGAGCAGGTGACTGAGGACAGCCACAGTACCAAGTACCCCTGCGGGGTCTCTACGGTCACTTACCTCTGAACTTCAGGGGAGACTGGTGCAGCAGGAGTATGCCCAAGATCCTCCGAGCCCGATGAGACCCCCTTCACTTCCTGGAAGATTCAGTTCCGGAGCTTCTGGACGGCATATTCCTAAGCCTAAAGCTGAGGTATTCCAGCCGTAATACACCACTTTTACTGAGAATAGTCTAGCACAATTGCTGCTATATCACAGTTGGTGTCTACTAATGTGCCTTTCTAAGGGATGCCTGTATCAACCGCTTGCTGTATGCCTTTAAATGTTGCCAGCTCTGTCTCTGTACTTCATAGCCAGCTCACTACAATATTGTGGTTTTTTTAAACTGCTGGGACGCCCGCACATGCGCAGAAGCGCTGCGGCGCGCACAGAGCGTCATCCCCCAGGCCCCGCCCCCTTTCCCGGCTCACCTCTATATATAGAGGCGCGTGCACGCGCACGCGCGCGGGCACGTGCGCCTTCGGCGCTAATTTCAAATACGGTAACAAGGGACAGGAGCCAGGGCCCCTCTTTGCCGCAGGCCGGGGGATGGACGAGCACTGCAACATGGCAGAGGAAGCAGTTTCCTATAAGAGAACTTACCATCTGCCTGGACTTTGCTCTGCTGAGAAGAAGCTAGTCCACATGACAAGAAAACATTCCACAGCGGCCTCTAGTGGACAAACACAGGTACCGCAGTCTAATATATTAAATATATATATAAAAAAATTTTTTTTTTTTTTTTTCTTGACCACCATTAAAAATTATTACATTTTTTTAGTAGTTACAGGCATGCACAGAATTTTGCGGGAATACCATTAGGTAACAGACAGAAAGACAAATTAGGCTTGGGGGTCCCCCAATAGAACCAAGTTCCTGGGGGCCCCCACTTACCTGTTCCCCGCCGCAGGACTTTGTTTGGTCCACAAAAGCCCAAACTTCACCTATCACGGCAGGCATTGTAATCAAACCTTCAGGGACCGGGTTCCCAAGGATTCCACTCCCCTGGACCTGTATAGCACCCTGCACAGAAAACATCTTGGTCGTGGGTATGACCAGAGCTCTGGATCCCAGGGTCCAGCTCTCCTAAGAGAAGCATTACAGGCAAAACCTTGCTCTTCTCTGCAAGGCCCGGGTACCGACCGTTTAGCTATGAAGCTTTTTTGGTCGGATCCGGAATAGCTTACTGAGGCCCAAAAGAACCTGTACGCAAGCTCAGTGAAAAACACATGTTTCTTCTTGGCCAACACCTTAGACACTGGCAAAAAACTGAGGTGCTCCCGGATGGGAGGGGCTTATATAGGGGAGGGTACTTCCGGTTTTGGAAGTTGCCAGTGCCAGCACCTGACGGTATCTATATAACCCATTAGTAATGACTATGTCGCTCTGTGTCCCGTGATGTACGAGAAAGAAAAGGCTGCTACGGCCTATGTTTTACTCCAATTTCGGTGTGGTCTCGTTAATTTAGGATTATGGGTAAGAAGTTGGAGCAAACAGGGGGTAAGCAGTAAGTACATCTGTTATACATTAGTCAAGAAAAGCCCGGAGCAAAAAATGAGAGAAAAGAAATGAGCGGAGGGCTGGCATGACTAGGGAAACAGGGTACAGGATGTTAGAAGTATTAGGATTGGGTAGGAAGTTTAGTGGGAGGGGGAGTAAGTAGGAAAAGGAGTTGTCCCCTCCCCCAGGTCACCACAGTGTGAAGGAAAGTTCCCGCCCACCCTCCCCTGGTTATGTCCGTATGGTCTGGTTTGTGTTGTTGTTCTTTCTATTAACAGGTATGATGTGTTCTGGATGTCGTGGCAGTAGCGGGTGTTGGTCTTTGCGGATGAAGGAAGATACCTTGGAAGGAATGAGTTCAGGACCTATCGTTGGTATGGGTCCTGATGGTTGGATTTCAGCTAACGGAGGTTTAGCTAAAATGTGTTGGTAACGGGTGCACTGCGGTCCGTAGTTGTCTCTGAGCCAGCCGGTCGGCTTGAGGCCTATAAGCATATGAGAGGTACCGCAGTGCAATATTTTATCAGATGGTTATGGAGGTTCCCGCAAAAGACCAACGCTAGGATTTTGATATTATTTTGGAAATATATTTATTTAATAAATAAGGCTGCTACGGCCTATGTTTTACTCCAATTTCGGTGTGGTCTCGTTAATTTAGGATTATGGGTAAGAAGTTGGAGCAAACAGGGGGTAAGCAGTAAGTACATCTGTTATACATTAGTCATGAATATCAACAATCAGGTGCTGCAGCAGTGCAATTTTTATAACAGTGCGCACGCTGACAGGAGGAGTTTAGCTCCTTTATTGTCCAATCAGAAAGCTATGTCCCATTTGTCTTAGGGTGCTCTGGTCCTACTGTACCACTATAGCTGAGGTAGAGATCCCACACATTATTAGGTTGGCTGGATCACAATACTAGCTATAGATAATTAGAAATCCTTTTGACAGGGCAAAACTGTACGTTTGCCCAGTATAGCTTTTACAACAAGCAAAGCATGTATTTTCTTATTTTATGAACAGACACTTGTACTTAATTTTTTGCTTTGATGAAAACAATTATGCTGGAACACCTGTCACGTCCATTGTCAATAATAGTTAAAAAAAGAGCTCAGACAGGTAGGAAAATCAAAGACTAGGCTTTATACAAACAATACCAGGAACGTTCAGTACATAATAAAAGATCAGCAACATATGTAATAGTCGAAGTAAAGGTGTAAGTCATTGTGGGGTTAAAGTGGTTGTAAACCCTCTCTGACTTGTTTTACCTACAGGTAAGCCTAGATTAAGGCTTACCTGTAGGTGTTTGCAATATCTCCTAAACCTACTCCTTTGTCTACAGCTGTAGTGTGAGATCTAAGGCACTGCTGCCTCGGACTTGAAGTCTCCAGAGGATTTGGTGATGTCAGTGTTCGTCTTGCTGACATGATTAAGCAAAACCATGCCTCTACCAAGATTAAGGTGACCAGATTTTTAGAATGAAATCCGGGGTCATATTTTTTTTATTTTTTTACTAGTAATAGTGGCAATCAGCGACTCTCTGCCCGTCGCCGCCCGCCTCACAGCCTGTCAAGTCTTACTCTCCGGGCCCCGGCTACTACTGGATGGGGAGCGGATGAAGATCACTTCACCAGGGAAAGAAAGGAGATAAACAGGCAGGCGGCTGGCCGGGACTTGAGTCAAGGCAGAAGAACATGCGAGTGGAGCTGAATGGGCATGCAACCGAAACTGAAGAAATATTCCCTCCACTCCGACCAGCGCATGATCATCAGAAAGGGGCACAGATAATGGAAACAAATACACCCCCTAAGCTAGTAGGAGCAGTGGAGCGGGGGTGTGTAATTCAGATTTTTTTTTTTTATTCTGCACTGACTGTCTTTGAAATTGACCCAGCCCCTGTTCAAATCCAATCCGGGGACAAAACTGAGGACAGACTTGGTCCGGGGACAGTGTCCTCAATCCGGGGACTGTCCCCTGAAACTGGGGATGTCTGGTCACCCTAACCAAGATGGCTGACTCCACACTGACACAGAGCAAAGTATGGTAAGTCAGTAATACAGAAATGATTAGCTGCTGGGACATCACAGGAAATACTGGTAGGCAGTCGCCCCCCTAATCCATGTGCCAGCCCCTACTCTACATGCAGGGTGCTGGACGCATGGATTCCAATTTTCTTTCAAAACACATGATTAGAGCCTGAGGCTTCAAAAAGGGTGGGCTCATGGCACAGAGCACTGTGCCCTGACCCCACCCAGTTGTGTGACATTTGTGAATTAATATTCGCTAATGTCTTCCTGTTTCTCCTCCTGGCCAATCAAGAAGTGGGTCCTGAGACCCGATTGACCGGGAGAACAAAGACCCAGTTTCCCACGAGTCCTAAGTCCTGATTGGCCGGGAGGAGAAGCGACCGCCGGGACTCAGGAGGAGACGCAGGGGGGGAAGCCGCCGAATCCGCGACCTGGATGGGGTGCTGGCAGGGGGCCTGGTGGGCGACAGGCGAGCAATGCAGCAATCAAGCGAACTGGGGGGCTCAATCGAATGTTCTTAAAGCTATCTCCAACAAGTAAGGCTTCATACACATGGGTGCCTGAGGCAGTGTGATGTAAAATCCAGGCATATTTCCCCTCCAAGGAGCCACAGGTGCTGTACACAGCCGCCTATCAGAAATACATGGCTGCACCTTCTGCATCCACATATGTACATCAGTATGTATGCATGCGTTTCTGCAAATACCAGTATATACCGGCATAGAACCATTAATTCTTATGGGCAAATGTACACCCCTCTGGCTCCTGGGCAGGGAGATACACCCAAAATGTATGCCATTCTGGGCCGTCTTTAAGGCAGGGCAAAAGGGACAGCTGCCCTGGGCCCTGTCATTGTTGTGGGGCCCAAAGCAGCTGCCTCATACTTGTCAACTATCCTGGTTGAAATTCTCTTGTCCCTTGACGTTTTAGTCCTGTGCTGTGTCCCAATAGCTCAGTGTGAAGTGCTACGACAAATGCTTCCCAGCTCTGCCCTATTGTTGTGTACAGGTGACTCACCTGCAGACCCTGTGTTTACATGTAAATAACCAGCATTCATATGTAAGTAGCGGCGGCATTCATATGTAAATTGTGACGGCCAGTGGCATTGATATGTAAATAAAGGCGGCATTCATATGTATATCATGCCCCCCTGAGGTCACATCCACCATCACCTATACTGAATGCTGCCCACATGATTGAAAGTCCTGCTCACCTCCCCAGTCCATGGTGTGCAGGCAGTGAGGAGATGTGCTGTAACCTCTAGCAACCAATCAGTGAGGAGTATTACTGTACAGTAATCTCTAGCAACCAATCAACAAGCAGAAATCATGTGCCCTAACCCCTAGCAACCAGTCAATAAGAGGTAATGATATGCTATAACCTTTGGCAACCAATTGCAATTGCTGCCTGATCTAATACAGGAAATTGATTTTGAGTCTAGCTGCTATTTATTGTATGTCTCAGAGAAATTGGAGAGCGAAATTGCATGGAAGACTGGGCCCAAGATTTTTTTTGCCCATGGTCCAATCAATATTAAAGACGACCCTGATGCCATACAGCAGGCACTCATGTGCACGAGGGGCAAAGAAAATCTGTCAAAATGACTCATCCTTGGGCTGTCTTAAAAAAGGACAACATGTACCTGTGGTAGAATACAAAATTGTATGCTAAAATCTTGATTTTAACAGCATTTGTTCAATTTTCTAAGGCCTGTTTCACACAGGCTTCAGCATGTATAGGAGCAGTGTGAACAGCAAGCTGTGACAAATCATTTCCAGAGCTTTCAGCAAGCTTTGTTGAAGCGTTTAAAGTACCTAAAATAACTTTAAAGTTTAAAGTACTCCAGTTTGTAAATGTTGAACACAGATCCTAATGGGAGTGCTGATTGCCACTTTAAGCAAGCTGCTAGCAGGCTTCAGCACTTTTTGAAGCTTGTTGAAAGCCTACTAAACGCCTGTTGGCAATCAACAGTCTCATTAGGATCTATGTTCAACATTTGCTAACTGGAGATGAATGTTTTTTTAAGCTTCAACAAAGCTTGCTGGAAGCTCTGCAAATGCTTTGTCAAAGCTTGCTGTTCACACTGCTCGTATACAAGCTGAAGCCTGTGTGAAACAGGCCTAATGGTTAACGGGTTCAAATTGAAGTTGATTTCAATCACAGTAATGAGAAAACTCCAAAGGAGCGAATTAAGAAAATTTCTTGAACAAAGAAGTTTCTAATAGTGAATGTGGTTTTTGTTCTGGAAAATACACTTACTCTATGATTGAATGTTAAAAGCAAACTTTTTCCAAATACTTTTGAAGGGCATTCATTATGAATGTTTATACGAACATTTGAAATTCTAGTAGTGTATGACCAACTATTAGTGTGTCTCTTTAAAAACCAGCCTGCACAACGGCTTTTTTATCACTCGATTTCTGCTTGTTGTTTAGTGTAATTGCTTCTACCAATACCTTTCAAGCATACAACACTTTTTAGTTGATGTTGTACATAGTTATGACAGTAATAATTATACATTGAAGTTTAGTTTTCCTCCAGGCTTAATATGAATATTAGATTTGGATGCTCTCCAACGATTGTATATGTCATTGTTACAAAAGGGCATTTCATTAGGTTCATCCAAGGCTGCTTGGATACAAATTATCACTTTAATGCCTTGTACACACGGTCAGAATTTCCGATGAAAAAAGTCCAGATATTCCGACCGTGTGTGTGCCCCGTCTGACTTTTTCAGTCGGAAATTCAGACGGAGTTAGAAAGAGAACATGTTCTCTTTTTTTCCGACGAAAAAAAATTCTATCAGAAATTCCGTTCATCTGTATGGAACTCCGACGGAGAAAAAAACACGCATGCTCAGAATCAAGTCAACGCATGCTCGGAAGCATTGAACTTAATTTTTCTCGGCTCGTTGTAGTGTTGTATGTCACCGCGTTCTTGACGGTGGAATTTGGTGTGACAGTGCGTATGCAAGACAGCTTGAACGGAATGCCGTTGGAAAAATCCATCAGAGTTTATCCCGACGGAAAATCCGACCGTGTGTACAAGGCATAAGAGTTTAAGCAAGATACATTTTCTTTGCTTCAGGGATGACATACCCTAATGTAGAACTTTGACCTCCCGTTAAATAAATATGTACTGCAGCACTTAAAGTGTAATATGTCTCCACTCCACTGGAGAAGCAACGAAGACAACTTTTGACAGCAGCATTGTCAAACTGTAGAGAGGGTAGTGTTAAGCCTCACACACGATCGGACTTCCATCTGACTTTTCCGTGGATTTTTGTCCGAAGGGCATTGGCCGTGAACTTGTTCTGCATACACACGGCAGAACATTTTCAGCCAACATTCACCAAATCACGTGGTTTTTCAGCTCTTTACCGCCACCCTTTGGGCAACTTCTGCTATTGTTGTCTGATCTTTAGCATTGGTTCAGAGCATGCGTGTTTGTACTTTGGACTTTAGTCTGATAGACTTGTGTACACATGATTGTATGATGCTCCATTGCACATTTGTTGTCGGAAAGTTTGAGAGCATGCACAGCGAACATTTGTCCATTGAAAAACCGAAAACAATTGCCCGATGGAGCATACAGACGGTCGGATTGTCCAATAAAACACGTTCATCAGACTGTTGTTGTCAAAAAGTCAGATCGTGTGTATGGGCCTTAAGATGCAATAGGAAATTTAGATGGATTTGACTAACAAACTTAAGGCCCATACACACGATCAGACTTTTTTGGCAACAACGGTCTGACGGACAGTTCAGAGACTGAACTGTGAAAATGTGTGGGAGGATTACAGCATGGAGAAGAACTGGGAAAACTTATGTTTGGAGGGGCAGAGAGGAGGGCTTTGAAAGTGCTGGGGGGGATTTGTGCAGAAAGGAGGGCTGGTAAAGTGGAGGGGGATTTGTGCGGAGAGGAGGGCTGGGAAAGTGGTGGGGGGAGATTTGTGCGGAGAGGAGGGCTGGGAAAGTGGAGGGGGGATTTGTGCGGAAAGGAGGGCTGGTAAAGTGGTGGGGGGACTTGTGCAGAGAGGAGGGCTGGTAAAGTGGTGAGGGGGATTTGTGCAGAAAGGATGACTGGTAAAGTGGGGGGGATTTGTGCAGAGAGGAAGGCTGGGAAAGTGGTGGGGGGATTTGAGTGGAGAGGAGGGCTGGGAAAGTGGTGGGGGGATTTGTGCAGAGAGGAGGGCTGGGAAAGTGGTGGGGGGATTTGTGCGTAGAGGAGGGCTGGTAAAGTGGGGGGGATTTGTGCGGAGAGGAGGGTTGGGAAAGTGGTGGGGGGATTTGTGCGGAGAGGAGGGCTGGTAAAGTGGGGTGGGATTTGTGCGGAGTGGAGGGCTGGGAAAGTGGTGGAGGGATTTGTGTGGAGAGGAGGGCTGGTAAAGTGGGGGGGATTTGTGCAGAGAGGAGGGCTGGGAAAGTGGAGGGGGGATTTGTGCGGAGAGGAGGGCTGGGAAAGTGGTGGGGGGATTTGTGCAGAGAGGAGGGCTGGGAAAGTGGAGGAAGGATTTTTGCAGAGAGGAGGGCTGGGAAAGTGGGGGGGGGATTTGTGCAGAGAGGAGGGCTGGGAAAGTGGGGGGGGGGATTTGTGCAGAGAGGAGGGCTGGGAAAGTGGGGGGGATTTGTGCAGAGAGGAGGGCTGGGAAAGTGGGGGGGATTTGTGCAGAGAGGAGGGCTGGGAAAGTGGGGGAGATTTGTGTGAAGAGGGGGGCTGGGAAAGTGGTGTGGGGATTTGTTCGGAGAGGAAAGTGGGGGGGACTTGTGCAGAGCGGGAGCTGGGAAAGTGGAGGGGGTGGAAAATTATCCAGCGAGAAGAACTGGGAAGGAGGGAGCTTTTTACAGAGGTAAGAGCTGCAGGGGGCAGAATGCAGGTTGTGCAAAATGAGAGCAGTAGAGAATGGCGCAGGCTGTGCAGAGGTGAGAGCTGTAGGGGAAGCTGGAGGTGCAGAGGTGAAACATGAGAGGTGGCAAAGGTGAGAGCTGTGGATTGGGGTGAGCTTTAGATGGGGGTGCAGAAGGGGAGCAGAGATAATATGGATGGGAGTGCAGAGTGGAGCTGTGGACATGGGAAAAAAGAGGGGAGCCGTGGATGAGGGTTGCAGAGGTTAGGTGTGGATGGGGGACACAGAAGTAAGCAAAGAGATAAGCAGAAGTGAGTATTTGATGGCTACTTTTGGATACTTGAGGGGTAAGACCAGGGATATTTGCTGGGGGACAGTAAAGCATACAGAGTTAATGACTAAGAGTATGTAATGTATGGTACTTCTTATTAATGCTGTACTCTGTATAATCCAATCTGCTTGCAATGTCCACGGAAGGTTGAAATGGTGAGATTACCTCAAGCAGGGGTTCCCCGCAGTGTCCACAGACAATCCAAAGCCTTAGATGCGTGGCCAAGCTGGAACACTTCCTGCAGATCAGTCCCAAGGACTCATAGCCTCCAGCCGTGTACAGGGCAAGACTAACCTTAGGTGTATACCGCACTCCCGTGTCAGTCAGAGTGCCCTTGGACTCGCTCAGACCAAGGCCAACACCCAGAGTATACATCTTCCAATCCGCCATAGTACTTCCAAACTGCGCCATCTTCTCCATCCTACAACCAGGCACACGTGGCAACACTTCCTTGTCCTCCTCTGCAGGGCGGAGGCTCCTCCCCCTGCCTAAGGATTGGTACAGATACTTTCTATGAACTTCAGCGCCCGCCTTTTACCTTTTGCGGCACGCCAATATTTTAATGCAGTCTGTTTTAATCCATGCAGCACTGGCGTAAAGTGTCAAAAGACCAGGTTTTTAATCTCCCATGAGCGATAAACCATACTGGTTCTTCCCCACATTGTTGGAATGCACAATAACAAAGTCTATACGGAGTAAAAATTTTACTTGCCACTTTCTCACGGAGCAAGACGAAATCCCGATGTAGCTGTAGCCGGTTGCTAAGGGCAACTGCTGTATGAATAACGCCTTTGCCCCAGGTTGGACACCAAATGTAGCAGAGTCCCGGGTCACCTGAGGCCTAAAGGTGACCTCAAGAGTTAGGGACAGCTGACATCCTTCTGTGTAGAGTGGGTTACAAGGCATCATGGGTGTACTGCAGATGAAATTGTGGGCGCCAGACACTTTTTGAATGGGAAAAGATTTATTGTCTCTTGAACAGAACTGTGGGAGAGAGGGTTAGGGCCAGAACGCCCTTAAGCAGATGCAATGACAATTGGCGGACTTCGACACTTATATAGGCAGACAGCTATACAGGTGAAGGCCTCCAGCCGGACACCACGTCTGTATAGGTAGGACCGCTGTCTCCTATGGCAACAATCTTGCAGCAATTACTAACGATAGTCGTATTCAACTATTGGCAACACAAACAGTTCTCCACTTACTCCACAGTCACTCACTATGGGTCTTCACTCAACAAACTCCCAGTCTTTCACCAGACTTCGGATCCAATAGCCACTGGATCCCCTAAGCTCCTCCACTTTTAGAACTCAGTATCTTCCACAAGTGTCACCCCCGCTTCCCTGCTGGGTCCGTGTTTGGGCACTCACAGATACTCTTCAAGCGTCACTCCTGCTGACTCTCTAGGTCCCTGGCTTGGCACCCACTGATGCTCGTAAGCGTCACCTCTGCTGTCTCGCTGGGTCCCTGGCTTGGCACCCGCTGAAGTTTTCCCACTTCTTCACCATCCCCGGCTGGTGGGAAGAATGCTCTGGTACTGGCTTCAGCTTAATCACAGTGGTCTCCTTCTACCTCTGACCACAGCTGGTTCCCCGGCCAGCTGAACTGCTATTTCTGGTTGGACTACAAACCAGCAGTCCCAACCCTATGCAGCTCTCCCGCTCCTGGAAAGGCCCTCAAGCAGCCTAGCAGCCAAATGTCCCCAGGGTAGGCCTCAGTCTTCCGGCCCCAGCAGCCCGGGGCCGCACAACACACGTCCACCCAGACAGCCGTCCAGGTGACACAGAACCCCGATCAACTGACTCCACCCAAATAAATAGGCTCTCCCAGCAGGCCAAGGGACAAAACAAAATACCTCCCCATTGGCTGAGACACCCTATCCATTCATGTCTGAGCTTGCAAAGCTCCTGTCATATCTAATGTCACTAGCATAGTGCCACCTAGTGACAGAAGAGAAAGGGTGCAATAAGTCCAGATTTAGAGAGGAGTCAATTGATCTCCTAACAATTGGCCAAGGCAACTATCGCCTGGCAACTAAATTTGATAGCAACCCTGCCTAAACATCAGGGTGCTACACATATGATATACAGGCAGACAGCTTGTACTAACAGTCTGCAGGAGACCTGCATGGCACCAATGATCTGCTGATCGCTGGTGCAATGCTTTCTGGGCTCCTAAAAAAAAAAAGTAAATGCACATTTAATGTGCATTTTATTTTTAAAGATGAACTTATCCTTTAAGTCAGGACCAGGGATGAGGCCCCAATGTGTGCACAAAAGTGAGGCAGGCCATCACAAAATATTAGAGAGGCGAAAGATAGAGAAGGGCAGATAGGAGAGGAGAGGACAGGAAGAAAGTGAGACCTAAAGGGGAGGGGGACAGGGAGGTGAAGGCGGTCAGGGATATCCCACTGTGGAAATGTGAACTGCAGCCAATATGACCCGTTGGATTAGGGTTCAAGAAGGCGGCAGTCGCAATTCCCCTTAAGACAATGAGAAATCCAGGGGTCCCAAACTCGCCTAAATTTCTTTATAGTGCTGTGCAGTCTAGCTGTGAGTTTCTCACTGATTAAGACCTATTGCACGCAGGCAACCAACAGTGTAGCAGACAACTACGCTTTCACTATCGTCTGCCGGCTGTCAGGACATGAACCATCAAGATGCTGTTTCTGAGTGATATCAGCTGGTTTTAAATTGAGAAGGGGCTTCTTGCGGTAGCATGGGTATGGATTTTTGCAGAAGCCGATGTAGAATATCATAGACTTAAGTCCAGAACGCATGTGTCACAGGGCATTACTACTAAACATGGTAGTAGAAGCCCAAGTCAGGGCAGCTGTGAAAACAGAAGGAGGGGTGGGACGGGTATGATCAAGCTAATCTGGCAGGTACCATGTGCCAGCTCTGAGAAGAACTTTACTGTATAATTAGTCTGTTTGGAGCTGGATTTGGTAGTACACCAATTTTGGTTCCAATCTGGTGTTTCAAGGTACATGTCCAGGTCTCTCTCCCAGGCTTTCACATAGGAGAATGGGGTAAAGGATAATTTAAATATAAAAGTGGTATACAGGAGAGAAATTAGGCCTGGGAAGTGCGGATCCTTTAAGCAGATTTAAAAGGGGGAAAGTTACCCCAGCACGTCTCCCTGCAACTTCAGCGCAGAGGAAATATAATGCTTAACCTGTACATAACAGAGCAATTCAGACAAGGGAAGTTGGTGAGAGGCTTGTAAGTCTACAAATAATTTTATGCCATTGGTGGTTACCAAAGTGTGAACAGAGGTAAATTTCCAGGACATACTGTAGAAGTATTCTTTAAATACATTGGTCCAAGTTAAACTAATGTAACTATGCGATTAGGATCATACCTGGAGTTCAGCTTTAAATTTCAGTAGTTCTATGTGCCATAGATGGAAAACAGTTTCAAAGACTGCTTTGGCTGGGTTAAACTTGCCAGATATGGTTACTCACCCAGCGTTCTTGTCTATCCTCCCTTAATCACTTTTGAGCTGCCCCAGAGGCTGAAGGAGTTGGGCTGTGCAACCAGTTTTGAGTCAACACCCTCCACATCTTATACTCCCCCAGGGCTGCCAGCGCTTTGTCTGATGTAAATATTTAAAATTAAAATATAATGAGAGCTAGAATTGCCTATGGGCTACCACTCAATGCAGCTAATGTGTCTGTTTTGTATCTCATTGACAATTATTGTCAGCCCACGCCCTAAAATAGTACTATATCAGCATTTTGAAAATATGTCATATACACAGATGTAATATATTCACAGGTAGCTAGGTGTGTGAAGAAGTTCTGTATTGGTGATTCAACCAAATGTACCTAGTCATAAATAGTTTTTTCAGGATAAATATAGAGTTTGTGGTTTGACTTCTTTGTAAAACACAATAGGCTCAGTGGTAATGCTAGGGTACTAAACAACCCAGGACACCGTAAGGCTCTCCAAAAGTGAAAGACCGAATGGACACAATGGCCATTGGAAAGGCACCACCTGGAGGCTGGGTTTGTCAGTTCTCAGAACCAGGGCCGTACAGCTTTGCAAGGGCAACAGGCTGAGGCTCTGACTCTGCCTCGATGGTTCCACACACAACCAGGTTCCATATTTTTCCACCTCTATGCCTGAAAGAGTCACTTTACACTTTGTTCAAAAGGCATTACCTTTATCAGTGGTTCCTGGTTTAAACTCTAGGCCAACATCTGAGACCCACAAGATAAGAACAGGGGCTCAGATGGTGGGTGCATGTCCCTGGGGGAAAGTTTTTTGCCCATAATGAACTGTCCATCACTAAACCTCCACTCATTCCCGACCTGCACCCTCTGCTATTTTCACTTTTCTTAGGTACTGGGTATTCCGTTGTATCCAAAAGAGACTATTAGACCAGTTCAGCATATTTACCAAAATGGAAGGTAATAGTACAACGCTACATATAGGCCAGTAAAAACTGGACTGTAACTCAAATGTGACCATAAATGGAAACACACAAAAAAGTGAGAAGGGGCAGGCTGAACGCCCTACCCAATATATATAAAATGTCCACAATGATGAACAAAAACAAAAAAATTAAGAGTGTCCAAAACAGTGGGCAAATAACAAGGAATGGATGTAAAACTTCTGGCACAATTCTTCACGTGGATGGTGACATTCATGTGTGCTTACCAGAAACGTTGGACCCGAATGTCATACGACAGCGGATCAATCGAGCTTGAGAGTATCTCCAACGGCTGCTCCACAGGAACGTCCCCGGATCTCTGATGGATGTAGAGGTATACCGGCTAGACGATCGGATGTCTTCAATCCTGGGTGGAACTGATGGATGCAGTACTTCTCGGGTCTCCAATACCCCCAAGGCTGGAGATCCCACCAGAAGACTGGCACTCTGGATCCCGGTATTCAACCGGACGATGGAATACGATCAAACTTAAATGGAAAATACCCTGACAAGGGTATTGTTGAAGGACCAACTGGAGAAAACTGAAAAAACTTTTCCTCACCGATTTCATGCAAAGAGAAGAAAAAAATAGGGGGCTCCAATGGTGTAGGTCAAAAAAAATTTGGGTTTTTAATCAGAAAAACACCAACATACAAAGATAAAAAGTGATCACAGTTCATATATTAAAAGACAACATGGGAATGCATTTTGCTCAGGTGGGAAATCTGTCCACAGGACAAGTATTAGTTGTGCACTCCACAAATCTGGCCTTTCCTTTATGGAAGAGTGGCAAGAAGAATGCCATTGTTGAAAGAAAGCTATAAGAAGTCCCTTTTGCAGTTTGTAAAAAGCCATGTGGGGACACAACAAACATGTGGAAGAAGGTGCTCTGGTCAGATGAGACCGAAATTCATCTTGGCCTAAAAGGAAAACATGTGTGGTGGAAAACTAACACTGCACATCACCCTGAACACACCATCCCCACTGTGAAACATGGCGGTGGCAGCATCATGTTGCGGGGGTGCTTTTCTTCATCAGGGACAGGGAAGCGGTCAGAGTTGATGGGAAGATGGATGGAGCCAAATACAGGGCAATTTTAGAGAAAAACCTGTAAAGCCCAGTACACACGATCGGTTTTACCAATGAAAACAGTCTGATGGACTTTTTTCATCGTACAAACCGATCGTGTATGGGCCCCATCGGTCTTTTTTCCATCGGTGATTAAAAATAGAACATGTTTTAAATTTATCCGATGGAAAAAAACGATAGCAAATTCCGATCGTCTGTGTGGAACTCCATCGGAGAAAAATCCCACGCATGCTCAGAATCAAGTCGACGCATGCTCAGAAGCATTGAACTTAATTTTTCCGGGCTCGTTGGAGTGTTTTACATCACAGCGTTTGGGACGGTCGGATTTTTGACTGATGGTGTGTAGGCAGGACTGATGGAAGTCAGCTTCATCGAAAATCCAATGGAAAAATCCATCGGATTTTATTCCATCGGTAATCCAATCGTGTGTACAGGGCTTTAGAGTCTGCAAAAGACTTAGGACTGGGGCAGAGGTTCACCTTCCAGCAGGACAACGATACTAAACATACAGCCAGAGCTACAATGTAATGGTTTAGATCAAAGCATAATCATGAGTTAGAATTGCCCAGTCAAAGTCCAGACCTAAATCCAATTGAGAATCTATGTCAAGACTTGAAAATTGCTGTTCGCAGACGCTCTCCATCCAATCTGACAGAGCTTGAGCTATTTTGCAAGGAAAAATGGGCAAAAATCTCACTCCCTAGATGTGCAAAGTTAGTAGAGACATCCCCAAAAAGACTTGCAGCTGTAATTGAAGTCAAAGGTGGTTCTACAAAGTATTGACTTGGGTGGGGGGCTGAATACAAATTCACGCCACACTTTTCACATATTTATTTGTAAAACATTTTAAAAACCGTTTATCTTTTTCCTACCACTTCACAATTATGTGCCACTTTGTGTTAGTTTATCACATAAAATCCCAATAAAATACATTTACATGTAGCACTACCCCCGTAGGAGCTGCTGGTTTAAAGTTTTGGGCCTACCGTTACCTTTTCTGTTCACCGCACTCGTGTCAGGGATCCTTCTTGAAGAGCTTTTATAAAGGTTCACACCAACACTTGGATAAGTTTTCTTCAAGGCTTTATTTTATCAGTTCCAACAGAGGGATAGAGGGATAGGGGAGGTTCAGGTACCTTGCTTTGTGGATCACGGGCACAATCTCAGATCCAGAGGATAAATCAGTTCCACGCTGGATTTAGCAACCACCGGATAGGCCTATTATCACTGACCTAGCAGCCGGTGCGAAGCTCGTTCAAAAGTCTGTGCCACAGACTTGATGAGTGCCGTACCGTCGTTCCACAACCTTCCGCCATAAGATCGTGTAACCACACTGACACTTTGCAAATGTTCCTTACAAAAAAGTACACAGCTCATGGTGCCAGAATCTTTCAGCCATCTGGCAGCACCGTGAGGCAAACTGGCCAGGATGCGTCCTTCAATTGAGTCCCCAATTGTTTCCGCTTCTTCCCGTAGGCAAGACCGCGTAGGACCATCGCTGGACTAGTAGGCCCCAGCAACTCGAACCGAAAATGGCTCGTACATCCCTGAGGCCAGGAGGGCCCTCAGGTCAGGCTCTGGTAACGACCCCCGACAACGAACCCCAAAAGAGCGGTCTCCGTGTCTTAAGTTACCCACTCCCAGAATGCACAGCGGGTTGACCACGCCCCCTGAGCCACTTCTGGGAAAGGAATACCCAATACACCTAGCCTGCTACAGTTCCAACCCTGACCCGTGGTGACAGCGACACCCACTGTCAGGTGGAAAACACGCAACCCAGCTAGACTGACACAGAGCCAACAATTTAGCCTAATTCATCTGAGCTAAACTACAGCTCAGATATCTACCCAACAGGAGTAGGGCGCTACATACAAGTTTTGGTTGTAACATGACAAATTGTGGAAAATTTCAAGGGGTATGAATACTTTTTCAAGGCACTGTACATAGCAAAAGGCAACTTAGGCCTTCCAAATTACAGTTAAAAAAACAAGGAATACTGTATTTATTGGCGTATAACACTCACTTTTTTACCCTGAAAATAGAGGGTAAACTGTGCCTGCGTGTTATACGCAGGGGGCTGTGGAAAGTTTTTTTTCTGAAACTTCCCTCTTAAAGTTAGGGTGCGTCTTATACGCCTGTGCGTGTTATACGCCGATAAATACGGTAATTACTTCTAAAAATTTTACATTGGCAAATGTTTAGGGTGCGATTGAGATGCATTCTGGTATAAGTAACGCAACATAAAACAAACACAAGTCAAAAGCAACAATAAATTAAAGTATACAGCTCTATAAGACCCAATCCAAAATTCAAACCCTGAAGCCTCGTACACACGACCGAGTTTCTCATCCAAAACCGGCAAGAAATGTGCCGCGAGAGCTTTTTTGTCGAGAAAAACGTTTGTGTGTATGGTTTTACGACGAGAAATTTGCTGAGAATCTCGACGAGAAAATAGAGAACCTGCTCTCTATTTTCTCGTCAGGATTCCAGATTTCCTCGTCGTGTTTCTCGTCGGGCTGTTTTGTGACGAGAAAATGGTTCGTGTGTATGCTTTTACGACTCTTCCAAAAGCGCGCATGCTCACAAGCAACTAAGAGACGGGAGCGCATCTTCTGGTAAAACAAGCCTTCGTAATGGAGAGAGCACATTCGTCACGCTCAAAAATATTGCATCGTTTAAATGTTCTGCCTTGAAATCTTCGTTAGAATGTTACATTAATCAAAACGAGTGACCTTCTTTTGCTGCTGATATTCACACAGAGTTATGACTTATTTTTTAACCTTTTTCATGCTGCTCTTAAGAAGATTTATGAGTATTATATTGTGCAAGTTTTTAGGAATAATTTAAATGGTAATATTTTTAAAAATGATGTTAATTATAATTTCGCAATGTTTTGGTAGTGATCTCCCATTTAATTTTGGACTCTATATTAGTTAAATTTCCCACCATGTTTTTTTGATAATCAGATTTAGTTATTCTTTTGGGGGGTTGTTATCTGTCCCTTTTTTTGTCAGTCAAATGTATCTGCTTACTCCAAAGCTAGATTTTAATTTTTACAAATACACATAGTCAAGTATGAACGTAAACAAAAATCACATTTATTCATGTTTAAAAATAAAATAAAGAGAAGGCAGCGCTGGAGAACCTGCTGCCATTTGTGCATCCCAGGGACCCCAGAGCACACAGCAACCCTGTATGGACACTAAAATTGGGAGCTTGAGAAGGCCAACATTTCTGAACACAATCTGATGCTGGCCTCCCAGAGGTCAGGAACAGCAGCAGGTGAGATATATGTCCCAAGTCTGTGGTACTACAACAGGCTGCCTTCTGTCTGACCACAATGAAGCAAGGCCATCACTTCCTCTTCTTCCTGGCAACCTTCCCTGCAATCTTCCCTGAAGCCTTCCCTGCAGCCTTCCTTCTTCGTTTGGCTGGAGGCTGGCCCACTGGAGGGGTACTCCTGTCAGGAGGAGGAGGAGGAGATGTAGCAGAAGGGGGTGGGGCAGAAGAAGAAGGTGGAGGTGTAGCAGAAGGGGGTGGGGCAGAAGAAGAAGGGGGAGGTGTAGCAGAAGGGGGTGGGGCAGAAGAAGAAGGTGGAGGTGTAGCAGAAGGGGGTGGGGCAGAAGAAGAAGGGGGAGGTGTAGCAGAAGGGGTGGGGCAGAAGAAGAAGGTGGAGGTGTAGCAGAAGGGGGTGGGGCAGAAGAAGAAGGGGGAGGTGTAGCAGAAGGGGGTGGGGCAGAAGAAGAAGGGGGAGGTGTAGCAGAAGGGGGTGGGGCAGAAGAAGAAGGGGGAGGTGTAGCAGAAGGGGGTGGGGCAGAAGAAGAAGGGGGAGGTGGAGGTTGAGGTTGGGTCAGTTGTGCCACCTCACATATGTCGGTATTGGGGGTAATTTTCTCCATCACCCCCTTGTTGAGCAAGGTGATGAGCAGGGGCTCGCATAGGAGGCGTTGCTCCATGCTCATCACCTTGAACTTAGCCTCCACTAGGCCGGCAATGGCCTCTTCAGGGGATGTGGGCTCCTGGAGGGTGGCATGGGCCTCACGAATAAGGGCCATTGCTGCCTCACTCGTGCTCCTGTCCCTCCTGCCTCTTTTGTGAAGCCGGATGGGAGGCACCTGGGATCTGGTGCTTCTCCTTTGCCCTGCCACCTCCTGTCTGCCACTGGGCCCTGCCACCTCCTGGCTGCCACTGGGCCCTTCCTCCTCCTGCCTGACAGTTTCCAGACCCTCCTCCTGGCTGATTTCATCCTGTGTATGAAAAAGGGACATAGTTTAATATGTTCGTTTAATCTTTGCATCAAACTTTGTAATCCGGATTGAAGCAATTAGAATGTAAATCCATAAATCCTTGCTTTAAATTTACCACTACATCAGATTGACTATTTAGCACCCAATTAAGTGCAGAATAATGTCTACAGATCTTGATTTCACTTGTGCAATCCAAAATAGTTTATGTTTGTCATCTTGACATATTTGTCAAACATTAAGTTTATCCCAATACATTTTCGAAAAATACTACACCTGGCTCCAGATGGCCAAATCAGGATCATCCAGGATGGCTGCCTCCGCTTGCTCCAGAGAAGGCTCAGGTTGGCTGCAGGGAAGTCTGGGGGGAAGAGTGGAGAGTGATGGCCTTGTGTCAATGTGGTCATCCAGGAAGGACATCCTGTTGTAGTACCACAAAATCGGGACATACACATCATCTGCTGCTGCTCCTGACCTCTGAGAAGCCAGCACCTTAGAGCATTCAGTCCTGTAGGTACCTCTCAAGCTCCCAATTTTAGTGTCCACTTGTTTTGCTGTGGCTGTGGGCACCTTGGTATGTACAAATGGGAGCAGCTTCTCCAGCGCTGCTTTTCTCACCCCTCTTTTTTTGTGGATGGGGTTTTTCGTCTCCCACAGAGCGGGCAGCTCCCTTACCCGGTCAATAAATTCCGCCAGGAAATCCTTGTCGCTTATAAAGACATTCATATTGTATCTGCAAGTTAAATAAATTATATATAACTAATGTGAGGCAAACAGTCTAACCTCCTTAACATGCTAGTCACCATATATATCCTCCAACATTCTCAAGACAGTATAGGCCAACAATTTGTACAAGTCACAAAATCACATACCTTCGTTCGCACGTCCGTCACTTGAACTCCTCTCTCCGCACACCGAACGTACTATAGTCACATGTGTGTTTGCTATATACACACCACGCATGCGTCAAAATACGAACACGTCGCTCCGCACACGTCGCCCGCCCATGACGTTCTAACTAACATCTTTTCCCCGCCCCTTCTCTTTCGGCGCGCAGACAGATATGGCGGAGTTACAGCAGGTGTCTGATAATTCCGCAACTAACGAGGAGGAGACAAGCCCGGAGACCGAGGAAACGTCACGATCAAGGAGGAGATTCAAGGCATCGAATATGTCTTTGGCGGAGATGGCGGAGATGGTGGACATCTTGCTCAAGGCTGATTATGATGCCAAGCATGGGCCGTATAGCAAACCAAATAGAAGGAAGGCCAAAATCCTCACTAAAGTCGTGAAGAGTCTGAAGGCGAATTTCGGGGTGAAACGCTCAAATGAGCAGCTCAGAAAGAGGTGGTCAGACCTCAAACTGAGGGAGCCAGAGCAGTTGAGGAGCATAAAGAGAATGCTCGCTAAAAGTAAGTAAAATGTAGACTTTTCTGATATTAATCTTTTTCTAAACTGACATGTTGCTCTTTATTTTGGTTTCTCATATTGGACTCGCTTCCAAAATGTAATATTTTGAACTTGGTTGGGCACAGTAATCGTTCGTTACGTTACCGACACTTCGTTCGGCCACTATCCGCGGTTTTGGCTTATTTTAGAGCCACAAAAGTAATTATACATCTGCCATTTTTGCTCCAAAATTGTGGCGTATTTTTTCGTCTAGATGATGTGTTTGTAAAGAGAATGAAATGCAAACTTTTATCAGTGTAAAGGAGAGGACACTCAGCAGCTGCTTCCACATCTGTACTTTGGAGCACTATAGTGTGGGCCACCAGACCCGCCTTTTTTGGGTGTCCCACACAGGTGCATACGAGAATTTTTGTGGTGCCTCCATGTCAAATAAATTACATCCAAAGGTGAATACTAAGCATATTCTTGGTCATAAATAATGCATTCTTCTTTAAATTCCGCCCAAACACACACTTGTACCACACTTCCAATCAATTTAGCCTGTTTTTATTTTAACATTGAGATTTACAGTGTGATAAATTGACCTTTTGTTTGCTTCTCATAGGGGAGAGAAGACTGGGAGGAGGACACTCCAGGGAGCACATGCACCCCACAACTTCCAAGCAACCCCAAACTCCCAAAGACCCACAACCGAAAGATGTGCAGGAAGTTGAGGTGGAGGAAGCAGAAGTGCAGGAAGGAGAGGTGGATGACGTTGTGGATCTGGTCACCACAACAGGTCAGTATCTGTCACCACAGCTTCAGGTAAGAGATGTAGGCCTGCAGAGTTATAATACCTTTTGTTTTTTGTTTTTAGGGGATATAAATGTTGTGAAGGATAGTACACGGTTCTCTGCTGACAGTGCCCTCCGCCTCATCCAGCAAGTGATGGAATGTAGCACGGAACTGGACCTTATTAAACAAAGAATCCATGTGATGGAACAAACATTTAAAGACATTCTCGATGTTTTGGGGAGAATTCAATAAGCCATCCAAACACATTTGTTTTTACATGTTTGTTTTTGCAACTTTTCGATTTTTTTTGACAATCAAACCAGCCAAAAATTGAATCTGCACACAGTGTGTCAACATGTGCTATCTGCCATCAGGGGATATCCATGTACGTCTTTTGTGGGTGCAACCCCTTCCTCGTATCTAAAGTCGGTGAACTGAGGAAGGGGTTGCACCCCCAAAACACGTCCATTGATCACCCCTGATGGCAGATAGCACATGTTGACAATAGGGATCAGGATTGTAAACTTCATAGATGTAAAAAATCCCAAATGTGTGCATATTCAATTTTTGCCTGGGCAAGGGGTGGCAGGACCCCATATTAGGACGGGCACATAGAGACATAGTTTGTGTAAGTGAATGTCTCAGATTGCTCAGAGGTATCCAATGTTGTAATTTTTGGAATGCAACTGTTATTTTTGTATTTTCATAAGCAAAAAATTGCTGGGTTGGGGCCAGGCCAACCCAAAAAACCTGAAAAAACTAAAAATGGTGAGAATGTGCACAGAGTAAAATATTTGACCACAAACAACGTGTAGCTTCTTTTTATAATACCCTCTAAGCTTATTTGGTTATTTTGTAAGGTTACATAGTGAAATGGTTGTTATTTACTAAAGTAAAATACACTTGGCACTACAAATGCACAAAGACAAACTAGGAGACAGGAAAGAACAAATAATTAAAGGTTTAAACAAGCTTTTTATTGGGATCCTTAGACATAGGCTGGCATAGGAATTGCCTCCCTACCCGTGAAATACTCCATGTATTTGTCCCGAATCTCACGGGCATTTTGGGAGGGCAAGCCAGGACGGACAGATTCCAGGCCCGGCAGGGGATTTGCAGGGGAAAGTCCAGCCTCTGGCAAAACTGAGGCCATATAGGAATTTGATTTTTGGCTCAGAAAGTTGTGTAGCACACAGCAGCATAATACGACATAGTTTATTTTGTAGTCCGCCAAGTGTATTGAAGTCATAAAAAGGCGGAACCGGCTGGCCATTATGCCAAAGGCATTTTCGACAACTCTTCGGCCCCTGGCCAGCCGTTAATTGAACACCCTCTTCTCTGGGGTCAGGGTCCTCTGTGGAAATGGCCTCATAAGATGCCGTCCGAGTCCGAAGGCTTCATCAGCCAAGAAAACAAAGGGGAGTCCTTCAATATTCCCTGCATCCGGTGGCAATGCAAGGTCGTCACTCTGGAGACGGAGGGCAAACTCCGTCTGGATGAAGGATCCCCCATCGGACATCCGGCCATTCTTCCCTACATCAACATAGAGGAATTCATACCGTGCTGACACCACCGCCATCAGCACAATGCTATGAAACCCCTTGTAATTGTAGTAGTAGGACCCAGAACGGGGTGGCGGCACGATGCGGACGTGCTTCCCGTCTATGGCACCACCGCAGTTGGGGAAGTCCCACCGCGTGGCAAACTCCGATGCCACAGTCTGCCATTCCTGTGGCGTGGAAGGAAGCTGTGGAGTGAAACAAGATGAAATAATATTAGAATACCAAAGTCAGACATTACAAGGAAATTTGATTAAAAAAAAAATCAAGGCCAACATCAATCAAATTCTACGTTTATTAAGGTGTTTAAAATAAGTATAAGGGAAGGCTCATTTATCAGATTCATCACCCCCTCTGATGGGCCATTACTAAATTATTTTGGGGGGGGGAAATGTGTTTGGCCACAGGATAGCATTGCAGTGGCGGTGCGTCCAGAGTGGGCGCTGGAGCACTGCCCCCTCTCTCCTGTGCCCATCACTCAGAACAATACATAGGTTCATGCGTTGCATTAACCTATGTATTGTCTATGCCGCCCACTATTCAGGTGGATGGCCTCTTGTTTAGCGACCGACATATGAATAATTGCGGCATTTAGGGGGTTCAAATTGCATAGCAGAAACAGGTAGTAAAATAGTCTTGCACATTACAACCTGAGGGATGTAATTGGCTTCCGAAAAGTAAAATAGGGGACGCAGGGGGGGGGGGGGCATTCCTTGGGGAAACACTGGCAGGCTGCTCTGCCAATCATGTTCACCAAGTCTGTTTAATGGTAACATGATTGGCTGATGCAACATCAAGGGAAGGAGAAGACATCAAGGACAGAAGAAGGATGGCGCTGACCACAAGAAGGTAAGTGCAGGGCTGGGGGGAAAATGGCTGCATTGGAGGGAACCAAATGGCTGCATTAGAGGGGACAACTGGGGGCGTTTAATAGGCACCTGAGCAAAAAAGGAGGAAGTTTAGTTCATAAATTGGGGTGGGACCCCCAAACATTTGGAGCAACAGGCGCCCCTGCTGGAAAAGTTAGTGAAGGGAAATATTTATGGAGGAGAAAAAAGGGGCAATCTAAAGCTTCCAGCATGCATGGGGACAAAGGGGACATTCTCAGCATATTACAATCATGGTAATTAGGGAAGGATGAAAGAAATACAATACATTAGCATACATGTAATATATAAAATGTGATGTTAATGGAGAAAACTTACCCTAATATAGTCCTCCTGCAGGACTTGTATAATAGCAGAACAGGTGTCTGGGATTATGAGGCCCAGAGCCTGGGGGGAGATGCCTGTGGTGAACTTCAAGTCCTGAAGACTTCTCCCTGTCGCCAGGTAACGTAACGTGGCGATGAGCCTCTGCTCAGCACTGATGGCTTCCCGCATAACGGTGTCCTGCCTGGTAATATAGGGGGACACCAAAGCCAACAGTTCCTGAAATACGGGGTCAGACATCCGCAGAAAATTCCTGTAGTCCTCAGGATTATTCTCAATGATCTCCCGCAGCAGAGGCATATGGCAGAATTGGTCCCGCTGGAGCAACCAATTCTTGGTCCATGAACTCCTCCTCACAACATTCATGGACTGGTCTTGGTCCAAAACAAGCAGACCAACACCAAGCACACACACAGCACGAACTCGACGACGAGAACGTCCAGGCGACATGGCTAATAAGAAACGGTCGTCTTATCAGAACGTACAGAACAGAACGCACTTTAGAACAGCAAGGCCTATGAATAACGAACTGAAAAACAGAAATGAACAGGCAAGAACGCACTGTAAAACAGATACGACCTGCCTAGACGCCCTGAAAGTCAAGATACGAACCCACAAGCACAAACTGAACCGCAGAAAACGATCTGAAAAGTACGAAGACTGAAAAGCGCGAATCGTCTCTTCCCAAACTTTTACTTCACACGCGGTAACACGAGATCAGCAAAAGCAGCCCAAGGGGTGGCGCCAAGAAAAAAGATCTTCCCCTTTATAGTGCCGTCGTACGTGCTGGACGTGAGCGCGGAGAACAACGAGGAAATTGGGAAATGTCAGTATGTACGCATAGAAAGCTTGACGAGAAAATTGACAAGCTTAACAAAAATCTCGTCGAAAAAAACGACGTGTTTTTTACGACGAGAAAATCGGTCGTGTGTACGAGGCCTGACATTCAGATTCTTCAGAAATACTTCACAAACATATTAGAAGCAAAATACACATAGTTGCAAACATTATGTTTGCTGGATCCCATTAAACTGATGGGGAGCCCATGAATCGAAAGCAGTCTGGAGGGGGTGTGGCCAACCAATGGTGGAGTGAGGACGTGTGTGCTCTCAGCTCCGCTCACACCACAGCTTATTTCAGCTTTCCCAGGGGCATAATCGGCCCGGGAACTCACCGGATCATGTCCCAGCGAACGAGGGCGTCCTCTCAGCCTCCGGAGACAGACCGGGCGACACAGGGAACGCAGAAAACAGACTCCAAGATGGCGGCGGAGAAGAAAGGCCCCAAACAGCATGCGGATGCAGCTTCTGGGCCGGCGGCCTCTCCTATCCCATCTCCTCAGCTGGTGAGTGATACGGCTCCCCCTGCATCCCCAGGCTCCCCTTCCTCACAGGGATTAGGCCCGGATCCTATGGACTTGCTGGGTGATGAAAACGGCACATATGATGAAAAGAGGCACATATGGTCTCTCCCTACTAGGGAGGACCTGGAGCATTTCACTGCCAGGATTGAGAAGGCTTTCACCCAGGACATAGCCCAGCTTAAGACTGACACTGCACACTTGGGGGGCAAACTGGAGACCTTAGAGCAGCGATTTTAGGACTCTCTCCCCAGTATAGCCCTGCTGCAAGAGACATGTAATGCACAGAGTCACAAGATGGAGGCCTTAATATCCCAAATGGATGATTTTGAGAACCGCAGCAGGCGAGCTAACATACGCATTTGTGGTATGCCAGAAGCCACTGCGCCACGGGATATAATCCCTTCTTTGGAGGGGGTGTTCAGGGAAATACTGGGACTTCCAGCCACCACCCCGATAGAGATAGATCGGGCTCACAGAGCCCTGAAGCCGCCTTCCCAGGACCCTGAATCCCCACGGGACATTATCTGTAAACTCCATAAGAATACTTTAAAGGATCGCATAATGCAGAAGATGAGGAATAAACCTTATTTTGACTTTGATGGAGCTAAACTTTTTTTTCTACCAAGACCTCTCCCGGCGCACTCTTATGCAACGCAGGGCTCTGCGACCCCTGCTGTCTGCTCTTCAGGATGCAGGCCTCTCTTACCAATGGGGCTTTCCCTTCAATCCTCAAGTAATGCATGAGGGGCGTCAGGTGACGCTACACACTAAGGATGATCTGCCACACTTCCTCATGGCCCTGCACCTTGGAGATGTGGACTTCCCTGACTGGAGAGGAGTTCCAGTCCTACCAGCTCTCCCTCTCTCGCAGCCCTGGCAAACCGTGACGGGCAGGGGACGCAGGAGGAACAACAGACGCCGCAATGCCAGCACCTCTTCCGGCCCTGCATCCGCCAGAGACTAAGGTGTCCTTGCCCTTCAGTAAAAGATGACCCATCTGCACCTTCTCCCTTAACTGGGTTTGACGGACCCTGTGGTAGTTTTGTTTTCATTTTTTTTTTTTGTGTTCTTGGCTTCCATAGACTGCACTGTGGACAGCAGAACTCCATCTTCAGGGGGGGTCGGGGGTGTTTTGTTTTGTGCTTTGCAGCCCTCTATCATCTGAAGCCGCAGACTCACCTCTTCCTGTCTAAGAGGCTTGGCTAAGGACCTGCACTGGGAGTGCCCCCTGATAGTACTTTGTTGCCTCATAGAGGCGGTGTGGGTGGAGTGAGGTTCTTACCTCCCTCATGTTGGTCTATGTTCCCCCAGTAGGCCTACCCACAGTGGGTGTTTTCCCTTTACGGGATGGTGGGCTTCGACCAGGGGCCTTTCTTGTGGTGGGAGGGTACCCCGGGTCGGGCTCGCTTCGTGTGCTTTTTCTTGGTGGTTTGGCTAGACACGGCTCGCTTTGGCGGGCTGTGCCTCTTGACCTGCTTAACCACTTGGCGACAAAAGACGTTTACAGGGCGGCGCCTTCCTGCCGGGAGGACGTCCATGGACGTCCTCCTGTTTACTTCCGCGATGCGCGCCGCCGCGGGCACGCATCAGGGAAAAGCTGTGCCGGCCGTGTCACGCGGGTGGCGATGCGCGTGCCTGGCGGCCACGATGTCTACCAGGTACCCGCGATCGGCTGTCACAGATCCACGTCCTGCTAGGGAGAGGAGACTGATGCTGTGTCCCTTGTACATAGGGACAACCATCGGTCTCCTCCCCCAGTCAGTCCTCTCCCCCCACAGTAAGAATCACTAATAGGGAACACATTTAACCCCTTCCTCGCCCCCTAGTGTTAACCCCTTCCCTGCCAGTCACATTTATACAGTAATCAGTGCATATTTATAGCACTGTTCGCTGTATAAATGTGAATTGTCCCAAAAATGTGTCAAAAGTGTCCGATGTGTCCGCCATAATGTCGCAGTCACAATAAAAATCGCAGATCGCCGCCATTACTAGTAAAAAAAAAAAATTTTTTAAAAAATGTCATAATTCTATCCCCTATTTTGTAGGCGCTATAACTTTTGCGCAAACCAATCAATATATGCTTATTGCGATTTTTTTTTACCAAAAATATGTAGAAGAATATGTATCGGCCTAAACTGAGAAAAAAAAAGTTTTTTAAAAAAAAAATTGGGATATTTATTATAGCAAAAAGTAAAAAATATTGTTTTTTTTCAAAATTGTCAGTCTTTTTTTGTTTATAGCACAAAAAATAAAAACCGCAGAAATGATCAAATACCACCAAAAGAAAGCTCTATTTGTGGGAAAAAAAGGACATCAATTTTGTTTGGGAGCCACGTCGCACGACCACGCAATTGTCTCTCAAAGCGTGACAGTGCCGAAAGCTGAAATTTCGCCTGGGCAGGAAGGGGGTATATGTGCCCAGTAAGGAAGTGGTTAACTGTGTTATTTTCTGTGCTCTTATGTTGTTTTTTTCTGTGTGTCTTTGTGTTGTTTCCCCTGCCTGCCCTACTCTAATCTTCTCTCCTCTCCACTTCTTCCCTTCTCTCCGCCTGGAGTTTTCCCAGGTACTCCTTCCTCAGAATTGCTCCTGTTGGGTTCAGCGGCTACTCCTTGGCTCTGACGGACTTCCCCGGTCTCCATGGCTTCTGTTAAGGTAGTATCTTACAATGTTCGGGGTCTTTGCTCTCCACACAAAAGGGGCAAGTTATGGCTGGAACTGAAACGTTTGGGGGCGCAGATAGTGTTTCTGCAGGAGGCCCACTTCTCCGTCCAATCCACTCCGAAACTCCTTACTCATTTATTCAACCAATGGTTCCTTAGCACCTCCACGGTTCCTAAGGCCAAGGGAACGGCCATAGCCATTCACAAGTCCTGCCCCTTCCACCTTAAAGCACATTTCTCAGATCCTATGGGTAGGTTTGTCCTTTTAAAAGGGGATATAGCTGGGACTCTTTACACCTTTGCTAACGTATATGCCCCTTACGCTAACCAGTTGACTTTTGTAGTTGCTGTACTAGACCACCTCACTGAATTTCGAGAACGTCATCTGATCTTAGGGGGGGACTTTAATATTAGCCCGGATCCCTTATTCGACACTTCTCATAGTCGCTCAGCCCATTCCCATGCGTTCCTGAAAAGGTTTAAGAAAACTATCCAATCCTATCTCCTGTTTGACAGCTGGTGAGTGCTCCAACCCTCAGCGAGAGATTATAGGTATTATTCTAAAGTTCATGATGTGTACACTCGTACAGACCTCATATTTGTAGATCAGCATACCCTTGAGCTACTGCAGACAGCATCCATAGAGAACATTACCATATCTGATCATGCTGCAATCACAATTCAATTACCTTTAAGGTGTCTCAGGGTGCACAGCGCCCATGGGCATGGCATCTGAACGAGAATCTATTGGATGACACTGTAATGGTGGCAGAGGTTTCAGAGGTCATGACACACTATTTTAAAGAAAACACTACCGAGAATGTCAGTGAGGGGATGATCTGGGAGGGTCACAAAGCTGTCATAAGGGGGGAGCTGATTTCACAAGGGGCTAGGTGCAAGAGGGCGCAACAGGCAGATTTTCAGAGGATCTTGACAAATCTCCAACAGGCGGAGCTTCATCATAAGCGCTGCGGAGACCCAGAGGCTTTGGAGAGACTGCTGAAGCTTAGAGGACTATTCTCTCGATTTTTGGACCGTAAGGTTTGCAGACAGCTCTGTTACCTTTCTCATAAGTATTATGAGCATGGTAACAAATGCAGCAGGATGCCCGCTAGGGCCCTCAGGAAATGCAGGGCCCAGACTCTTATTCATAAACTTCAATCCACCTCGGGTGGGTTAGTTTTTCACTCCTCCAAGATTGTCTCTCTGTTCCGTGATTACTATGCAAAGCTCTACTCTTTGGACTCGGCTGCTACACCAGAGTCTGCGGCCTCTAAGGAGTATCTGGTAAACGCTGGGCTCCCCTCCTTGTCCGAGGAGCAGCAGGCAGAGTTGGAGTCCCCTGTGATGCCCTCTGACATCGAGGCGATCGTTAAATCCTTGCCGAGTGGGAAGAGTCGGGGCCCGATGGGTATTCAAAGGCGTACTACAGCACCTTTCTCCCGATCTTAGTCGGCCCTATGTGCAGATATTTTAACTCGATTGCCAGGGGGGACCCGATCCCTCCCGAGGCCTTGTTGGCCCACATTACAGTGCTTCCTAAAGAGGGCAAGGACCCTTCCCTGGCTCAGAGTTATAGGCCAATATCGTTACTGAATGTGGATGTTAAAATCCTTGCTAAAATATTGGCCAATTGCCTTAAACATCTAGTTCCAAATATCGTACACACAGACCAAACAGGTTTTGTCATGGGGGCGAGGCCCAAGACAATTCGCTGCAAGCTATACATCTGATTCATTGGGCACGCTCTAATCCAAAATAGACCCCATATTTGGTTCTCTCAACGGACGCTGAGAAGGCCTTCGACCGGGTCGACTGGTCCTTCCTGCGTGCGGTCCTAGAGTCTGTGGGTCTAGGCCCATTTATGTTGACTTGGATCATGGCCTTCTACTCTACCCCAAGTGCCCAGGTCAAGGTGAATGGCATTCTCTCCTCAAGGTTTCCAATTAAAAATGGTACGAGGCAGGGCTGCCCCCTCTCACCCCCGTTTGCCCTTACCCTGGAACCCTTGTTACGCAGGGTGAGGGCCAACCAGGACATCAAAGGATTGACAGTGGGAAGCATGGAGCATAAGCTTTCGGCTTATGCGGATGACGTCCTGTTCCATATTACCGAACCCCTCATCTCGGTGCCGAACTTCATGAAAGAACTCCATGAGTTTGGAGCCTTGTCCAATTTTAAAATTAATTACTCGAAGTCTGAGATTTTGCCGATAGTGCTCCCTCTGTCACTCAAAGATAGCCTGAAAGCGGCGTTCCCTTTCACATGGGCTAGGTCCTCTATAAGGTACCTGGGTATCAAACTGACTGACCGCTATGAGACTCTGTATCACGCCAACTATCCCTCCCTACTGACGACCATTAAAACTGACCTCTCCCATTGGACTAAAATGGCCTTTACTTGGCTCGGGCGGGTGAACATTATTAAGATGAATGTGCTTCTCAGAGTCCTATTCTACTTGCAGATGTTGCCAATTCCCCTACCGGGTACTTTTTTCACTACAATTAATAGCATGCTCATAGATTTTGTGTGGAGTGCAAAGAAGCCTAGAATAGCCAGGAGGGTGCTGAAACGATCTAAGAGGGCTGGGGGTTTGGGGATTCCGGACATTCGACAGTATTACAGGGCCATTGTCCTTCAAAGGATTCTGAACTGGAGGTTCCACACCCGCACTAGACTTTGGGTTCCCCTGGAAAAGAGCATGGCTGGCAGGGACTTGGCCTACGCCCCATGGCTCGCGAAGGAGCATAGGGGGCTGTCTGATTTGACATCTCCCCTAACGAGACAGGCCCTTAGGGTTTGGGACAAGATTAACACCTCATACTCTTTGGCACCTCCTGGGTCCCCATTGGCTCTGCTAGGGGGCTTTTTTTGGTTCCTCCCGGGGAGCAAAGGGCTTTTTTTAGGAACTGGGTGGATGACCCTAATGCTCCCTTTGGTAAACTTTTGGAGGGTAGAAAACTCCCCCGTTGGAATCTCTTAGGGCACGCCATGGCACTTTCCCAATGGACACGCGCAGCTTAGCCATTTTTTTGCCACGCAGGTTACTCCTATTCGTACCCCCTCTCAACTCTCACCCTTTGAGCTTCTCTTTGTCGCGGAGGATCCCATCTCCCACATGATATTCGAGCTCTACCAGCTACTGGGCTCGTCCGTGAAGGAGATCAAGCCGGCCTACATTAGGGAATGGGAGCGAGACCTAGGGACAAGGATCTCAGAGGCGCAGCTGGCCCCCCTGTACCGCCTAACCCACTCTAGCTCCATAGAGTCTAGAACGCAAGAAATGAACTACAAGTTACTGACAAGGTGGTACAGGGTGCCAGCTGTGCTCTCACGCATTTACCCCGCTGTATCTGATTATTGCTGGTGAGGCTGCGGCCTCCGTGGCACCTTGCTTCACATATGGTGGGAATGCCCGAAAATCCAACCTTTCTGGGAAACAATTAGGCAACAAATTAGGGCCATACTGGATATAGACGTCCCACTTTTGCCAGTGCACTTTCTTCTCCATGTACCATCTATGCCGATCAGCCGTTACAGGAAATGTGTACTGCCACATCTCCTAAACGCTGCCAGGTGCTTGCTCCCTATTTATTGGAAGTAGGCTCATGTACCTGGTCTCGAGGACTGGTCCAAGAATATACGGGAGATTAAGGAGGCTGAAGAATGGGTGGCAAATTGTAATGGTACAGGTGAGCGCTTTCAAACCATCTGGACCGCTTGGTTGCAACATACTTCAGGTGGGGAGTTTGTTCCCTCTAGCCTGAACATCGCCCTGTTGGAACTTGCGGAGCCTTCTCTTAGGGGACGTAGGGTTAACATGGCGCAGGCCCCGGAGACAGAGACCGGAGACGCGGGAGTCCGAATATTGAGCTGAGCGCTAACAGCCTTCCCTTGGTTGGTAGAGCCGTGTGACGCTATGGGTGCATGCCTGGTGGAGGTAGTCCTATTCCCCTCTACTTCTTTCTTCTATTCCCTTTTTCTGGCTTTCCTACCCTGCTGTTTCCCGTTTATGTCTGTCTGTCTTGTCTGTTTTTTGCTCAGTTTTTATTTTCTTACTCTTTTTGTAAGATAACACATGGATCCTCACATACTTGCTCAGGTCAGGTTGTTTACTGGCTGCGGGGGTTGGCCCCTTGCCTGGGCCTGATCTTATTATGCAGTTGAAGTTTCTTCTCCTTCTGTTTGGGGGAAGAGATTCCTAGACGAGCGGGGTCCCCCACCTCTTTGTGCCCAAGGGCCGGATTTCGGCCGGGGAGGGTTTGATGGAGGCTATTTTGGCCATCCCCTCCCCATATGGGACCGCGGGGATGTGAGGGCTCCTTGAATAGCTTGGTCCATGACCCCGGGAAATGTTAGCGGACTAGTAGGCAAGTTGGGGGGGATAGGTTCCCCTCGACGGAATTGTTACATTAACTAGGAAATGGTACCTTGTTCTTTAGTTGCTGAGTTGTACCTTTTGCACCGTACAGGATTGTATGCTCGATGTGGACCATGCATGCCGTAAGTTGCACTTTTATTTGTGTATACATGCTTTTCTCAATAAATACAGATTTAAAAAAAAAAAAAAAGCAGTCTGGACCCCGAGGTACAATTAATCCTCTACTGAGACTTCGGATTAAGTCTGCACAATACGAAAGGTAACTGGCCATGGAACACAGAGACTAACAGGAAATCCTATGGCTTGGAATACGATAATGTCTAATAAAAATCCAAGGCAAATGCAGGACACAGAAAGAATCCTGTCAAGCCATCTGCTGCCTGAATCAAGAAAGCAGGTGTTTGATACTTGATGCATAAGTCACATATCAAATCCACCAGCAGATGGAACTTCTTTATTAAGCATTTATCAAAGGCTATCTGTTTAACTCCTGCCTTCCTGTAATCATGTTATGAGTTGCCATTTCTGTAAAAGTGTTAGTATATTTAGGAAATGACGCTCCACACAAGTTGTACATCATTTATTTGTATTATCACGCACATAATTTACTATATAATTGTTACATCCAACAATGGGATGTTTACGAGCCCCCTTCATAGGTACCAACATCTCCCCAGCTTATTTGTGCTGCACGATCTTTGGCCATCTAGATTGGCCAGCCAGGGAATGACAACTCTTGTGCGTGGGAGTTCTTTATTTCTGGTGCTGAGTTGTGCCAATAATGTACACTAAGCTACCCAAGTGTAGCTCAGTGCACATTCTAAATACAATTGCTAAGCAGGAAGGTAAATTTGTATTGTTGCAAAAAATACATAGCGTATCTCTCTTGCAAAAAAAGTGCCTGCCTGCTCTTAGCTTTTTTTTATTTGCACTTAAAGCATTACTAAACCCAGGGCCCTGCATTCACTATATCTGGTCTCCCACAGTACACAGAACATGGAAATGCAATTACTTAGTAAATATAAACTGCCACTGTAAATACCTTTCCTCATCAGCAGTATATACTGTAGCAGTCTTGTGACTTTTATCAGCGTCTGGTTAAAGCTTGTAGGAGGAGTTTTCATTCTCCTCTGACTGCCCTATGAGGCTGCAGGACCCCTGACCCTCTGTCTGAACAGTGCTGATCACATGCACCCTACTAAAATAAAAAAATAAAAAATAAAATAAAGAATGCTCTAACAATACACACCCAACTGAGCATGTGCATAGTGCCTCCATGGATCGAACAGCCATTTTACACAATGCGGAGAATTAACCCCTTAGGTTCCACAGTGAGTATAACAAGCATGCTTTACTGCATATACAGACTGATTTTACTGTTGTGGGTTTATAACACTTAAAGTTCTGCTTTAAGCTGAAACCAGCAATTCTTCAATGTGTGCCTTTCAGCTGAAACCAGAAATTGCCTAAAAAAGCCTTTCTAGCCACCCTCCTATCTTTCAGGTCCTAGTACAAGCCCATTTCCCCTTACCTGGGTCTGGATTATGAAGCTGATGAGGCCTCTAGAGGCAGCAGGCCTGTCCCCCTCTCCATTCAAAGCCTGGGAGGCAAACGACTAGGTCCCTGGTCTCACATCCTTTCCAGGTGAAGCCTGGGAGGCAAAAGACTGGGTCCCTGGTCTCAAATCGTCTGTAGGCAAAGCCTCGGAGGTAAAAGACTGGGTCTCTGGTCTCACATCCTCTCCAGGCAAAGCAAAAGACTGGGTCCCTGGTCTCACATCCTCTCCAGTCAAAGCCTGGGGGACAAAAGACTGGGTCTCTGGTCTCACATCCTGTCCAGGCAAAGCCTGGGAGGCAAAAGACTGGGTCCCTGGTCTCAAATCCTCTCCAGACAAAGCAAAAGATTGGGTCCCTGGTCTCACATCCTCTCCAGGCAATGCCTGGAAGGCAAAAGACTGGGTCCCTGGTCTCAAATCATCTCCAGGCAAAGTAAAATATTGGGTCCCTGGTCTCACATCCTCTGCAGGCAACGCCTGGAAGGCAAAATACTGGGTCCTTGGTCTCAAATCCTCTCCAGGCAAAGCAAAAGATTGGGTCCCTGGTCTCACATCCTCTCCAGTCAAAGCCTGGGAGGCAAAAGACTGGGTCTCTGGTCTCACATCCTGTCCAGGCAAAGCCTGGGAGGCAAAAGACTGGGTCCCTGGTCTCAAATCCTCTCCAGGCAAAGCAAAAAGACTGGGTCCCTGGTCTCACATACTCTCCAGGCAAAGCCTGGGAGCCAAAAGACTGGGTCCCTGGTCTCAAATCCTCTCCAGGCAAAGCAAAAGACTGGGTCCCTGGTCTCACATACTCTCCAGGCAAAGTCTGGGAGGCAAAGGCTCTTCTAGAAGGGTTCCCCCGAATCTTCATCTACTTTCCCAGCTCGCATTATTATGAATAAACCTCCTAGTGAATAGGTAAAATAAATATTCCTAACTCCTAATCATTTTCTAGCTATATCCACTGGAGCTTAAACCCCAGCAACAGGCAGAAGCAAACAATATTCTGAGCTTGGTGGGAACCCAACTGCAAATGCAGAAAACAATAACAATCAAAGCACAAGCTGACTACAGCCTATCTACCACTAGATTAACACCAGTCATACTCCTACTTTGGGAGGGTTGCAACACCTATAATATGTAAGTATGTTTCTACACAATCAGTCTTGGGATAGGAAGAAGGACGGGAGGCATACAGATAAATTGGCCCTCTCTCTTTAACATTTTTGTTCTTTGTGTTGAAATTCTTACCTAAGCAAACTCATACTTGTTCTGTCAAACCAATTTTCAGAACACACCTTAGTATTATTTTAAACAATTAGGCTTAATCCTTTTCAACCATACAACAGCCAGACTCACCCACCCAATTCTCCACGTGTCTTTGTTTGCACATTTTTTCTCCTATAGCACAACTAATTTCGAATTTGAGTTGTGAAGAGTGTAAATCTCTCCCTGCATTTATTTTATATCGTGTAATGCCTATAAATTAATTTTTCACTTTATTTGGCACACATGCTGGTACAGAACACAGGTTCTCATATCATATGGGTATAGGCAGGAGCAGACACTCTATAATTACTGGGAATACACCCCAGATGTACACAGACTGAAACATGTCTATGCCTGATTGTGGAACAGACAGGGACGGTGCAGATCAGTACAGGGAGCCAGGCGCTTTCTATATATAAACAGACGCTTGCCTGCAGCAGGTACGCTATTGTTTTAGTCTTATGATATAAGCACTTTGTGCTAATGTTATGTTACTGCTATGGAAAGTTGGTTATATATACAGCAAGAGCGCCACAGCATGTAAAGGAAATGTATTGCTGTTTTGTAGATACGTTTGTTATTTATTAATTTATTATTGTCGGGACTAAGAAATTAAGTTTTAAAAAAAAAAATCTTAATTGTTTAGTCAGTTAAAATGGAACTACACTGCATCTAAGAAACAATAACCAAAAAACGCTACTGTAAAGGAAATTTGTAAGTTCTGTATATAATTGTATTCTATTTTGTATGTTTTGCACACTGCCCTCACTGTGCACACGGCACTAATAATGGTTTCAGTACATGTTTGCATTCTTTCGAGTCTTGATTAGAATAAGCCTGCCTATGTTACGCCCCTTTTTACCATAAAAGTACTATTGTAATATTAATGTGATACCTACGTAATCATGTGTATAAAAACCTTCAATTGCGTCATAATAAAGCAGAACAGTTATTTGGAAAGATGCTGAGTGTATCTTTTGTGTCTGTTCCCTACTGCAGTAGTTATTATTAATGTGGAACCACTAATAAATATGAGGATAGGAGTTGCCTATCTATGAAATGTCCAGCTCACTACTTAATTCATTTTTTATATTAAAAGCAAACTCCCCTATCTGCCATGTCTCTATACTTTATTTTACTGAGAAACCACTTTGAAAAACACCCCCTAGCATTTCTGACTGTGGATATCTTAAATGAGGGCAAATTATTTATGTAAGATTTATTTCCTGGAATCCAGCTGTCCTTAGCTCAGGCATGCAGGCAAGAGGGTGTGTTTTAGCTGAGAAAACCCCTCCTCCCCTCCTGTAGACTCCTGGGATGTCTGACATCAGTTGCCTTGGCATGGAAAGCAGGAAGTAACTGACGAAATGTGAAAAAAAGTTTAAAACAAGTCAATACCTTCCTATCTATTTACTAATACTAGGAGAATAAGGATTAAAAATGACCAATGATGGTTGAGAGAGTGAAGTTCTGCTTTAAAATTAAATATTGTTTATTAATATTCTGTATTTCTCTACTAAACCAGGAGGTGGAGCTCTAATCTCCTTATCACTTGTACAGCTATGTATCCTTCTAAGCTGTGCTGAAAGAAGCTTGTAGTTTACAGCAACGTTTCTCAACTCCAGTTCTCAAGTACCCCAAACAGGTCATGTTTTCAGGCTTTCCATTAATTTGCACAGGTGATTTGATCAGTTTCATTGCCTTAGTAATTACCACAGCCGTTTCATCTGAGGGAAATCCTGAAAACATGACCTGTTGTGGGTACTTGAGGACTGGAGTTGAAAAACATTGGTTTAGAGATCTCAATAGCTCACCTTGAAATTTACACATGCAAGCAGATGGGTCACAAAAGTGATTCACCCCTTGAGACAAAGCAAGCAGCTTATGATTTGCTGTCTCCATAGGTATCTTATAGTATTCTGGCAATTCATTTTCATGTATCACGTTTCTACATACTATATATATATATATATATATATATATATATATATATTGTGAGGGGGTTAGCTCGGCAGCGGGTGTGTGTGACCCCCGGGATGGGCTCCCCACACAAAACAGGCCCAGCAAACGGAGGTTGTGGTTTTCAAAATCAAAAAGGTGCGGTTTATTTTCTATTTACAGTGACAAAACACAGCAAAGCAAAAGAAACATAACCAAAATAAATCCTGGTCAAGTTGACCTCTGACTAAACATACAGGTTTCCTAACTAACAACTGGGATCGGCCTAGGGCTGTCCTAGTCCCTAAGTCCCTGGTTTTAAATGTCCAAGCAAATAGCCACACAGGCTTTGTCTCACCGCACAGGGGTTCACTCTCCCTAGACAGTCCACACAGGTCTGGTTCCAGGCATGAGCTAACCCCTAATGAAGCTGGGAGTTCTTATAGAGGCCTAAATGAGCTGACAAGCTTCAGATGGTCTCATCAACTCCCTGTCTGCACGACGCCCAGCACTCTCCCTAGAGGTATGAGTCATCCATGAGCCCACTAGCCTTAGCTGGGCTTATACAACTCTCCACCTAGTTGTATAAGTCGGCGTAAAGCCTGAATCTGGGCGAAATATATCTACCCCCCTGGATGCAACCAGGTGACTTTACCTTCCTGCTGTCACATACCCCCCCTCTTGTTTTAACCTCGGGGTTGGAACACCAGCAATCAGGCATTCATGTACTCGAGACAAAGCATCCACATTCCCCATTTGAACGCCAGGGCGATGCTTTACTGTGAAGTTGAATTCCTGGAGGGCCAGGAACCACCTATTCACTCTTCTATTTGTTTCCTTGTTTTGAGCCATCCACTTTAACGGAGCGTGATCCGTAACCATGTCAAAGTGCCTACCTAGCAGGTAGTACCGAAGGGAATCTAGAGCCCACTTCACCGCTAAACACTCCTTTTCAACGGTGGCGTAATTTACCTCATGGGACTTCAACTTCCTGCTGAGGTAAATGACTGGGTGCTCTTCCCCGTTCCAGACCTGGGACAATACTGCTCCTAACCCCACATCTGACGCATCACTTTGTACGACAAAGTCTTTAGAGAAGTCGGGTGAGTACAACACTGGCTGGCTACATAAGGCTTGTTTCAAGAATTGGAATGCTGCCTCAGCCTCGGGGGTCCATTTAATCATGACCGACCCTTTCCCCTTCGTCAGGTTGGTTAGGGGCACAGCCTTAGAAGCAAAGTGGGGAATGAATCGCCGATAATACCCAGCGATTCCCAGAAAGGCTCGTACCTGCTTCTTGCTGTTGGGACGTGGCCAACTCTGGATGGCCTCGACTTTGTTGAGTTGGGGTTTTATTACTCCCCTCCCAATGGTGTACCCAAGATATTTGGCCTCCTCCTGCCCAATGGTACACTTCTTGGGGTTAGCCGTAAACCCCGCTTCCCGAACAGAGTCCAGGACTGCTTGCACTTTTGGCAGATGTGAGGCCCAATCTGTGCTATGGACAATTACGTCATCCAGGTAAGCCGCAGCATACTTCCGATGGGGCCTCAGCATCTGGTCCATTTTCCGCTGGAATGTGGCCGGCGCATTCTGTAACCCGAACGGCATTCTTTTATATTGGAACGCCCCGTCTGGGGTTACAAATGCGGTTTTCTCTTTGGCCGACTTGGCCAGGGGGATTTGCCAATACCCTTTTGTGAGGTCAAGAGTCGTCATGTATCGGGCTGTTCCCAGCCGGTTGATCAACTCATCTATACGTGGCATGGGGTAGGTGTCAAATTTTGTAACTTTGTTCAACTGACGAAAATCGTTACAAAATCGCCAGCTCCCATCCGGTTTAGGCACCAACACGATGGGACTAGACCAATCACTTTGGGACTCCTCTATCACCCCTAAGTTCAGCATTTTCTGTACTTCCTCCCGTATTGCCTCCCGTCGGGCCTCTGGGATCCGATAGGGTTTTAACTTCACCCTTTCACCGGGCGGGGTAATGATGTCATGCTCTACCCCAGATGTTTGTCCCGGCAGCTCAGAGAATACCTCCTTGTTGCGAAGCACAAACTCCTTAACCTCCTGTTGTTGGGGTTGTGACAAGGTGGCTGCTATTCCAACCTCAGGAATCACGCAACCAGTTTGAGCTGGTGACCAAGTGTCTGCGACTAGGGACTCTCTATCCCTCCAGGCTTTCAACAGATTAACGTGATAGATCTGTTCGGGCTTTCGCCTTCCTGGTTGTCTGACCTTGTAATTCACTTCGCTCACTTTTTCCATTATCTCGTAGGGGCCTTGCCATTTGGCAAGGAATTTACTTTCAACCGTAGGGACAAGTACCAGTATCCTATCCCCCGGGGAAAAGGTACGGGTCTTGGCTCCACGGTTGTACACTCTCTGCTGTGCTAACTGCGCTTGGGCCAAATGTTCCTTCACGATGGGCATTACCTGTGCAATTCGGTCTTGCATCAGGGCGACATGCTCAATCACACTCCTGTGGGGAGAACTCTCACTTTCCCAAGTTTCCTTGGCAATATCCAACAGCCCTCTTGGGTGTCTCCCATACAGTAACTCAAAGGGGGAGAATCCCGTAGAGGATTGGGGCACCTCCCTAATAGCAAACATCAGATAAGGAAGTAGACAGTCCCAATCCTTTCCATCTCTATCCACCACTTTCTTCAACATTTGTTTTAGGGTTTTGTTGAATCTTTCAACCAGCCCATCAGTTTGGGGGTGATACACAGATGTACGTAATTGCGTCACTTTGAATAATTTACACAGCTCCTTCATAACCCGGGACATAAAGGGTGTACCTTGGTCCGTAAGCAGTTCTTTACAAATACCCACCCGGCTAAACACAAGAGATAGCTCTTTGGCTATGGTTTTGGCCAAGGTATTTCGGAGAGGGATCGCTTCTGGATAACGGGTGGCATAGTCCATTATAACTAATATGTACTGGTGCCCCCTAGCGGACTTGATTATAGGACCTACCAAATCCATGGCGATCCTCTCAAACGGGACCTCAATGATGGGTAGAGGGACCAGCGGGCTACGGAAATGTGGCATCGGGGCCGACCTCTGACACACAGGGCAGGAGGAACAATAATTTTCTACGTCCTTCATCACCCCCGGCCAATAGAATCTCTGTAATACCCTCTCTCGGGTTTTCTCTGTCCCCAGATGACCTCCAAGAATGTGCCCATGGGCCAACTCCAACACCAACTTCCTGTAAGGTTTGGGCACCACAAGCTGCTCAACGGTTTCTTCTGCCCTTTTTGCCACCCGATACAGTAGGTCCTTCTCTACGCTGAAGTATGGGTAAGTGCAGGTATTATCTGGGTTCACTAACTCGCCATCTATTTTCACTACGTTTTCCCGTGCCTTTATTAGGGCGGGGTCTTTCAACTGTTCTGTGGCAAAGTTTTCCCTGTGAACCTCAAGATCAGAAAACTCCACAGACGGTAGGTTTTCGTCTGAGGAGGTGGGCTCCTCTCCAGTTTCTTGAGTCTCCCCTGCCAATACTGATAAGGGAAATTCCGGAGAGTCCTCACCACTCTCAGGGGAGTTTTGGCTATCACATTCCTGGTACATAGGGGCACCAGTGAGGGGCTCAGGATCATCCCACAGTTCCCAGAACTTCGGAAAATCCCTTCCCACAATGGCGTCATGCGGTAACTGAGATACTAAGCCCACTGGATGAGAGAGGGTACCTTTGGGGGTCTCGAAACACACTGTAGTCACTGGATACTCTCGGGTGTCCCCATGCACACAAATAACAGCTACCTTGCTATTCCCAGAGACCTCTGTTTTAACTAACTCAGCCTTTATCAGGGTCACAAGGCTACCTGAATCCAGCAATACCACAACATTTCTACCATTAACACACATTTTGCATAAATGTTTCTCAGTTCCTCGAATGGCAGTGCATGCGACTGTCGCACACAGCGACTGACGTCTGCCCGTCAGAAAGTCACACTGCATGGGTTCCTCCACAACCGGGCAATTGGCTGCAATATGTCCCGCTTGCCGGCAGCGGTAGCAAACGATCCTTCTTGCCGCCTCTTGAGCCGCTGATTTCCCAGGCTGTTCTCGCCAAACTTGGGGTAGAGCTCCCACCCTCTCACTCTCTCCACCCTCACCCCTTGGAATCCTCTTATCCGCCCCTGGGGATGGTCTGGTCTTAGGGTGGAAAGTCCGAGTGTCTCTGGAAGAGGCCGTCAGGTTCTCTGTAGCCAAGTATTTCTCCACACGATCCACAAGACCATCGGCCGTCTCTGGGTCTCCATGGCTTACCCACTTTTGGATGGCAGTAGGAAGAGCTCTCAAAAACCGATCCATTACAACACGTTCCACAATCTTTGGTGCGGACAAAGTCTCTGGCTGTAGCCACTTTCTGCTCAGGTGAATGAGATCATACATTTGAGACCTGGGGGGTTTTCCAAGCTGGAAAGTCCAGTTATGCACACGCTGAGCCCGGACAGCCTGGGTGACACCCAGCCTTGCCAATATTTCAGCTTTTAGCATCACATAGTCTTTTGCTTGGTTAGGCTCTAGGTCATAGTAAGCTTTCTGCGATTCACCAGTTAACAGAGGAGCCACCAGTCCAGCCCACTGCTCCTCAGGCCACTTTTCTCTTTCAGCAGTCCTTTCAAATGTGGTCAAAAATACCTCTGGATCATCCTCTCCAGTCATTTTTGTCAATAAACGACTCACCCCAAAGGACGCGGTATTAGTGGGACGGCTTTCCTCACTGGTCTGCGGACGTTGCTGCATTACTGCTTCCATCTGTTGTTGTAGTCTCTGCTCTTGCTTCTGCAACAGGTCTATGAAGCGGGCCTCAGATTGCTGCTGGGCTCGTTGCTGAGCCTCCAGACTCTGTTGCAAAGTTGCGTTTGTCTGCTGCTGGGCTGCAAGGCTCTGTTGATGAGCTTGCTGCTGGGCTGCGAAGTTCTGTTGTTGAGCTGCAAGGCTCTGTTGATGAGCTGCAAGGCTCTTTTGCAAACCTGCATTTGTCTGCTGTTGATTGGCATTTGCTAGAGCCAGCTGCTTCAGTATCTCCTCCATGCTGGCTTAAAAAAAAACTGCCCGCATTCTCCACCAACTGTGAGGGGGTTAGCTCGGCAGCGGGTGTGTGTGACCCCCGGGATGGGCTCCCCACACAAAACAGGCCCAGCAAACGGAGGTTGTGGTTTTCAAAATCAAAAAGGTGCGGTTTATTTTCTATTTACAGTGACAAAACACAGCAAAGCAAAAGAAACATAACCAAAATAAATCCTGGTCAAGTTGACCTCTGACTAAACATACAGGTTTCCTAACTAACAACTGGGATTGGCCTAGGGCTGTCCTAGTCCCTAAGTCCCTGGTTTTAAATGTCCAAGCAAATAGCCACACAGGCTTTGTCTCACCGCACAGGGGTTCACTCTCCCTAGACAGTCCACACAGGTCTGGTTCCAGGCATGAGCTAACCCCTAATGAAGCTGGGAGTTCTTATAGAGGCCTAAATGAGCTGACAAGCTTCAGATGGTCTCATCAACTCCCTGTCTGCACGACGCCCAGCACTCTCCCTAGAGGTATGAGTCATCCATGAGCCCACTAGCCTTAGCTGGGCTTATACAACTCTCCACCTAGTTGTATAAGTCGGCGTAAAGCCTGAATCTGGGCGAAATATATCTACCCCCCTGGATGCAACCAGGTGACTTTACCTTCCTGCTGTCACAATATATATATATATATATATATATATATATATATATATATATATACTGTGAGGGGGTTAGCTTGGCAGCGGGTGTGTGTGACCCCCGGGATGGGCTCCCCACACAAAAACAGGCCCAGCAAACGGAGGTTGTGGTTTTCAAAATCAAAAAAAAAGGTGCGGTTTATTTTCTATTTACAGTGACAAAACACAGCAAAGCAAAAGAAACATAACCAAAATAAATCCTGGTCAAGTTGACCTCTGACTAAACATACAGGTTTCCTAACTAACAACTGGGATCAGCCTAGTGCTGTCCTAGTCCCTAAGTCCCTGGTTTAGTAAAAGTCCAAACAAATAGCCACACAGGCTTTGCCTCACCGCACAGGGGTTCACTCTCCCTAGACAGTCCACACAGGTCTGGTTCCAGGCATGAGCTAACATCTAATGAAGCTGGGAGTTCTTATAGAGGCCTACATGAGCTGACAAGCTTCAGCTGGCCTCATCAACTCCCTGTCTGTACGACGCCCAGCCCTCTCCCTAGAGGTATGAGTCATCCATGAGCCCACTAGCCTTATACAACTCTCCACCTAGTTGTATAAGTCGGCGTAAAGCCTGAATCTGGGCGAAATATATCTACCCCCCTGGATGCAACCAGGTGACTTTACCTTCCTGCTGTCACATACCCCCCCCTCTTGTTTTAACCTCGGGGTTGGAACACCAGCAATCAGGCATTCATGTACTCGAGACAAAGCATCCACATTCCCCATTTGAACGCCAGGGCGATGCTTTACTGTGAAGTTGAATTCCTGGAGGGCCAGGAACCACCTATTCACTCTTCTATTTGTTTCCTTGTTTTGAGCCATCCACTTTAACGGAGCGTGATCCGTAACCATGTCAAAGTGCCTACCTAGCAGGTAGTACCGAAGGGAATCTAGAGCCCACTTCACCGCTAAACACTCCTTTTCAACGGTGGCGTAATTTACCTCATGGGACTTCAACTTCCTGCTGAGGTAAATGACTGGGTGCTCTTCCCCGTTCCAGACCTGGGACAATACTGCTCCTAACCCCACATCTGACGCATCACTTTGTACGACAAAGTCTTTAGAGAAGTCGGGTGAGTACAACACTGGCTGGCTACATAAGGCTTGTTTCAAGAATTGGAATGCTGCCTCAGCCTCGGGGGTCCATTTAATCATGACCGACCCTTTCCCCTTCGTTAGGTTGGTTAGGGGCACAGCCTTAGAGGCAAAGTGGGGAATGAATCGCCGATAATACCCAGCGATTCCCAGAAAGGCTCGTACCTGCTTCTTGCTGTTGGGACGTGGCCAACTCTGGATGGCCTCGACTTTGTTGAGTTGGGGTTTTATTACTCCCCTCCCAATGGTGTACCCAAGATATTTGGCCTCCTCCTGCCCAATGGTACACTTCTTGGGGTTAGCCGTAAACCCCGCTTCCCGAACAGAGTCCAGGACTGCTTGCACTTTTGGCAGATGTGAGGCCCAATCTGTGCTATGGACAATTACGTCATCCAGGTAAGCCGCAGCATACTTCCGATGGGGCCTCAGCATCTGGTCCATTTTCCGCTGGAATGTGGCCGGCGCATTCTGTAACCCGAACGGCATTCTTTTATATTGGAACGCCCCGTCTGGGGTTACAAATGCGGTTTTCTCTTTGGCCAATTTGGCCAGGGGGATTTGCCAATACCCTTTTGTGAGGTCAAGAGTCGTCATGTATCGGGCTGTTCCCAGCCGGTCGATCAACTCATCTATACGTGGCATGGGGTAGGTGTCAAATTTTGTAACTTTGTTCAACTGACGAAAATCGTTACAAAATCGCCAGCTCCCATCCGGTTTAGGCACCAACACAATGGGACTAGACCAATCACTTTGGGACTCCTCTATCACCCCTAAGTTCAGCATTTTCTGTACTTCCTCCCGTATTGCCTCCCGTCGGGCCTCTGGGATCCGATAGGGTTTTAACTTCACCCTTTCACCGGGCGGGGTAATGATGTCATGCTCTACCCCAGATGTTTGTCCCGGCAGCTCAGAGAATACCTCCTTGTTGCGAAGCACAAACTCCTTAACCTCCTGTTGTTGGGGTTGTGACAAGGTGGCTGCTATTCCAACCTCAGGAATCACGCAACCAGTTTGAGCTGGTGACCAAGTGTCTGCGACTAGGGACTCTCTATCCCTCCAGGCTTTCAACAGATTAACGTGATAGATCTGTTCGGGCTTTCGCCTTCCTGGTTGTCTGACCTTGTAATTCACTTCGCTCACTTTTTCCATTATCTCGTAGGGGCCTTGCCATTTGGCAAGGAATTTACTTTCAACCGTAGGGACAAGTACCAGTATCCTATCCCCCGGGGAAAAGGTACGGGTCTTGGCTCCACGGTTGTACACTCTCTGCTGTGCTAACTGCGCTTGGGCCAAATGTTCCTTCACGATGGGCATTACCTGTGCAATTCGGTCTTGCATCAGGGCGACATGCTCAATCACACTCCTGTGGGGAGAACTCTCACTTTCCCAAGTTTCCTTGGCAATATCCAACAGCCCTCTTGGGTGTCTCCCATACAGTAACTCAAAGGGGGAGAATCCCGTAGAGGATTGGGGCACCTCCCTAATAGCAAACATCAGATAAGGAAGTAGACAGTCCCAATCCTTTCCATCTCTATCCACCACTTTCTTCAACATTTGCTTTAGGGTTTTGTTGAATCTTTCAACCAGCCCATCGGTTTGGGGGTGATACACAGATGTACGTAATTGCGTCACTTTGAACAATTTACACAGCTCCTTCATAACCCGGGACATAAAGGGTGTACCTTGGTCCGTAAGCAGTTCTTTACAAATACCCACCCGGCTAAAAACAAGAGATAGCTCTTTGGCTATGGTTTTGGCCGAGGTATTTCTGAGAGGGATCGCTTCTGGATAACGGGTGGCATAGTCCATTATAACCAATATGTACTGGTGCCCCCTAGCGGACTTGATTATAGGACCTACCAAATCCATGGCGATCCTCTCAAACGGGACCTCAATGATGGGTAGAGGGACCAGCGGGCTACGGAAATGTGGCATCGGGGCCGACCTCTGACACACAGGGCAGGAGGAACAATAATTTTCTATGTCCTTTATCACCCCCGGCCAATAGAATCTCTGTAATACCCTCTCTCGGGTTTTCTCTGTCCCCAGATGACCTCCAAGAATGTGCCCATGGGCCAACTCCAACACCAACTTCCTGTAAGGTTTGGGCACCACAAGTTGCTCAACGGTTTCTTCTGCCCTTTTTGCCACCCGATACAGTAGGTCCTTCTCTACGCTGAAGTATGGGTAAGTGCAGGTATTATCTGGGTTCACTAACTCGCCATCTATTTTCACTACGTTTTCCCGTGCCTTTATTAGGGCGGGGTCTTTCAACTGTTCTGTGGCAAAGTTTTCCCTGTGAACCTCAAGATCCGAAAACTCCACAGACGGTAGGTTTTCGTCTGAGGAGGTGGGCTCCTCTCCAGTTTCTTGAGTCTCCCCTGCCAATACTGATAAGGGAAATTCCGGAGAGTCCTCACCACTCTCAGGGGAGTTCTGGCTATCCCATTCCTGGTACATAGGGGCACCAGTGGGGGGCTCAGGGTCATCCCACAGTTCCCAGAACTTCGGAAAATCCCTTCCCACAATGGCGTCATGCGGTAACTGAGATACTAAGCCCACTGGATGAGAGAGGGTACCTTTGGGGGTCTCGAAACACACTGTAGTCACTGGATACTCTCGGGTGTCCCCATGCACACAAATAACAGCTACCTTGCTATTCCCAGAGACCTCTGTTTTAACTAACTCAGCCTTTATCAGGGTCACAAGGCTACCTGAATCCAGCAATACCACAACATTTCTACCATTAACACACATTTTGCATAAATGTTTCTCAGTTCCTCGAATGGCAGTGCATGCGACTGTCGCACACAGCGACTGACGTCTGCCCATCAGAAAGTCACACTGCATGGGTTCCTCCACAACCGGGCAATTGGCTGCAATATGTCCCGCTTGCCGGCAGCGGTAGCAAACGATCCTTCTTGCCGCCTCTTGAGCCGCTGATTTCCCAGGCTGTTCTCGCCAAACTTGGGGTAGAGCTCCCACCCTCTCACTCTCTCCACCCTCACCCCTTGGAATCCTCTTATCCGCCCCTGGGGATGGTCTGGTCTTAGGGTGGAAAGTCCGAGTGTCTCTGGAAGAGGCCGTCAGGTTCTCTGTAACCAAGTATTTCTCCACACGATCCACAAGACCATCGGCCGTCTCTGGGTCTCCATGGCTTACCCACTTTTGGATGGCAGTAGGAAGAGCTCTCAAAAACCGATCCATTACAACACGTTCCACAATCTTTGGTGCGGACAAAGTCTCTGGCTGTAGCCACTTTCTGCTCAGGTGAATGAGATCATACATTTGAGACCTGGGGGGTTTTCCAAGCTGGAAAGTCCAGTTATGCACACGCTGAGCCCGGACAGCCTGGGTGACACCCAGCCTTGCCAATATTTCAGCTTTTAGCATCACATAGTCTTTTGCTTGGTCAGGCTCTAGGTCATAGTAAGCCTTCTGCGATTCACCAGTTAACAGAGGAGCCACCAGTCCAGCCCACTGCTCCTCAGGCCACTTTTCTCTTTCAGCAGTCCTTTCAAATGTGGTCAAAAATACCTCTGGATCATCCTCTCCAGTCATTTTTGTCAATAAACGACTCACCCCAAAGGACGCGGTATTAGTGGGACGGCTTTCCTCACTGGTCTGCGGACGTTGCTGCATTACTGCTTCCATTTGTTGTAGTCTCTGCTCTTGCTTCTGTAACAGGTCTATGAAGCGGGCCTCAGATTGCTGCTGGGCTTGTTGCTGAGCTTCCAGACTCTGTTGGTGAGCTTGCTGCTGGGCTGCGAAGTTCTGTTGTTGAGCTGCAAGGCTCTTTTGCAAACCTGCATTTGTCTGCTGTTGATTGGCATTTGCTAGAGCCAGCTGCTTCAGTATCTCCTCCATGCTGGCTTAAAAAAAAACTGCCACTGGTTCTCCACCAACTGTGAGGGGGTTAGCTTGGCAGCGGGTGTGTGTGACCCCCGGGATGGGCTCCCCACACAAAAACAGGCCCAGCAAACGGAGGTTGTGGTTTTCAAAATCAAAAAAAAAGGTGCGGTTTATTTTCTATTTACAGTGACAAAACACAGCAAAGCAAAAGAAACATAACCAAAATAAATCCTGGTCAAGTTGACCTCTGACTAAACATACAGGTTTCCTAACTAACAACTGGGATCAGCCTAGTGCTGTCCTAGTCCCTAAGTCCCTGGTTTAGTAAAAGTCCAAACAAATAGCCACACAGGCTTTGCCTCACCGCACAGGGGTTCACTCTCCCTAGACAGTCCACACAGGTCTGGTTCCAGGCATGAGCTAACATCTAATGAAGCTGGGAGTTCTTATAGAGGCCTACATGAGCTGACAAGCTTCAGCTGGCCTCATCAACTCCCTGTCTGTACGACGCCCAGCCCTCTCCCTAGAGGTATGAGTCATCCATGAGCCCACTAGCCTTATACAACTCTCCACCTAGTTGTATAAGTCGGCGTAAAGCCTGAATCTGGGCGAAATATATCTACCCCCCTGGATGCAACCAGGTGACTTTACCTTCCTGCTGTCACAATATATATAGTACATAGACAGATATATGGCAACAGTTTGAAAATGTATAACATAGAAAACTTTAAATAAAATAGACTCAAACCCATATACAGTAGTTTACCTATAATGATCGCTGTAACTTTTCCGTATTTCCATTTTTTCGGTTTATTCCAACACTTTAATGGAGATTTTTTATTTATTTTTGGCATCCCAGTGCTGCTTATCTCCTCTAGCCTCTTTTAACCACTTGTGTTCTACCCACACCTCAATTCTAGGCAAGGGTGACTGGCAGCGTACTCCTGTGGCTTTCTGGAACACCCACATCACATATCCCAGAAGGCAGCAGGTTGATGGACATTTTGTAAAATCTCACCCCAGAGGATCACACTGATGTTGCCAAAGCCATGGCAACATGTATACTAATTGTTCTGTTACCCAATCTTGCTCTGCACATGTGTGATACCTGTCTCTGTGTAATCAGGGGGCTAAATCCTGATGACTAAAGAAACGAAGATTGGGGCACGGGACCAGGCATGCCGCAGAATAGTGGTGGATTTCAGGAGGAGGTGCCAGTTCCAATTTAATATCTTAAATCTTGTATGAGGCGTTACTGATTGGGTATAGGTCTGCTAGCTTAGACCAATGTAGGTATGTATGTGCCATATCTGTGTGATCCCTGTGAATGCTGAAATAACTGTAGCAGGCACAGTTGCCCTTCTACTTAGTGAACACAGGAAGTCCCTCACTCGGCACAGATACCTTTTAGAGAATACTTTTGCAAAGCAATCACTGATTGGACGAGGTGGGGATTGTGACATCACTGCCCTAACTCTCCACATCACCCAATCAGAGAACACTTTATATTGATTCAGAGAATGCAAAGTCTTCTCGGCATGGTGCCCATGCCGAGCGAACGTCCTCCTCTGTTCATAAAGCTGGAACAGGAACAGGAACTGGAGGCTAGCAGCAATAACTGTAGTAGCGGTGTCTACTACAGCGATTTCCAGCTTCCATGGGGATTAGCCAGGTATGACACATTACACTTACTTTGGTCCAAGCTGGAACAATGTAACTATGCAAAAATATGCATACCTCAGATTCACCTTTACTATAACGAGTGGACATTTCTATGTCCATTATTCAAACAGCTAAAGAAAATGCTCCATCAGGCTTCTTTCAGTGCTTCTCACATGACCAAAAGGTTATGTTTGGCTATGTGATCTCTACTGAAGGGACTGATCAGCCAATCTGAACTTTGATGCCCCCCCCGAAAGAGATTGTATGACCAAATGACCAGGCATTGTGTCAGGTGTTTAGAACTGAAACGAACCTAGATCTGTATTTTCTTCAGCAAAGGCAAGTTTTTCAGCTCCTCTACTATAGTTTATTTATCCAACCCAACAAGAATGGTAAAAGTTTTTTTTTTTATCAGCCTTTATTTTTGCAGAATTATCACAATTACTTTTTTTTTTACTTCAGTTAAGGTTATAGCTAAATATTTATTATGATTGAAACAAATAAAAGTGCTATATAAAAAAATCACTGCTTTTAAATTTGTTTTAGGCCCCTTTCACACTGAGGAGTTTTTTCAGGCGTTTTAGCGCTAAAATTACGGCCTAAATACCGCCTAAAAAACGCCTCCCATGTATCTCAGTGTAACCTTTCACACTGAGGCGTTGCGCTGGCTGTGCGTTGAAAAACTCCTCCAAACAGCATCTGCATCTTTGGAGCATGTTTTGGGCGCTAAAAATAGCGCTGTAAAAACGACAATCCCCATAGAAATGAATGGGAACCGCTGTAATACCGCAATAAAACCGACCACAAGCTGTGGGAAGGGATGCTGGGATACCAGGAAATCCTGTTGAGAAGGGGAGAGGAGACCAGACAGAGAAAGACAGACTATCATGGAGGAGGAATCTAGTAATGTAGAGATGCAGCCTACAGCTGCAGAAGTCAGAGCAGAAAGATCCTCAGGCTCTGTTGAACCAGAGGCCTCATTGATACAATGAGGAGGCACCAAGAACTTTGGGACAAGAAACATGAATGGTATTCTAACAGGTTGAAAAAAAGGGCTGGATGGAATGCTGTGGCTGATGTTTACATAGAAAACTGGCCTTCCCTATCAAAAAAGCAACAAACTGAGAAAAGAAAGTCCCGGTAGTCCCAAACCCCCAACCCTAACCCTAACCCTAATCCTACTGCTCCTAGTCCCAAACCCCCAACCCTAACCCTAATCCCACTCCTCCTAGTCCCTAACCCCAACCCTAAGCCTAATCTCATTCCTCCTAGTCCCTAACCCCAAACCTAACCCTAATCCCACTCCTCCTAACCCCCAACCCTAACCCTAATCCCACTCCTCCTAGTCCAAAATCCCCAACCCTAACCCTAATCCCACTCCTCGTCCCTAACCCCCAACCCTAACCCTAATCCCACTCCTCCTAGTCCATAACCCCAGCCCTAACCCTAATCCCACTCCTCCTAGTCCCAAACCCCCAACCCTAACCCTAATCCCACTCCTCCTAGTCCCAAACCCCCAACCCTAACCCTAATCCCACTCCTCCTAGTCCCAAACCTCCAACCCTAACCCTAATTCCACTCCTCCTAGTCCCAAACCCTTAACCCTAACCCTAATACCACTCCTGCTAGTCTCAAACCCCCAACCCTAACCCCACTCCTCCTAGTCCCAAACCCCCAATCCTAACCCTAATCCCACTCCTCCTAGACCCAAACCCCCAACCCTAACCCTAATTCCACTCCTAGTCCCTAACCCCCAGCCCTAACCCTAATCCCACTCCTCCTAGTCCCAAACCCCTAACCCTAATCCCACTCCTCCTAGTCCCTAACCCCCAACCCTAACCCTAAGCCCACTCCTCCTAGTCCCAAACCCCCAACCCTAACCCTAATCCCACTCCTCCTAGTCCCTAACCCCTAACCCTAATCCCACTCCTCCTTGTCCCTAACCCCCAACCCTAACCCTAATCCCACTCCTCCTAGTCCCGGACACCTACTTAATCCCATATTTGTAAATGTAGATTTAATCTAATTATGAAATTATGTTCCTTAACCACTTAAGGACCGCCGCCTGTACATATACGTCGACAGAATGGCACGGCTGGGCATAAGCACTTACAGGTACGTCCTCTTTAAAATGCCCAGCCGTGGGTCGCGCGCGCGCGCCGCTGGCAGCGTGTTTACGACACGGTCCTAAACTCCGTGACCGCGCCCGCGGGACCCGATCGCCGCCGGTGTCCCGCGATCAGGTCACAGAGCTGAAGAGCGGGGAGAGGTAAGTGTAAACAAACCTCTCCCTGTGCTTCCTAGTGAGACTGTCACTGATCGTCTGTTCCCTGTCATAGGGATCAATGATCAGTGACATCACACGCCAAGCCACGCCCCCACACAGTAAGAATCACACATTAGGTCACACTTAACCCCTTCAGCGCCCCCTACAGGTTAACCCCTTCACTGCCAGTGTCATTTTCACAGTAATCAGTGCATTTTTATCATTTTTATAGCACTGATCGCTGTAAAAATTACAATGGTCCCAAAACAGTGTCAAAAGTGTCCGATGTGTCCGCCATAATGTCGCAGATAAAAATCGCTGATCGCCGCCATTACTAGTGAAAAAAAATATTAATAAAAATGCCATAAAACTATCCCCTATTTTGTAGACGCTATAACTTTTGCGCAAGCCAATCAATAAACGCTTATTGCAATTTTTTTTTACCAAAAATATGTACCTAAACTGAGGGAAAAAAATGTTTTTTTAATACATTTTTGGGGGATATTTATTATAGCAAAAAGTAAAAAATATTGCATTTTTTTCAAAATTGTCGCTTTATTTTTGTTTATAGCGCAAAAAATAAAAACCGCAGAGGTGATCAAATACCACCAAAAGAAAGCTCTATTTGTGGGAAAAAAGGACGCCAATTTTGTTTGGGAGCCACGTCGCAATTTTCAGTTAAAGCGACTCAGTGCCGAATCGCAAAAAGTGGCCTGGTCCTTTAGCTACAAAATGGTCCGGGGCTTAAGTGGTTATTGTATAATGTAATGTATAATGTAATGTACTAATTAAATATAAATGACTTACAAAAAATATTAACAAGTGAATTTATTATAACATGCCAGTAGTGAATTGATACATCAAATATTATAGTAGAAGGCTTTAATAAACATACTGTGACAGGAGGGTCACGTTGGACACAGGGTGAGCCAGGAAACCATGGACATTAAGAATATGGCTTGGATTGCTTGAAATTGAAATAGTAATATTAGTCCACAATATTGTTTTATTCTGAACTTAACAGGTTAATTGAGAGATACTGAGGTGTTCAGCCTCAATCACCTGTCTGCCTAGTGTAATGCTAATGAATTCCAGCTTCTAGAAGACCTGTTCATTGTTTGTGGTGATGTGGATTGGGGAAATTAAGTCTGTCCTTGTGTGTATTGTAAAGTATCAGACAGTCTGGTGAATATAAAGGTCATGCATAGTTATTTAAACATAAAGGGGATTAGAACCTGTTGTCTCCTAGCAGACGTCAAAATAATGTGTATTGGCTCTTGTTTTGTTGTGGGTGGAGCTGGACCATTGTTCATTCAGAGTAATGCCGTATTGGATGTGTATAAGAGTTTCAATGTTTTTGGCAATAAAGGCAGTCTATTTTTTGGAAAGATACAGAGCGTGTTGTCTCGTTCTTCCAGAAGGATTAATCCCTATGGGAAGGGGTCGGCTGGCTGTGGAGTATCGGCAGTGAATTTGTGTCCAGGAGAGGGAAGAGATCTAAACGGCGTTTAAACCCCTTTCGTATTTGGGGTGCTGTTACATTGGTTCGCAGCAGCGGGATTTTCCCTCCAGTTCCTGGGACACTCCAAACCACCACAGTGAATGACCAGCTATGCAGCCTGCAGGAAAGTCACGCTGAAAGACCTACTTGAGAGCCGAGATGGACCAGAAGGAGGGTGATGCAGGACCCCGGTCAGTTGAAGATTTGTTTCAGCAACGAGTTCGACAGCGCTTGGCATTATATGGTGCTAACCCATCAGAGACCGCCATACAGGAAGCCATTAGAGGCATCCAGCTGCAGGATGCGCGACAAAAGAGAGAACTAGAGCAACAAGAGAGAGAACGAGAGCGTCAAGAGAAAGGACTAGAGCGACAAAAGAGAGAACTAGAGCGACAAGAGAGAGAACGAGAGCGACAAAAGAGAGAACGAGAGACAAAAGAGAGAACTAGAGCAGCAACATGAGCGGAGAACGACGGAGATACGGCAATCGGAGATCGCCTACAGACAGCTGCTAGAATCTGCTCAGCAGCAGGGTGGGGCTACATTTGCCAGGGACTATCAGGAAATACCAGTTGACAACTATGAAATCCTGGCTGAAGAATCAGCAGTGGAAAATCTGAAGATTGCCATCCCTAAAACCGAAGTGAATGATACGGAGTTCCAGGGAGCTAGCCTGGCTGAAGAATCGGCAGTGGAAAATCTGAAGATTGCCATCCCTAAAGCCGAAGTGGATGATATGGAGTTCCAGGGAGCTAGCCTGGCTGAGGAATCGGCAGTGGAAAATCTGAAGATTGCCACCCCTAAAGCCGAAGTGGATGATATGGAGTTCCAGGGAGCTTGCCTGGCTGAAGAATCGGCAGTGGAAAATCTGAAGATTGCCATCCCTAAAGCCGAAGTGGATGATATGGAATTCCAGGGAGCTAGGGCAGTTGGCTCATCTCCCCAGCCACAGATTACAGAAGGTATGGACTTAAGGGACTGTTCAGAGGATGTTATGGATTATGCATCACCTGCTCAAGTACTGGCAGCAGGACAAAGTACTGCAGACCCCTGCTCTACACCCGTGGCAGTTTTGGAGGCCCGAGGTGAGAAGGTGATGGTTCCTCTTTCCCAGGGGATTTCAGAGATGCAGGGAGGAGAAGCAGCCCTTTTCCCTCCCCAACAGTTAGCCAGAGCAGATGGTGTGGAGTCCCCAGCAGAAGTGCTGGCAACAGGGCAGAGTGCTAGCAACCTCTGCCCAGCACCGGAAACAACTGTGGAGTTTCAGGGAGTCGGGGCAGTTGGCCCCCCTCTCCAGCAACAAGCTGAGGTGGTAAAGCTTTTACCCCCAGCTGAATCACTGGCAGCAGGGCAGAATGCTACTGGCGTCTGCACACAACGGCAACTGGAGCTGATATCGGTGGATGGGACTGCGGTCTCCACTCAAAGCAACCCAGCACAAGAGCTGGCAACAGAGCAGAGTGCCGCGGTCCTCTGCTCTCAACTAACAGAAGAGGGAGTTCCTGTGGTACCGGATGGGACTTCGGTCCTCACTGACACAACCCCAGAAAATGGTGTGACACTGGGACAGGAGAATGTCAGCCTTGCTTTGCAAGCACTGGGGGATTTTCACCTACCACAAGTGGATGGGACTTCAGTCTCCACTTGTATACCCCAGGGATGCTGGGCAGTCGGCCCAGATCCCCAACAGCATGACGGACTGAGCCCAGTCACCCTGTCTTCTCCCCAGCGGTGGGTATGTTGTCTGAGAGAGGCAGAGGTTGGCTGGGTAAGTAATGCTCTGTTTGGAGCAATGTATTTGGGGTACTGTGTCAATACCGGCATTAGAAGAATGGACCTATGGACTAACTTCGGAGTCAACCCGTCTGGGGTCACCTCCTGTGTTAGTCTCCTGCCGAAAGGGGAGATGTGTGACAGGAGGGTCACGTTGGACACAGGGTGAGCCAGGAAACCATGGACATTAAGAATATGGCTTGGATTGCTTGAAATTGAAATAGTAATATTAGTCCACAATATTGTTTTATTCTGAACTTAACAGGTTAATTGAGAGATACTGAGGTGTTCAGCCTCAATCACCTGTCTGCCTAGTGTAATGCTAATAAATTCCAGCTTCTAGAATACCTGTTTATTGTTTGTGGTGATGTGGATTGGGGAAATTAAGTCTGTCCTTGTGTGTATTGTAAAGTATCAGACAGTCTGGTGAATATAAAGGTCATGCATAGTTATTTAAACATAAAGGGGATTAGAACCTGTTGTCTCCTAGCAAACGTCAAAATAATGTGTATTGGCTCTTGTTATGTTGTGGGTGGAGCTGGACCATTGTTCATTTTAGGTTAATGCAGTATTGGATGGGTATAAAAGTTTCAATGTTTTTCTCAATAAAGTAATTCGATCCTAGGAAGATACAGAGTGCGTCTCGTTCTTCCAGAAGGATTAATTCCTATGGGAAGGGGTCGTCTGACTGTGGAGGATCAACAGTGAATTTGTGTCCAGGAGAGGGAAGATATCTAAACGGCGTTACCCCCTTTCGTATTTGGGGTGCCGTTACACATACATCTAACAATTCAAAGAAAATATGTAGTCTGAAATACAATGAAGCCTATAAATTGAAGGTTTAAATCATATCTTCTTGCCAATTTAGTGCACCAGCAGGACTCAAAAAGTAGTCCGCAAATGCATCCCTATTCCCTAAGTGTGAAACCCACTCTCGGACCAAGAACATGAAGAAAATCAGCAGGTTCCATATTGTGTACCAATGTGTCCTCAAAATTTACGCCATCTCTCTCTCGTACCAAATTATGTAACAGACACGCTGCCTTTATTACCTTACATGCATTTTCAATTTTAAGGTTTATTGGTTTAAGAAAAATTTGCCATTTGTTCGCTAGTATAACGAAAGCACATTCTACTAGTCTACGTGCCCGACACAGCCTGTAATTGAAGATCCTCTTCCGTGTATCAAGATTTCTCAGTGAGTAGGGCTTCATGAGATGTTTGTGGATAGCAAACGCATCATCGGCTACAAAAACAAACGGCATATCGGGTCCCTCTATTCTGGGCAGTGGTCGGTTATCAGGCAAATCTAGTTCATTAGAAGCAAGACGAATTCCGAATTTACTATGCTGGAAAACAGAGGAGTCTGCACTGCTCCCAAACGATCCAATATCAACATAAATGAATTTATAGTCTGCATCGACCACAGCCATTAAAACAACAGAAAAATACTTTTTATAATTAAATTATTGACTTCCACTATGGCATGGTTTTATTAGCCTAATATGTTTGCCATCTATTGCTCCTAAACAGTTCGAAAAGTTAGTCTTGCTCAAGAACTGCTGGGCAACATCTTCCCATTTTTCTTTATTTGGAATTGGCATGTATGTACTTTTCAGATTCCAGATTGCATCACATGTTTGCTTTACAATTTCACTAATGGTTAATATTCCAATTCGAAATTCATACTGCAGTGATGAGTAACTATTTCCTGTGGCAAGATATCTGTAAAAAGAAAACAATTAATTTATTTTTCATTGCGAATTATCAAGAATGATCAAGATGCGCTGGAAAACTCTCAGAGATAATTTCCGAAGAGAATATTTAAGACAACTAAATGTTAGAAGTGGATCCGGCGCAAATTTGGGGAGAATGTACTGTCACTATGCAGAGCCGCAATTTTTGAAGCTGGTGATGCAGCAGAGACAGTAAGTATACTTAATACATTGTTTAAACATTTTTGTTTAAAAAAAATGTATAGAAATAATCATGTAGCAGAGTCTAATCATTTATTTGTTCTTCAGAATCAGAACAGAAAGCAATTCAGTTTGGATACTGAGGAAGAGGAGCTGAACCACACACAACAACGAGAAAGTAACGAGACACAAGATTTTGAAGAGGAAGTTGGAGGAGATAATACAGACAATACACCAGAGCCACCAAGAAAAAGGGGAAACTATAGAGCCAAAGCCAAACCAAAAAGTCACAACAAAATTAAGAATTTATAGATGTTGTGAAAAAATTAATTGGCGCTCAAAAAAATGAAAATATTGAGATTTCATCTTTCTTCAGAAGTTTGATTCCCCAAGTTGAGAAGGTGGATCCGGCCTTGCAATGTGACCTACGTGTAGACATTATAAGACTGATTCAAAAATATCAGCAAAAAACTACGTCCACAGGTGTATTCTCCCAGGCTTTTGAAAATATGAACCAACAATACCATGGAGGATATGGTAATCAAATGCCGGAAATGTATTATAATCGTGCCATGTCCTATCAGCCTGCATTTAGACCAAATTTGATGTCTATGAACCCCCAATATAATTATAGATCGCAGGCCGGTCAATACGACATTCCCCCTAATTATCATCCCCCAATTCAACATCCTCCTCCTCCTCCTTCTACCCCTCGAGAGGAATCACACCCTCTCCCACCTTTTTACCAGGACCTATAATTGAAAATATGTTATATAAAAAATTATATATATCGATTAAAGTTTTCTTACAAGTTTGTTGATTATGTTTTATTAACCGTTCCTGTGATAGCGTGTTTCTATGTGTTGATTCTTTCAGTGCAAAGTTTATATAATAAAGTTTTTATTGATAGCTTAAATATATTTCCAATCTACTATATTTTTGATATGTTTATTTTTTGAAAGAAAAGTTTTTATAATAAAGTGTTTATTAATAGATTAAATAGATTTCCGATCTTATGATACATTTTTAAGTCACGTATTTTGTGTAATAAAAGTTTATGCATATGTTGTGCAATTACATAAAATAAATGTTCCTATTTTTTCCCAAAAAATTTAAGTATGTTTATGTATTATGAATGTTAATAGAAAAGCATTTAGATTACCTCAGTGTTTAAGTAAGCGTTCGCATGGTGATATTGCATCACTGCAATTAGTATCCTGTCTTAACAAGTCAGGTGTCAGAAGATCAAGAAGAAAGTCAAATCTATTGAAAAAAATAAGATTTGTTGTTAAAATGGGTATTAGGGACGGGGATTATGAGGACTGGGTTTAGGGTTAGGAGTTTGGGAATAGGAGGAGTGGGATTAGGGTTGGGGGTTTGGGACTAGGAGGAGTGGGATTAGGGTTAGGGGTTTGAGACTAGGAGGAGTGGGATTAGGGTTAGGGTTGGGGGTTTGGGACTAGAAGGAGTGGGATTAGGGTTAGGGGCTTGGGACTAGGAGGAGTGGGATTAGGGTTAGGGTTGGGGGTTTGGGACTAGAAGGAGTGGGTTTAGGGTTGGGGGTTTGGGACTAGGAGGAATGGGATTAGGGTTAGGGTTGGGGGTTTGGGACTAGAAGGAGTAGGATTAGGGTTAGGGGTTTGGGACTAGGAGGAGTGGGATTAGGGTTAGGGTTGGGGGTTTGGGACTAGAAGGAGTGGGATTAGGGTTAGGGGTTTGGGACTAGGAGGAGTGTGATTAGGGTTAGGGTTGGGGGTTTGGGACTAGGAGAAGTGGGATTAGGGTTGTGGGTTTGGGACTAGGAGTGGGATTAAAGTTAGGGTTGGGGGTTTGGGTCTAGGAGGAGTGGGATTAGGGTTAGGGACTGCCAGCACTGGGATTAGGGGTTTTGGACTACCGGCACTGGGATTAGGGAGTTTGGGACTACCGGGACTGGGTTTAGAGAACTAGGATATTGTTACTTACGTTGCGATGCTCATCCGAGTGTAATTTCTGAACTTATCAGGGTGCACTCTCAGGTCATGATAGAGCAGCACAAATTGTCCTCTCTCTGAGTGCATTTGTTGGATGGGATGAACCCAAAAGCGACATTGCGTTCTCTGTTGTTGGAGAATATGTTCCCAAACATGTAACACAATCATCAACAGCAGCTCATAATACTCCATCTTCTCCCTGTTCTATTTCTTTTCTGACGAAAAAACAGGAAGTGCACAGGATGTGATGTAAGGGGTGGAGTTGTTTGCTGATGCTAACGCTTCAAAAAAGCTTTAAAAGTGCTATTAAAACGCATGGGCGTTAGCGCTATTTTTAATGCTAGCACGGCAAAAATGCAGTAAAACCGCGCTAATAGCGCTCATCATTTTTATCGTGGTTTTGCAACGCCTCAGTGTGAAAGGAGCCTTATTGTGAATAAATTAAAATATTTAAACAGTGTAAATCAATCACTGCCTTTTTTAACACATGCGTTAGCAAGTTTCACCAGCAGCGAATGTTTGTTGTATGTTAGATTAAAGCTTTATAAATATAGAGAGAACAGTTCTCTGGCACTTTTGAAAGCTATTGCATTCATTAAGTTTGTCAATGATTAATATTTTTTCTTACAGACCTATTTAATGGTGCCCTTGTATTACTGATCTATTCTTATGCTGTTGCTCCCTCTAGTGGATATTTTGTAAACAGCACAGTTAATAATGGTAGGATGCAATTGATTACCATAAGATACACTATATTACCAACCCACCTTTCCCCTCACAGATCTCACCTTATCCCCCCCCCCCCCACAGCTCTTACCTATTCACAATCCCCCTCTCCACTTCACAGCTCTCACAATCCACAGCTCTCTCTCACCTCTTTACAAATCCCCCACCCCTAGCTGTCACCACTGCAGTACACCACCAACCTCCCCACAGCTGCCTGTCTCTCTGCAAAACCATACCCCCGCCGCTTCCCCTTTCAGCTCTCTCGCAGCTTTACAGCGGTGCAGCCGCTGTGATACATGTCTGACAGGTGGGGATAAAAGCCAAGGAATCCAAAAGATGTGGTAGTTACGGCGTCAGGACCCAGGGCACCCATCAACACATGCCCTGCCCAATGCCTGGAGCTAGTACACAGAAGCAAGTAGAGGAAGTGAGCAGTGCAAAAATGTCCTCTACCGCTGTGTCAGTTTGCAGTAAACATGGCTGTCAGAAGTTCTGCCTGGAAAAATAGTCCTTTCCCTCACCCGCTGCCCTGATCACCCTGCCCTGCTCATGGGGCCCCCTACTGGTCAGTCCGCCCCTGACTGTTACATACTCAAGCTGCCAACCACCCACGCCGCACCTGCCGGGGACAAAACTGGGGACAGACTTGGTGCGGGAACAGTGTCCTCAGTCATGGGACTGTCCCTGGAAACTGGAGATGTCTGGTCACCCTACTGCACAGAGTCCTGACCTTAACCCGATAGAGCAGCTTTGGGATAATTTAGACTGTGAGCCAGGCCTTCTCGTCCACATCAGTGCCTGACCTCACAAATGCGCTTCTGAAAGAATGGTCAAACATTCCCATAGACACACTCCTAAACCTTGTGGACAGCCTTCCCAGAAGAGTTGAAGCTGTTATAGCTGCAAAGGGTGGGCCAACTCATTATTCCAACATCCCAATACTTTTGGTGAAATAGTGTGTATTGAACATTGCGACCTTGCATATCAATACTGTAAAAAAAAACATGCAAAAGATTTAATTGCAATAATTACAAAATGCGCACACAGGCACACACACACACTGTTTGAGCTTCAGAAATTCACCTTTGTAAACAACAGGCTCAGTTTAGCAAAGAATTTAAAGTTGAACTTAACCGCTCTTCATGGGTTAAATGTTTGTTTTTGTATAGGGTATGTATCCCTCACTTTCCCAGCAGCCAGATCACCCTTCCATCTGACACTCCAGATTCTAGACGGGTTCTTGGCGCTGCATCCTCAGTTTACCTCTGGAAGGTATACCCCACTTCCTGACCAGGCCATTTTTTGCGATTCGGCACTAACTGTTACTAACTGACCAATTGGCGTAAATTGATTGGTTTGTGCAAAAGTTATAGGGTCTACAAAGTTTTGATATTTTTTATTTATATTTATTTATTTATATATTTTTTACTAGTAATGGCAGTGATCAGCGACTTATAGCGGGACTGTGATATTGCGGCGCGCATTTGGACACCGACAATCTTTGGGAACCAGTGACACTAATAGAGTGATCAGAGCTAAAAATATGCACTGTCACTGTACTAATGACATGGCTGGGAAGGGGTTAACATCAGGGGCAATCAAAGGGTTAACTGTGTGTCTGACCAGTGTTTTTTCTAAACTGTGGGAGGTGCTTTTACTAGAGGAAGACATGGATCCTAGTCCCTGCTTTGCAGAGACACAGGATCTATGCCTTCTCTCCTGTCAGAACGGCAATCTGCCTTGTTTACATAGACAGATTGCAGTTCCGTCTCTGTGGCTGATAATCAGCGGGTGCCGGCGGACATCAAGTCCGCTGTACCCACTGATCGGCTCCCGCTGTGTGTAATCGCAGCGGGAGTGAGCCGCCGGCGGTGCGCATTCTCGCCCCCTACCAATATACGTGATCCTGCGCACCGGAAAACTGCTATAGGACAGTCGGCAAGTGGTTAAAATGCAGCACTGCTGGTCCTACTTTGACTTAGCAGGTTATTGAATAATTATGAGCTGAAAGCTTCTTGTTTCAGCAATTGGCTTTACTTTCATGGAGAAATTCATTACATGCATTTTATCATCATGGAACAGGAAGAGAACACAAACAAGTGCATATAACACAATAAGAATGGTACTTGTTTGGATTACCTTACCATAGAAAACAAACTATTATACTACAGCGCCACCAGCTGGATCGATAGGTATAATGCATATACACAGTCACAATATGTAAGCAGGTTGCTGTTGTTCTTCCAACACTTTGTACATGTTGACAGCAGAGTGCCTGCAACTGATGGAGCAGGAAAGAGAAGCAGTCTCAGAGGACTAGTTGCATTGAGAAGGGAAGGCCACATAGAGCAAAGGATAAGGTAAGTAAAACTACTTTAAAATGGTACCCCTGAAAAAATGCGCAGGGAGCCACACTGCAAGGGTAAGTTTAGTTTTTCTCCAAGGCTCCGGCTCGACTTTAAATTCCAAAAAAGTAAAAAAGCCTACACTTGCAGTAGGGGCCATGGCACTGCAGGGGTGAAAACCTTGTTATGCCTAGGGGTACAGTGCTGGCTGTGATACCTACCTTTCTCCCTGCTCCAGCCAGGTACAATGCTCTACTCCTCTGTTTGAAGCTCTGGTCTGTGGATGGAGCCTTGGCATCATCACATACAATACAAGGATATTAACCCTGTATTGTACATTGAGGAGAGTGTGACCGCTGCAGGACGGATATGCCAGATTGAGGATTCAAGTACGGTAAGTATTTCTCCTCATTCCTTTACCCTTATGCCGCATACACACGATCGAAAAATCCGACTTGAAATCTGTGGATTTTTTTCCGACGGAATCTTGGCTCAAACTTGTCTTGTATACACACTGTCACACCAAATTCCGACCGTCAAGAATGTGGTGACATTCAACACTATGACGAGCCGAGAAAAATTAAGTTCAATGCTTCTGAGCATGTGTCGACTTGATTCCGAGCATGCGTGGTTTTTGGTGCGTCGGAATTGCATACAGACAATCAAAATTTCTGACAAGAACTTTTCTTGTCGGAAAATCTGAGAACCAGCCCTCAAATATTTATTGTCGGAATTGCTGATCGTGTGTACGGGGCATTAGACTTAACAAGCATTTTAACTCTTGGGCCCCACTGCAGGGGTGGATTTTTTTATATACCTAAAGTTGGTTTTTAAAGCAACACTAAACTCTAGTTAAAAAAAAGAAAATCTATTTAAGTATGCACTCAAAAAAGTACTTTCTATTGCCTCCTCCAAATCTCCAAATTCCTTCTTTTTTTTTTTTTGCTGTGCTGCAATTTCCTTTTAGAGGGTGGCTACATTCATTCTCCATGGTCCATGGACAAGTTTTTTGCTTGCTTCTGAGATGGAGTATGGACTATAGACTATGGGATTTGTAGTTTGCATATAGCAGTGCACTGCTCATTCCAAACAAACAGAAGTGAGGGGGGAAAAAGAGAGGTTTGGAAACTTACAGAAATTTTTACAAAGAGGTAGAAAAACACAGTAAGGAACAATTTCATTAAAAATTGATTACAGGACCATTAGGTAGTGGTCATCAGGATATCATCATGCAATAACCATGTAGTAGATAAATAACAGTATTTTCTTACTCTACATGTTTTGCCATATGATGGCTTCCTCAGGAGATAAGTACTGCATGTATGGACACTACAAGTTGAGAACAATATATTAGAAACAAGCAAAATCGTTATAATATATGACATTATAATGGAAAATTTAAACACATAAAAAAACTCTCAAAAGAGCATAGGTCAGAAGAGCTGAATTCAGTAAATCCCTAAATGATAATAATGTATATCCTATAAATTTCAAATTGACTGCTCAGGTGTCAAGAGGATATTGACATTTGGGGATATTTGGTGCAGTGGGGGACATAGGAACTTCAATGGCAATAGGTCTGTAGAATGGGAAGATATTTTTAAAAGGGCTACCAAACAATGTATATATATAAAAAAAAAAAAAACATATATGCATGAAATATTTAATGGTGTTTTTACTGTTATTTTTTTTACAATTTTCATACCCACAAACTGATGAACAAAGGACCCCTTTGCCAGTTCATTAAGAAAGGATTTGCATTTTTATATGGGCCTGACACCTATAGGCATCAGATACCAGTGCTTTGGAAGAAGAACCTTATTTTGGGGAAGCAGTGTTGAAGAGCAATGGTGGTGGTGTCTGTATAGCAGGGTCCACATGCTCATTGCAGCTTTGCCATGAGGATAACCTGCCTACATACCTGGATATGCAGAAAAGATAAGGTAGGGTTGAACTAAGGGGCAGGCCCATATCCCAATGACATAATTCAAGTAGAAAAAATATTTCCCCTTAACGGGACCTTAATGGCCCTAGTTATTGAAGAATCAATCCCAATATGCGATATGTATAATTGGAAAAAGTTATAGAAAAATATCATTTTATATACGATGTATATTATTATTATTGTATTATTATACACGATTTATATAGCGCCAACAGTTTACGCTGACCTTTACAATGTATAGGGGGACAACACAATTTCAGTACAGTTCAATACAAAAGGTACAGGAGTGCCCTGCTCATAGAGCTTACATTCTAAAGGGAGGGGGTGGTGGTACAAAAGGTAATAGCTGCAGAGAATTTGATGGGGGTGGTTCTGGGATAGTTGTTAGGTGGGGGTGGGATAGGCTTCCCTGAATAAATTAGTTTTCAGGGATCTCCTAAAGGTGGACAGGGTAGGGGCTGATCGGACATACTGGGGCAGGGAGTTCCAGAGGATGGGAGTTCCAGAGTATGACACGGGAGCGCGCCCGCAAGGTAACCCCCTCGGGAGAGAGCTTCCTAGAGGGGGTTATCTATTGCGGGGAGATGCCACGAGAGCCGCTGTGGGAACCCAGAAGAGGACGATCGGGGCCACTCTGTGCAAAACGAACTGCACAGTCGAGGTAAGTATGACATGTTTGCTATTTAAAAAAAAAACAAAAAAACTTGAACCTATAGTATCACTTTAAAGTCCACCATGCTGCTGCCATGTATATGTGTACAGCCCTAGACAGAAACCCCTATTTTACTGTATACAGTATCTTAAGGGGACATGAATTGTAACCACTTGTTTTGTTTTATTAAAAAAATGCCAACATTTCTCATTCAGACCAGGATAGATGTTACCCTACTAGTCTGTAAAGACATTTAGGCCTGGTTCACACTGGGGCGACAAACGCTTCGACATTGGGGGCTCATGTCGCATGACATGTGAAAATCAATGTTTCCCTATGGGAGCCGTCTTAACTGGTCCGACACATGTCGGTCCGACTTTGAGAATGCTCCCTGTACTACTTTGGTCCGACTTTGATCCGACTTCAGCCCATTGACTATCATTGAAGTCGGATCAAAGTCGGACCGCAGTCTTGCATGATCCGACTTTGGCATGCGACTTGTGCTGTGCTGCTCTTGAGGGGGAACTCCACGCCAAATTTTAAATAAAAAACCGGCATGGGTTCCCCCTCCAGGAGCATACCAGGCCCTTGGGTCTGGTCTGGATTTGAAGGGGAACCCCTACGCCGAAAAAACGGCGTGGGGGTCCCCCCAAAATCCAAACCAGACCCTTATCCGAGCACACAACCTGGCAGGCCGCAGGGGAAGAGGGGGGATGAGAGAGCGGCCCCCCCTCCCTCCTGAACCGTACCAGGCCGCATGCCCTCAACATGGGGGGGTTTGGTGCTCTGGGGCAGGGGGGCGACCTGTGGCCCCCCCACCCCAGAGCACCCTGCCCCCATGTTGATGAGGACAGGGCCTCTTCCCGACAACCCTGGCCGTTGGTTGTCGGGGTCTGCGGACGGGAGGGGGCTTATCGGAATCCGGGAGCCCCCTTCAATAAAGGGGCCCCCGGATCCCGGCCCCCCCACCCTATGTGAATGAGTATGGGGTACATCGTACCCCTACCCATTCACCTGGTGGAAAAAAATTGCAATAAAAAAACCACACAGCTTTTTAAAGTATTTTATTGCACCGCTCCGGAGGTCTTCTTCCGACTTCGGGGGTCTCCGGTGTCGTCGCCGCGCTCTCCGGTTCTTTCTTCTGCTGGGCCACCGCTAACTTCTTTAGCTCTTTTGCTAGCAGAGGCCCGGTCTTCTCCGTCGCCTTCTTCTTCTCCCGCTCTCCGGTTCTTCTCCCGCTTCTTTCTTCTGCCGGCCCCTCCACTAACTTCTTTAGCTCTTTTGCTAGTGGAGGGGCCGGTCTTCTCCGTCGCCGTCGCCGTCTTCTTCTCTCTTCTCCTTCTCGATGTTGATGCGTCGCTTCCTCCCGCTGTAATACTGGCTGTTCGCTCCGCTCCCCATTAATATAGGCTTCTCATGACGTCACAGTCACATGTTCCCATGACGTCACAGTCACATGCTCCGGGCCATGTGCCCCGGAACATGTGACTGTGACGTCATGAGAAGCCTATATTAATGCGGAGCGGAGCGAACAGCCAGTATTACAGCGGGAGGAAGCGACGCGTCAACATCGAGGAGGAGAAGAGAGAAGAAGACGGCGACGGCGACGGGAAGACCGGCCCCTCCACTAGCAAAAGAGCTAAAGAAGTTAGTGGAGGGGCCGGCAGAAGAAAGAAGCGGGAGAAGAACCGGAGAGCGGGAGAAGAAGAAGGCGACGGAGAAGACCGGGCCTCCGCTAGCAAAAGAGCTAAAAGAAGTTAGCGGTGGCCCGGCAGAAGAAAGAACCGGAGAGCGCGGCGACGACACCGGCGACCCCCGAAGGCGGAAGAAGACCTCCGGAGCTGTGCAATAAAATACTTTAAAAAGCTGTGTGTTTTTTTTATTGCATTTTTTTTCCACCAGGTGAATGGGTAGGGGTACGATGTACCCCATACTCATTCACATAGGGTGGGGGGGCCGGGATCCGGGGGCCCCTTTATTGAAGGGGGCTCCCGGATTCCGATAAGCCCCACGCCCGCAGACCCCGACAACCAACGGCCAGGGTTGTCGGGAAGAGGCCCTGTCCTCATCAACATGGGGGCAGGGTGCTCTGGGGTGGGGGGGCCGCAGGTCGCCCCCCTGCCCCAGAGCACCAAACCCCCCCATGTTGAGGGCATGCGGCCTGGTACGGTTCAGGAGGGAGGGGGGGGCGCTCTCTCGTCCCCCCTCTTCCCCTGCGGCCTGCCAGGTTGTGTGCTCGGATAAGGGTCTGGTTTGGATTTTGGGGGGGACCCCCACGCCGTTTTTTCGGCGTAGGGGCGCCCCTTCAAATCCAGACCAGACCCAAGGGCCTGGTATGCTCCTGGAGGGGGAACCCATGCCGGTTTTTTATTTAAAATTTGGCCTGGAGTTCCCCCTCAAGATTCATACCAAACACAGTGCCTGATATTGGCGGGGATCCAAGTCGGATCCCCGTTCATTGAAAGTCGGACATATGTCGGCTTCATGTCGCAGGGCAAAGTCGGATCCAAAGTAGGACAGATGTCGTGTCACACTAGTGTGAACCCAGCCTTAGGGATTGATTTACTAAAAGTCGAGTGCAAAATCTGGTGCAGGTGTGCATGGTAGCCAATCAGCTTCTAGATTCAGCTTGTTCAATGAGGCTGGGTTCACACTGGTACGACACGACAGTCATACAACTTTCATCCTACTTTGCTCTGCGACATCAGTCCTACATTGATCCTACATTGGTCCGACATTCATGAACAGGATACTACTTTGATCCGACTTTGTGATAGTCTGACTTGTCCTTTGACCAATCAAAACAATCCCAGGGTGAGATAAATTCCTTTTACTGCTGCTGTAATCACGATGTCGGATTTCAAAAGTCGGATGGTTAGGACAAGGATCCTACTTTGATCCGACTTCAATGATATTCAATGGGCTGAAGTAGGATCAAAGTCGGACCAAAGTAGTACAGGGAGCATTTTCAAAGTCGGACCGACTTGTGTCGGACCAGTTAAGACGGCTCTCATAGAGAAACATTGATTTTCACACGTCATGCGACATGAGCTCCCAATGTCGGAGCGTTTGTCGCCCCAGTGTGAACCCAGCCTGAAGCTAATTGGTTTCTATGCAGCGCTGCACCAGATTTTGTACTCTCCAGTTTTAGTTAATCAACCTCTAAGCCTTTGATTACACTGCAGTGGCTTCAAAGTCGCGCGACTTTAAATCCGACATCCCTGCACGACTTCATCATGGCTTGCATACAACTTCTTTAACAGAAGTCAATGCAAGGCGTGTTGAAGTCACATCAAAATAGTGCAGGAACCTTTTTCTAAGTCCGAGCGACTTGAGTTGAACCAATTAGAACGGTTCCATTGCCGAATGTGGCGCAACTTGTCATGCAATTTTGAACACTCAAGTCCCATGAAAAATCGCGGCAGTGTGAACTAAGGCTTACTCTCCAGCTTCAATCAATTGGAATTGGAATTGCCACTTTTCAAATAAAGATATAAATGATCTAATGCCACAAAACATCCCACTCGAGGTTCTATCATGTTTCAAACTAAGCGCCTTTCTATCACTGCACATAAATTCACAGGTGTTATACTACAGTATATTGAAGCTCATATATCTTTCTCCATGATTGTTGGATTGCTTTGCCAATATAAAAAGCATAGCACTTCATACTCCCTATATAATTTACAGCCCCTGGCAAAAAGTATAGAATCACCACTCTTGGAAAATGTTCATTCAATTGTTTAATTGTGTAAAAAAATTAAATATTAATAATAATAATTACAGACATGCCTCAAAACTATTTTCATTTAACATTCCAACCTTCTGACTTTAAGAAACAGTTAAAAAAAGAAAAAAAGAAAGAAAACTGTACTCAGTTGCAACAAAAAAAAATGGAATCGCTCAATTCTGAGAAAAATATTATGGAATCACCATGTACTTTGCAGTTCTAAAACAAACAACTGCATCAGATTACATCCTGAAAAATGATGTCATTATCACCAAACATCCTTTCAATTGATGGAATAAGAAAAGGGTCCAAAATCTCAATATAAACTTGTGCATTTATTGAATATTTAATGGCTGTCATCTCCCCATACCTTTCCTGAAAAGCAACCCCATATCGTCAATGATTGTTGAAACTTGCATGTTTTCTTCAGGTAGTCATCTTCATACATTTCATTGGTTCCATGATTGCTTTTCTTTAGCCCAATGTAACATTGTTTTTTTCTGTTTAGGTGTTAATGATGGTTTTTCATTTGGCTTTTCTGTATGTAAATCTCATTTCATTTGGGCGATGTCTTACCGTTCGGTCACAGATATTGACTCCAGTTTCTGACCATGTGTTCCAATGTTTTGTTGTGCATTTTCTTTTTTCAAGGCATATTGCTTTAAGTTTTCTATCTTGACGCTTTGATGTCTTCTTTGGTCTACCAGTATGCGTTCCTTTAACCTTTAATCTTCCCATTTAATTTGTACTAACGAAAACCACCATTTACACCTAAACAGAAAAAAACAAGGTTACCGTGGCCTAAAGAAAAAAAATCATGGACTGTGGATGACTGGGTGAAAGCGATATTTAGCGATGAATCATGAATCTGCATTGGGCAGGGTGATGATGCTAAAACTTTTGTTTGGGGCCGTTCCAATGAAATGTATGAAGACGACTGTCTGAAGAAAACATGCAAGTTTCCACAATCATTGATGATATGGGGTTGCATGTCAGGTAAAGGTACGGGGGAGATGACAGTCATTAACCACTTCAGCCCCGGACCATTTTGCTGGCCAAAGACCAGGCCACTTTTTGCGATTCGGCACTGCGTCGTTTTAACTGACAATTGCACAGTCGTGCGACGTGGCTCCTAAACAAAATTGACGTCCTTTTTTCCCACAAATAGAGCTTTCTTTTGGTGGTATTTGATCACCTCTGCGGTTTTTATTTTTGCCGCTATAAACAAAAATAAAGCGACAATTTTGAAAAAAATGCAATATTTTTTACTTTTTGCTATCATAAATATATATAAAAGAAACATTTTTTTTCCTCAGTTTAGGCCGATACGTATTTTTCTACATATTTTTGGTAAAAAAAATTGAAATAAGCGTTTATTAAATGGTTTGCGCAAAAGTTATAGCGTCTACAAAATAGGGGGTAGTTATTTTTATGGCATTTTTATTAATATTTTTTTTTTTACTAGTAATGGCATTGATCAGCGATTTTTATCATGACTGCGACTTTATGGCGGACACATCGGACACTTTTGACACAATTTTGGGACCATTGTAATTTTTACAGCGATCAGTGCTATAAAAATGCACTGATTACTGTAAAAAGGACACTGGCAGTGAAGGGGTTAACCTGTAGGGGGCGCTGAAGGGGTTAAGTGTGACCTAGGGAGTGCTTCTAACTGTTAGGGGGCGTGGCTTGCCGTGACACGTCACTGATCGCTGTTCCCGATGACAGGGAACAGACGATCAGTGACATGTCACTAGGCAGAACGGGGAGATGTCGTGTTTACACTAACATCTCCCCGTACTTCAGCTCTGTGACCGTTTGTGCGGCGGTCAGGAAGCGGTTAAATCTTTAATAAATGCAGACGTTTATATTGAGATTTTGGACACTTTTCTTATTCCATCAATTGAAAGGATGTTTGGTGATGATGACATTATTTTTCAGGATGTTATCTGATGCAGATGTTTGTTTTAGAACTGCAAAATACATGGTGATTCCATAATATTTTTCTCAGAATTGGGTGATTCCATATTTTTTTCCTCTGCTTGATCTGCAAAAAACTGAGTACAGTTGTCTTTATTTTTTTATTTTTAAACTGTTTCTTAAAGCCAGGAGGTTGGAATGTTAGTCTTGAGGCATGTCTGTGATTAGTTTTTTTTTAACACAATTTAAACAATTGAATGAACATTTTCCAAGTTTTCCAACTTTTTTCCAGAGGTTGTATAACCTTTTTGTGAACTTCTTAACGACCGCCCACTGTATATATACGTCGGCACTTTAAAGATGGATATTTCGGTAACGGCAGCAGCTGCTGCCACAACCGAGGTATCCATCTTTTCAGTGGGCGGTTCTGTTTGCGATAATGGTGGTCTCTGCGGCGGATTCGTCCGCAAGATCACCATTATCGGCGCCCCCCTCCCGCCACTCTCCCGCGCCCTCCGCCGCTTACCAGAGCCGTCGGTAGCGGCGGAGGCGATCGGGTCCTTCTCCTTCCTTGGTATGGAGACGAGTGAGGGCAAGATGGCCCCCACCTGTCTCCATACCATAACAGGGCGGAAGCGACGTCAAAACGTCACTTCCGCCCATACCTCTTAAAGGGACATTTTTTTGTTGTCATCTTTTCAAATGACAACTTTTTTTTTTTTTTTTTTTGCATTTAAGTCCAAATATGAGATCTGAGGACTTTTTGACCCCAGATCTCATATTTAAGAGGACCTGTCATGCTTTTTTCTATTACAAGGGATGTTTACATTCCTTGTAATAGGAATAAAAGTGACCCAAATGTATTTTTTTACAGTTTTAAAATCAATGAAATAAAGTAAAATAAATAAGATTTTTTAAATTTTTTTAAAAGCGTCCCGACTAGCTTACGTGCAGAAGCGTACGCATTCGTGAGCAGCGCCCACATATGAAAACAGTGTTCAAACCACACATGTGAGGTATCGCTGTGATCATTACTGCAAGAGCAATAATTCTAGCCCTAGACCTCCTCTGAAACTCAAAACATGCAACCTGTAGATCGGACCCCCCTTCTATACAGTGAGTGGTCGTTTTCCGTTGGGGAGCGATCCGAGATGAGGGGACGGCTGTTCGATTCCGGCCACCCCCTCGCGATCGCTCCCGGCGAATGAAAAGCTTCCTCTGCTGTGTAAGGCAGAGGAAGTGATGTCATCTCTCCTCGTGTCGGTGTTTTCGATCAGGCGCGAGGAGAGAAGACATCTCACAGTAAGTGCACCAACAGCCCACTGACACCAGTACACGTAGGCACACTTTTCACCCCCCAGTCACCCCCAGATCACCCCCCAGATCACCCCCAGTACCCCCAGTCACAGTGCACCGTTTGCAGTGCTCATTTTTTTACTGATCACTGCAATCAGTGTCATTTGTGACAGTAAAAAGTTGCAGGGCAGTTAGGTTTAGGCCCCTTTAGGTCCAGGGTAGCCCCCTAACCCCCCCTAATAAAGGTTTAACCCCTTGATCGCCCCCCAGGTAACCCTTTCACCCCCTAACGCCAGCGTCACTAAGCGATCGTATTTCCGTTAGCTGTATTTAGTGCCGGTGGTGTCCTAGATAGCCAGTTATTTATTTTTAATTTCGCCGCAGGTTTTTATAGTGTCAGGTACCCCCATATATTATTTTAACCCCCTGATTGCCCCTAGAGTTAACCCTTTCACCAGTGATCACCGTATAAGTTTTACTGGTGACACTGGTTAGCCAGTTAGTTATTTAGGTTACCCGTCAGGTTTTTATATAGCGTCAGGTACCCCCATATATAACCTAAAAAAGGTTTTAACCCCCTGATTGCCCCTAGTTAACCCTTTCACCAGTGATCACCATATAAGTTTTACGGGTGACGCTGGTTGGTTAGTTTGCTTTTTATAGCATCAGGGCACCCGCCGTATATAACCCAATAAAGGTTTAACCCCCTGATCGCCCGGCGGCTGATATCAATTAGGTTTTAGCGCCAGAGAGGGTCTGCGTCACCCCAGGCAGCGTCAGGTTAGTGCCAGTAACGCTAACACCCACGCGCAAAGCATACACCTCCCTTAGTGGTATAGTATCTGAACAGATCAATATCTGATCTGATCAGATCTATACTAGTGTCCCCAGCGGTTTAGGGTTCCCAAAAACGCCCAGCCCAGCCCAGCCCAGCCCACCCAAGTGCAGTATCGATCGATCACTGTCACTTACCAAACACAACACACATAACTGCAGCGTTCGCAGAGACAGTCCTGATCCCTGCGATCACTAACAGTTTTTTTGGTAGCGTTTGATACATTTGCTGACAGTCAGGTGCTTTTTTTTTACCTGTGAATCTTACTAGTGTACCCCTAAATTTAGAGCCCAAAATGGCAAATCAAAGGTACACTAGTAAAGAGGCCTACGAGATTCTGAGCATGACAGATAGTGAAGAGGAGGTCACGCATCTGTCAGATTCAGGCTCAGAATATCTTCCCGTAGAAGACAGTGAAGTCAGCGGCTCCACGTCAGATAGCTCTGATGACGAAGGTGAGGTTCCTGCTAAGGTCAGGCCTACCCGATCCCGATCTTCTGAGGTTGTTGAGGAGCAAGAACCGCAGGTCTCTCGTATCATGGAGCACAGTAGTACTAGCGCCGCTATTCCTTCTGGTGAATTGGCAAGCACCAGCGGCCAAGTACAGCCTGGGCGTACATCCAGCACTGCAGTAACACTTGGTGACATGGCGAGTCCCATAAGTGCAGTTCAAGCTGGCGAGGTGGCAAGCACAAGTAGTGTCCCGCTGCCACCAAGAAGACAAAGGCAGGCCCGTCGTGCCCATAGTGCCCTTCCTGCAGAATTTGCCTATCCTGATTGGGTCCCCACCACTTCTGCAGAACCCGTACTTCCCCCATTCACTGCCCAACCCGGTATTCAGGTGGAAACAGCTGATTTTATGCCAATTGATTTTTATTCGCTGTTTTTCACGGAAGATCTCTATAGATCTATTGTGGACCAGAGTAATTTATATGCTGGTCAATTCATCGCCGCTAACCCCCAGTTGCCTTCCATTGCCAAAGATTGGAAACCAATTACGGTTTCCAAATTTAAGACCTTTCTGGGCCTTTCTCTCAACATGGGCACACATAAATTCCCGTCATTGCGTGCTTATTGGTCCACGCACCCAATTGACCACATGCCCGTGTTCTCTGCCTCCATGCCCAGGAAACGATACGAGCAGATTTTGCGGTTCATGCACTTCAACGACAATGAACTATGACGTCCACGTGGAGACCCTGAATACGACCGGCTCTATAAAATTCAGGCCCCTCATAAACCACTTCAACTAACGTTTTGCAGCCTTGTTTATTCCCGATCAAGTTGTCTGCATTGATGAGTCCCTGATTACATTTTCTGGCCGCTTGTCTTTCAAGCAGTACCTTCCCAGCAAGCGTGCCAGATACGGGGTCAAGCTCTATAAGTTCTGTGACAGGGCAACAGGCTATGTATGGAGCTTTACGGTTTATGAGGGAAAAGACAGTCAGGTTGAGCCGGTCAACTGCCCGGATTACATAGGGAGCGCTGGCAAGATAGTGTGGAACTTGGTGTCACCCTTATTCGGAAAGGGGTACCACTTGTATGTGGACAATTATTACACGAGCGTGCCACTGTTTAGTCACTTGTTTGATCATCAGATTGGAGCATGTGGCACCGTGCGACCTAATCGCCGGGGCTTTCCCCAGCGGCTTGTAGATGCCCGTCTTAGGCTGGGGGAGAGAGCCTGCGTGAAGTGTAATAACTTGCTCGCTGTGAAGTGGAGGGATAATAAGAATGTTTTCCTTCTTACCTCCCTTCATGCAGACACGACAGTCCAAATTCCTACGGCGACTGGTGTTGTGGAGAAACCCCTCTGTGTCCACGAATATAACAAAAATATGGGAGGGGTGGACCTCAACGACCAGTTGTTGGCGCCGTATCTAATTGACCGTAAGGCGAGACGCTGGTACAAAAAAGTGTCTCTATCCTTATTCCAATTGGCTTTGCTGAATGCTCATGTGCTATACAGAGCTTCAGGCGGGACTTTATCTCTTCTAAAATTCCAGAATGAGATAGTCACAGAACTCCTGTATCCAGGCGGTTCTGCACCTCACCATCCCCAACCAAATGCAGTAAGCCGGCTGCATGAGAGGCATTATCCGTATGCCCTCCCGAGTACCCCTACCCAACAAACCCCCCAAAAAAGATGTCGTGTCTGTAGCAAGCGCGGATTTAGGCGTGACACCCGTGTTTTTTGTCCACTCTGTCCTGACAAACCTGGTCTTTGCCTTGGTGAATGTTTTGAACGCTACCACTCAAAAGTGAAGTTTTAGCGTAGGGTACAGCATTTCACAGACTAGGACACACTTACACAGGGTCTCCCAAGATGCCATTACATTTTGAGAGACCCGAACCATTACAGTTGTTAAAGTTACAAAAAAAAGTGTAAAAAAGAAAAAAAAACGTAAAAAACAAAACACAAAAAAAATTTAAAATAAAAAAACCAAAAATAGTTGTCGTTTTATTGTTCTCTCTCTCTCTCTCTATTTTCTCTCTATTGTTCTGCTCTTTTTTACTGTATTCTATTCTGCAATGTTTTATCATGCTTGCTTTTCAGGTATGTAATTTTTTGTTTTCAGGTGCGCCATTCAGCTGCAGCGCGGAATTATTTATCTTGACAGCAACAGCGTTTGCTCCCACGATACATAAAGCCGTGACTCCAGTGCTGTAGGAGGTGATTTCACCACCACAGTTAAAAAAAAAGAGCATATATGCCGAAGCATGGGGGAAGCAGGGGCGGAGGAGCGATTTTGCTCCTAATGCCGCGTACATACGGTCGAAATTCCGACGGAGGCTTCCCCTTGGAAAGTCGGACCGTGTGTACGCGGCATAACTTTTTTGCGGGAGGATGCCCCCATGCTTCGGCATATATAAATGGTGCATGTATGCCCATCATTAGAAGTGGGTGGATGAAGGGAGGTATTCTAATGGTGGGCATACCCACCGATCAATCTCTTTTTTTCGTTCAGCCAGCAGGCTGCATGAAAAAAAAGATTACAATACATGTCCAACAAGGACCAGCAACGTACTGGTATGTTGCTGGACTTTGAATGTTTATACCAAAATGATGCCTGCAGGTTTAGGTATCATCTTGGTATCATTCTTTTCAGCCAGCAGCCGGCTTTCATGTAAAACTAATTCTAGCAGATAATTTGCCTCTAGACTGCTTTTACAAGCAGTGGGAGGGAATGCCCCCCCCGGATATAAACAGCGCCATTGGGAAATTGGGAAAGCATTTTATCACACCGATCTTGGTGTGGTCAGATGCTTTGAGGGCAGAGGAAAAAAAAAAGAGTACCTGTCACTACTTATTGCTATCATAGGGGATATTTGCATTCCCTGAGATAACAATAAAAATGGTAAAAAAAAAAAATATGGAAGGAACAGTTTAAAAATAAAATAAAAACGCGAAATAAATAATAATGAAAAAAAATAAATAAAAAGCACCGCTGTCCCCCCCTGCTCTTGCGCGAAGGCGAACGCAAGCGTCGGTCTAGCGTCATATGTAAACAGCAATTACATCATGCATGTGAGGTATCACGTGAAGGTCAGATCGAGGGCAGAAATTTTAGCAGTAGACCTCCTCTGTAAATCTAACGTGGTAACCTGTAAAGGCTTTTAAATGCTTTTAAAAATGAATGTAGTTTGTCGCCGCTGCGCGTTTGTGCGCAATTTTAAAGCATGTCGTGTTTGGTATCCATGTACTCGGCCTAAGATCATCTTTTTTTATTTCATCAAACATTTGGGCAATATAGTGTTTTTTAGTGCATTAAAAATAAAAAAAGTGTGTTTTTCCCCCAAAAAATGCGTTTGAAAAATCGCTGCGCAAATACTGTGTGGGAAAAAAAAATGCAACACCCACTATTTTAATCTGTAGGGCCTTTGCTTTAAAAAAAATATATAATTTTTGGGGGTTCAACATAATTTTCTTGCAAAAAAAAAAAATGTTTTCATGTAAACAAAAAGTGTCAGAAAGGGCTTTGTCTTCAAGTGGTTAGAAGAGTGGATGATGTGTGACATAAGCTTCCTAATGTTGTGCATAAAATGCCAGGAAAGTTCAAAACCCCCCCCAAATGACCCCATTTTGGAAAGTAGACACTCAAGCTATTTGCTGAGAGGCATGTTGAGCCCATTGAATATTTTATTTTTTTGTCCCAAGTGATTGAATAATGACAAAAAGAAGAAAAAAAAAATGTACAAAAAGTTGTCACTAAATTATATATTGCTCAAACATGCCATGGTTATATGTGGAATTACACCCCAAAATACATTCTGTTTCTTCTCCTGAGTACGGGGATACCACATGTGTGAGACATTTTGGGAGCCTAGCCGCGTACAGGACCCCGAAAACCAAGCACCGCCTTCAGGATTTCTATGGGTGTAAATTTTTAATTTCACTCCTCACTGCCTATCACAGTTTCGGAGGCCATGGAATGCCCAGATGGCACAAAACCCCCCAAATGACCCCATTTTGGAAAGTAGACACCCCAAGCTATTTGCTGAGAGGTATGTTGAGTATTTTGCAGATCTCGCTTTTTGTCACAAAGTTTTGAAAATTGAAAAAAAAAATGTCTTTCTTCATTTTCAAAAACAAATGAGAGCTGTAAAATACTCACCATGCCTCTCAGCAAACAGCTTGGGGTGTCTACTTTCCAAAATGGGGTCATTTGTGGGGATTTTGGGCTATCTTGGCATTTTATGGCCTTCAAAACTGTGATAGGTAGTGAGGAGTGAAATCAAATTTTGTGCCCTTAGAAATCCTGAAGGCGGTGCTTGGTTTTCAGGGCCCCGTACGCGGCTAGGCTCTCAAAAAGTCCCACACATGTGGTATCCCCGTACTCAGGAGAAGCAGCAAAATGTATTTTGGGGTGCAATTCCACATATAACCATGGCATGTGTGAGCAATATATCATTTAGTGACAACTTTTTGTACATATTTTTTTTCTTTTTGTCATTATTCAATCACTTGGGACAAAAAAAAAATATTCAATGGGCTCAACATGCCTCTCAGCAATTTCCTTGGGGTGTCTACTTTCCAAAATGGGGTCATTTTGGGGGTTTTTGTGCTATCTTGGCATTTTATGGCCTTCAAAACTGTGATAGGTAGTGAGGAGTGAAATCAAAAATGTATGCCCTTAGAAACCTTGAAGGCGGTGCTTGGTTTTTGGGGTCCCGTACGCGGCTAGGCTCCCAAAAAGTCCCACACATGTGGTATCCCCGTACTCAGGAGAAGCAGCAGAATGTATTTTGGGGTGTAATTTCACATATGCCCATGGCATGTGTGAGCAATATATCATTTAGTGACAACTTTGTGCAAAAAAAAAAAAGTTTGTCATATTCCCGCAACTTGTGGCAAAATATAAAATGTTCCATGGACTGAACATGCCTCTCAGTAAATAGCTTGGGGTGTCTACTTTCCAAAATTGGGTCATTTGGGGGGGTTTTGTGCTATTTTGGCATTTTATGGCCTTCGAAACTGTGATAGGTAGTGAGGAGTGAAATCAAAAATTTGCGCCCTTAGAAATCCTGAAGGCGGTGCTTGGTTTCCGGGGTCCCGTACGTGGCTAGGCTCCTAAAAAGTCCCACACATGTGGTATCCCCGTACTTTTTTTGTCATTATTCAATCACTTGGGACAAAAAAAAAAAAAAATATTCAATGGGCTCAACATGCCTCTCAGCAATTTCCTTGGGATGTCTACTTTCCAAAATGGGGTCATTTGGGGGGGGGGGGGGTTTGTACTGCCCTGCCATTTTAGCACCTCAAGAAATGAGATAGGCAGTCATAAATTTAAAGCTGTGTAAATTCCAGAAAATTTACCCTAGTTTGTAAACGCTATAACTTTTGCGCAAACCAATAAATTTACGCTTATTGACATTTTTTAAACTAAAGACATGTGGCTGAATAAATTTTGGCCTAAATGTATGACTAAAATTGAGTTTATTCGATTTTTCTTATAACAAAAAGTAGAAAATATCATTTTTTTTCAAAATTTGCGGTCTTTTTCCGTTTATATCGCAAAAAATAAAAATTGCAGAGGCAATCAAATACCATTAAAAGAAAGCTCTATTTGTGGGAAGAAAAGGACGTAAATTTCGTTTGGGTACAACATTGCATGTCCGCACAATTTACAGTTAAAGCAGCGCAGTGCAAAATTCTGAAAACACCTCTGGTCCTTTAGCTACCAAATGGTCCGGGGCTTAAGTGGTTAAGTGGTTAAGCAATGGGTTCCATGATTGATCTTCTTTTCTATAATATAAAAGACATTGCAGTTCATACAGTCTATACAACATCATTTTTTTGTAGAGCAATGGGCTCCACGATTCATCTTATTTTCTATTTAGTATTATTTGGTTGTTAAATTTCCTTCTTTTATATATTTACAATATTACAATACTCGCAGGTGTTACCTTTGAAAGTACCTCTTCTCACAAACAAATATCCTTCTTTCTTGAAATGACTTTTCACCAGCATGTTTTTAATGGTTTTGTCCTTTTATATGTGATGAGGGGTTTTTCACCTACAATTTAAATTTTCTGTTACCAAAAGATGTTAATAATAAGTAAACAAAGGCATACAGCATGAGCTCAGGTGCTCTGGGTATAATCCTACTGCATTAAATCAGAATGCATACAAGCTTATAATGGCAAATTAAATTAAATGTCATGAACAGAAATATGTAATGATTGAACTCAACATCATGAGATACAAGGGACAAGATGCCATTATTTGAATAGGGGCATAACATACCATTATGGTGCAGTTTGAAAATACAAACCACAAAATACTGTAGTTGCCAGGTGGCTAATTTAAAGAGTTAGAGGGTCTAAAATAGAGGGCTTTACATGCATATTTCTGAGTGACAGGGGCCGTAGGTGTAAGACTTGAGAAAATGGGAAAATTAGAATAGAGAGAGAAGACAAGGAGGGAAGAAGAAAAGAGGGGGCTGGGGAGAGAAGACATGAGGATAAAAGAGCAGATTTACAGAAAAAAAAAGGAAAGGGGGTGCTCAGAGGTTGCTATTTTAGCTACGAGATATCTTAAAGAGAGAAAATACTGCGCTAATCTAAAATAGTGAATAAAAATAAAGCTGCTACATAAAATGTGACTAAAATTAATAAACATGGAATGAAGATGTAGCGCTAAGTGAAGAAATGAAGCCCAATAATTTGGGCCTCCAATCAAACCAAAGTGATAAATATTATCAATATAATGAGTCCATACAGTGTCCATAGAAAATTTTCGTGTTGTGAAGAAAGAACATGTAGCACTGAAGGGTCATCACATAACTCTTGTAAAAAAAAGAGAGGTAGAATACTCTTACCGGAACATTAGACCTGTGGTTTAGGCAGGTCAAATAGGCATACGAAATCCCAATGGCACTCCTCATCAGTTAGTCTGGAAACTGGATCAGATGGGTCCCCAATGTAGACTGTCCGGTAGGCTCCCCGACTTGACAGCAGGCTCTGGGTTTCACATCGATCCAGGTGGTCCTCCGATGGAACTGGAACCGCCAGTCAGCAAGGAGACTCTTTACCACAGTGAATATTCGTAACCAGTGGCCAAAGGAAGCTATTACTTGACCAACTACCCATGTGAGGAGAAAAGAAGGGAAGGAATGCTCCAATGGTGCAGGTCAATGAGGGTTTATTCAACCAACATGAAAGTGATAATTTCTTCACTTAGCGCTACATCTTCATTCCATGTCTACGAGATATCTTAGAAAAGAGCAAAAGTTTGTTTAAGATGGGGGGCCAAGTTTAGGGTCTCAGAGATGGAGAAGGAGTGAGCAATTGAGCCATGGCTGCCAGACTGAAAGAAATCTATCATGGGAATCTTCCAGTATGGCAGTTAACTTTTCATTAAGAAATGTGCCCTGTATATAACTCTTGACTTACGGGAAATTGAAGGATGGATATTTCTATGTTTGGAGAGATTTTTTTGGTGATTATGTGTAAGTGTAATTACAGTATAAGTGTATTATGTGTAAGCATATGACTGCAAGGAGGGGTGGTATTAATAGGTGTGTGGAGGAGGGCCTCCCAATGATTCTTTTAGAGATTGATCAGCAAGATTGAATTAATCATTACATAAACCCTTATCCATAGACAGCAAACCTTACCTAACATTACCTTGTAGGAGTTTTCCAATACTTGCATATTTCAACAGCACTTAAAAGAACTGAGCCAAATCTCACCCCAGTCCTCTGGGAGTGGGTTTTGTTAAGCTTGGTTTCCCAATGAAGACAATAAGGAGGGGTTGAGCTAGAGGAGTTGCTTAAGATATTGGAGTATCTCTAGCATGGATTGACTCATATGGGGGTGAGAGAGGGCTGCACATCCCGATTTGAACACTAGGACACAAAAAGTCATTTTCCCGTGGGACTTTAAAGCAGCAAAGAGGAATCAATGGTAGATAAAATGTAAATTTTATTGGAAAGATTGCAATGACGCATATAGCATAAAAAGATAAATTCATGAATCTTATGAGCTCCGGTAATTAAAAAACCAACAATGGAACACAGAAATAATACAATTCACATACATATAGTGTACATTTAGGATAGTGTGACATTACAAATTTAATGCATTACGATGTACTGTAGAAGAGACCCCGATGCATTTCGACCTCTCTAGGTCTTCCTCAAGGGGATTAGATTGTTCTATAGGACATCAAAAAGAATAATAGAAGATTATATATACAAATTAATCATGTTTCCTGCGTTTTCTGTCATAAAGAGTAATTGGGTAGGCAAATTTTTCAAAGTATTAACTTATTGAGAAACGCACAGGGAAAACAGATTGCTAAATGGATCATAGTTGATGAAAAATTGCATATTTACCCTCTGTGTCGAATTGAATGGTGAAACCGGAGACTTTCGTGTTAAAAGCGTAATTGCGTATGCACTCCCAGGGTTTCCAATAGGGGTCCGTATTGGCCAAGGCGCCCACCTCCCACTCCATGGCGGATCCGCTCCACAGCTCGTCCGACTCAAAAAGGGGTCACACGTTTCGGGAGTATCCCAATAGCGGGCAAGAAAGCAGGGGAGGAGGGTAACAGTGTACCATGTAACCAACACCTGAAGGTTATAATTTCAATCATCTTATGTTTCATATAATACTCTTAGTCATCTATTGGTCAATATAATTTTATTACATATGTACTACAGTCTCAATTATAACTTAAACAGGGTAAACGGCACTGGGCATACGTGCCCTCAACCAAGGAGGTTCAAGGAGCCTTTTAGGGGCACTAGATACTATATTTTGTTTTGTTATACCTGGTATTAAGACCAGAATGTCAGCATCGGTTCGGGTGTAGCCGATTGAGACTATTCATGGGCCCCCTAAACAGGGGGAATGATTTATTTTAATATAAGACTATTTTATATATGATATGGTATTAATAATGATAGTAATAACTGATGTATATAAGTGATAATAATAAAGAAATGTAATAAAGTGGGAAGACTTAATTTATAGAAATAGGATGCGTTTGAACATGTCAAAGAATTAATATATATGGGTATGCAATATATCTCACATAACAATGGAGTAAGTGGAGTTGGGTGAAAAAAGTAAGAATGAGAAAAAACATGTGTAAAGATAAAAATGTATCAAGAATGTATAATGGTGAGGGAGTGTGGTAGAAATCAGGGCAAATAAATGCTAAGTGTGAAGCCATGTGTATGATGAATGGTGATTAAGGATAATGCTGCTAAGCAAGTAAGTTAGAGAAAACCCCCTTGCATGGTGGTAAGGATGTCAGAAGACATGATTAGCACTCAGGTGGAAGGTTGAACAATAAAAAAGGTGCAATAAAGTGATTGTTTTTTTGATAAATAGGTAGATGGACATCAACCAAAGGATGAGTATAAAGATTTACATATACTCACGTAGTTGAGCCTGTTGATCTTTACAACGAAAAAGGCAACATGTTTACCAAGGCCTTTAAAAGGAAAATAAAGGTTTTATCAATAGTCTGATTCATTGATGCATATAAAATGCTCAGAGGGATCGATAATCGTAGCCTACTAGCTCCACACTTACCTCTCAAATGGTGAATGGTCAGTCAAGTAGGCTGATTGGACATCAGATCCTGCCAGGATTAAAGTCAGGTGTTGGGTTCCTCCCCCTGCCGTCCGCATGAAATAACCCTCATGTGGCCCCCTCGTCATCCCAGTGGATGTGAATCCCGGTACCACCGCCACCGCCGAAACAACGGCTTCGGGATGGGCCCCGCGCGCATGTGCGGAGACGCGACAACGCTAAACAGCGCGCCACTGACTCCCGAGTTTGCCTACCCAATTACTCTTTATGACAGAAAACGCAGGAAACATGATTAATTTGTATATATAATCTTCTATTATTCTTTTTGATGTCCTATAGAACAATCTAATCCCCTTGAGGAAGACCTAGAGAGGTCAAAATGCATCGGGGTCTCTTCTACAGTACATCGTAATGCATTAAATTTGTAATGTCACACTATCCTAAATGTACACTATATGTATGTGAATTGTATTATTTCTGTGTTCCATTGTTGGTTTTTTAATTACCGGAGCTCATAAGATTCATGAATTTATCTTTTTATGCTATATGCGTCATTGCAATCTTTCCAATAAAATTTACATTTTATCTACCATTGATTCCTCTTTGCTGCTTTAAAGTCCCACGGGAAAATGTCTTTTTGTGTCCTAGTGTTCAAATCGGGATGTGCAGCCCTCTCTCACCCCCATATGTGTCAATCCATGCTAGAGTTTTTCTTTTTGGGTGGTTAAACACCCCTTTCCCATACCCTTGACACGTGAGAGGTCTTGTATATTATTTATAACATCTTTGTGACGCGGTTATGTGTCTTATAATACTACAAATGAAATTGTTTTGGTGATGACGTGTCATAATCTATATGTTAACATGTATATATTAAATTTACAATCTTTTCTTCCCGGGGGATTGAACCCGTGAAGGGCCTCCTCTCCTTGGTGGGGGCCGGTTTCTCTGCAGCAGCCTGACTCTGGGAGGAACGCTTTTAGTGAGCCTTTCCATACCGCCCACAGTTGGTACTCATACCACTGGGTGGGGTTTAAACAGTGCTGCGCCATCCCATGTTCACCGCTGGACGCGTGTTGACAGCCTTAGCGCGCATGCTCGGGAGTCAGTGTCGCGTCTCCGCACATGCGCGCGGGGCCCATCCCGACGCCGTTGTTTTGAATCGGCGGTGGCGGTGGTACCGGGATTCACATCCACTGGGATGACGAGGGGGCCACATGAGGGTTATTTCATGCGGATGGCAGGGGGAGGAACCCAACACCTGACTTTAAACCTGGCAGGATCTGATGTCCAATCAGCTATTATCAACAGGTATTTTAGGCACACTCCCCATTAGGACTTGTCGGTTGACTTCCTGGGAGCATACTTGACTGGCCATTCACCATTTGAGAGGTAAGTGTGGAGCTAGTAGGCTACGATTATCGATCCCTCTGAGCATTTTATATGCATCAACGAATCAGACTATTGATAAAACCTTTATTTTCCTTTTAAAGGCCTTGGTATACATGCTGCCTTTTTCATTGTAAAGATCAACAGGCTCAACTACGTGAGTATATGTAAATCTTTATACTCATCCTTTGGTTGATGTCCATCTACCTATTTATCAAAAAAACAATCACTTTATTGCACCTTTTTTATTGTTCAACCTTTCACCTGAGTGCTAATCATGTCTTCTGACATCCTCACCACCATGCAAGGGGGTTTTCTCTAACTTACTTGCTTAGCAGCATTATCCTTAATCACCATTCATCATACACATGGCTTCACACTTAGCATTTATTTGCCCTGATTTCTACCACACTCCCTCACCATTATACATTCTTGATACATTTTTATCTTTACACATGTTTTTTCTCATTCTTATTTTTTTCACCCAACTCCACTTACTCCATTGTTATGTGAGATATATTGCATACCCATATATATTAATTCTTTGACATGTTCAAACACATCCTATTTCTATAAATTAAGTCTTCCCACTTTATTACATTTCTTTATTATTATCACTTATATACATCAGTTATTACTATCATTATTAATACTATATCATATATAAAATAGTCTTATATTAAAATAAATCATTCCCCCTGTTTAGGGGGCCCATGAATAGTCTCAATCGGCTACACCCGAACCGATGCTGACATTCTGGTCTTAATACCAGGTATAACAAAACAAAATATAGTATCTAGTGCCCCTAAAAAGCTCCTTGAACCTCCTTGGTTGAGGGCACGTATGCCCAGTGCCGTTTACCCTGTTTAAGTTATAATTGAGACTGTAGTACATATGTAATAAAATTATATTGACCAATAGATGACTAAGAGTATTATATGAAACATAAGATGATTGAAATGATAACCTTCAGGTGTTGGTTACATGGTACACTGTTACCCTCCTCCCCTGCTTTCTTGCCCGCTATTGGGATACTCCCGAAACGTGTGACCCCTTTTGAGTCGGACGAGCCGTGGAGCAGATCCACCATGGAGTGGGAGGTGGGCGCCTTGTCCAATACAGACCCCTATTGGGAACCCTGGGAGTGCATACGCAATTACGCTTTTAACACGAAAGTCTCCGGTTTCACCATTCAATTCGACACAGAGGGTAAATATGCAATTTTTCATCAACTATCATCCATTTAGCAATCTGTTTTCCCTGTGCGTTTCTCAATAAATTAATACTTTGAAAAATTTGCCTACCCAATTACTCTTTATGACAGAAAACGCAGGAAACATGATTAATTTGTATATATAATCTTCTATTATTCTTTTTGATGTCCTATAGAACAATCTAATCCCCTTGAGGAAGACCTAGAGAGGTCGAAATGCATCGGGGTCTCTTCTACAGTACATCGTAATGCATTAAATTTGTAATGTCACACTATCCTAAATGTACACTATATGTATGTGAATTGTATTATTTCTGTGTTCCATTGTTGGTTTTTTAATTACCGGAGCTCATAAGATTCATGAATTTATCTTTTTATGCTATATGCGTCATTGCAATCTTTCCAATAAAATTTACATTTTATCTACCATTGATTCCTCTTTGCTGCTTTAAAGTCCCACGGGAAAATGTCTTTTTGTGTCCTAAGATATTGGAGTATAATCACTCTTTTTGTCATGGGATTACATTTGCAGATGGATAAATTCTGTAAGGGACAAAGGTGAGTCTTGGTTCTTGAGTAGAGACTCAATAAAGTTTTGTAGCTGTAAATAGGGAAATAAGATTTCTTAAGCCGTGGGAGAATGCCAACCCCATGCATCATCAAAAAATGGACTGTGTTAAAACCTTGTGCCCTCCACCAGTGATGATATTGAGGGATATACGCCTTGGGTGGGAATAGAGGGCAAGTAAAGATTTGGAGTGATGGGAGATGAAGTGATATATATTTTGCTGAATATTTGATGAAAAATTGAGTACCAGATAGCCAAGGTGTGTGTTAGAAATGGATTAGGTGGGGTAGGGCAGAAGGGGGATCCAAACAAAGGTAGTTAGGGAGACTGGATGGATCTCCAGCACATCCAAGAGAATCCATAATGATGTGTTCGTTATAGTGTATAACTGAACCAGAGGCATAATCTGCACAGCTTTTTATTAGTAGAGTATATTAGGAAAGGCCAGACCTCTGTTCAAAATCTGTGAGTAAATCTATTGGTTCTGGGCATGGAAAGGCCCCAAAAGAATTTCAAGATTTGGCTTTGTAATAAGCATAAAATATGAGCAGGGACCCAAATGAGTAAGACCAAAAAGAGCAGCTTGGGTAAGAATGGATGTGACCAAACCAAGAAATGTGTATATGGCAAGAGGATAATAACTGTCTAAGTTGTTTGAGGAAAGGGGTATATTAGCTTTATATAGAGTTTTTAGGGGGCAGGGGCATGATCTCCAAATAAAGGAGAGTGGGGGTCCTTTGTAATGGGAACTGCTCCTGTAGAGTCCGTAAGGAGAGGAGGGAGAGAGTGATGTTCAAGTTGCTAGACTAAGAGTGGGTCACATGAAGGCCCAATTGTGAGGCAAATCTACAGAGGAGAGCTAGTAAGCTGGGGGAGATGTGTGGGAAAGTTATTACTGTATATTGTATGCAAATATCACCTTGGGGTGGATGCCTGCCATTTCAAGGTCACCTCCATCGGCTTTCTGGTGAATGTGTTCTACCAATGGCTCCAGGGCCAAGATAAACAGGAGGGGTGATAGCAGGGAGCTCTGAGGAGTGCCTCCTTGGATTTGGAAAGAGACATACTGTATATTCAATGCCGTGATATTTAACAGTTGCAAAGGGTGATTGTAGACTGCAATGACCCAGTGCAAGAAATCATTACTAAGGCACTAAATTTACATAGTTACATATAGTTACATAGTTGGAAAGGTTGAATAAAAACAGTCCATCCAGTTCAACCTGTGTTGGTGTGTGCGCGTAGAAAATAATTTCCCATATCCTCGTATATTTTCGCTAAGATGCACTTCCAAGAGTCTTCCTGCCGACACCACCATTTGTGGAAGAGTTCCACATCCTTACCGCCCTAAAAGTGAAAACCCCTTTACACAGCTTAAGGTTAAACCGCTTCTCTTCCAGTCACATCGTGTAGCCCCGTGTCCTTTTACACTCCCTGGGACTGAAAAGTTTCATACTTATGCTGGGATCACCGTTGTGATATTTGTATATTGCTATCATATCTCCTCTCAAGCATCTCTTCTCCAGGGAGAATAAATTTTGCATTTGTAGGCGTTCCTCATAATTGAGGTCCTCCAGTCCCCATATTAATTTAGTTGCCCTTCTATGGACTCTATCCAGCTCCAGCACATCCTTCCTGAGGACTGGTGACCAGAACTGGACAGAATACTCCAGATGCGGTTGAACCAGAGTTTTATAAAGTGGCAGGATTATCATTTTATCTCTGGAGTAAATTCCCTTTTTAATGGATGCTAATATTCTGCCAGCTTTGGAAACTGCAGCTTGACACTGCATGCTATTGCTCAATCTGTCTTCTGCTAGGATGCCTAGATCCTTCTCCATCGTGGAATACCCAAGGGGTTCTCCCCCTAATGAAAAACTTGCGTTTATATTTTTACACCCCAAGTGCATTACCTTACAATTACCATTTTTAAACTTCATTTGCCATCTAGTAGCCCACTCCATTAATTTATAAAGGTCCTCTTGTAACATTTCTATGTGCTGCTGTGATGTTATTGCCCTACATAGTTTTGTGTCATCAGCAAACACTGAGATCAAGCTATTTATGGCCTGCCCCTGTCCAGATGGCAACTCTCTTCCTTGTAGAATGTTAACAGGTAGGGATGAGCTTTATGTTCGGGTCGAACATGAGTTTGACTCGAACATTGGCTGTTCGCCCGTTCGCCGAATAAAGAACAATTTGGGGTGTTCGTAGGAAATTAGAAAGCCGCGGAACACCCCTTACACCCTATGGGAGAAATCAAAAATGATAATTTTAGACTTGTTTCTACTGAACCTGGCTGATTTATGTATGGTTGCTATGATTGTACCACTGTTTTCTTTTTTGTTCTGTCTAAAAACTTTTTATAAACATAAAAAAAAAAAAAATGCTTATTTTTAAAGGTTAATATGCAAGTTATTGTCATAAAAAGTATTTGGGGACCCGGGTCCTGCCCCAGGGGACATGTATCAATGCAATTTTTATTTTTTAAAACGGCCATTTTTTCGGGAGCAGTGATTTTAATAATGCTTAATGTGAAACAATAGAAGTGAAATATTCCTTTCAATTTCATACCTGGGGGGTGTCTATAGTATGCCTGTAAAGTAGCGCATGTTTCCCATGTTTAGAACGGGAACGTGTAATTGCTAAGGAAAAAAAGTCCTTTTAAACTACTCGCGGCTGTAATGAATTGTCGGGTCCCGGCAATACAGATAAAAGTCATTGAAAAAAACTGCAGGGATTCCCCATAATATTCATACCAGACCCAAAGGGCCTGGTAATGGACTGGGGGGGGGGGGCCCTGCTGTTTTTTTCAATGACTTTTATCTGTATTGCCGGGACCCGAACCAAAATTTAAAAAAAAAATGGCGTAGGGGTCCCCCTCAAAATCCATGCCAGACCCTTCAGGTCTGGTATGGATTTTAAGGGGACCCCTGCGCCACAATTAAAAACAAATGGCGTGGGGTTCCCCCCAAAAATCCATACCAGACCCTTATCCGAGCACGCAACCTGGCAGGCCGCAGGAAAATAGGGGGGGACGAGAGAGCGCCCCCCCTCCTAAACCGCACCAGGCCACATGCCCTCAACATGGGGAGGATGTCCCCATGTTGATGGGGACAAGGGCCTCATCCCCACAACCCTTGCCCGGTGGTAGTGGGGGTCTGCGGGCGGGAGGCTTATCAGAATCTGAAAGCCCCCTTTAACAAAGGGGACCCCCAGATGCCGCCCCCCCATGTGAATTGGTAACGGGGTACATTGTACCCCTACCATTTCACCCAAAAAAGTGACAAAAAAGTTTAAAAAAACACACACACACAGCTTGGGACAAGTCCTTTAATAAAAAAATTAAAATAAAACTCCAGCGCCGTAATCCTTCTACGAGTCCGACCCGCCTCTATGAACGATACCGCCTCCATAGAAGGCACCCGGCCGAATGACGCACAAGCCGTCTGACAGCTATTAAGTAACCAAGGGCGGGTGACCCTGCGCCCCCTCTGACACAACTGGGGTTTCCGGCGGCTTCCCCATGGTGTCACGGGTGACCCCGCCCCCTCTGACGCATCACGGGAAACCCACCATTTTTTTTAATGACTTATCTGTATTACCGGGACCCAACAATTCATTACAGCCGCGAGTAGTTTTAAATTACTTTTTTTTCCTTTAGAAATTACATTTTGTACAGGGACAGTTCTAAACACGGTAAACATGCGCTACTTTACAGGCATACAATAGACACCCCCCAGGTACGAAATTTTAAGGAAAATTTCCCTTTTATTGTTTCACTTTAACCACTTAACGACCGCTCACTGTATATATACGTCGGCAGAATGGCACCGACAGGCACAATCACGTAGAGCATACATGATCGCCTTTGTACAGTTGGGGGGTCCGATCGGACCCCCCTCCTATACAGTGAGCGGCAGTTTATCGTTGGGGAGCGATCAGAGATGAGGGGGTGACCATTCGATTTCGGCCACCCCCTCGCGATCGCTCCCGGCGAATGAAAATGCTTCCTCCGCCATGTGATGTAAACACAGGCAGGAGGAAGTGATGTCATCTCCCTCGCGGCAGTCTTTTCGATTCCGGCGCCGAGGAGAGAGGAAGCAGGTTAGTGCACCAACAGTCCACTGACACTTAGGTACACATAGGCACACATTTCACCCCCCAGTCACCCCCAGATCACCCCCCAGGTCACCCCCCAGCCCCCAATCACAGTGTCACTGATTGCAGTGATCATTTATTTTACTGATCACTGCATTTAGTGTCATCTGTGATAGTAAAAAGTTGCAGGGCAGTTAGGATTAGGCCCCTTTAGGTCCAGGGTAGCCCCCTAACCCCCCCTAATAAAGGTTTAACCCCTTGATCGCCCCCCAGGTAACCCTTTCACCCCCTAACGCCAGCGTCACTAAGCGATCGTATTTTCGATCGCTGTATTTAGTGCCGGTGGTGCCCTAGATAGCCAGTTATTTATTTTTAGTTTCGCTGCAGGTTTTTAGAGCGTCAGGTACCCCCATATATTATTTTAACCCCCTGATTGCCCCTAGAGTTAACCCTTTCACCAGTGATCACCGTATAAGCGTCACTGGTGACACTGGTTACCCAGTTAGTTATTTAGGTAACCCGTCAGGTTTTTATATAGCGTCGGGTACCTCCATATTTAACCTAATAAAGGTTTTAACCCCCTGATTGCCCCTAGTTAACCCTTTCACCAGTGATCACCATATAAAGGTTACGGGTGACGCTGGTTGGTTAGTTTGCTTTTTATAGCATCAGGGCACCCGCGGTATATAACCCAATAAAGGTTTAACCCCCTGATCGCCCGGCGGGTGAGATCAATTAGGTTTTAGCGCCAAAGAGGGTCTGCGTCGCCCCAGGCAGCGTTAGGTTAGTGCCAGTAACGCTAACACCCACGCGCAAAGCATACACCTCCCTTAGTGGTATAGTATCTGATCAGATCTATACTAGCGTCCCCAGCGGTTTAGGGTTCCCAAAAACGCAGTGTTAGCGGGATCAGCCCAGATACCTGCTAGCACCTGCGTTTAGCCCCTCCGCCCAGCCCAGCCCACCCAAGTGCAGTATCGATCGATCACTGTCACTTACCAAACACAAAACACAACTGCAGCATTCGCAGAGACAGTCCTGATCCCTGCGACCGCTAATGCCCCATACACACGATCGTTTTTCATGCCGTTAAAAATGCCATTTTAAAAAATGGCCATTAAAAATGATCGTGTGTAGGCTCCAGAGCATTTTTAACGACGTGAAAAACGGCCATTAAAAATTCCGGACATGCTCTCTTTTTTCACGTAGTTTTTCATGTCGTTTTTTTTAACGACGTGAAAAACGATAGTGTGTATGCTTTCACGACGTGAAAAAAAACGCGCATGCTCAGAATCAAGTATGAGACGGGAGCGCTCGTTCTGGTAAAACTAGCGTTCGTAATGGAGATAGCACATTCATTACACAGTAACGGACTGAAAAGCGCAAATCGTCGCTCAACAAACTTTACTAACATGAAGGGTGGCGCCATTCGAACGGAACTTCCCCTTTATAGTGCCGTCGTACGTGTTGAACGTCACTGCGCTTTGCTTGATCGTTTTTTTTAATGATGGTGTGTACGCAAGGCAGGCTTGAGAGGAAACATGAAAAAAAACGAGGAGAAAAACGTCGGTTTAAAAAATGACATTAAAAACGATCGTGTGTACGGGGCATAACAGTTTTTTTTGTAGCGTTTGATATATTTGCTGACGACAGTCAGGTGCTTTTTTTCCTGTGAATCTTACTAGTGTACCCCTAAATTTAGAGCCCAAAATGGCAAGTCGAAGGTACACTAGTAAAGAGGCCTACGAGATTCTGGGCATGACAGATAGTGAAGAGGAGGTCACGTATCTGTCAGATTCAGGCTCAGAATATCTTCCCGTAGAAGACAGTGAAGTCAGCGGCCCCACGTCAGATAGCTCTGACGACGAAGTTGAGGTCCCTGCTAAGGTCAGGCGTACCCGATCCCGATCTTCTGAGGTTGTTGAGGAGCAAGAACCGCAGGGCTCTCGTATCATGGAGCAGAGTAGTACTAGCGCCGCTATTCCTTCTGGTGAATTGGCAAGCACCAGCGGCCTAGTACAGCCTGGGCGTACATCCAGCACTGCAGTATCACGTGGTGACGTGGCGAGTCCCATAAGTGCAGTTCAAGCTGGCGAGGTGGCAAGCAAAAGTAGTGTCCCGCTGCCACCAAGAAGACAAAGGCAGGCCCGTCGTGCCCATAGTGCCCTTCCTGCAGAATTCGCCTATCCTGATTGGGTCCCCACCACTTCTGCAGAACCCGTACGTCCCCCATTCACTGCCCAACCCGGTATTCAGGTGGAAACAGCTGATTTTATGCCAATCGATTTTTATTCGCTGTTTTTCACGGAAGATCTCTATAGATCTATTGTGGACCAGAGTAATTTATATGCTGGTCAATTCATCGCCGCTAATCCCCAGTTGCCTTCCATTGCCAAAGATTGGAAACCAATTACGGTTTCCGAATTTAAGACCTTTCTGGGCCTTTCCCTCAACATGGGCACACATAAATTCCCGTCATTGCGTGCTTATTGGTCCACGCACCCAATTGACCACATGCCCGTGTTCTCTGCCTCCATGCCCAGGAAACGATACGAGCAGATTTTGCGGTTCATGCATTTCAACGACAATGAACTTTGTCGTCCACGTGGGGACCCTGAATACGACCGGCTCTATAAAATTTGGCCCCTCATAAACCACTTCAACGAACGTTTTGCAGCCTTGTTTATTCCCGATCAAGCTGTCTGCGTTGATGAGTCCCTGATTAAATTTTCTGGCCGCTTGGCTTTCAAGCAGTACCTTCCCAGCAAGCGTGCCAGATACGGGGTCAAGCTCTATAAGTGCTGTGACAGGGCAACAGGCTATGTATGGAGCTTTATGGTTTATGAGGGAAAAGATAGTCAGGTTGAGCCGGTCAACTGCCCGGATTACATAGGGAGCGCTGGCAAGATAGTGTGGAACTTGGTGTCACCCTTATTCGGAAAGGGGTACCACTTGTATGTGGACAATTATTACACGAGCGTGCCACTGTTTAGTCACTTGTTTGATCATCAGATTGGAGCATGTGGCACCGTGCGACCTAATCGCCGGGGCTTTCCCCAGCGGCTTGTAGATGCCCGTCTTAGGCTGGGGGAGAGAGCCTGCGTAAAGTGTAATAACTTGCTCGCTATGAAGTGGAGGGACAATAAGAATGTTTTCCTTCTTACCTCCCTTCATGCAGACACGACAGTCCAAATTCGTACGGCGACTGGTGTTGTGGAGAAACCCCTCTGTGTCCACAAATATAACAAAAATATGGGAGGGGTGAACCTCAACGACCAGTTGATGGCGCCGTATCTAATTGACCATAAGGTGAGACGCTGGTACAAAAAAGTGTCTCTATCCTTATTCCAATTGGCTTTGCTGAACGCTCATGTGCTATACAGAGCTTCAGGCGGGACTTTATCTCTTCTAAAATTCCAGAATGAGATAGTCACAGAACTCCTGTATCCAGGCGGTTCTGCACCTCACCATTCCCTACCAAATGCAGTAAGCCGGCTGCATGAGAGGCATTATATGCATCTCCTCCCGAGTACCCCTACCCAACGAACCCCCCAAAAAAGATGTCGTGTCTGTAGCAAGCGCGGATTTAGGCGTGACACCCGTTATTATTGTCCACTCTGTCCTGACAAACCTGGTCTTTGCCTTGGTGAATATTTTGAACGCTACCACTCAAAAGTGAAGTTTTAGCGTAGGGTACAGCATTTCACAGACTAGGACACACTTACACAGGGTCTCCCAAGATGCCATTACATTTTGAGAGACCCGAACCATTACGGTTGTTAAAGTTTAAAAAAAAAAGTGTAAAAAAGCAAAAAAAAAAAAACGTAAAAAACAAAAACACAAAAAAAATATAAAATAAAAAAAACAAAAATAGTTGTCGTTTTATTGTTCTCTCTCTCTCTCTCTCTATTTTCTCTCTATTGTTCTGCTCTTTTTTACTGTATTCCATTCTGCAATGTTTTATCATGCTTGCTTTTCAGGTATGTAATTTTTTGTTTTCAGGTGCGCCATTCAACTGCAGCGCGGAATTATTTATCTTGACAGCAACAGAGTTTGCTCCCACGATACATAAAGCCGTGACTCCAGTGCTGTAGGAGGTGATTTCACCACCACAGTTAAAAAAAAAGAGCATATATGCCGAAGCATGGGGGCAGCAGGGGCGGAGGAGCGATTTTGCTCCTAATGCCGCGTATATACGGTCGAAATTCCGACGGAGGCTTGCCTGTGGAAAAGTTCGACCGTGTGTACGCGGCATAACCTTTTATGCCGCGTACATACGGTCAAAATTTCGACAAAGGCTTGCCCGTGGAAAAGTCCGACCGTGTGTACGCGGCATAACTTTTTGCGGGAGGATGCCCCCATGCTTCGGCATATATATATATTTTAGGCACAGGTTGCGTTAAAAAAATGTTTTATTTTTTACTAGGTTTTGTTTTGGTATTTGCTTTGCAGGTATGGTATGGTAAGGTCTTACTGTTGTACTGTAATGTTACTTTGTTTTAATGTTAACCATCATTTGCTTAGCAGGTACGCCATTCAGTTGCAGCGCGGATCTATTTATCTTGACAGCAACAGCGTTTGCTCCCACGATACATAAAGCCGTGACTCCAACGCTGTAGGAGGTGATTTCACCACCACAGTTAAAAAAAAAGAGCATATATGCTGAAGCATGGGGGCAGCAGGGGCGGAGGAGCGATTTTGCTCCTAATGCCGCGTACATACGGTCGAAATTCCGACGAAGGCTTGCCCGTGGAAAAGTCCGACCGTGTGTACGCGGCATAACTTTTTTGCGGGAGGATGCCCCCATGCTTCGGCATATATAAATGGTGCATGTATGCCCATCATTAGAAGTGGGTGGATGAAGGGAGGTATTCTAATGGTGGGCATACCCACCGATCAATCTCTTTTTTTCGTTCAGCCAGCAGGCTGCATGAAAAAAAAGATTACAATACATGTCCAACAAGGACCAGCAACGTACTGGTATGTTGCTGGACTTTGAATGTTTATACCAAAATGATGCCTGCAGGTTTAGGTATCATCTTGGTATCATTCTTTTCAGCCAGTGGCCGGCTTTCATGTAAAAGCAATTCTAGCAGATAATTAGCCTCTAGACTGCTTTTACAAGCAGTGGGAGGGAATGCCCCCCCCCCGGATATAAACAGCGCCATTGGGAAATTGGGAAAGCATTTTATCACACCGATCTTGGTGTGGTCAGATGGTTTGAGGGCATAGGAAAGATCTAGGGTCTAACCCCCCATTTTTTTTCAAAAAAAGAGTACCTGTCACTACTTATTGCTATCATAGGGGATATTTACATTACCTGAGATAACAATAAAAATGATAAAAAAAAAAAATATGGAAGGAACAGTTTAAAAATAAATAAAAAAAGCAAAATAAATAATAATAAAAAAAAAAAATTAAAAAAAGCACCGCTGTCCCCCCCTGCTCTTGCGCAAAGGCGAACGCAAGCGTCGGTCTAGCGTCATATGTAAACAGCAATTGCATCATACATGTGAGGTATCACCGCGAAGGTCAGATCGAGGGCAGTAATTTTAGCAGTAGACCTCCTCTGTAAATCTAACGTGGTAACCTGTAAAGGCTTTTAAATGCTTTTAAAAATGAATGTAGTTTCTCGCCGCTGCGCGTTTGTGCGCAATTTTAAAGCATGTCGTGTTTGGTATCCATGTACTCGGCCTAAGATCATCTTTTTTATTTCATCAAACATTTGGGCAATATAGTGTTTTTTAGTGCATTAAAAATAAAAAAAGTGTGTTTTTCCCCCAAAAAATGCGTTTGAAAAATCGCTGCGCAAATACTGTGTGGAAAAAAAAAATGCAACACCCACTATTTTAATCTGTAGGGCCTTTGCTTTAAAAATATATATAATGTTTGGGGGTTCAACATAATTTTCTTGCAAAAAAAAAAATGTTTTCATGTAAACAAAAAGTGTCAGAAAGGGCTTTGTCTTCAAGTGGTTAGAAGAGTGGATGATGTGTGACATAAGCTTCCTAATGTTGTGCATAAAATGCCAGGACAGTTCAAAACCCCCCCAAATGACCCCATTTTGGAAAGTAGACACCTCAAGCTATTTGCTGAGAGGCATGTTGAGCCCATTGAATATTTTTTTTTTTTGTCCCAAGTGATTGAATAATGACAAAAAGAAAAAAAAAAAAATTTTACAAAAAGTTGTCACTAAATTATAACTTGCTCAAACATGCCATGGTTATATGTGGAATTGCACCCCAAAATATATTCTGTTGCTTCTCCTGAGTACGGGGATACCACATGTGTGAGACATTTTGGGAGCCTAGCCGCGTACAGGACCCCGAAAACCAAGCACCGCCTTCAGGATTTCTATGGGTGTAAATTTTTGATTTCACTACTCACTACCTATCACAGTTTCGGAGGCCATGGAATGCCCAGATGGCACAAAACCCCCCCAAATTACCCCATTTTGGAAAGTAGACACCCCAAGCTATTTGCTGAGAGGTATGTTGAGTATTTTGCAGATCTCGCTTTTTGTCACAAAGTTTTAAAAATTGAAAAAAGAAAAAAAAAATATGTCTTTCTTCATTTTCAAACACAAATGAGAGCTGTAAAATACTCACCATGCCTCTCAGCAAATAGCTTGGGGTGTCTACTTTCCAAAATGGGGTCATTTGTGGGGGTTTTGGGCTATCTTGGCATTTTATGGCCTTCAAAACTGTGATAGGTAGTGAGGAGTGAAATCAAAAATTTGTGCCCTTAGAAATCCTGAAGGCGGTGCTTGGTTTTCGGGGGCCCGTACGCGGCTAGGCTCTCAAAAAGTCCCACACATGTGGTATCCCCGTACTCAGGAGAAGCAGCCAAATGTATTTTGGGGTGCAATTCCGCATATAACCATGGCATGTGTGAGCAATATATCATTTAGTGACAACTGTTTGTACATTTTTTTTTCTTTTTGTCATTATTCAATCACTTGGGACAAAAAAAAAATATTCAATGGGCTCAACATGCCTCTCAGCAATTTCCTTGGGGTGTCTACTTTCCAAAATGGGGTCATTTTGGGGGGTTTTGTGCTATCTTGGCATTTTATGGCCTTCAAAACTGTGATAGGTAGTGAGGAGTGAAATAAAAAATTTATGCCCTTAGAAACCTTGAAGGCAGTGCTTGGTTTTTGGGGTCCCGTACGCGGCTAGGCTCCCAAAAAGTCCCACACATGTGGTATCCCCGTACTCAGGAGAAGCAGCAGAATGTATTTTGGGGTGTAATTTCACATATGCCAATGGCATGTGTGAGCAATATATCATTTAGTGACAACTTTGTGCAAAAAAAAACAAAGTTTGTCATATTCCCGCAACTTGTGGCAAAATATAAAATATTCCATGGACTGAACATGCCTCTCAGTAAATAGCTTGGGGTGTCTACTTTCCAAAATGGGGTCATTTGGGGGGGGTTTTGTGCTATTTTGGCATTTTATGGCCTTCGAAACTGTGATAGGTAGTGAGGAGTGAAATCAAAAATTTACGCCCTTAGAAATCCTGAAGGCGGTGCTTGGTTTTTGGGGCCCCGTACCCGGCTAGGCTCCCAAAAAGTCCCACACATGTGGTATCCCCGTACTCAGGAGAAGCAGCAGAATGTATTTTGGGGTGCAATTCCACATATAACCATGGCATGTGTGAGCAATATATCATTTAGTGACAACTTTTTGTACATTTTTTCTTTTTTTTTTCTTTTTGTCATTATTCAATCATTTGGGACAAAAAAAAATATTCAATGGGCTCAACATGCCTCTCAGCAAATAGCTTGGGGTGTCTACTTTCCAAAATGGGGTCATTTGGGGTGGTTTTGTGCCATCTTGGCATTTTATGGCCTTCAAAACTGTGATAGGTAGTGATAGGTAGTGAGGAGTGAAATCAAAAATGTATGCCCTTAGAAACCTTGAAGGCGGTGCTTGGTTTTTGGGGTCCCGTACACGGCTAGGCTCCCAAAAAGTCCCACACATGTGGTATCCCCGTACTCAGGAGAAGCAGCAGAATGTATTTTGGGGTGTAATTTCACATATGCCCATGGCATGTGTGAGCAATATATCATTTAGTGACAACTTTGTGCAAAAAAAATAAAGTTTGTCATATTCCCGCAAAATATATCATTTAGTGAAAACTTTTTGTAATTTTTTTTTTGTCATTATTCAATCACTTGGGACAAAAAAAAAATATTCAATGGGCTCAACATGCCTCTCAGCAATTTCCTTGGGGTTTCTACTTTCCAAAATTTGGGGGGGGGTTTTGTACTGCCCTGCCATTTTAGCACCTCAAGAAATGAGATAGGCAGTCATAAATTAAAAGCTGTGTAAATTCCAGAAAATGTACCCTAGTTTGTAGACGCTATAACTTTTGCGCAAACCAATAAATATACGCTTATTGACATTTTTTTTACTAAAGACATGTGGCTGAATACATTTTGGCCTAAATGTATGACTACAATTGAGTTTATTCGATTTTTCTTATAACAAAAAGTAGAAAATATCATTTTATTTCAACATTTTCGGTCTTTTTCCGTTTATATCGCAAAAAATAAAAATCGCAGAGGCAATCAAATACCATTAAAAGAAAGCTCTATTTGTGGGAAGAAAAGGACGCAAATTTCGTTTGGGTACAACATTGCATGTCCGCACAATTTACAGTTAAAGCAGCGCAGTGCAAAATTCTGAATTCACCTCTGGTCCTTTAGCTACCAAATGGTCCGGGGCTTAAGTGGTTAAGCATTATTAAAATCACTTTTTTTTGCATTGATACATGTCCCCTGGGGCAGGACCCGGGTCCCCAAACACTTTTTATGACAATAACTGGCATATTAACCTTTAAAATTAGCACTTTTGATTTTTCATGTTCGTGTTCCATAGACTTTAACGATGTTTGCGTGTTCAAACAAATGTTTTGCCTGTTTGCATGTTCTGCTGCGAACCGAACCGGGGGGTGTTCGGCTCATCCCTATTAACAGGTTGGTTTGGCAAGAGCGACCTTTCGCAAACTCATACTGATTATTACTAATGATACTGTTTTCATCAGCAAATTCTTGGATATGGTCCTTTATCAGCCCCTCAAATAGTTTACATACTACCGATGTTAAACTGACAGGCCTGTAGTTTTCAGCCATATATCTCTGCCCTTTTTTGAATATTGGTACCGCGGGGGCTTTTTTCCCTAATCAGCTGGTACCAATCCTGTCAGTATGCTGTCCATAAAAATTAGGAATAGCGGTCTGGCTATAACCTGGCTGAGTTCTTTAAAGTGGAGCTCCACCCTAAATTTACACTTCTGCTAATCGGATTCCTCCCCCCCTCCGGTGTCACAATTGACACCTTTCAGGGGGGAGGGGGGGTGAAGATACCTGTCTAAGACAGGTATTTTCACCCACATCCGGGAGTCCTCTCTCTGGGAATCTGCGGGAGTTACGTCACTTCCCCCAGACTTCCCGTAGTGTCCTGGGAGACACTCGGCTCCCAGAACACAGGAGGACAAATCATAATGGCGCAGCGCGACTCACGCATGCGCCGTAGGGAACCGGGCATGAAGCCGCAGGGCTTCACTTCCTGGTTCCCTCAGCGAGGATGGCGGAGGGAGCAGCAGAGTGACGAGCGATCGCTCGTCTTCTGCTGCGGACGTCGCTGGACTCCAGGACAGGTAAGTGTCCAAATATTAAAAGCCAGCAGCTGCTGTAGCTGTAGCTGCTGGCTTTGAATATTTTTTTTTTCCGGCGGAGCTCCGCTTTAAGGACTCTCGGGTGTAAGCCATCTTGTCCTGGTGATTTATTTATGTTAAGCTTGTCTAATCCTTTCCGATCCCCGGCCTCTGTTAGCCACAAGGGTAAATCCTGTGACGTGTTACTAACAATACGGTCTTGGTTTTTAAACCCCTCCTTTTGCTGTGTGAAGCTTAAGGAGAATAAATCATTTAGTAAAGCTGCATTCTCCTTCTCCGTCATCTGTAACCATATTCCCATTCTCATCCTTTATGGGGCCTATGTGTTCCAACCTTGCCTTTTTACTGTTAATATATCTTAAAAAATTCTTGGGATTAAAGAGGAAGTAAACCCTGATGGGTTTTACTTCCTCTTTTGCTCTGTGTAAACCCTGCAAATGAAAAGCATAATGGGCTAGTATGCATCGCATACTAGCCCATTATATGACACTTACCTGGAAACTAAGCCCGCGCCGTCCGCTGTGCATGGCGTGTCCATCTTCGCCCCTCTTCTTTACGGGGCCACGGACTCCGGCTCTGTGACTGGCCGGAGCCGTGTGACGTCACTCCCGCACGTGTGCATGGGAGGCGTCAGTCACGGCACACGCTGGGGAAGAAACGGCACGGAGGTCCGTTTCTTCACATGCGCATTGGCACACTACAAGTGAAATATTTAGGAGATATTTCCACTATCTATAGGTAAGCCTTATTATCGGCTTACCTATAGATACAAGTAAGACAAAAGGGTTTACAACCACTTTAATTATTAGTCTCCTCCACTATGTGTCTCTTATAGTCTTTTTTTAGCCGCCCTGATTGCGTTCTTACACTTCTTATTATTACTTACGCTTGCATTCCTTGTAGTCTTGGAATGTTGACAATGACCCCTCCGCTTTGTACTTCTTAAATGCCATTTTATGTCCTTATTATGAAATTTTTACGTTATGGTTCAGCCTTGGTGATTCAATATGTTCCCACAGCACCATTTTTCCTCTGTGTTCAATGTCTCAAGGATTTGGTCCCACTTAAAATCCTGTAGCACTGAGCGCAGTTTAGAAAAGTTTAAAAATGTAGTGTTCTTGTACTCCTCTCGTGCCTCCATTTCCTATGTTTTATGCTGAATGTAATAATTCTATGGTCGCTAGTTCCCAAGTTGTCCCATATTTCCATATCTGCAATAAGATCTGTATCATTTGTAATTAATAGATCTAGCAATGCATAATTTCTAGTCAGGGAATCCACCAATTGGGACATGAAGTTGTCCTGCAAGACATTTAAAAAATGGCAGGCCTTTAATGAGTAGGCTGTCCCTTCCGCCCAGTCAATGTCAGAATAGTTGAAGTCCCCATCACAACGACATTTCTCTGCCTCGCTGCCATTTCTAACTGTGAAAGGAGATCCAACTGCACCTCTTCCTTCAGGTTAGGGGGGCCTGTAACATACCAGCACTAGTAATTTTGCGCTTATTTCTACCCTTTGGAGTTCCACCTATACGGACTCCACCTCCCCCCTTGCCCCATCACTGATGTCATTCCACTCTTCTACCCGTAAATCAGTCCTGATATTTTGACACACCCCTCCCCCTCTTTTACCATCCCTGTCCCTCCGATACAAGGAATACCCCTGGATGTTTGTCAAGCCAGTCATGTGAGCTGTCAAACCCAGTTTCTGTTATTCCCATAAATCCACATCCTCCTCATGTAATACCAGTTGTAAAGCCAGTTGGAATTATGACTAAGACAAGGTATCAAATTTTTGCACATATCTAGCAGAAGCAACAAAATAAATCCTGGGATCATTGGCGAGCAAAAAGGTTGAGAAGAAATAGTCTGACAAACACTGTCTGACACTTGGCGATAAGAAACAAAATGCACCTAGTCCCTGTGTATAAGGTGTCTGAGAAAAAAAAGTCCCTGATGTCAATCATTCAACAACATTTCTGTAATTGACCTGGGGCAGGTGGAGGTAGGGGAGGGGTGTTTGTGCTTCTGTCTGTAGCTATTGATGATGTCGCATGCCATTATTACGTGGTTTTCCAACTCCCTCCACTCTCACCTTATGCAAGCTTCATTGCAAGAGGTCCAGATATGGATTATTTGTCACCGTGCCCTTGCTTGTGACTGTCACTTGGAGAGCACACCTGGGACTGCACTTTTGATCCATCACAAAGTAGGCTTAGGTGTTATTAAACCATACCCCTTTAAGCTGCTCCCACTGACAGCACAATTTGACACACCCAGTGTTTGGTGTTGTGCACTTTGCATGCTGCTATCATTCTCATCCTTGCTCTGCCCCTGTCCCACCCCTAATAAAAGTTGGCATGGTCAGTAAGGTGTCCCATGGATTTCATTTTGAAAATCTAATTACCTTTTATTACAGGGACTGGTCACTGGCAGGATCATTTGGTGAAAATAAAGGACAAAAATGTATAACAACACATCAAATATGCAGGTCTGGTTAAGAAGGACAACGCAGACAAATTCATCCATAATACTCTCTGAGCCATATATGAGGAGGGGGGGGGGGGGCAAGAGGAAAAGAGAAGAGACATGGGAGGGTGAAGGGGGTACAAGCAACTAACTACTAAATAGACTTTTCACAAAGCTCCCTGAGATATTGAACCATATGCATCAATTCAATGCGACCAGACCTTGTCAAATTTTTTTGGACAATTTCTGCTTTCATAAGTCAACTTACTGTATATAATGGCAGAACAGCATACACTGCAGCTATCCAGGTATCTACCGTCGGTGGGGCTGGTTGTTTCCACCTGAATGTAATTTCCCTTCTAGCATAATACAAAGCATAGAAGAGAAACAAATTTAGATGCTTAGTAGTAACAATGTCCTCTATACTTCCCAACAGCGCCAAAAATGGGACCCTGCCCAAGGGACCAGTCACCAAAATTGTTCAAAGCAGCTATCACTTTCTCCCAGAATGGTCGAATATGGGGACACATCCACACCATATGAAAGAAAGTACCAGGGGAGGATTGACAGCACGACCATAGGGGACTAACGTCAGCGTTGATACCAGCCAATCTCACCGGGGTGTAGTAGGCCCCATGTAGAAATTTTAGTTGTATAAAACGGTCCCTAGCAGAAATCATTGCATTAATATAACTACCTACACGGTCCTCCCAGGCCTCCTCAGTTAAGTCTGGAATGTCACCTTTGCATTTATCATGTGTCTTAGTCAGGGTAGAAGCGTGAGCCGATGCCAAACGGAGATAAAGAGAAGACAAAGGTTTCTCCAGGACCCTTGACATCAGCAGACGCTCCACTGAGTCAGGCTGAAGTACTACCATTTTAGGAAATTGAGCTTGTGCTGCATGTCTAAGTTTGTGGTATCTATAATGCATTGAGACTGGTATAGCGTATTTTTCCCTCAACTCTGAGAAGGAGGAGAATCTGCCAGCTGTAAAAATGTGTTTTAGAGATGCAACCCCTTTAGCTGCCCAAAAGCTGGGGATCTGGCAAACAGAAGAAGTGCTGAAGCTGTGGGTTACCCCAAAGGGGTATGTGAGGTGAAAAATTGGAGTCGGCCTTGTAGACCTCTCTAGTCTGTTGCCAGACTTTGACTGTTGTACTCATAGGGACCTTAGGCCCCCTATAAACCAAGTAACTTAAGGCTGCATAAGACTCCAAAAGAGCCGCCTCCAGTGTCACTGCTGGCTTTTGCCTAGGCTGACTAAACCACTAGTGGACAGTCACCAGTACTGCCGCCCAGTAGTAGAGTTTGAAATTTGGCATTGACAAACCTCCTTGAGATAGAGGAAGTTGGAGTGTTGTTTTTGCCAATCTTGGAATTGTCTTTGCCCAAACAAAAGACACTATGAGACTATCTAATCTATTAAAGATTGACTTAGGAATAGGAATCAGAGTGTTCCTACAAAAATAAAAAAATTTGGGTAGGTAGATCATTTTTAGCAGATTTACTCTGCCCACCTGTGACAGTGGTAGGGTTTCCAGGACTGACACTTCCTAGTGAACTGGGAAATCAAAAGAGAAAGATTATCCTCAAGGTAAGCAGTCAAAGTGCCCTGAACCTGGACTCCTAAATATGCACTGTGCAGTTTAACATATAATTCAGCAGAGGGAGCCATAGGACTGTGATCTATACATAGATAGATTGTCATTGCACCATCCAGAATAAATATGAGCATGTGCAGAGAAAGAGACAGCAGAACAAAGATATGTATGTTCTGAGGAATAGACCTGGCATAATTGCCAATGCTGTACATGGCCATGCTCGTATATGTGTGCACATTAGTGCGGGTATGCTCATTGGCACATGTTTGCGTGCATCTGATGCAGGAATTGGCGCCAAATGCCCTATATAAGGTCAGTGACTGCACTCAGACATTGCTGGATGATCTTCGGCTATCAAGGCTCCTTGTTCCAGTCTATCCTGTATTCCTTGGACTACCTATTACTGACCCGGCTTGCCTCTGGACCTTCCTGCTGTCTGATCCCTGGTTTTGACCCCAGCTTGTTCTAAAGGACTCTGCTTCTCTTGTCCAACCATGTATTACTCTGGCATGCTTCTCTGACTATTCTCCTGCCTGCTCTTCTGGATTCCTGTGTGTGACCTTGGCTCCATCCCTTACCACACTTCTGCCTTCTCCCTGGCTTATCTTCCCATGTATGACCTCGGCTACCATCCTGACTATGCTACTTCAGACCTATCCTGCAGCCTGATCTGGCATTTATAAGAATCTACTCATAGCAGTACACGTAGACAATATAAATAAGCACACTGCTACCACCAATTTTTACAAAAATATCAAATAGAATTTATTTATCCACACATATTAATGCATGTATAATGTGGCAATGGTTACTGGAGGGCCTATTTGACTGCTATAAACCCAACCCCACACATGACACCTAGTGCGGACATACAAAACACTTTAAAAATGGCAATATAATAGGTAAACCCTCAGAATCCTACTTGCTGTGATAGGGCACTTTTTTAAATTGCACTTATGCGCAATCATCTCGGATGGCGTCACGCGTGACAAAACGCATCGGATGAAGATGTGTGCTGACGTCATTGCATTCCCGGAACTGCGGGTGTTCTGTTTGTATATTGCCTGTGAGGATTTTTATTGTATGGTGCAATATTTACTTCTTTGATGCAAGTGCAATTTTACATTTTTAATAAATCAAGTGAGAAGGCTTTACACTATTGGAGTGTTTTGTTCCTATGTAAATATGTGAATTCCTGTGGGATGATGTTATGCAGAGGACCATCATAAAACTCCTTGCCCCTTAAGGGAGAGTATATAGAGCCGCTCCAGATGACCTTAAGCCTGGTTGTTCCTTTTGAGCCTTAAAGTGGTTGGTAAGCCACTATAATATAAATATACAATCCCCTCTGTTAAATATCATTACGTGTCCCAGTGTCTGTGCTATATAAAAAGATGCAGATTTCTACCTTATATCAGAGTGTCTCTTGGCACTCACGTGACTCCTCGGCTCTCTCATCTCCATGGCTGCCAGCTATAGCGGGAAGGGCTAAGAACTCCCGCTGACGTCAGCCAGGAAGGAGGGGAGGAGAGAGAGCCGAATGGTCATGTGAGCGCCGGGAGACGCTCTGATATAAGGTAGATATCGGCATCTTTTTTATACAGCACAAACACATAATGTTATTTAACAGAGGGGATGGTATACTTATACTATAGTTATAATAGCAGCAGGATAGGAGGGCTGGGGAGTGGTGGAGCTGACAGGCAGGAAGGGGAGGGGGTAGAGCCTGGGGGGAGAGCAGAGAGGAGAGCTGCAGATGACGGACGCACATAAACTGACCACGATGTCAGGGCTCCGCAGCTATGATAAACCGTGGTCAGTTCACAGGGGGGGGGGGGGGCAGAACCAGGCAGGATCAGCCAGGTTTTTTAGGTTATACAGGGGGCCAAATTACATAGCACAAGCACTGTGAACAGGATCCATTTTTTTAAGGTAACAAATGCTTTAATGACCTATCTTTAAGTAGCAGGTCATTTGCAGCGTGCACTCCTTCCATAGAGGTGGTGGTTTCACACATGGATGTTTTTAGCTTTTGGTGATTGACATTCACTATGCTGATATCATTTTGTGAGCACTTAAGAATAAGTCTCTTTACTCATGTGGATTATTTTTATGCATTTATTTTTCTCTTATTAATTTATTCGATAATGTTTTGATTTACACATGTTGCACATTATTTCACCTGTTTGATTATATGAAATGTATGCCGTTTACTACCTTTGTTAACACAGCTCAATATGTTGTGATTTTGGAATTACTGTGTTGAATATCTCACAGTAGAGTTGCTTCTTTACACATATCCATTATTTTACATATTTTGTTCATGCACAAGCGCGGTTTCTTTTTGATTTTTCACTTAGGGTCTATGACATGACTGAAGCTGACCCATAGTACCATCTGTATATATTAGCTGACCCCCTGGCCCCTCCCTGCAAACAATTATTCAATAAAGAGTTCACAATTTTTAACCAACCAATCAGAATTCATTTTGGATTACAAAGTGAATTTGAATCGGTCATGCACTTAGTAATTAGCACTTTAGAATTACCAAATAAGGTCGACAGCTGGAAATCAACAAAGAATACTTGCAACACTTGTGTTCTGATGGTTTATGCCTTGAATTCTGCATCATGAACAGAGAAATAATTTCTGAAATCAACATCTAAAAAAGAGATAGCAAAAAGTTACTTAGGTAAAAAAAGAATACACATCCAGACTTTATTCTAAAATTGGTTGTGCACACCAGAAGGATGTTGATAAAAATTGTGCATGCTTGCATTAGGGAATGTGATATCTTCACCAAAAATACAGTTTTACCAATTACCCAGAGCATATTTAATAATAGAGATTTGTAAAAAAACAAAGCACACTTTGAAGTTAATGGTTTGTTTTTCAATCTGAAAGTAATCATATCTACTTATTCTAGATACTTCAGTATTTCAGTACTTTTGGTGTATTACTTGAAGGGAAAGTGTAGCATACTTTGGGGGAGAGATTGTGATTTATTAATAACTAATCTTAACAGAGAACATTCACTAATTTATACAAAAGGTGGCGCCACTGTCACATGCCAATGAAAATAGTTTGCAAGTGGATTAGGGTGATTGGAGCCTTATACTTGTCTGTGATACTTTTTTTTTTATTACACTAACATTAACATTTTCAGGACAGGATGGGTTTGCTTGGACCATAGAACCAAGGTATTTGAAACACATGCTTAGGTATGATAAAGAGAACTGTATAATTTATTTGATATCTAAATACCAGTGAGTAATAATACATATAACAAATAGAGACATGACACAATCATCCCCATATTTCTAGGAACAGGACAGAAGAATAGAAGCTAGGTTCTGATTTATTACAGTTGGTACACTGTCTTTATTATAGCAGAACCGATAAGTAGAAACAGTAGTGCAATAATCTGAACATACACTGATATAGATAGTCTTATCCACTGAAGGTGGGCTACCCCGAAGGAGTGGCTGTTCCCGTGTTTCCTGTGCCCACAACTCTGCAAGTAGCACTAAGCACTCTGACACACCTGGGCTGAAGGGGGAGTATTTAGTGCAAATTTATACAGAAACCCAACAGTTTAAGGAAAAGAAACAGTAGCAATTGCTCAAAAAATATGTAAAACAATAGCAATTAACATATATGGTTGGTGACAAGCATGTGGAACAGAGGGTAGTCCCTAAACCCTATGCTAGGGGTAATCCTGCCTAAAGGTGGTAGTACCACAATAATAGTTCAGCAGTCTTTCCTAAACCCCTTTACCCACTGGCAAGCATGTAGGGGCCCAAATTTGATGTTGGATCACTCAGGTTAAAGTTCCTCCAAACATTGGTAAAGGTGCCTGAACAGTGACTCACATGGGCAATGCTGTTCTTCTTAACAGGGCGTAGTGGAGCTGGCTAGTGGCCTCTCACCGACTTCTGTAGCGACAGATGACCTCTCTCCGTTTCCCGTCAATAGCTCAAAAAAGACCACGGCATTCTCTCTAACAACTGGGCAGTGGGCTCAGTCAGTTTCAGTGACGATCCCAGGTTCCAGGGAGTGTCCTCTGTGGTGCCTCTGTTCATCTCAGATGCGGTGGTTGGTGTCTTGCCCACAACCAGATGTACATACTCTCGCCCTTGTAATGTCCTTCTTGCATCCTCCTGTGTCTGGCAACCAGCCTCCTCCTTTTCCTCTCCCCAGAACTCTAATGACTCTGGGATCTGTAGTTTCTCTGGTCAATTTACAAAGCAAGCTTAGTGTGAATGGAACTATCTCTACCACAATTCTCATTTCCTCCCAGCATTCACTGCAATTCAAGCAGTCTACTTCCTCTTCCTCTGTGTGGTGGGTGGTGGGTGGACAGGCTACACAAAGCCCTGTAATAAGCGTCTCCATTTACAGCTGTGTCTGTCACTCTGTAAACCCAGACAAGGACAGAAGCAGAAACAATTAAACTGCAGCCGCCCCTCTCTTTTAGCTTTGTGGACTGGGGCTACACAACCATATCCATACAGTAACTGGCTGAGCAGAACCTTTTGTATACAGATTGCAATGGATTCAGTTGCCATTATAAGCATGAACATGCAATACAGGATAGACAGAGGATTATCGTAAAGAGAAACCATTTGCGTCAATGTAGAGATCGAAGTCTTGATTCAAATGATCATTCTGAAGGCCCAGATTTAGATGGCAATCTGTCTTTGGAACACAGAGGCCTCCTCAAATTAATTTGAGTCATGTCATTGCAGATTAATTTCTCGTTTGGAGAGATGGCCTGGAGTTGTGTGTCAAAAAGGTAGACATCCATAAGGCCTAGATTGGCTAGTTTAGTGCGCCTATCTTCCATAGTGGGAGTGTTGTCTGTCTTTTTAGGTGAAAAACAGGTGAAGAGAGGAAACCCCACTTATAGAGGATGTGGTGACAATTCAGCATGACTAGAAGTTCTTCTCTTGGAGATGGTTGAAGGTGCAGGGTTAGTAAATAGCTAGTACTTATAGCCCTAAAAGTATAAAGGTGATTGTGAGGATTTCTTGTGTGTCATCTGCAGAAGATACTCTTTAGAAGTAAAGAATATTCACAATAATGTATCTCAGAGGTCCTGAGGGTTGTTTCCTGACTAATTCCTTAAGCGATGTCCCATTCTTAGGTCTCTCGATGGAATGTCAAGAGCCGACTCCTGGAAGAGTGCCGGTATCTGTTGCGTTTGATAAGTATGCGAGTACAGCTACTACCTGAATCTGTTGACACACTCGAAATCCTGTAACAATATGGAACAGGCTTATGACATAACTTGAATTAATTTGAATTTGAGTAAATCTCTAGGTGCCACAGACCGTTATCTGACTCTTCAGGAGGATCTTTCGAATTAAGCTTTCAGTCTCTACATTGATGGAAATGGTTTCTCTTTCAGGTAATTTTCTGTCTGTCCTATATTGCTTATGATGGTAACTGATTCCATCTGCAATCTGTATACATAAGGTTCTGTTCAGCCATTTACTGTTTGGATATGGTTCTTTCCTAAATAATTTGAAGCAACATTGAGCAGCGGCTGCATGCTTTAATCAAGAAAGATGGTTAATGTGAACGCAAGAACTGCACAGTAAGAAATTTATTTTCAAAGCAGCAACAAAGTAGCAACAAATGTATTGTTTCTTTAGGACAGGGTTTCTCCGCCAGGGTTCCATGGAACTCCAGGGTTCCTGCAGAGATTCCTGCTCAGGGTTCATTAAGCAATGAACAATTTCTCTAGATAAGTTCCCACAGACACTATTGATCCTTCTAGCTATCTTTAAGCGGGTAATTCTTCCCAATGGTCACAAGTGTAAGGAGCATTCTTCCCAATGGTCACAAGTGTAAGGAGCATTCTTCCCAATGACCATCTCATTAATGTAACATGAGTTGTAGATTTAGTCATTTTTAGCAGGGGTTCCCTCAGACCTGAAAGTTATTTCAAGGGTTCCTTTGTGTTGAAAAGTTTGAGAAAGGCTGCTTTAGGATAATACACCTTGATGAATTATTTTACCCAGAAGACACTCCTTTGCCAAGCAATTGTCTGTATTTATCCTCTGTATGAATAACACTTATAACACCAATATACATTTCCTGTAAACATTTAAAAGCATTACATAATTTAGTATGATGCTGTTTAATTACCTTGGTAGTCATATTTTCTTGGTCAGTTACTGACATTCATAATGAAGTAAATTCCAGTATTTCTTGTTCTAAATACTCCCCGTAAGAGCAGACACTGTAATTATAACAGTGATAAAATGAAACCATGACGCATAACAAATGTGTTTATTTTTTTATGTTGAAGTATTTCCTATTTAAAGTTGATCTTCAGGAACACAACACAATAAACTGTTATGATACATACTGTATATGTTGACTGCCATAGTATTTCTAATTCTTCATACAGTCTTGTGTTCCAAACACCTCTGCCATATAGCACAGTCAGGTTCTAGACCTGCCTAAAAACTACAATGTATACACTACAGTTTAGCATCACAGCCTGGTTCAGGACTGGTCTCAATCTGCGCTTGGACAATAAAAGAGCCGCTGATAAGGTGATTTCTGTGCGCTTCCCTCCTGTGAATGTTCTCTGCAAGCAAAAGAGCCCTGATAGGTTCAGTGTGATTACAAACTCTTGTCCAGTCTGAATGCTGCTGTGCTGGAGATTAAAGGAGGTCGATGTCTGGACAGATTCAGTTACTTATCCTAGCTGCACGGCAAATACATTTAGGCTAGGTTCACATCTATGCAGGTTGCAGTTCATGCATTTTACCTGTGCATTTCGCGGTGCATTTTGCATTTTTTTAACACACAATTTTGATGCGTTTTTGATGCTTTTTTCTTTATTTTCTTTTTTTTTGGCAAATAGGAAAGAATGACAGTCTGTTTATGGAGTGTGACTTTGGTGTGACTTTACACTATCTGGCACACAAGTCACATCAAAGCCGCATCAAAGTAGTGCAGAAACCTTTATGTGTCTAAAGTCGCATGTTAGGGTTAAGGGCTAGGGCTAGGATTAAATGTTAGGGTTAAAGCGGAGTTCCACCCAAAAATGGAACTTCCACTTTAAGTGCTGGTGACCCCCTGACAGGCCACATTTGGCAGGTAATTTTTTTGGGGGGTACCCTGTTTTTACAGGCACCCAGCTCCCACTTCCTCCCCTGGAGCTACGGCGCCGGAAGGAAATCACCTCTCCCCTCTCCCTCCCTGCAATCTTATGGGACACGTCACAGGTCCAGAAGATTGCCCGGTCATTCACAGCGCGCAGCGCGGCTCGCAGTTAGAATGGTGGCGCCGCGGAGAGGAGGGAGAGAGAAGTGGGGCTTCGTAGGCCCGCATCGCTGAACCTTGGGACAGGTGAGTGTCTGATTATTAAAAGTCATCAGCTACACTTTTTGTAGCTGCTGACTTTTAAATGGGTGGAAGTCCGCTTTAAGGGCTAGGGTTAAATGTTAGAGTTAGGGTTAAGGGTTAGGGTTAAGGTTAAATGTTTGGGTTAGAGTTAGACCCCTTTCACACTACAGCGCTGCTAAAACAGCGCTAAAGCGCCGGCCGTTTTTGACATGCTTTAGCAGCGTTTTAGCAGTGCTTTTCGGCGCTTTTCGGCTAGTAGCGGGGGCGGATTTTACCTTAAAGAAAGCATTTTTAAGGCGCTTTGGATGCGCTGCCCCTTCATTGCAAAGGGCAGGGGTGCAATGAAGGGGCAGCGCATCCAAAGCGCCTTAAAAATGCTTTGCCAACCCACCCCAAAGGTGCTGCTTGCAGAACTTTTTATAATGTCCCGCAAGAGCACCACCCCAGTGTGAAAGCACTCACTGCAAAGAATGGGAGGCAGTTTTTAGGAGCTTTTTAGAGGCTATTTCTAGAATAACATGCTGAAAACTGCCTCAGTGTGAAAGGGGTCTTAAACTTAGGGTTAGAGTTAGGTCCCTTTCAGGATCCGGTGGGGGCAGTGACATTTGTTTTTTGTCTTGTCGTCATTGTGGTCAGGCAACGCACTAGCACCTTTGCTTCTATGTGCTGGGTGTTTAGTGTGCTCCTGCCCCTTTTAAGGAGGGTGGGCTCCCTCCAGTCATCTGCCCTTTATCTATCCATCAGCATACATGTGCTTCCACTGAGGAGACCTTAAATTTTAGAGTTAGGACTGCAGCACACAGGGAGCCTTGACGAGGCCTGCAGCTTACACATGTATTTGCAAATGCGTGCAACTAAACCCCTGTTTTTAAACGCACCGTTATACAGGTGAATTCGGTTGGTTGCTGATTGGTTGGTAAGTTGAGCTTGGATATTCTGTGTTTTTTGTTTACATGCGTCCGCCCTTCCAGTGCTCCTTGCTGTGAATACCAGTCATAGGTGGGGGCAGTGACATTTGTTTTTTTTTTGTTTTTTTTTTCCCTTTCAGAATCCACTTAACGGACTCCGCCAGCTCAGCGGGAGATCGCTCCGTTGATCCCCACTGAGCCGGTGGATGACAGGTCCGCTCTCCTCTATGCCGAGATTGGATGAAAATGGACAGCCTGTTAATTTTCATCTGATACAATCCGCTGGACAGATGGTGAACATATCAGCATCCGTCTGTTTTGAGCGGATCTTGTCGGATCGGATAGCAGGCGGGGTGCCAGTGGACACATCTCCGCTGACATCCGCCTGCCCATACATATCAATGGGTGGCCCGCTCAGATCTGGCTGAAAAACGAACAGGCGGATCTTTGCAGGCTGATCGTGTGAAATGGGCCTTAGGGTTACGTTTACAAGGCACACCTCGCTGCGGGGTTCAGATGGTTACCCCATGATCATTATTAGTATGTATGCCCATTCTTTGGAATAGAGAGCCCTCCTAAATTTAAGCCATTCGCAGTACACACTCAGAATACCCCCTTCATTGAAAGGGAACTGTCTGTGGTTGTTTGCCCCTCCTATGGTCTACCAGTACTTGCTGTGGGCAATGCTTGGTAGCATTCTTCATTAACATTCCCAGTGCCATTTTGGTTTTTATGCATCAAGTTTATCTTTTGTTGTTCAATATGTAGTATTCATTAACCTCCTGAAGAAGCCAATGATTGGTGAACATGGTAAGATGAATCAACTACATGAATGAAAACACACAGATATACATGGGATGGCTTTTAATATATTTAATATACAGTTTTTTACATTTTATATTGTATCATTTAAAAAAAAATGAGTAAAAAATGTTTTCGCGCTAAAAGCTAACTCACAGATAGTGACTGATACAAACCAATAAATAAAGATGAACGTGCATACATAAATAGTAAATATTAAATTCAATCGAAATACCATAAAAAATATTATTATCAATATTGCACATCAATAAATAAATCAATCATGCACATCAGTAAATCAATAACAAAGTTCCTGTGCAATGATACTTATGTGCAAAAAATGGGGGGAGTGAGGTTGCTACAATTGAGTCTAAATAAAATATTATGCCAAATCATGTACCAAAAAAATCCAAAATAGTATTGGTAATCCAGTGACAAGATATTAGTGAATAATAAAAGTTCCATGCAAAAAAGTGGTAATGGTAAATCTTTTCTTGCTGAGCTGTGGTGAACTGTTCTGTAAATATTCTACTTCTTTAATGTAGTGTTTCCCAAAACTGTGGTCTCACTGGACTCTTACCTCCAGATGGATGAATATAAACAGAATCTATATATTCCTTCTCCTCGGACTTGTCCTCTCCAGCGTGTGTATGTGTAAAACGCTCTCCCTCTCTCCTCCACTAATGATGCTGGCGCTATAATCCTGTGGGGATGGGGAAGGCACAGGCGAAGGGGAGGGGAAGGGGGGTTGGAGGGGGAAAAAACGGCTCCAATAATGGCTCCGAGGAGAGAAGAAAAGGGAATCTCCAATAGTGAAGTATGTAGTGGTAACGAGAGTTTATTTAAATAGTAATGCTCTTACATCAAATGAAAAGATTATAAGCGTGTGGATATAGAGCGGCGCATTTGAAATGTCATGCATGCTGGCAGAGGCGTTGCTAGGGGGGTGCGGGGGGTGCGGTCCGCCCCCGGGTGACACCCGCTAGAGGGGTGACACCCTCCCTTTTTTTTTTTTTTTTTTTTTTTTTTTAATTTTTTTAAATTTTTTTTTTTTTTTTTTTTACAGCTGACCCATTCATTGATTAATTTCACCCCGCTGGGCTGGAAGCCTGGAACAACACCTCCAGCGCCGCGGCCGCGCCTGGTGTGTGTCCTCCGGCTCCTTATTCTTCCTATTCCTAAATTCCAATCCTCCTCCCTACCCTACAGAGCCAGCGAGCGACTCAGCCTGTCACATCATCACACTGCACTGTGATGATGTGACGACACGTCACTGCAGCACACACACAACATTCTCCGCCCGGGCGGCGTGGCTGCTGTGTGTGACGGTCGCTGCCCACAGTGCCCAGCCCTCCTCCTCTCCACTCTCCAGGAGTACAGACTGTCTGAGACTCCAGCTGGCGGCGGCGCGGCGCACAGAATAAGAACAGGTGGGGGGGGGGGTTCTCCTCCGTCGGCCCGCCGGAGCACAAGATGAGGTGTGTGTATGGGGGGGGGGGGGGGTTGCCTTTGTAAGAGAGCTAGTGTGGGACAGTGGGAGGACTCAGTTTCAGTGTCTGGCGCCCTGCCCCTGACGGCCTGTATATGATATGATAAGGAAGGGGGGGGGGTGCAAGGTGGTCTGCTGCTAGACACAGCTATAGATTTTATATATATATATATATATATATATATATATATATATATATATATATATATATACTATGTAATATAGCTGGTCCAGCCGCCCCTCCCCCCACCAGACCAGCTAACTCCTGTGCTACTGTGCCTATTATATGTAATATAATATATCTGTGTCCAGCAGCCCCCCCCCCCCCATTATCAGACAGCCAACACTCACAATATAATTTATATTAGCTGACTGAGACACCCCCAGCCTGAGCTGGTCTGATGATGATGATGATGGGGGGGGGGAATGCTGCTGGCCACAGATATATTATATTAGATATAGGCACAGTAGCTGAGTGACACACCTACCCACCCTGAGCAAGCTGGTCTCATGGGGGGGGTGCTCTGTGTCACCAGGTATGATAGCTGAGCGGAGCCGCCCTAATCTGGCCTGATAAGGGGGGGGGTGTCCACAGACCACAGCACAGGTGTAGGCAGACAGTGACCCACACCCACATCAGATCCATCCAGCAAGCAGAAGGTCACAGCAGCATCTTCTCGTCTTCTTTGTGGCCATCACATCCGGTCCAAGCAAGCAACACGCCTTGTTGTCAGCAGGTCACAGCATCTTCTCGTCTTCTCTGCGGCCATCAGATCCAGTCCAAGCAAGCAACACGCCTTGTTGTCAGCAGGTCACAGCATCTTCTCGTCTTCTCTGTGGCCATCAGATCCGGTCCAAGCAAGCAACACGCCTTGTTGTCAGCAGGTCACAGCATCTTCTCGTCTTCTCTGCGGCCATCAGATCCGGTCCAAGCAAGCAACACGCCTTGTTGTCAGCAGGTCACAGCATCTTCTCGTCTTCTCTGCGGCCATCAGATCCGGTCCAAGCAAGCAACACGCCTTGTTGTCAGCAGATTACAGCATCTTCTCGTCTTCTCTGCGGCCATCAGAACCGGTCCAAGCAAGCAACACGCCTTGTTGTCAGCAGATTACAGCATCTTCTCATCTTCTCTGCAGCCATCAGATCCGGTCCAGCAAACAACACACCGTTTCAGCAGGTCAGTTCCAAAATCCAAATCATGCCAATGATGCCATTATCTGCTGTCCCCAGGGACAGATCCGATCCAGAGATCACCATACAGTGGGATCTCTGGATTGGATCTGTCCCTGGGGACAGCAGATAATGAAAAGTGTGGGGGCAGAGCTGCGATGAAGTCACTCATCGTGTTGGAGCCCTCGGTTAAGCCCCTTTTACACTGGGGCAGTTGGTGCGTCGGCGGGGGGGGGGTGACACCATGTTATACCGCACCAGGTGACACCAACCCTAGTGACGCCACTGCATGCTGGTCTTGTTTAGTCTTTTTTTTTACATTTTGTAAACCTTATTTTAACTGTCATACAAGTTCCCTCCTTCCTCTTCCTACATTTGTTGTTTTGTTTCAGTGCCAGGCTGTAATAATCCAGCTCTGATAGTCAGGTCAGGTGCAGACTATAACAACACCATGTCAGGTCACCTGTGGCCAGATGACAGATGCACACAGTAGGAGGACAGGAGTGCACCACAAGATAGTGAACCCTATGGCTGACTGCTGCAGATAGGAAACTGGGTGGTTGTGGAAAGCGGGACCAGAGGAGCACAACCGAATCCTACAGGAAGCTAGAGCCGAGATTCCCCAGGGCGCAGAGTCTAAAACCCAGCAGGTCTTCTCCAGAGCCTCTAGTGGTGAGGATGTTGCGCTGCAGCTAGGTCCAGGTCGCGGCCCCTAGAGTCTCCTAGCTCACGCCCTGTAGGGTAAGGGGGAAAGAGGGGAAGCAGCAGCACAAGATACAAGAATAGTCAAGGACAAGCCGAAGGTCAAAGGTCACAAGCAGACAAGGATAACGAAGGACAAGCTGAAGGTCAAGGGTCACAAGAAGACAGGGATAGTCAGGAACAAGCCAATATTGTAACAGAGAGACAGACGTAGCACACGGCAGGCAGGAACTCAAACACATGATGCATAAACAAACACGTTGATCAGCAAAGCAGGCTTGCAGTGCACAGGTTAATATAGTGTTCTGTGATAGGGCCTGGGGTGGAGTCAGGCTGGGAGGAGATTATAAAGGAAGCCAGGTGAAAGGGTCTGGCCTCTAAGATGAACACATGAGGAGGAAAGGTAAGATGGCAGACAGACATTAATGCATATCCATGACACACCATAACCACACATTCCTCAGTATGGGTGTTCAGTGGTTTACTTACCTGAGCACATGCCCCTGTACTGCATACATCCTCTCTTCTCATCGGCCAGGACTATACTTGCCAAATAAAGATAACATCACTTCACAGTTTCAGCTTCTTCATTTGCCACGTGCCGGAATACAGGACACCTCTGAAGTGGCGGTAACAGTACACCCCCCCCCTCAGAACACCACTATCATAGGGCCGTCTTTAAGGCAGGGCAACATCATTGTTGTGGGGCCAAAAGCAGCTGCCTCATCCTAGCCAACTATCCCAGTTCAAATTCCCTTGTCCCTTGAAGTTTTAGTCCCGTGCTGAGTCCTGATATCTCAGTGTAAAGTACTGTCACTAATGCTGCCCAGCTCTGCCCTATTGCCATGTACAGAGGACTCACCTGCAGACAGGAGCGTTGCTATGTGTGAAAAAGACCAGGTGCTTCAGCGCGTGGGGGGGGGGGGTTAGGCTCACTTGTTGGTTGCTGCCTGGCTCACCAGTGCCCATCTATGCTGACCACTAAACTGACCTACCAGATCCCTACACTGACCCCCCCTGACACCTACACTGATCCCCTTGACACATAAACACTGAACCCCCTGTCACATATACACTTACCCCCCTGACACATATACACTGACCCCCCTGACACCTACATTAATCCCCCTGACACATACACTGATCCCCCTGACACCTACACTGATCCCCCCTGACACCTACACTGATCCCCCTGACACAAACATTGATCCCCCTGACACCTACACTGATCCCCCTGACACATATATTGATCCCCCTGACACCTACATTGATTCCCCTGACACCTACATTGATCATACTGACACCTACACTGACCCCCCTGACACATACACTGATCCCCCTGACACATACATTGATCCCCCTGACACATACATTGATCCCTCTGACACCTACACTGATCCCCCCTGACACAAACACTGATCCCCCCTGACACAAACACAAACCCCCCCTGACACATACATTGATCCCCTGACACATACATTGATCCCCCTGACACATACATTGATCCCCCTGACACCTACACTGATCCCCCTTGACACATACACTGATCCCCCTGACACATACACTGATCCCCCCTGACACATACACTGTTCCTCCCCCCTGACACATACACTGATCCCCCATTGACACATACACTGATCCCCCCCTGACACAAACACTGATCCCCCTGACACAAACACTGATCCCCCCTGACACATACACTGATCCCCCCTGACACAAACACTAATTCCCCCTGACACATACACTGATCCCCCCCTGACACATACACTGATCCCCCTGACACATACACTGATCCCCCCTGACACAAACACTGATCCCCCTGACACCTACACTGATCCCCCTGACACCTACACTGATCCCCCCTGACACCTACACTATTCCCCCCCTGACACCTACACTGATCCCCCTGACACATACACTGTTCCCCCTGACACATACACTGACCCCCTGACACATACACTGATCCCCCTGACACATACATTGATCCCCCTGACACATACATTGATCCCCCTGACACCTACACTGATCCCCCCTGACACACACACTGATCCCCCCTGACACACACACTGATCCCCCTGACACATTCACTGATCCCTCCTGACACATACACTGTTCCTCCCCCTGACACATACACTGATCCCCCCCTGACACATACACTGATCCCCCTGACACAAACACTGACCCCCCCTGACACAAACACTGATCCCCCCTGACACAAACACTGACCCCCCCTGACACATACACTGATTCGCCCCTGACACAAACACTGATCCCCCTGACACCTACACTGATCCCCCCTGACACCTACACTGATCCCCCTGACACCTACACTGATCCCCCTGACACCTACACTGATCCCCCTGACACATACATTGATCCCCCTGACACGTACATTGATCCCCTGACACCTACACTAATCCCCCCTGACACATACACTGATCCCCCCCTGACACATACACTGTTCCTCCCCCTGACACATACACCGACCCCCTGACACGTACACTGATCCCCCCTGACACATACACTGATCCCCCTGACACAAACACTGATCCCCCTGACACAAACGACACAAACACTGATCCCCTGACACATACACTGATCCCCCTGACACATACACTGATCCCCCTGACACAAACACTAATTCCCCCCTGACACATACACTGATCCCTCCCCTGACACCTACACTGATCCCCCCTGACACATACACTGATCCCCCCCTGACACAAACACTTACCCCCCTGACACATACACTGATCCCCCCTGACACATACACTGATCCCCCTGACACATACACTGATCCCCCTGACACATACACTATTCCTCCCCCCTGACACATACACTGGTCCCCCCTGACACAAACACTGATCCCCCGACACATACACTGATCCCCCCTGACACATACACTGATCCCCCTGACACATACACTGATCCCCCCCTGACACATACACTGATCCCCCCTGACACAAACACTGATCCCCCTGACACCAACACTGACCCCCCTGTGACATGTGACCTCTTGACACTCCTGCAGCTCAGCCTTACCTGCTGCGTAGTGTAGCCCAGCTCATTCCGACCACTTCACAGCAGGCTGCATGCACCAGACCAGGGAGAGAGAGCCAGGATGGGAGAGCCGCTCCGCTGCTTGGCCATTTACACAGAGCGAGCGGGGATCTTCGTGCCCAGCGCGGCCGCAGTGTCATTCCCGCCTTCGCCTATGATGGACGTCGCACATCCCGCGTTCTCGGCATTGGACCAGTGGGACGTCCATCATAGGAGCCGGGTCCCGGAGGCGAGACTATTTGTACGTCAGTAACATCACTTGGCCGCGCTGCATAAGTGGGAGATCATTCCCCGTTGCCCGTGGAAACAAATAGGGGCTAATAATGTTATTAGAGATAATCGAGACTCAGGGCTTTTCGAGGGCACACTCGAGGCTCCAGCCCCCCCAGCCCACCCCTCCCGACGCCTCTGCCTGCAGACCCTGTGTTTATATGTAAATTACCTGCATTAATATGTAAATAGCAGTGGAATGACGGCAATGATATAAATATGAATGCTGCCCCTTTTTACATAATAGGGGTGGCACTAATATTTATAGGTCATATCCACCATCACCTCTCCTGAATACTGTCCACTGGGGAGGTAAAGGGGCATGCTTGAAAGTCCTGCCTACAACTGTGGTCATTAGGCTTAACATCACCCGGTTCTGTAAAGGTAAGTAAATTGGAGGTGAACCCTTTTTCAAAATAACATGGTGCCACAGCACCGTGAATTTTGGTGCATGTGAATACGCACATTTCAGCAGATGTGTGAGGGTGTCATTAACAATTAATGGCACTGCTGTGCATCTGCTAAAGGGCAGCATGTTTCTGTGATGTCAGGAAATCGATTTTGCATGCGTTCCCGACACACACAAATGTGAACGCAGGCTAAATGTCTCAGTTACATTGGTGATCAGTGTATATCTTCTCATTACATTGGGGCTTGGTGTACAATCCTTTCATTCACACTAGTGGCCAGTGTGAAGGTCTCCTTTACATTGGTGGTCAGTGTAAATCCCTCCTTACATTGGTGGTTACTGTGAATGCTCCTCTTACATTAATGGTCAGTGTAAATCCCCATTACATTGGTGGCCAGTGTAAAAACGCCTCTTTATATTGGTAATTGGTAAAAAAATTCAAACTTGTATTTGTGGTCAGTTTTGATTCCTCCCTTGGATTGGAGGTCCCTGTAGAAGCCCCCTTTAAATTGGTGGTAAGTGTAAACCCTCCTTACATCGGTGGCCAGTGTAGAAATGTATTGGTTGTTGATGTAAAATCCCCATTACATTGGTTGTCAGTGTAAATTCTTAATTTTATTGGTGATTATTGTACATTTCCTTTTACTGGTGGTCAGTGTAAATCCCCTTTACATTGATGGTCAATGTAAATCTCCCTTAACATTGGTGGTCGTTTAGAAGTGTCACCTTAAATTGGTGGTCAGTACAAATCTCCTCAACAATGGTTGTCAGTGTAAATTCCCCCTTACTTGGAGGTCAGTGTATATTCCCCCTTACACTGGTGGTTGGTGTAAATGCTCCTATTACATTGGTATCAGTGTAGAAATCACTCTTTATATTGGTGGGTGGCGTAAAATCTCCTGTTACATGGTGGTCAGTGCAAATTCTCCCTCACATTGGTGGTCAGTGTAAATTCCCCATTACATTGGTGGTCAGTGTAGAATCCCCCACTATATAATTGCCAAAGATTTCCAGCTTTGCTCTTCCCTCGGAGGTCTCCAAACTGCGGCCCGCGGGCCAGATGTGGCTCTTTGCTAGCCTTTATCTGGCCCTTGGGGCACTATTGCTCCCACTGATATGAGGCACTATTCCTCCCACTGACACCAATGGGGCACTATTTCTTCCACCAATACTGTATTTTGCGGCGTATAAGACGACCTTTTACACCGGAATTACAGAGCCAAAAACCGGGGGTCATCTTATATGCCGGGTGAAGCAGCTGCCCAATTGATATCAGCCCGCCGGGTGCTCTGTAAAGCTGTATGTAATTTAGTACATGTGCTGCTCAGCCAATCCCGGCGGGCGATGCAATCTGTTGATAACTAGAGCCTGCTAAACCTGCTCGGATTGGAGTAACAACCACTGCCAATCCGAGCAGGCTACATTATGTAGCTTGCTGGGATTGGCAGAGGTTGTTACTCCAATCCGAGCAGGCTTAGCAGGCTCTGAAGTCATCAACAGAGTGCACCGCCCGCCGGGATTTGCTGAGCGGCGCATATAGTGAATTCCATACAGCTTTACAGAGCACCCGCGTCTTCGTTTTTGAACGGCATTACTGCACAAGGGGGTCGTATTACCGCGCAAGAGGGTCGCACAAGGGGGTCGTTTTATACCGTGAGTACAGCACAAAACCACTGTTTTAAACTGACTATTAGGGGGTCGTCTTATACGCCCAGCCGCCTTATACACCGGCAAATACGGTACCTATGACGAGATACTATTCCTCTTACTGATGCCAGGCCCAGGACATTTTCTGCCCACGCTGGCCCTCACAAAGTCTGAAGGACTATAAACTGGCCCTTTGTTTGAAAAGTTTAGAGACACCTGCTCTACATAATTCAGAATTTGCCACAATGTACTGCCTCCTAACTAATCCCATCCCTCCACCACTGCCACTGATCCCATCAACCCCCCAGCATTGCCACTGATCACAACCCCTCCCCCCCATCAGCATTGCCACTGATCCCAGGAGTCCTAGGATTCCTAGGAGTTTTCTGTCTATCGATGGGTCCCCTCACATCCCTAGTCCATGGTGTGCAGGCAATGAGGAGATGATGTGCTATAACCTTTAGCAACCAATCAGTGAGCAGAAATTATGTGCACTAAGCTCTTGCAACCAATCATTTAGCGGTAAGGATATGGCCCCCTGCGCGAGAAGTCGTAGCTGTACGTCGGCTCTTTAAGATGCCTCCGGCGGCGCGCCAGAAACGTGTCCCCAGGGCCGATGCGAGTGCCCGGCGTTCGCGATGACCGCCGGGCACCCGCGATTGCTCGTTACAAAACAAGAACGGGGATGTGTGTGTGTAAACACACAAATCCCAGTTCTCTCAGGGGGCGAGGAGACTGATTGTGTGTTCATACTATGTACGAACACTGATCAATCTCTTCCCCTAGTCAGTACCATCCTCCCTACAGTTAGAACACACAATAGGGAACACAGTTAACCCCTTGATCACCCCTAGTGTTAACCCCTTCCCTGCCAGTGTCATTTATACAGTAATCAGTGCATTTTTATAGCACTGATCGCTGTTTAACCACTTCAGCCCCAGAAGTATTGGCTGCTCAATGACCAGAGCATTTTTTGCGATTCGGCACTGCGTCGCTTTAACTGACAATTGTGCGGTTGTGCGACGTTGTATCCAAGCAAAATTTACGTCCTTTTTTGCCCACAAATAGAGCTTTCTTTTGGTGGTATTTGATCACCTCTTCGGTTTTTATTTTTTGCGATATAAACAATAAGAAGCGACAATTTAAAAAAAACAGAATATTTTGTACTTTTTGCTGTAACAAATAGCCCCAATTTTTTTTTTAAAAAAGCTATTTTTTTCTCAGTTTAGGCCGATATGTATTCTTCTACATATTTTTGGTAATAAAAAATTGCAAAAAGCGTATATTGATTGGTTTGCGCAAAAGTTATAGCATCTACAAAATAGGGAATAGATTTTTGTCATTTTTATTATTATTTTTTTACTAGTAATGGTGGCAATCTGCGATTTTTATTGGGACTGCGATATTGCGGCAGACAAATCGGACACTTTTGACACATTTTTGGGACCAGTGTCATTTAATGGGTGATGAGAACTACAGAAGGGTAGATGAGATTTTACTGTACCTTAGTAACAGACCTGAAAGGAGTGATAATTACAATTAGAGATTCTCATTTGAAATATTCCAAAAATCCTTTTCCAATCAGAGAAATTACTTCTGGGTAAATTACATTTTTAAATGTCAGGTTTAGAAATTATGGCAGTGTGATACTTGTGTAGCGGGGTCCTCAAATTGATGGGATACACCTGGGGAATAGTGTGACCCAGGTGTATAATTGTGCTAGGGTTCAGACCCCTTTTTGTTTCGTGGAGGATTGGAGGATGTAGTATTCTCCTTTGCCTGTGGGTGGCGGGGTATCCACAGGCTTCAGGTAGAATCATCTCCTGCAGTGCTCCCTGTTTTGTCCCTTCCCGGAGATGGTATGGCTGGGGCGGGGAACCCGCCGGGCCGTTGATGGGAGGAGATAAAAGGGGGAGACGCCCTTACCACGAGGTCTTGCGGAGAAGGAGGTCCTCGGAGGAGGAGGGTTGCGGCCCGCACCCAGGCACCTTCAGCCTGGGTGCTGGAGATCCAGGAGTCTGGTCCAGGTGCCCATGGCCTGGTCCGGAGTCATGTTGGCGTCCATCCCAGGCACCTTTAGCCTGGGGTGAGGTACTATCGAGGAGGCCTGGGGCCCAGTACCTTCGACTGGGTCCCGCTAGGGTGAACTGTCCGAGGGTCCCTGAGCGGAGGGACTCGTACCTGAGGTGAGGAGGCCAGAGAGGTTACCCACTGGAGACCCGGAGCAGCACCAACCCGGTGACAGTGGGCCTCTGGGAACTTTCTTGGGAGGACACATCCCCCTGATAGGGGCCACAGCGTATCGAAGAGGGCTCCATTGCTGTTCATAGGGGTTGCTGGAAGAGACCCCATCTTTCCTGTTCTGTAACAGCCGGATTGGCTTAGGCGCCGCTGGTCATAGTACAGTGGCATAGAACTCAAACTTTAGGAAGTGCCTCGATCTGCTCGCCCCACCGTTGGCAAAGTTATAGGTCCCAACCAGTTTGCTGCAAAAGAACTGTTTATTGTGCTTTGCTTATTGGAGTGTCAAATAAACAAGTGTTGGACCTTTCTTCGGTGTGTGAACTCCAGTTACTGGAAGCAAAGGGGAGGCTGGTGAGCTTGCAATTACAGACTCAGTGCATTCACAGAACACACCGGCCCGAGGAAACATCAGTACAGTGGCCTTCACCTCCCTACAACAATGGGGAGGACATGGGCCGTGGCGCATCTCACTCTCACAACCCAGGAACCCCTAGACATGAGTTGGTGTGTAACCGATAAAGATGGAGAGAGAGTGAGGCCGCTACACGTGGGGGCTCGTGAGTCCGGGATAGAGTGTGTTCTAAAGATGGACTTGAGAATGTCTACATTTGAACTTTGCTGCCCAGGGGAGTTGCGAGCAGATCGGCCATATTACTGGCCAAAGTGCGTCCCTGCTCGGAGTTGTGGAAATGACCCTAACACGGGAAAGGCCCATGCGGAGGAGCGGAAAAAGGGAGAGGTCCAGCCATGTGACGTACTGCACGTGGGGACTGTTAACGCACTGCGCCACGAGGCACCCCATGGCGACATCATTCGTGGGCGGAGTCAAGAGGAAGCCCGCGAAAATGTACAGCTCATGGGAGGAGTCTGGCCAAGTGTGGGGATACACGTGGAGACTCCGGCGCGGGGTCAGTGCATGATGGAGCAGCAGACAGTCGGGATGACCTCAAGTGCCCCGTGGATTATGGTTCCTCACCCCACGAGAATGACTTCCTTTGCTGCCCCCATCACAGACACGGGGATAAGACTTAGGCCCCGAGGGCGGTTGGCTCTGTACACTTGCAGAGACACGGAGGCCCTCGGTGTGATCTGTCCCGGCTGCTCGGGACTGGTGGTCACCCTGAAGCCATTCGGGCGATGTGAGGAGTGCAGAGAATTCCTTTTTGAGGTCGAGTCGTCCACAGCAAGGCCCCGGGCCCTTCGCCTCAACCACCTCACGGGTACCGCTACTCCGGAAGGGGAGATCAAGGCCTTTGTCGAGGTTCCCGTGCGCGCTGACCAGGGCGATGGACTGCCCAACAGAGAAAAATCCGAGGATGCTGCCTCGGTCGCCACAAGTTCTCTGCTCCCACCCCCGAAGAGGAAAGTTGGCCTAGTACAGGCATCCTATGGACGTGGTCGAGCTTCACCCCGCTGCTTGCCTGGCCTGGATGGCGCCGGTCGAGAAGGAAGTCCCGGACATCCCAGTCCTCTACAAGGGTCAGGTGAGCCAGGGGCTGGGACTGTGGTGGTGGTTGGAGGTGTCGGGGGCCCATTGGAGGTGGAGCCCCCCAGGGAGGATGATTCTGTGTCCACCGGAAGATATCTGCCTGCGGAGATGTATGACACCTCCGACCTAGAGTCGCTGTCTGACTGCGGAGATGATGGCGAGATAGACGAACTGTTCAGCCGCAAGGGCTGGGATAGAATACCACTTCTTGCTTCCCGTGCAGTACGGGATTCACCTATGTACACAGGAGACAGCACGCCTCGGGTGGAAGACCCGCAGCTTACGAGGGAACCTACCCCTCCACCGGTGTCCTCATCTACTATTACCTCACCTGCTTTGGTTGTGGGGACACCCCGCGCTTCTCTGAGAGCGCCGAAAGTCAGTTTCAGGGAGCTGGTAAAGGCACCTCGGCATCCGGAAGCTATTGTGCTGCCTGGAACTGGAGAGAAAGCCACTATGCCACCTTTGGCCCGCTTGCAGAGACTGTTTTGCCACAAAGTAGCTCGGGAATATGGGTGGGAGTACCCGTATCTGCCCCGGGACTTGCTGTTTGAGGTGGAAGTCTGGAGAGCAAGATGGTATGACGAGTTTGTGTGGGACAAGTTGAAGGTGCCCCATGCTCGCAGGTACCTGGGATGTGTGCCGGCAGTGTCTAGGAGGTTTGAGGACTGCAGAGCTGAATGGAAATTGGGGCGCCATATCCATGCTGACAAGATAGTCATTTGCAGAAGAGAAGGAGAAGATGTCGAGTATTCGATAGAGGCATTTGATAGACACCTGAAACCCCTGTATCTGCCGGATCCAAAGTTTTATTTGTAGGAGAAAAGAACTCCTGTTTATTTCCTTTGTGCACTTGAACTTTCTGGAAGAGCCATTCCCAGACACCCAGGACTGTGCCCTGCTTTTGTTTTTATTTGGGCTTTTCTTTTCCTCATTGGAGACTTGGGGCTGTTGTGTTTTTGTGTTTCCCCTTTTCTTCATGTGCCAAAGGCAAGGACATTTGGGAATAGTGGCAGAGTAGGGAAAAGCTGGAAGAACGAAGATTCGTTGAGTGTCATGACCGCGGCGTTGTCACCAGGTGGCAGTGTTGCGCAACAAATGTTTGAAAATGTTTCACACACACACATCACTTTGCTTGTTGGAGTGAGTGGGTCTCTCGGCTGACGGGCCCACTCATGCCAAATGACACGAAATTATGTTAGGATGTTGTTTTTTTCTTTCCCCTGCAGGAGAATCGTCAATCAAGATCATTGAGAGTGGGTGGCTCTTAGACAGTGTGGGAGAGGGGTTGTGATTATGCAGATGTTTAAAGTTGTTTTATATGTTCCCCATTCCCTGAGCAGGTCTTGGCACTTGGGAAAAATTTAGAGGAACTGCCTTTAGGGGTTTCACTCCATGTCACCACTTTATGGGAGGCATGGGTGTGCACCTGACGCTGGGGACCAGCGTTCAATCACAGGGGGGAATGTGTAGCGGGGTCCTCAAATTGATGGGATACACCTGGGGAATAGTGTGACCCAGGTGTATAATTGTGCTAGGGTTCAGACCCCTTTTTGTTTCGTGGAGGATTGGAGGATGTAGTATTCTCCTTTGCCTGTGGGTGGCGGGGTATCCACAGGCTTCAGGTAGAATCATCTCCTGCAGTGCTCCCTGTTTTGTCCCTTCCCGGAGATGGTATGGCTGGGGCGGGGAACCCGCCGGGCCGTTGATGGGAGGAGATAAAAGGGGGAGACGCCCTTACCACGAGGTCTTGCGGAGAAGGAGGTCCTCGGAGGAGGAGGGTTGCGGCCCGCACCCAGGCACCTTCGGCCTGGGTGCTGGAGATCCAGGAGTCTGGTCCAGGTGCCCATGGCCTGGTCCGGAGTCATGTTGGCGTCCATCCCAGGCACCTTTAGCCTGGGGTGAGGTACTATCGAGGAGGCCTGGGGCCCAGTACCTTCGACTGGGTCCCGCTAGGGTGAACTGTCCGAGGGTCCCTGAGCGGAGGGACTCGTACCTGAGGTGAGGAGGCCAGAGAGGTTACCCACTGGAGACCCGGAGCAGCACCAACCCGGTGACAGTGGGCCTCTGGGAACTTTCTTGGGAGGACACATCCCCCTGATAGGGGCCACAGCGTATCGAAGAGGGCTCCATTGCTGTTCATAGGGGTTGCTGGAAGAGACCCCATCTTTCCTGTTCTGTAACAGCCGGATTGGCTTAGGCGCCGCTGGTCATAGTACAGTGGCATAGAACTCAAACTTTAGGAAGTGCCTCGATCTGCTCGCCCCACCGTTGGCAAGGTTATAGGTCCCAACCAGTTTGCTGCAAAAGAACTGTTTATTGTGCTTTGCTTATTGGAGTGTCAAATAAACAAGTGTTGGACCTTTCTTCGGTGTGTGAACTCCAGTTACTGGAAGCAAAGGGGAGGCTGGTGAGCTTGCAATTACAGACTCAGTGCATTCACAGAACACACCGGCCCGAGGAAACATCAGTACAGTGGCCTTCACCTCCCTACAACAATGGGGAGGACATGGGCCGTGGCGCATCTCACTCTCACAACCCAGGAACCCCTAGACATGAGTTGGTGTGTAACCGATAAAGATGGAGAGAGAGTGAGGCCGCTACACGTGGGGGCTCGTGAGTCCGGGATAGAGTGTGTTCTAAAGATGGACTTGAGAATGTCTACATTTGAACTTTGCTGCCCAGGGGAGTTCCGAGCAGATCGGCCATATTACTGGCCAAAGTGCGTCCCTGCTCGGAGTTGTGGAAATGACCCTAACACGGGAAAGGCCCATGCGGAGGAGCGGAAAAAGGGAGAGGTCCAGCCATGTGACGTACTGCACGTGGGGACTGTTAACGCACTGCGCCACGAGGCACCCCATGGCGACATCATTCGTGGGCGGAGTCAAGAGGAAGCCCGCAAAAATGTACAGCTCATGGGAGGAGTCTGGCCAAGTGTGGGGATACACGTGGAGACTCCGGCGCGGGGTCAGTGCATGATGGAGCAGCAGACAGTCGGGATGACCTCAAGTGCCCCGTGGATTATGGTTCCTCACCCCACGAGAATGACTTCCTTTGCTGCCCCCATCACAGACACGGGGATAAGACTTAGGCCCCGAGGGCGGTTGGCTCTGTACACTTGCAGAGACACGGAGGCCCTCGGTGTGATCTGTCCCGGCTGCTCGGGACTGGTGGTCACCCTGAAGCCATTCGGGCGATGTGAGGAGTGCAGAGAAATCCTTTTTGAGGTCGAGTCGTCCACAGCAAGGCCCCGGGCCCTTCGCCTCAACCACCTCACGGGTACCGCTACTCCGGAAGGGGAGATCAAGGCCTTTGTCGAGGTTCCCGTGCGCGCTGACCAGGGCGATGGACTGCCCAACAGAGAAAAATCCGAGGATGCTGCCTCGGTCGCCACAAGTTCTCTGCTCCCACCCCCGAAGAGGAAAGTTGGCCTAGTACAGGCATCCTATGGACGTGGTCGAGCTTCACCCCGCTGCTTGCCTGGCCTGGATGGCGCCGGTCGAGAAGGAAGTCCCGGACATCCCAGTCCTCTACAAGGGTCAGGTGAGCCAGGGGCTGGGACTGTGGTGGTGGTTGGAGGTGTCGGGGGCCCATTGGAGGTGGAGCCCCCCAGGGAGGATGATTCTGTGTCCACCGGAAGATATCTGCCTGCGGAGATGTATGACACCTCCGACCTAGAGTCGCTGTCTGACTGCGGAGATGATGGCGAGATAGACGAACTGTTCAGCCGCAAGGGCTGGGATAGAATACCACTTCTTGCTTCCCGTGCAGTATGGGATTCACCTATGTACACAGGAGACAGCACGCCTCGGGTGGAAGACCCGCAGCTTACGAGGGAACCTACCCCTCCACCGGTGTCCTCATCTACTATTACCTCACCTGCTTTGGTTGTGGGGACACCCCGCGCTTCTCTGAGAGCGCCGAAAGTCAGTTTCAGGGAGCTGGTAAAGGCACCTCGGCATCCGGAAGCTATTGTGCTGCCTGGAACTGGAGAGAAAGCCACTATGCCACCTTTGGCCCGCTTGCAGAGACTGTTTTGCCACAAAGTAGCTCGGGAATATGGGTGGGAGTACCCGTATCTGCCCCGGGACTTGCTGTTTGAGGTGGAAGTCTGGAGAGCAAGATGGTATGACGAGTTTGTGTGGGACAAGTTGAAGGTGCCCCATGCTCGCAGGTACCTGGGATGTGTGCCGGCAGTGTCTAGGAGGTTTGAGGACTGCAGAGCTGAATGGAAATTGGGGCGCCATATCCATGCTGACAAGATAGTCATTTGCAGAAGAGAAGGAGAAGATGTCGAGTATTCGATAGAGGCATTTGATAGACACCTGAAACCCCTGTATCTGCCGGATCCAAAGTTTTATTTGTAGGAGAAAAGAACTCCTGTTTATTTCCTTTGTGCACTTGAACTTTCTGGAAGAGCCATTCCCAGACACCCAGGACTGTGCCCTGCTTTTGTTTTTATTTGGGCTTTTCTTTTCCTCATTGGAGACTTGGGGCTGTTGTGTTTTTGTGTTTCCCCTTTTCTTCATGTGCCAAAGGCAAGGACATTTGGGAATAGTGGCAGAGTAGGGAAAAGCTGGAAGAACGAAGATTCGTTGAGTGTCATGACCGCGGCGTTGTCACCAGGTGGCAGTGTTGCGCAACAAATGTTTGAAAATGTTTCACACACACACATCACTTTGCTTGTTGGAGTGAGTGGGTCTCTCGGCTGACGGGCCCACTCATGCCAAATGACACGAAATTATGTTAGGATGTTGTTTTTTTCTTTCCCCTGCAGGAGAATCGTCAATCAAGATCATTGAGAGTGGGTGGCTCTTAGACAGTGTGGGAGAGGGGTTGTGATTATGCAGATGTTTAAAGTTGTTTTATATGTTCCCCATTCCCTGAGCAGGTCTTGGCACTTGGGAAAAATTTAGAGGAACTGCCTTTAGGGGTTTCACTCCATGTCACCACTTTATGGGAGGCATGGGTGTGCACCTGACGCTGGGGACCAGCGTTCAATCACAGGGGGGAATGTGTAGCGGGGTCCTCAAATTGATGGGATACACCTGGGGAATAGTGTGACCCAGGTGTATAATTGTGCTAGGGTTCAGACCCCTTTTTGTTTCGTGGAGGATTGGAGGATGTAGTATTCTCCTTTGCCTGTGGGTGGCGGGGTATCCACAGGCTTCAGGTAGAATCATCTCCTGCAGTGCTCCCTGTTTTGTCCCTTCCCGGAGATGGTATGGCTGGGGCGGGGAACCCGCCGGGCCGTTGATGGGAGGAGATAAAAGGGGGAGACGCCCTTACCACGAGGTCTTGCGGAGAAGGAGGTCCTCGGAGGAGGAGGGTTGCGGCCCGCACCCAGGCACCTTCGGCCTGGGTGCTGGAGATCCAGGAGTCTGGTCCAGGTGCCCATGGCCTGGTCCGGAGTCATGTTGGCGTCCATCCCAGGCACCTTTAGCCTGGGGTGAGGTACTATCGAGGAGGCCTGGGGCCCAGTACCTTCGACTGGGTCCCGCTAGGGTGAACTGTCCGAGGGTCCCTGAGCGGAGGGACTCGTACCTGAGGTGAGGAGGCCAGAGAGGTTACCCACTGGAGACCCGGAGCAGCACCAACCCGGTGACAGTGGGCCTCTGGGAACTTTCTTGGGAGGACACATCCCCCTGATAGGGGCCACAGCGTATCGAAGAGGGCTCCATTGCTGTTCATAGGGGTTGCTGGAAGAGACCCCATCTTTCCTGTTCTGTAACAGCCGGATTGGCTTAGGCGCCGCTGGTCATAGTACAGTGGCATAGAACTCAAACTTTAGGAAGTGCCTCGATCTGCTCGCCCCACCGTTGGCAAGGTTATAGGTCCCAACCAGTTTGCTGCAAAAGAACTGTTTATTGTGCTTTGCTTATTGGAGTGTCAAATAAACAAGTGTTGGACCTTTCTTCGGTGTGTGAACTCCAGTTACTGGAAGCAAAGGGGAGGCTGGTGAGCTTGCAATTACAGACTCAGTGCATTCACAGAACACACCGGCCCGAGGAAACATCAGTACAGTGGCCTTCACCTCCCTACAACAATGGGGAGGACATGGGCCGTGGCGCATCTCACTCTCACAACCCAGGAACCCCTAGACATGAGTTGGTGTGTAACCGATAAAGATGGAGAGAGAGTGAGGCCGCTACACGTGGGGGCTCGTGAGTCCGGGATAGAGTGTGTTCTAAAGATGGACTTGAGAATGTCTACATTTGAACTTTGCTGCCCAGGGGAGTTCCGAGCAGATCGGCCATATTACTGGCCAAAGTGCGTCCCTGCTCGGAGTTGTGGAAATGACCCTAACACGGGAAAGGCCCATGCGGAGGAGCGGAAAAAGGGAGAGGTCCAGCCATGTGACGTACTGCACGTGGGGACTGTTAACGCACTGCGCCACGAGGCACCCCATGGCGACATCATTCGTGGGCGGAGTCAAGAGGAAGCCCGCAAAAATGTACAGCTCATGGGAGGAGTCTGGCCAAGTGTGGGGATACACGTGGAGACTCCGGCGCGGGGTCAGTGCATGATGGAGCAGCAGACAGTCGGGATGACCTCAAGTGCCCCGTGGATTATGGTTCCTCACCCCACGAGAATGACTTCCTTTGCTGCCCCCATCACAGACACGGGGATAAGACTTAGGCCCCGAGGGCGGTTGGCTCTGTACACTTGCAGAGACACGGAGGCCCTCGGTGTGATCTGTCCCGGCTGCTCGGGACTGGTGGTCACCCTGAAGCCATTCGGGCGATGTGAGGAGTGCAGAGAATTCCTTTTTGAGGTCGAGTCGTCCACAGCAAGGCCCCGGGCCCTTCGCCTCAACCACCTCACGGGTACCGCTACTCCGGAAGGGGAGATCAAGGCCTTTGTCGAGGTTCCCGTGCGCGCTGACCAGGGCGATGGACTGCCCAACAGAGAAAAATCCGAGGATGCTGCCTCGGTCGCCACAAGTTCTCTGCTCCCACCCCCGAAGAGGAAAGTTGGCCTAGTACAGGCATCCTATGGACGTGGTCGAGCTTCACCCCGCTGCTTGCCTGGCCTGGATGGCGCCGGTCGAGAAGGAAGTCCCGGACATCCCAGTCCTCTACAAGGGTCAGGTGAGCCAGGGGCTGGGACTGTGGTGGTGGTTGGAGGTGTCGGGGGCCCATTGGAGGTGGAGCCCCCCAGGGAGGATGATTCTGTGTCCACCGGAAGATATCTGCCTGCGGAGATGTATGACACCTCCGACCTAGAGTCGCTGTCTGACTGCGGAGATGATGGCGAGATAGACGAACTGTTCAGCCGCAAGGGCTGGGATAGAATACCACTTCTTGCTTCCCGTGCAGTACGGGATTCACCTATGTACACAGGAGACAGCACGCCTCGGGTGGAAGACCCGCAGCTTACGAGGGAACCTACCCCTCCACCGGTGTCCTCATCTACTATTACCTCACCTGCTTTGGTTGTGGGGACACCCCGCGCTTCTCTGAGAGCGCCGAAAGTCAGTTTCAGGGAGCTGGTAAAGGCACCTCGGCATCCGGAAGCTATTGTGCTGCCTGGAACTGGAGAGAAAGCCACTATGCCACCTTTGGCCCGCTTGCAGAGACTGTTTTGCCACAAAGTAGCTCGGGAATATGGGTGGGAGTACCCGTATCTGCCCCGGGACTTGCTGTTTGAGGTGGAAGTCTGGAGAGCAAGATGGTATGACGAGTTTGTGTGGGACAAGTTGAAGGTGCCCCATGCTCGCAGGTACCTGGGATGTGTGCCGGCAGTGTCTAGGAGGTTTGAGGACTGCAGAGCTGAATGGAAATTGGGGCGCCATATCCATGCTGACAAGATAGTCATTTGCAGAAGAGAAGGAGAAGATGTCGAGTATTCGATAGAGGCATTTGATAGACACCTGAAACCCCTGTATCTGCCGGATCCAAAGTTTTATTTGTAGGAGAAAAGAACTCCTGTTTATTTCCTTTGTGCACTTGAACTTTCTGGAAGAGCCATTCCCAGACACCCAGGACTGTGCCCTGCTTTTGTTTTTATTTGGGCTTTTCTTTTCCTCATTGGAGACTTGGGGCTGTTGTGTTTTTGTGTTTCCCCTTTTCTTCATGTGCCAAAGGCAAGGACATTTGGGAATAGTGGCAGAGTAGGGAAAAGCTGGAAGAACGAAGATTCGTTGAGTGTCATGACCGCGGCGTTGTCACCAGGTGGCAGTGTTGCGCAACAAATGTTTGAAAATGTTTCACACACACACACATCACTTTGCTTGTTGGAGTGAGTGGGTCTCTCGGCTGACGGGCCCACTCATGCCAAATGACACGAAATTATGTTAGGATGTTGTTTTTTTCTTTCCCCTGCAGGAGAATCGTCAATCAAGATCATTGAGAGTGGGTGGCTCTTAGACAGTGTGGGAGAGGGGTTGTGATTATGCAGATGTTTAAAGTTGTTTTATATGTTCCCCATTCCCTGAGCAGGTCTTGGCACTTGGGAAAAATTTAGAGGAACTGCCTTTAGGGGTTTCACTCCATGTCACCACTTTATGGGAGGCATGGGTGTGCACCTGACGCTGGGGACCAGCGTTCAATCACAGGGGGGAATGTGTAGCGGGGTCCTCAAATTGATGGGATACACCTGGGGAATAGTGTGACCCAGGTGTATAATTGTGCTAGGGTTCAGACCCCTTTTTGTTTCGTGGAGGATTGGAGGATGTAGTATTCTCCTTTGCCTGTGGGTGGCGGGGTATCCACAGGCTTAAGGTAGAATCATCTCCTGCAGTGCTCCCTGTTTTGTCCCTTCCCGGAGATGGTATGGCTGGGGCGGGGAACCCGCCGGGCCGTTGATGGGAGGAGATAAAAGGGGGAGACGCCCTTACCACGAGGTCTTGCGGAGAAGGAGGTCCTCGGAGGAGGAGGGTTGCGGCCCGCACCCAGGCACCTTCGGCCTGGGTGCTGGAGATCCAGGAGTCTGGTCCAGGTGCCCATGGCCTGGTCCGGAGTCATGTTGGCGTCCATCCCAGGCACCTTTAGCCTGGGGTGAGGTACTATCGAGGAGGCCTGGGGCCCAGTACCTTCGACTGGGTCCCGCTAGGGTGAACTGTCCGAGGGTCCCTGAGCGGAGGGACTCGTACCTGAGGTGAGGAGGCCAGAGAGGTTACCCACTGGAGACCCGGAGCAGCACCAACCCGGTGACAGTGGGCCTCTGGGAACTTTCTTGGGAGGACACATCCCCCTGATAGGGGCCACAGCGTATCGAAGAGGGCTCCATTGCTGTTCATAGGGGTTGCTGGAAGAGACCCCATCTTTCCTGTTCTGTAACAGCCGGATTGGCTTAGGCGCCGCTGGTCATAGTACAGTGGCATAGAACTCAAACTTTAGGAAGTGCCTCGATCTGCTCGCCCCACCGTTGGCAAGGTTATAGGTCCCAACCAGTTTGCTGCAAAAGAACTGTTTATTGTGCTTTGCTTATTGGAGTGTCAAATAAACAAGTGTTGGACCTTTCTTCGGTGTGTGAACTCCAGTTACTGGAAGCAAAGGGGAGGCTGGTGAGCTTGCAATTACAGACTCAGTGCATTCACAGAACACACCGGCCCGAGGAAACATCAGTACAGTGGCCTTCACCTCCCTACAACAATGGGGAGGACATGGGCCGTGGCGCATCTCACTCTCACAACCCAGGAACCCCTAGACATGAGTTGGTGTGTAACCGATAAAGATGGAGAGAGAGTGAGGCCGCTACACGTGGGGGCTCGTGAGTCCGGGATAGAGTGTGTTCTAAAGATGGACTCGAGAATGTCTACATTTGAACTTTGCTGCCCAGGGGAGTTCCGAGCAGATCGGCCATATTACTGGCCAAAGTGCGTCCCTGCTCGGAGTTGTGGAAATGACCCTAACACGGGAAAGGCCCATGCGGAGGAGCGGAAAAAGGGAGAGGTCCAGCCATGTGACGTACTGCACGTGGGGACTGTTAACGCACTGCGCCACGAGGCACCCCATGGCGACATCATTCGTGGGCGGAGTCAAGAGGAAGCCCGCGAAAATGTACAGCTCATGGGAGGAGTCTGGCCAAGTGTGGGGATACACGTGGAGACTCCGGCGCGGGGTCAGTGCATGATGGAGCAGCAGACAGTCGGGATGACCTCAAGTGCCCCGTGGATTATGGTTCCTCACCCCACGAGAATGACTTCCTTTGCTGCCCCCATCACAGACACGGGGATAAGACTTAGGCCCCGAGGGCGGTTGGCTCTGTACACTTGCAGAGACACGGAGGCCCTCGGTGTGATCTGTCCCGGCTGCTCGGGACTGGTGGTCACCCTGAAGCCATTCGGGCGATGTGAGGAGTGCAGAGAATTCCTTTTTGAGGTCGAGTCGTCCACAGCAAGGCCCCGGGCCCTTCGCCTCAACCACCTCACGGGTACCGCTACTCCGGAAGGGGAGATCAAGGCCTTTGTCGAGGTTCCCGTGCGCGCTGACCAGGGCGATGGACTGCCCAACAGAGAAAAATCCGAGGATGCTGCCTCGGTCGCCACAAGTTCTCTGCTCCCACCCCCGAAGAGGAAAGTTGGCCTAGTACAGGCATCCTATGGACGTGGTCGAGCTTCACCCCGCTGCTTGCCTGGCCTGGATGGCGCCGGTCGAGAAGGAAGTCCCGGACATCCCAGTCCTCTACAAGGGTCAGGTGAGCCAGGGGCTGGGACTGTGGTGGTGGTTGGAGGTGTCGGGGGCCCATTGGAGGTGGAGCCCCCCAGGGAGGATGATTCTGTGTCCACCGGAAGATATCTGCCTGCGGAGATGTATGACACCTCCGACCTAGAGTCGCTGTCTGACTGCGGAGATGATGGCGAGATAGACGAACTGTTCAGCCGCAAGGGCTGGGATAGAATACCACTTCTTGCTTCCCGTGCAGTACGGGATTCACCTATGTACACAGGAGACAGCACGCCTCGGGTGGAAGACCCGCAGCTTACGAGGGAACCTACCCCTCCACCGGTGTCCTCATCTACTATTACCTCACCTGCTTTGGTTGTGGGGACACCCCGCGCTTCTCTGAGAGCGCCGAAAGTCAGTTTCAGGGAGCTGGTAAAGGCACCTCGGCATCCGGAAGCTATTGTGCTGCCTGGAACTGGAGAGAAAGCCACTATGCCACCTTTGGCCCGCTTGCAGAGACTGTTTTGCCACAAAGTAGCTCGGGAATATGGGTGGGAGTACCCGTATCTGCCCCGGGACTTGCTGTTTGAGGTGGAAGTCTGGAGAGCAAGATGGTATGACGAGTTTGTGTGGGACAAGTTGAAGGTGCCCCATGCTCGCAGGTACCTGGGATGTGTGCCGGCAGTGTCTAGGAGGTTTGAGGACTGCAGAGCTGAATGGAAATTGGGGCGCCATATCCATGCTGACAAGATAGTCATTTGCAGAAGAGAAGGAGAAGATGTCGAGTATTCGATAGAGGCATTTGATAGACACCTGAAACCCCTGTATCTGCCGGATCCAAAGTTTTATTTGTAGGAGAAAAGAACTCCTGTTTATTTCCTTTGTGCACTTGAACTTTCTGGAAGAGCCATTCCCAGACACCCAGGACTGTGCCCTGCTTTTGTTTTTATTTGGGCTTTTCTTTTCCTCATTGGAGACTTGGGGCTGTTGTGTTTTTGTGTTTCCCCTTTTCTTCATGTGCCAAAGGCAAGGACATTTGGGAATAGTGGCAGAGTAGGGAAAAGCTGGAAGAACGAAGATTCGTTGAGTGTCATGACCGCGGCGTTGTCACCAGGTGGCAGTGTTGCGCAACAAATGTTTGAAAATGTTTCACACACACATCACTTTGCTTGTTGGAGTGAGTGGGTCTCTCGGCTGACGGGCCCACTCATGCCAAATGACACGAAATTATGTTAGGATGTTGTTTTTTTCTTTCCCCTGCAGGAGAATCGTCAATCAAGATCATTGAGAGTGGGTGGCTCTTAGACAGTGTGGGAGAGGGGTTGTGATTATGCAGATGTTTAAAGTTGTTTTATATGTTCCCCATTCCCTGAGCAGGTCTTGGCACTTGGGAAAAATTTAGAGGAACTGCCTTTAGGGGTTTCACTCCATGTCACCACTTTATGGGAGGCATGGGTGTGCACCTGACGCTGGGGACCAGCGTTCAATCACAGGGGGGAATGTGTAGCGGGGTCCTCAAATTGATGGGATACACCTGGGGAATAGTGTGACCCAGGTGTATAATTGTGCTAGGGTTCAGACCCCTTTTTGTTTCGTGGAGGATTGGAGGATGTAGTATTCTCCTTTGCCTGTGGGTGGCGGGGTATCCACAGGCTTCAGGTAGAATCATCTCCTGCAGTGCTCCCTGTTTTGTCCCTTCCCGGAGATGGTATGGCTGGGGCGGGGAACCCGCCGGGCCGTTGATGGGAGGAGATAAAAGGGGGAGACGCCCTTACCACGAGGTCCTCGGAGGAGGAGGGTTGCGGCCCGCACCCAGGCACCTTCGGCCTGGGTGCTGGAGATCCAGGAGTCTGGTCCAGGTGCCCATGGCCTGGTCCGGAGTCATGTTGGCGTCCATCCCAGGCACCTTTAGCCTGGGGTGAGGTACTATCGAGGAGGCCTGGGGCCCAGTACCTTCGACTGGGTCCCGCTAGGGTGGACTGTCCGAGGGTCCCTGAGCGGAGGGACTCGTACCTGAGGTGAGGAGGCCAGAGAGGTTACCCACTGGAGACCCGGAGCAGCACCAACCCGGTGACAGTGGGCCTCTGGGAACTTTCTTGGGAGGACACATCCCCCTGATAGGGGCCACAGCGTATCGAAGAGGGCTCCATTGCTGTTCATAGGGGTTGCTGGAAGAGACCCCATCTTTCCTGTTCTGTAACAGCCGGATTGGCTTAGGCGCCGCTGGTCATAGTACAGTGGCATAGAACTCAAACTTTAGGAAGTGCCTCGATCTGCTCGCCCCACCGTTGGCAAGGTTATAGGTCCCAACCAGTTTGCTGCAAAAGAACTGTTTATTGTGCTTTGCTTATTGGAGTGTCAAATAAACAAGTGTTGGACCTTTCTTCGGTGTGTGAACTCCAGTTACTGGAAGCAAAGGGGAGGCTGGTGAGCTTGCAATTACAGACTCAGTGCATTCACAGAACACACCGGCCCGAGGAAACATCAGTACAGTGGCCTTCACCTCCCTACAACAATGGGGAGGACATGGGCCGTGGCGCATCTCACTCTCACAACCCAGGAACCCCTAGACATGAGTTGGTGTGTAACCGATAAAGATGGAGAGAGAGTGAGGCCGCTACACGTGGGGGCTCGTGAGTCCGGGATAGAGTGTGTTCTAAAGATGGACTTGAGAATGTCTACATTTGAACTTTGCTGCCCAGAGGAGTTCCGAGCAGATCGGCCATATTACTGGCCAAAGTGCGTCCCTGCTCGGAGTTGTGGAAATGACCCTAACACGGGAAAGGCCCATGCGGAGGAGCGGAAAAAGGGAGAGGTCCAGCCATGTGACGTACTGCACGTGGGGACTGTTAACGCACTGCGCCACGAGGCACCCCATGGCGACATCGTTCGTGGGCGGAGTCAAGAGGAAGCCCGCGAAAATGTACAGCTCATGGGAGGAGTCTGGCCAAGTGTGGGGATACACGTGGAGACTCCGGCGCGGGGTCAGTGCATGATGGAGCAGCAGACAGTCGGGATGACCTCAAGTGCCCCGTGGATTATGGTTCCTCACCCCACGAGAATGACTTCCTTTGCTGCCCCCATCACAGACACGGGGATAAGACTTAGGCCCCGAGGGCGGTTGGCTCTGTACACTTGCAGAGACACGGAGGCCCTCGGTGTGATCTGTCCCGGCTGCTCGGGACTGGTGGTCACCCTGAAGCCATTCGGGCGATGTGAGGAGTGCAGAGAATTCCTTTTTGAGGTCGAGTCGTCCACAGCAAGGCCCCGGGCCCTTCGCCTCAACCACCTCACGGGTACCGCTACTCCGGAAGGGGAGATCAAGGCCTTTGTCGAGGTTCCCGTGCGCGCTGACCAGGGCGATGGACTGCCCAACAGAGAAAAATCCGAGGATGCTGCCTCGGTCGCCACAAGTTCTCTGCTCCCACCCCCGAAGAGGAAAGTTGGCCTAGTACAGGCATCCTATGGACGTGGTCGAGCTTCACCCCGCTGCTTGCCTGGCCTGGATGGCGCCGGTCGAGAAGGAAGTCCCGGACATCCCAGTCCTCTACAAGGGTCAGGTGAGCCAGGGGCTGGGACTGTGGTGGTGGTTGGAGGTGTCGGGGGCCCATTGGAGGTGGAGCCCCCCAGGGAGGATGATTCTGTGTCCACCGGAAGATATCTGCCTGCGGAGATGTATGACACCTCCGACCTAGAGTCGCTGTCTGACTGCGGAGATGATGGCGAGATAGACGAACTGTTCAGCCGCAAGGGCTGGGATAGAATACCACTTCTTGCTTCCCGTGCAGTACGGGATTCACCTATGTACACAGGAGACAGCACGCCTCGGGTGGAAGACCCGCAGCTTACGAGGGAACCTACCCCTCCACCGGTGTCCTCATCTACTATTACCTCACCTGCTTTGGTTGTGGGGACACCCCGCGCTTCTCTGAGAGCGCCGAAAGTCAGTTTCAGGGAGCTGGTAAAGGCACCTCGGCATCCGGAAGCTATTGTGCTGCCTGGAACTGGAGAGAAAGCCACTATGCCACCTTTGGCCCGCTTGCAGAGACTGTTTTGCCACAAAGTAGCTCGGGAATATGGGTGGGAGTACCCGTATCTGCCCCGGGACTTGCTGTTTGAGGTGGAAGTCTGGAGAGCAAGATGGTATGACGAGTTTGTGTGGGACAAGTTGAAGGTGCCCCATGCTCGCAGGTACCTGGGATGTGTGCCGGCAGTGTCTAGGAGGTTTGAGGACTGCAGAGCTGAATGGAAATTGGGGCGCCATATCCATGCTGACAAGATAGTCATTTGCAGAAGAGAAGGAGAAGATGTCGAGTATTCGATAGAGGCATTTGATAGACACCTGAAACCCCTGTATCTGCCGGATCCAAAGTTTTATTTGTAGGAGAAAAGAACTCCTGTTTATTTCCTTTGTGCACTTGAACTTTCTGGAAGAGCCATTCCCAGACACCCAGGACTGTGCCCTGCTTTTGTTTTTATTTGGGCTTTTCTTTTCCTCATTGGAGACTTGGGGCTGTTGTGTTTTTGTGTTTCCCCTTTTCTTCATGTGCCAAAGGCAAGGACATTTGGGAATAGTGGCAGAGTAGGGAAAAGCTGGAAGAACGAAGATTCGTTGAGTGTCATGACCGCGGCGTTGTCACCAGGTGGCAGTGTTGCGCAACAAATGTTTGAAAATGTTTCACACACACATCACTTTGCTTGTTGGAGTGAGTGGGTCTCTCGGCTGATGGGCCCACTCATGCCAAATGACACGAAATTATGTTAGGATGTTGTTTTTTTCTTTCCCCTGCAGGAGAATCGTCAATCAAGATCATTGAGAGTGGGTGGCTCTTAGACAGTGTGGGAGAGGGGTTGTGATTATGCAGATGTTTAAAGTTGTTTTATATGTTCCCCATTCCCTGAGCAGGTCTTGGCACTTGGGAAAAATTTAGAGGAACTGCCTTTAGGGGTTTCACTCCATGTCACCACTTTATGGGAGGCATGGGTGTGCACCTGACGCTGGGGACCAGCGTTCAATCACAGGGGGGAATGTGTAGCGGGGTCCTCAAATTGATGGGATACACCTGGGGAATAGTGTGACCCAGGTGTATAATTGTGCTAGGGTTCAGACCCCTTTTTGTTTCGTGGAGGATTGGAGGATGTAGTATTCTCCTTTGCCTGTGGGTGGCGGGGTATCCACAGGCTTCAGGTAGAATCATCTCCTGCAGTGCTCCCTGTTTTGTCCCTTCCCGGAGATGGTATGGCTGGGGCGGGGAACCCGCCGGGCCGTTGATGGGAGGAGATAAAAGGGGGAGACGCCCTTACCACGAGGTCTTGCGGAGAAGGAGGTCCTCGGAGGAGGAGGGTTGCGGCCCGCACCCAGGCACCTTCGGCCTGGGTGCTGGAGATCCAGGAGTCTGGTCCAGGTGCCCATGGCCTGGTCCGGAGTCATGTTGGCGTCCATCCCAGGCACCTTTAGCCTGGGGTGAGGTACTATCGAGGAGGCCTGGGGCCCAGTACCTTCGACTGGGTCCCGCTAGGGTGGACTGTCCGAGGGTTCCTGAGCGGAGGGACTCGTACCTGAGGTGAGGAGGCCAGAGAGGTTACCCACTGGAGACCCGGAGCAGCACCAACCCGGTGACAGTGGGCCTCTGGGAACTTTCTTGGGAGGACACATCCCCCTGATAGGGGCCACAGCGTATCGAAGAGGGCTCCATTGCTGTTCATAGGGGTTGCTGGAAGAGACCCCATCTTTCCTGTTCTGTAACAGCCGGATTGGCTTAGGCGCCGCTGGTCATAGTACAGTGGCATAGAACTCAAACTTTAGGAAGTGCCTCGATCTGCTCGCCCCACCGTTGGCAAGGTTATAGGTCCCAACCAGTTTGCTGCAAAAGAACTGTTTATTGTGCTTTGCTTATTGGAGTGTCAAATAAACAAGTGTTGGACCTTTCTTCGGTGTGTGAACTCCAGTTACTGGAAGCAAAGGGGAGGCTGGTGAGCTTGCAATTACAGACTCAGTGCATTCACAGAACACACCGGCCCGAGGAAACATCAGTACAGTGGCCTTCACCTCCCTACAACAATGGGGAGGACATGGGCCGTGGCGCATCTCACTCTCACAACCCAGGAACCCCTAGACATGAGTTGGTGTGTAACCGATAAAGATGGAGAGAGAGTGAGGCCGCTACACGTGGGGGCTCGTGAGTCCGGGATAGAGTGTGTTCTAAAGATGGACTTGAGAATGTCTACATTTGAACTTTGCTGCCCAGAGGAGTTCCGAGCAGATCGGCCATATTACTGGCCAAAGTGCGTCCCTGCTCGGAGTTGTGGAAATGACCCTAACGCGGGAAAGGCCCATGCGGAGGAGCGGAAAAAGGGAGAGGTCCAGCCGTGTGACGTACTGCACGTGGGGACTGTTAACGCACTGAGCCACGAGGCACCCCATGGCGACATCGTTCGTGGGTGGAGTCAAGAGGAAGCCCGCGAAAATGTACAGCTCATGGGAGGAGTCTGGCCAAGTGTGGGGATACACGTGGAGACTCCGGCGCGGGGTCAGTGCATGATGGAGCAGCAGACAGTCGGGATGACCTCAAGTGCCCGTGGATTATGGTTCCTCACCCCACGAGAATGACTTCCTTTGCTGCCCCCATCACAGACACGGGGATAAGACTTAGGCCCCGAGGGCGGTTGGCTCTGTACACTTGCAGAGACACGGAGGCCCTCGGTGTGATCTGTCCCGGCTGCTCGGGACTGGTGGTCACCCTGAAGCCATTCGGGCGATGTGAGGAGTGCAGAGAATTCCTTTTTGAGGTCGAGTCGTCCACAGCAAGGCCCCGGGCCCTTCGCCTCAACCACCTCACGGGTACCGCTACTCCGGAAGGGGAGATCAAGGCCTTTGTCGAGGTTCCCGTGCGCGCTGACCAGGGCGATGGACTGCCCAACAGAGAAAAATCCGAGGATGCTGCCTCGGTCGCCACAAGTTCTCTGCTCCCACCCCCGAAGAGGAAAGTTGGCCTAGTACAGGCATCCTATGGACGTGGTCGAGCTTCACCCCGCTGCTTGCCTGGCCTGGATGGCGCCGGTCGAGAAGGAAGTCCCGGACATCCCAGTCCTCTACAAGGGTCAGGTGTGCCAGGGGCTGGGACTGTGGTGGTGGTTGGAGGTGTCGGGGGCCCATTGGAGGTGGAGCCCCCCAGGGAGGATGATTCTGTGTCCACCGGAAGATATCTGCCTGCGGAGATGTATGACACCTCCGACCTAGAGTCGCTGTCTGACTGCGGAGATGATGGCGAGATAGACGAACTGTTCAGCCGCAAGGGCTGGGATAGAATACCACTTCTTGCTTCCCTGCAGTACGGGATTCACCTATGTACACAGGAGACAGCACGCCTCGGGTGGAAGACCCGCAGCTTACGAGGGAACCTACCCCTCCACCGGTGTCCTCATCTACTGTTACCTCACCTGCTTTGGTTGTGGGGACACCCTGCGCTTCTCTGAGAGCGCCGAAAGTCAGTTTCAGGGAGCTGGTAAAGGCACCTCGGCATCCGGAAGCTATTGTGCTGCCTGGAACTGGAGAGAAAGCCACTATGCCACCTTTGGCCCGCTTGCAGAGACTGTTTTGCCACAAAGTAGCTCGGGAATATGGGTGGGAGTACCCGTATCTGCCCCGGGACTTGCTGTTTGAGGTGGAAGTCTGGAGAGCAAGATGGTATGACGAGTTTGTGTGGGACAAGTTGAAGGTGCCCCATGCTCGCAGGTACCTGGGATGTGTGCCGGCAGTGTCTAGGAGGTTTGAGGACTGCAGAGCTGAATGGAAATTGGGGCGCCATATCCATGCTGACAAGATAGTCATTTGCAGAAGAGTAGGAGAAGATGTCGAGTATTCGATAGAGGCATTTGATAGACACCTGAAACCCCTGTATCTGCCGGATCCAAAGTTTTATTTGTAGGAGAAAAGAACTCCTGTTTATTTCCTTTGTGCACTTGAACTTTCTGGAAGAGCCATTCCCAGACACCCAGGACTGTGCCCTGCTTTTGTTTTTATTTGGGCTTTTCTTTTTCTCATTGGAGACTTGGGGCTGTTGTGTTTTTGTGTTTCCCCTTTTCTTCATGTGCCAAAGGCAAGGACATTTGGGAATAGTGGCAGAGTAGGGAAAAGCTGGAAGAACGAAGATTCGTTGAGTGTCATGACCGCGGCGTTGTCACCAGGTGGCAGTGTTGCGCAACAAATGTTTGAAAATGTTTCACACACACATCACTTTGCTTGTTGGAGTGAGTGGGTCTCTCGGCTGACGGGCCCACTCATGCCAAATGACACGAAATTATGTTAGGATGTTGTTTTTTTCTTTCCCCTGCAGGAGAATCGTCAATCAAGATCATTGAGAGTGGGTGGCTCTTAGACAGTGTGGGAGAGGGGTTGTGGTTATGCAGATGTTTAAAGTTGTTTTATATGTTCCCCATTCCCTGAGCAGGTCTTGGCACTTGGGAAATTTAGAGGAACTGCCTCAGGGGTTTCACTCCATGTCACCACTTTATGGGAGGCATGGGTGTGCACCTGACGCTGGGGACCAGCGTTCAATCACAGGGGGGAATGTGTAGCGGGGTCCTCAAATTGATGGGATACACCTGGGGAATAGTGTGACCCAGGTGTATAATTGTGCTAGGGTTCAGACCCCTTTTTGTTTCGTGGAGGATTGGAGGATGTAGTATTCTCCTTTGCCTGTGGGTGGCGGGGTATCCACAGGCTTCAGGTAGAATCATCTCCTGCAGTGCTCCCTGTTTTGTCCCTTCCCGGAGATGGTATGGCTGGGGCGGGGAACCCGCCGGGCCGTTGATGGGAGGAGATAAAAGGGGGAGACGCCCTTACCACGAGGTCCTCGGAGGAGGAGGGTTGCGGCCTGCACCCAGGCACCTTCGGCCTGGGTGCTGGAGATCCAGGAGTCTGGTCCAGGTGCCCATGGCCTGGTCCGGAGTCATGTTGGCGTCCATCCCAGGCACCTTTAGCCTGGGGTGAGGTACTATCGAGGAGGCCTGGGGCCCAGTACCTTCGACTGGGTCCCGCTAGGGTGGACTGTCCGAGGGTCCCTGAGCGGAGGGACTCGTACCTGAGGTGAGGAGGCCAGAGAGGTTACCCACTGGAGACCCGGAGCAGCACCAACCCGGTGACAGTGGGCCTCTGGGAACTTTCTTGGGAGGACACATCCCCCTGATAGGGGCCACAGCGTATCGAAGAGGGCTCCATTGCTGTTCATAGGGGTTGCTGGAAGAGACCCCATCTTTCCTGTTCTGTAACAGCCGGATTGGCTTAGGCGCCGCTGGTCATAGTACAGTGGCATAGAACTCAAACTTTAGGAAGTGCCTCGATCTGCTCGCCCCACCGTTGGCAAGGTTATAGGTCCCAACCAGTTTGCTGCAAAAGAACTGTTTATTGTGCTTTGCTTATTGGAGTGTCAAATAAACAAGTGTTGGACCTTTCTTCGGTGTGTGAACTCCAGTTACTGGAAGCAAAGGGGAGGCTGGTGAGCTTGCAATTACAGACTCAGTGCATTCACAGAACACACCGGCCCGAGGAAACATCAGTACAGTGGCCTTCACCTCCCTACAACAATGGGGAGGACATGGGCCGTGGCGCATCTCACTCTCACAACCCAGGAACCCCTAGACATGAGTTGGTGTGTAACCGATAAAGATGGAGAGAGAGTGAGGCCGCTACACTTACATTTGTCCATTAGTTTTTATCTTTTTGGAGGAGCTCCTTTTTTTTGTCCTGTATAAAAAAAAATCTGAGATCTAAGTCTTGTGTTAACTTGCCTTAGGAAGATGTGTCACAAGATGTATAACTTGCTTGGTTGCATTTCTGGCAATATGAATCAGAATCAATTGATGAGTCTAGGATGGGTTGGTCTCCCCACCTAGAAAACACATCCACCAACGGTGCTGCTGTACATCAGAGTTTCTCTGCATTTAAGTCCATGCTCCAAAGCTAGCATTGACAAAAAATAAATAAATATATAAAGCAGCCTTTCTCAACCAGGGTTCCCCATGAGGTTTCTATGGGGTTCCTTTAACAGTGGCAAATTGATGTCCCACCTACATTTACCACCAATGAATGGGGCAATTTTTGACTGACTAGCAAAGTAAGGGGTCACTTCTACTCTGACCACTAATGTTATAATACACCACAATACTGTCTGCATTTTTTTTCTGCTAATAATATTCAGGCAATTTAAAATGATTTAATCTGCATTGGGTGTCAGCTATTCTAGATTTTCCACATTAGTTTCTAGTGTTAGTGCCACATGTTTCGTTTTTTATTTAGACTGTGCAATTTAATGATACGGCTAATATACCATAAGTTGTAAGTATAACAATTTTTAGCACGAGTTCCTTGAAACTTAAATATCATTTAAAGCTTTCCTCCAGGGTAAAAAAAAAAAACCTTAATGTGTATCAGCCCCCCCCCCCCCTTAATGAAAATAATGCTTTACATTTTTCTACAAAATGATTTGCTCACTGCTAAAATTCTATTCTGATATGATCAATTTAGTTTAGAGGGCAGAAATATCTCCTGAACTTGTAAGCAGTACTATGGTGTACACCAACATAACCATTATCCAGCAAAAATGTGCCTGAGCGCTGAACAGTAAAGGCTCAGTCCACCCAAATTTTTTATTTCAATTACAAATGGAGTTTTGTGGTCTGAATAAGCCCCTTGCTTCTTTTATGTCTTGGTTACTCTAAAGCCTCATACACACGATCGGACTTCAAACAAACTTTTCCGTGGATTTTTGTCAGAAGGGAGTTGGCCGTGAACGCCGATAGCATACACACGCTCTGACTTTTTCAGCCAACAAACATGAACGTAGTGACGTAATTGATGTGTTTTTTTCTGCTCTTTTCTGCTCTTTACTGCTCTTTACCGCCACCATTTGGTCAACTTCTGCTATTGTTGGTTGATTTTAACATTGGTTCTGAGCATGCGTATTTGTACTTCGGACTAAAGTCCGATGGATTTCTGTACACACGGCAGGACTTTGCACCGTAGGACTTTTGTTGCCGAAAAGTTTGTCCGTTTGCAGAGCGAACTTTTGTCCGATGAAAAACGAAAAAGTTTGTCCGATGGAGCGTACACACGGTCAAATTTTTGGGAAAACCTGCTCATTTTGAACTTTGTTGTCAAAAAGTCAGATCGTGTGTATGGGGCTTAAGAGTATAGCCTCATGCAAACGGTAGGACTTCAAACCAACTTTTCTGTGGATTTTTGTTTGAAGGGCGTTGGCTGGGAACACCCATAGCATACACACGGCAGGACTTTTCTGCAAACTTTCCCAAAATTTTCCCAACATCACGTGGTTTTTCTGCTCTTTTCTGCTCTTTACCGCCACCCTTTGGTCAACTTCTGCTATTGTTGGTTGATTTAAACATTGGTTCTGGGCATGCGTGTTTGTCCGATGGATTTCTGTACACACGATAGACTTTTGTTGCTGAAAAGTTTGTCCGTTTGCAGAGCGAACTTTTGTCCAATGAAAACCTTTTGTCCGATGGAGCGTACACATGGTAGGATTTTTTTGAAAACTTGCTCATTTTGAAGTTTGTTGTCAAAAAGTCCTACCGTGTGTATGGGGCTTAAGCAGGGCCGGTACAAGGGGTGGGCAGGACGGGCGGGTGCCCTGGGCGGAGTGTGGGAGGGGGCGGTTTGTTAGCAGGCAGAAGTGTATCATTATCCTATGCCCTGTGCTGCCGCTTCAGCATGCATCAAAAGAGAGTGGCAGATGCGCCCTTCCTGATAGCCGAACTGCTCTCTGAGGCAGCAGACACACACCTTTTTAGAAAGAGAGAACTTCCTCTCCCTCGGCTCTCTCCCTGGGCTCCTGTTAGTGTGGTTGGCTGAGTCGGGGCTTTCACAGTACGAGCTCCAGTACGGGTGGGCGGAGCTAAAAGAGACATTTACACAGGAGCCCGGATCACTGCTTCCTGCCCAGCAGCACACTGCAGACCCTCCCCCCCGAGTGAAGAGCTGAGACGGATGGCAGACTGCACCTTCTCCATGTGAGTCTTGACCTTCTCTGCCTTCCACAATGTAATATGCTGTCTGTAAACCTGCCCTGAACCTTGCATTGCAGGTTGACTAAATGAGAGAGAATACATTTCTTGAATAGGTTACGAGGAATATACTGGGGCTTCTGAGGCGAATGTATGTGGAATACATCTATGTATCCCCTCAGAAGTCCCAGTATATTCCTCCTAACCTATTAAAATATCTAAATATAAACGGCCCTATTATGCAATCACATTTATTGCTAACTCCAGAAAAGTATAAAAAAGTCCATACTTGCAGTGTATGTGTTTGGGGGAGGGGGGGGGGAGAATTAGCCTCTTTCACCTACTTTATTCCATTCCTCCACACAAAACCATGACATCACATATCATACAGGGACATTATCCCTGTATAGTATGATGGGGAGGCAGGGGTGTGGCCACAGCCAATAACTTGGAAGCTGAAGGGAACAAGGCACAGCATTGGATGGAGCCTGTTGGAGCAAGGAATAAGGTAAAGCTGGCTACACAGAGATTGAGATTTGTCTAGTTTAGCAAGGAACGGCTGAATTTCAATCTGAGTGTTGCTGCCATTGTTAGAAGCCAATCATTAGATCAGCTTCTGTTGAACAGGACTGCTGGAAAAGCTTGTTCATTCAGCAGCTTGCAGCCAATCGGCTGCAGCAGGTCCCTGCTGTCAGAATACAATGTCCCTGCATATTCCTGCATCCACATCATCACTGTAGATGCAAGAACCAGCCAGCAATTAAAAAAAATAAAAAAAAAATGGGCATGTGTACCAGCTTAAATTATAAATTCACATTTTAGAACATGTTACATCAGTATTCAAGATGTAACATGTACCATGTTCTAGCTGACCCCCTCTACTCTTCACAGCCACATCATTAATTCACAGGAATGTTTGAATGTAGAAACTACAAGTTTTGTCTGCCACTGCAGCAGACAGACTTGTAGTTTAAATGAACTGCAAGCACACTGATCAGCACACCCGTATTTCATTCACACTGCCTACAGCTCTGCAATGGCAGCCTGTACAGAGGTATGGGCACAGAGCATTTGGCAGTGTGTGCAGGAGCCGGACGTTGCACAAGCAGTCTGCTGATCATGGGTGCAATACTTTGTAGGCTACGGTTTTAAAAAATAATAAATGCAAATTTTTTACTGGCAAAAATATGTGCATATATTATTTTTTCATTAAAGGTGAACCTATCCGGGGGGCGTGGCCTGGATAGCAATGGGATAGGTCGCATGTGATGTGAGCTCCGTCTGCCCATACTCCTAACCCTACCATCCTGCCTGCATCCTGCTCGGTTCCTGCCATCCCCTACATCCGAGGACGTGTCCTGCTCTCCCTGTGGTTCCTGAAGCCTGTTAGCCCGCTGGTTTGCCGCCACTGCCGTCGCGGCGCTTCCCGGTCATCTGCTTCAGGAAAGGCCCCGGCTTCGGCCTAGTTCCTGGTTCGGCGGCCATCTTGGCCCTCCCGACGGCGGCCCTGGACACTTCTTCTTGCCTCACTGGGCTCCATCCTCTTCTACATCGGCCCCCGGATTACCTGCTGCAGCTGCTGGGGTGTCTTTGCACTCTGCACCTGCTGTGTGAGCGGACCGCGGTCTCGGCCTGACTCCCGGAACGGCGGCCATCTTGCTCCACCCGGAGACATCTTTGGCAAGTATTACAGGCCTCCCTGACTCCCCTGAGCTCAGATTCCCCTGCATGCAGCCTGTTGCCATTACAGCTGCTTGAGAGTGACCTGCTGCCTACGTTGGGCCGTCCCTGGGCAGCGGTGGGGGGGAGGTTGTGGAGGACCCGGCCTCCTTAACAGCGGCCATATTGGTGCACCCAGGGATCTTCCCTGTCGCCTTACAGCATGTCTCCGTCTAAAAATAATTCTGAAGCCATCGATAAACTGGCCAGATACCGCCGGCTTGAGGAGGGGGATCGGCAGGTCAGAGACGGCGCTGCTGCTTTCCTGGATGCGGATCACTCTGTGGTGGCTACTAACAAATTACTGGATGCCATCGCCATGTGCCAGAGCACGCTTACCACCAAGATCGAGGAGGTAAAAATTGATGTGTCCCTTATCCGGCAGGATCTCTCTACCCTCAGGGACCGCGTGACGGAGACGGAGACCCGTATTAGCAGAGCAGAGGATATCTTACACCCTTTACAACATACCACCGATGAGGTGCGCCGCCAGTTACAACAGATTAGCGCAAAACAGGATGACATGGAAAATCGCCTTCGGAGATGTAACCTCCGCTTCATCGGTCTTCCTGAGTCTGCTGAGGGCACCAATCCGGAGAGCTTCCTTGAAAACCTCCTAACCTCAACCTTCAGCAGAGACGCATTTTCGGTAATGTTTGCAGTGGAGAGAGCTCATCGAATCCCTGGCCGCCCTCCTCCCCAAGGAGCTCCACCGCGTACCCTGATAGCGAAGTTCCTTAATTTCAGGGATCGCGACAAGATCCTCCGCCTAACCAGAGAGAAGGGGAATATCCCCCATACCAATGCTCGTGTTGCCGTCTTCCCGGACTTCTCCAATGAGGTGCAACGGCAGCGGTCCAGGTTCCAGGATGTTAAGAAGCGCCTCCGCACTCTACACCTCAAATACGCCATGCTGTACCCTGCAAAGCTTCGTGTGGAGTGCGACGGTCGGACCCACTTTTTCGAGGACCCAGAGTCGCCATCCACTTGGATTGACCGGAGAGATCGGCGAGATTGAGCATACCGCGCTGTCTGGGAGCTGTGAGTACTTTTCTTTTCTCTCCCCTGCTGCCCCCTGTGCCGGTGGCACTCCCTGTTCGTGCCCTGGTGATTCGCCTCACGGTTGCTCTGTTGCTAGTGGGTGCCCTCCGCCGGGACGGGGGAGACAGACCTAAAAGCCTTTTCCGCCCCTCCTCGGATCTCACAGCATGCTCGCCACCTTCGGGTGACCTAACTGTTAATTCCCCGTTCTCCCCACACATGGGAGATGCTTGTAGAGGGCAGCTTACCGAACGTTGCTGGAACTTCCTATCCTACTTTACGTACCACCCTGATGGCAGGCGGGGCTCCCTTCTGCACGGCTGCAATGGTGTTGTGCTTTTGTGGCCCCTACACCCCATGCACCTCTCAGAGAAGAAGTCGCCCCCCTAGGTTCTCTATGGACTTTTTTCACTCCCCCCGTTTACCTGATTGTTTTTTCCTCCTTTTTTGTTTTCTGTTCATCACAGGTATCTATGTCCCTTTGAAATGAAGTCCCTCGCCTCCAATGCTTTTTTCACGTTGGATGTCCCCGGTTGATACCTGGTTTTGGGGTACTATGTTCATGCCGAGTTGGGGTGGCACTGGACTGGGAGGGAGGGGAAATGTTTTGGCTGTTTTTTATTTGCCACTATGTTCACAATTGTTTATTTCTGCTAAAGGTACTATGTCATTGTCATACATGCACTATCAATATTGGTTGCTGATGTGTTCTGTACTGTCTGATGTGTCCTTATCTGCTCTGCTGGTCCTGGTCTGGCTGCGGTCTATTATACACACCATATACCCACCATGAGTTCCCTGAAGTTCCTCACGTGGAATGTTAGAGGCTTACGCAATAAGATCAAACGCACAGCGGTCCTGACATTTCTCAAATCTCAGAGAGCTGACATTATCACACTGGTCGAGACCCATGTCACGGGCCACTTGCAATCCTCCCTTAAAAAACCTTGGGTGGGGTGGGCTTATCATGCCACTCACACCTCATATTCCAGAGGAGTATTGGTCCTGGTTGCCAAACGGGTACCTTTTGAGCTTATACTGCTCCGCACGGATCAGCAGGGCAGATATGTGTTTATGCACGCCACCATTAATGGGTCTCCTATCCTGCTACTTGCCTGCTATATTCCCCCCCCCGTACAACTCAGCTGTAATTCAGGAAGGCCTTGCCTTTATGACACAATACCCCTCCATACCGGCAGTGTGGATGGGGGACTTCAATATGACCCTGATCCCCGCTCTGGACCGTCTGGGCACACTGGATCCCCCCCTTAACCCACCGACCCATACCAGACTGCACCGCATAATGACCGACTTTGCTCTTGTCGACACTTGGCGCCACAGACACCCGCACACTAAAGTCTTCTCATGCTTTTCAGCCAGTCATAACACAATGTCACGAATTGATTTTGTTTTTATCTCAATGTCCCTGCTGCCTAAGCTAGGAGATGTGGGCTTTGCTCCGAGAGTACTCTCGGATCACGCCCCCTACTGGGTCACGATCCAGCTCCTGAAGGCTTCCCCTGCTCCTTCTTGGCGGCTAAACCCGTTCTGGCTGACTGCCCTGCAGGACCAGGATGACATCCCCACAGAATTGCAATACTATTTTACCGCCAACAGGGACACTGCCACGCATGATGTGGTGTGGGAAATGTTTAAACTTCACGCTCGTTCCCTACTTTCCACACGTATTAACAGGCTTAAACGGTCATCAACACTTATTGTCCAGCAGGCTGCGGAGCACCTGCAGGCGCTGGAGGAGGCGTTCCACCGGGACCCCTCGCCCAGCGCGGCCAACAATCTAAAGATTCAGGCGCGCCAGGTCTCCCAATTGCACATAGAGAAGGCTAAACAACGTATCTTCTTCTGTAGACAGAGGGTGTTTGAGTATGGAGAGAGATCGGGCAAACTGCTCGCATATCTCGCCCACTTGGATATGCGTCCCCCTGTGGTGGTGTCCTTGACCGACCCGCAGGGGGACGACATCACCGATCCGCAACTGGTGGCGGAGGAATTTGGGAGATTCTACCGTGCACTCTACACTTCCAGGGTCACCCACACTCCCCAAGACACCAGGGACTACCTAGCGGGAGTTCAATTCCCTAAACTGACAGACGACCAGCTTGAAATTCTGGAAGCCCCTATTACTGAGGAGGACATCTCCGAGGCCATTTCCTGTCTGGCCTCATCCAAGGCCCCAGGATTGGATGGCCTACCTCTTGAATTCTATGCCACCTACTCTGAAATCCTAATCCCTGAACTTAAGTACCTTGACTCAGGAGTTCTACCCCCATCTATGCGAGAAGCCCAAATAGTCGTAATTCCCAAACCCGGAAAGGAACCTAAATACCCGGAGTCGTATAGGCCCATTTCCCTGTTGCAGGTAGATATTAAAATATTAGCTAAGATTCTAGCCTCCCGCCTTAACCAGGTTATTCTGTCATTGATACACCCTGACCAAACCGGCTTTATGCCAGGGAAGAACACGGCCATGAATATTCGCCGCCTATTTATGAATATTCAGGGGTCCCATGATGAAATTGGCTCGAGGGTCGTGGTGGCGCTGGATGCCGCCAAGGCCTTCGACTCCGTGGAGTGGAACTACCTGTGGGAGTGTCTCTCAAGATTTGGATTTGGCCCCAGCTTTATTCGCTGGGTCCAACTCCTCTATCAATCCCCGAGGGCCAGAGTGTTTGTGAATGGTTGGCTTTCTGACCAGTTCCCGCTGGAGAGGGGGACCCGGCAGGGCTGCCCCCTTTCCCCCATGCTTTACGCATTGGCTGTGGAGCCGTTGGCCATAATGGTCCGTGCGGACACTTGCATCCGAGGTCTCAGGATGGGGAACCTGGAAGAAAAGATTGGGATGTATGCCGACGACACACTTTTGTATCTGGCGGACTCCGGTCCTTCTCTTATAGCAGCCCTCCAGTCCATAGAACGTATGGGTGGCCATTCGGGTCTGAGTATTAATTGGGCTAAGTCCCAGATCCTTCCGATTGACCATTTCCCCTCCTCGTTCGCGTCCCCTCCTCTGGCTCTCCCAAGGGTCTCCCAGATTAAATACCTTGGCGTACAGGTCACTAGATCGCTCTCAGATTATAAACTACTGAACATTGAACCCCTGTTTGCTCTGATCAAGAACAAGACGCAGACTTGGGCCAGACTACCCCTGGGTGTTATGGGTCGCGTCAGCTTAGTTAAGATGATACTCCTTCCCAAGATACTCTATTTGGTCTGGCATGCTCCCCTCTATATACCACAAAAAATTTTCAGGACAATTGAATCCATCCTGAATTCATTTATTTGGGGTCATGGCAGACACAAATTATCCTGGAGAATCCTGAAGAACCCTGTGACGTTGGGAGGAGCTGCTCTCCCTGACTTTCAGGATTATTATTTTGCCTCCCAGCTGTCCCACTTCTATTATTTTGATAAACATGAACTAACGAGATACCAGACACTACTCTGTGAGCACCCAGATGACTCGGCCCACACCCCACTTCAATCGGTCCTAAGAGCCCCATTGACAAGACGCCCCCCCCAACGCACAGCAGACATGTTGACTCACCACCGGAGGGTATGGCGGGCGGCACTGCAGAGAACTGGGACCCCAAGGGTACACTCTCATACCCCTCTCTGGTACAATACATGCTTGCCAGAATTATTGTCCATTCCGGACCCCGCGGCGTGGATACGCCATGGGATCTTATACATACACCAGATCATGACCGATTCAGGCCTTAAGTCATTCCAAATGCTGAAGGACGAATTTTCCCTCCCCAATTGCCTTTTCTTCAGGTATTTGCAACTCCGTCACGCCATACAGGCCCAGTTTTCTGGCTCTTACCCGTCCCTGGCAGTTCCCTCCATAGTGGACATAGTCACGGGTAATGTGCCTGCTAAGCTCATCTCCACTTTGTACTCCGCCATTCGTCTCCCTAGCACCACAGCATTGGCCTATACTGCTAAGACTAGATGGGAGGCGGATGTTGGACTTATAGAGGATGAGGACTGGGGCGAGATTTTGGAGGACGTGAAAAAGGTTTCCCCCAAGCTGTCGGACCGCCTCACACAGCTGTACATTATACATAGAACATATCTGACCCCTCAGAGTGGCACGTTTCAGGCCCACGTACAATCCAGGATGCCGCCTCTGTGACCATACCCCGGGCTCCTTTTACCACCTCATATGGTTCTGTCCTACCATTCAGGCATATTGGACACAGGTGATACGCTTCCTACACGATCAGATGGGCTCCCCTGCTACCCTTGACCCAAAGATGTGCCTACTTGGCCTGTTGCCAGACTTGGATGCCGACAAACCCCTCCGTACCTTTTTACATGAGACGCTATTCTTGGCAAGAAAAGTAGTGGCCCGTAATTGGATGCAGGCCCTGCCCCCTACAGTTCAGTGCTGGAAAAAGGCGGTTAACGATGCTCTCCCATATAAAAAACTGATTTATGTACATAGAGGGTGTCCGCTAAAGTATGAGAAGGTCTGGGACAGATGGATGGCGGATGGTGAAACGTGTACCTGACATGTTGATTTTTTGTTTTTGTTGTATACCGGCTCTACTTTCACTGCTGTTATTATCTTTGTGACACACAGATGCTTCACTGTGTTCATGTATGTACTATTATATTGGCCATACTGGCTTATGTTGATTTATGTACCATGCATACTTTTCAATAAAGTTGGTTTCCAATTAAAAAAAAAAAAGGTGAACCTATCCTTTAGGTATTTATACGTTAATCCTCTGCCCCTAGATTCAATAAGCATTTAACCCATGCAGTACGGGGACCCTACTTCAAGGGTGGATTTTTTTTTATTTTCCAGGGATTTAAAACTTTATTATGTACGATAATGTCAGAGAAGACACTTGGGTCAGGCAGGAACATAAATGGGTAGCTTTATGTGTGTGTATATGTATATATGTGTGTGTATATTGTGAGGGGGTTGTGGTTTTCAAAATCAAAAAGGTGCGGTTTATTTTCTATTTACAGTGACAAAAACACAGCAAAGCAAAAGAAACATAAACAAAATAAATCCTGGTCAATTTGACCTCTGACTAAACATACAGGTTTCCTAACTAACAACTGGGATCAGCCTAGTGCTGTCCTAGTCCCTAAGTCCCTGGTTTTAAATGTCCAAGCAAATAGCCACACAGGCTTTGTCTCACCGCACAGGGGTTCACTCTCCCTAGACAGTCCACACAGGTCTGGTTCCAGGCATGAGCTAACACCTAATGAATCTGGGAGTTTTTGTAGAGGCCTTCAACGAGCTGACAAGCTTCAGCTGATCTCATCAACTCCCTGCCTGCACGACGCCCAGCCCTCTCCCTAGTTGTATAAGTCGGCATAAAGCCTGAATCTGGGAGAAATATATCTACCCCCCTGGATGCAACCAGGTGACTTTACCTTCCTGCTGTCACAATATATATATATATATATATATATATTGTGACAGCAGGAAGGTAAAGTCACCTGGTTGCATCCAGGGGGGTAGATATATTTCGCCCAGATTCAGGCTTTACGCCGACTTATACAACTAGGTGGAGAGTTGTATAAGCCCAGCTAAGGCTAGTGGGCTCATGGATGACTCATACCTCTAGGGAGAGTGTGGGGCGTCGTACAGACAGGGAGTTGATGAGACCAGCTGAAGCTTGTCAGCTCATTTAGGCCTCTATAAGAACTCCCAGCTTCATTAGATGTTAGCTCATGCCTGGACCCAGACCTGTGTGGACTGTCTAGGGAGAGTGAACCCCTGTGCGGTGAGACAAAGCCTGTGTGGCTATTTGCTTGGACATTTAAAACCAGGGACTTAGGGACTAGGACAGCACTAGGCTGATCCCAGTTGTTAGTTAGGAAACCTGTATGTTTAGTCAGAGGTCAAGTTGACCAGGATTTATTTTGTTTATATGTTTCTTTTGGCTTTGCTGTGTTTTGTCACTGTAAATAGAAAATAAACCGCACCTTTTTTTTGATTTTGAAAACCACAACCTCCGTTTGCTGGGCCTGTTTTTGTGTGGGGAGCCCATCCCGGGGGTCACACACACCCGCTGCCGAGCTAACCCCCTCACAGTTGGTGGAGAACCAGTGGCAGTTTTTTTAAGCCAGCATGGAGGAGATACTGAAGCAGCTGGCTCTAGCAAATGCCAATCAACAGCAGACAAATGCAGGTTTGCAAAAGAGCCTTGCAGCTCAACAACAGAACTTCGCAGCCCAGCAGCAAGCTCATCAACAGAGCCTTGCAGCCCAGCAGCAAGCTCACCAACAGAGTCTGGAAGCTCAGCAACAAGCCCAGCAGCAATCTGAGGCCCGCTTCATAGACCTGTTACAGAAGCAAGAGCAGAGACTACAACAAATGGAAGCAGTAATGCAGCAACGTCCGCAGACCAGTGAGGAAAGCCGTCCCACTAATACCGCGTCCTTTGGGGTGAGTCGTTTATTGACAAAAATGACTGGAGAGGATGATCCAGAGGTATTTTTGACCACATTTGAAAGGACTGCTGAAAGAGAAAAGTGGCCTGAGGAGCAGTGGGCTGGACTGGTGGCTCCTCTGTTAACTGGTGAATCGCAGAAGGCTTACTATGACCTAGAGCCTGACCAAGCAAAAGACTATGTGATGCTAAAAGCTGAGATATTGGCAAGGCTGGGTGTCACCCAGGCTGTCCGGGCTCAGCGTGTGCATAACTGGACTTTCCAGCTTGGAAAACCCCCCAGGTCTCAAATGTATGATCTCATTCACCTGAGCAGAAAGTGGCTACAGCCAGAGACTTTGTCCGCACCAAAGATTGTGGAACGTGTTGTAATTGATCGGTTTTTGAGAGCTCTTCCTACTGCCATCCAAAAGTGGGTAAGCCATGGAGACCCAGAGACGGCCGATGGTCTTGTGGATCGTGTGGAGAAATACTTGGCTACAGAGAACCTGACGGCCTCTTCCAGAGACACTCGGACTTTCCACCCTAAGACCAGACCATCCCCAGGGGCGGATAAGAGGATTCCAAGGGGTAAGGGTGGAGAGAGTGAGAGGGTGGGAGCTCTACCCCAAGTTTGGCGAGAACAGCCTGGGAAATCAGCGTCTCAAGAGGCGGCAAGAAGGATCGTTTGCTACCGCTGCCGGCAAGCGGGACATATTGCAGCCAATTGCCCGGTTGTGGAGGAACCCATGCAGTGTGACTTTGTGACGGGCAGACGTCAGTCGCTGTGTGCGACAGTCGCATGCACTGCCATTCGAGGAATTGAGAAACATTTATGCAAAATGTGTGTTAATGGTAGAAATGTTGTGGTATTGCTGGATTCAGGTAGCCTTGTGACCCTGATAAAGGCTGAGTTAGTTAAAACAGAGGTCTCTGGGAATAGCAAGGTAGCTGTTATTTGTGTGCATGGGGACACCCGAGAGTATCCAGTGACTACAGTGTGTTTCGAGACCCCCAAAGGTACCCTCTCTCATCCAGTGGGCTTAGTATCTCAGTTACCGTATGACGCCATTGTGGGAAGGGATTTTCCGAAGTTCTGGGAACTGTGGGATGATCCTGAGCCCCCCACTGGTGCCCCTATGTACCAGGAATGTGATAGCCAGAACTCCCCTGAGAGTGGTGAGGACTCTCCGGAATTTCCCTTATCAGTATTGGCAGGGGAGACTCAAGAAACTGGAGAGGAGCCCACCTCCTCAGACGAAAACCTACCGTCTGTGGTGTTTTCTGATCTTGAGGTTCACAGGGAAAACTTTGCCACAGAACAGTTGAAAGACCCCGCCCTAATAAAGGCACGCGAAAACGTAGTGAAAATAGATGGCGAGTTAGTGAACCCAGATAATACCTGCACTTACCCATACTTCAGCGTAGAGAAGGACCTACTGTATCGGGTGGCAAAAAGGGCAGAAGAAACCGTTGAGCAGCTTGTGGTGCCCAAACCTTACAGGAAGTTGGTGTTGGAGTTGGCCCATGGGCACATTCTTGGAGGTCATCTGGGGACAGAGAAAACCCGAGAGAGGGTATTACAGAGATTCTATTGGCCGGGGGTGATGAAGGACATAGAAAATTATTGTTCCTCCTGCCCTGTGTGTCAGAGGTCGGCCCCGATGCCACATTTCCGTAGCCCGCTGGTCCCTCTACCCATCATTGAGGTCCCGTTTGAGAGGATCGCCATGGATTTGGTAGGTCCTATAATCAAGTCCGCTAGGGGGCACCAGTACATATTAGTTATAATGGACTATGCCGCCCGTTATCCAGAAGCGATCCCTCTCCGAAATACCTCGGCCAAAACCATAGCCAAAGAGCTATCTCTTGTGTTTAGCCGGGTGGGTATTTGTAAAGAACTGCTTACGGACCAAGGTACACCCTTTATGTCCCGGGTTATGAAGGAGCTGTGTAAATTGTTCAAAGTGACGCAATTACGTACATCTGTGTATCACCCCCAAACCGATGGGCTGGTTGAAAGATTCAACAAAACCCTAAAACAAATGTTGAAGAAAGTGGTGGATAGAGATGGAAAGGATTGGGACTGTCTACTTCCTTATCTGATGTTTGCTATTAGGGAGGTGCCCCAATCCTCTACGGGATTCTCCCCCTTTGAGTTACTGTATGGGAGACACCCAAGAGGGCTGTTGGATATTGCCAAGGAAACTTGGGAAAGTGAGAGTTCTCCCCACAGGAGTGTGATTGAGCATGTCGCCCTGATGCAAGACCGAATTGCACAGGTAATGCCCATCGTGAAGGAACATTTGGCCCAAGCGCAGTTAGCACAGCAGAGAGTGTACAACCGTGGAGCCAAGACCCGTACCTTTTCCCCGGGGGATAGGATACTGGTACTTGTCCCTACGGTTGAAAGTAAATTCCTTGCCAAATGGCAAGGCCCCTACGAGATAATGGAAAAAGTGAGCGAAGTGAATTACAAGGTCAGACAACCAGGAAGGCGAAAGCCCGAACAGATCTATCACGTTAATCTGTTGAAAGCCTGGAGGGATAGAGAGTCCCTAGTCGCAGACACTTGGTCACCAGCTCAAACTGGTTGCGTGATTCCTGAGGTTGGAATAGCAGCCACCTTGTCACAACCCCAACAACAGGAGGTTAAGGAGTTTGTGCTTCGCAACAAGGAGGTATTCTCTGAGCTGCCGGGACAAACATTTGGGGTAGAGCATGACATCATTACCCCGCCCGGTGAAAGGGTGAAGTTAAAACCCTATCGGATCCCAGAGGCCCGACGGGAGGCAATACGGGAGGAAGTACAGAAAATGCTGAACTTAGGGGTGATAGAGGAGTCCCAAAGTGATTGGTCTAGTCCCATTGTGTTGGTGCCTAAACCGGATGGGAGCTGGCGATTTTGTAACGATTTTCGTCAGTTGAACAAAGTTACAAAATTTGACACCTACCCCATGCCACGTATAGATGAGTTGATCGACCGGCTGGGAACAGCCCGATCCATGACGACTCTTGACCTCACAAAAGGGTATTGGCAAATCCCCCTGGCCAAATTGGCCAAAGAGAAAACCGCATTTGTAACCCCAGACGGGGCGTTCCAATATAAAAGAATGCCGTTCGGGTTACAGAATGCGCCGGCCACATTCCAGCGGAAAATGGACCAGATGCTGAGGCCCCATCGGAAGTATGCTGCGGCTTACCTGGATGACGTAATTGTCCATAGCACAGATTGGGCCTCACATCTGCCAAAAGTGCAAGCAGTCCTGGACTCTGTTCGGGAAGCGGGGTTTACGACTAAACCCCAAGAAGTGTACCATTGGGCAGGAGGAGGCCAAATATCTTGGGTACACCATTGGGAGGGGAGTAATAAAACCCCAACTCAACAAAGTCGAGGCCATCCAGAGTTGGCCACGTCCCAACAGCAAGAAGCAGGTACGAGCCTTTCTGGGAATCGCTGGGTATTATCGGCGCTTCATTCCCCACTTTGCTTCTAAGGCTGTGCCCCTAACCAACCTAACGAAGGGGAAAGGGTCGGTCATGATTAAATGGACCCCCGAGGCTGAGGCAGCATTCCAATTCTTGAAACAAGCCTTATGTAGCCAGCCAGTGTTGTACTCACCCGACTTCTCTAAAGACTTTGTCGTACAAAGTGATGCGTCAGATGTGGGGTTAGGAGCAGTATTGTCCCAGGTCTGGAACGGGGAAGAGCACCCAGTCATTTACCTCAGCAGGAAGTTGAAGTCCCATGAGGTAAATTACGCCACCGTTGAAAAGGAGTGTTTAGCGGTGAAGTGGGCTCTAGATTCCCTTCGGTACTACCTGCTAGGTAGGCACTTTGACATGGTTACGGATCACGCTCCGTTAAAGTGGATGGCTCAAAACAAGGAAACAAATAGAAGAGTGAATAGGTGGTTCCTGGCCATCCAGGAATTCAACTTCACAGTAAAGCATCGCCCTGGCGTTCAAATGGGGAATGTGGATGCTTTGTCTCGAGTACATGAATGCCTGATTGCTGGTGTTCCAACCCCGAGGTTAAAACAAGAGGGGGGGGTATGTGACAGCAGGAAGGTAAAGTCACCTGGTTGCATCCAGGGGGGTAGATATATTTCGCCCAGATTCAGGCTTTACGCCGACTTATACAACTAGGTGGAGAGTTGTATAAGCCCAGCTAAGGCTAGTGGGCTCATGGATGACTCATACCTCTAGGGAGAGTGTGGGGCGTCGTACAGACAGGGAGTTGATGAGACCAGCTGAAGCTTGTCAGCTCATTTAGGCCTCTATAAGAACTCCCAGCTTCATTAGATGTTAGCTCATGCCTGGACCCAGACCTGTGTGGACTGTCTAGGGAGAGTGAACCCCTGTGCGGTGAGACAAAGCCTGTGTGGCTATTTGCTTGGACATTTAAAACCAGGGACTTAGGGACTAGGACAGCACTAGGCTGATCCCAGTTGTTAGTTAGGAAACCTGTATGTTTAGTCAGAGGTCAAGTTGACCAGGATTTATTTTGTTTATATGTTTCTTTTGGCTTTGCTGTGTTTTGTCACTGTAAATAGAAAATAAACCGCACCTTTTTTTTGATTTTGAAAACCACAACCTCCGTTTGCTGGGCCTGTTTTTGTGTGGGGAGCCCATCCCGGGGGTCACACACACCCGCTGCCGAGCTAACCCCCTCACAATATATATATATATATATATATATATATATATTATTTATTTATTTCTCAGTAAAATTTTATTAAGCCTAAGACCCCATTCACACAGGGGCGACTCGTCAGGTGACTCAGCCGCCTGACAAGTCGCGTCCCGTTCTGTACAATGGAACCGTTCTAATCGGAGCGACTCAAGTCGCTCCGACTTAGAAAAACGTTCCTGTACTACTTCAAGACGACTTCAGGGTGACTTCCATTGACTTCAATACAGAAGTCATTTTTGAAGTCGTCTTCAGATCGCCCGGCACAGTCGCGGGACAAGTCGTGCCGCCCCTGTGTGAATGGGCTCTAAGTAAATTGTTATGACGTGTGTTTACAAAACACTTTACAATGGCTTTATGTATATATGTGTGTGTGTGTATACTGTATACATGAAATGCCTCATAGGTGATACTGCGGTGCACTAGGGTGTATATACTCCTTATCTCTGCACTATGTAGTTTACCCACTCTTGACTCCGGCACATTGTATATTACATAAACCATACCCCTACACCCTGTACTTTTATCCGCTCCTGACTACTGCACTCTGTACATTATTATTGCTTCTGACCTTTGCAATTTATCTAATCTTGACCTCTGCACGCTATACATAGGTATAATGATCAGGTGTGGGTAAGATGATGGGTCATGCATAAAACGGGGTTGGGGGTGGGGGCACACCTCGGCATGTTCGCCCTGGGCGCTGGATGACCTTGTCCCAGCACTGGGCTTAAGATGTCCCTACCATAGTCTCTGTTGCTGATACCATCAACCTTTGTATGTTCCAGCATTTCCTGTTGCATTTTCCATAATAAAAACGAATTTAGGAATCCAAAAATGGATTTGGCAGTGGATGTGGCAGTGGATGGTGTCAGTAGTTTTTTTATTTTTAATAATTGATTTTTTTACAATTTAATTTGTTTCTTAATTTTTTTTCACAATGCTTTTTGGGGGGAGGGGGTTGGGGCAGTGAACAGTGTTGGTAGGGCAGGGGAGAATGGTGTCAGTAGTTTTTTTTTTTTTTTTTTATACTTTTACATTCTTTAGATTTCTTTTACAATTTTTTCTTACATTTTTTGGGGGGCTTTGGTGAGATGTCAGCATAAACACTTGTTAATTTTTTTTACTTCAAAGCAAAATATATATATATATATATGTGTATATATATATATATATATATATATATATATATATATATATACAGGGCTTGACAAATTTGCTTGGAATCTAGGAGTCAGCTAAAAAAGTTAGGAGCCAGGAACGCGCCCCGTCCCGCGGAGCTTGCGCGCAGAAGCGAACGCATACGTGAGTAACGCCCGCATATGAAAGCGGTGTTCAAACCGCACATGTGAGGTATCACCGCGATTGGTAGAGCGAGAGCAATAATTCTAGCCCTAGACCTCCTCTGTAACTCAAAATATGCAACCTGTAGAATTTTTTAAACGTCGCCTATGGAGATTTAAAGGGTAAAAGTTTGTCGCCATTCCACGAGTGGACGCAATTTTGAAGCGTTACATGTTGGGTATCAAGTTACTCGGCGTAATATTATCTTTCACAATATAAAAAAAATTGGGCTAACTTTACTGTTGTCTTATTTTTTAATTTAAAAAAGTGTATTTTTTCCCCAAAAAGTGCGCTTGTAAGACCGCTGCGCAAATAGGGTGTGACAGAAAGTATTGCAACGACTGCCATTTTATTCTCTAGGGTGTTAGAATTAAAAAAAAAATGTTTGGGGGTACTAATTAGAGGGAAGGAGATGGCAGTGAAAACAGACAGGGGAAGCTCCATTAGCATTGCTGGTTGTCTTGTCATACCAACGGCCACCACAAGATGGCGCCAGATCACAGAAGGAAGCATAGGCCTGCAGAAGGCCGCAAAGCCGCGGCCTCAATTACCGGCCAGCGCGGCCCGATGCGATCGCGCGGGGGGGGGGGGGTTTGGGGTCGCTATGCTTTAAATTTAAGGGTAGCCTGAGCAATAGTTTGGCTCAGGATCTCTAATTCTGTTAGTTTGGAATCTGCTATGCTGTGGTGTTGCCTGGAGTGTAGTTCCCCTTGACCTGTGGGTGGCGCTGTTGCCTAGGTCTCGGGTTGAACCACAGGTGGCGTTGCAGGATTGGGTGTCCTCTCTCGGCTGCCGTGCGGTGGGTGGGTTCTGCCTGCTGTGCATGCCGGGAGAGGGTACATAAAGGGCAGATGCAATGATCTGTGGTGGTGTGTCGGGGGGATTCCAATAGGACCCCTGGTGGCGAAGTTGCGCCCTTTGGCCTTGCTGGCCGGGGGGTGCGTGAACTGGTCGAGGAGTCTCAGGCACCTTTAGCCCGAGGCTATAGAGTTCCAGGTAGGCCCAGTACCTTCAACTGGGTCTACAACCAACCACTGGAGTCCCAGGGAGCCCCAGTGAGGGTGGCCTGCTCTGAAATAGAGGAAACCAGGGGAGGACCTGTCCGGAGGACCGGTGAAGGAAGTCACTGTCTCAGAAAGGCCTGGTTGCCTATCAGAGGGAAGGATTCGTGAGTTGCAAGATAGCTCCTGTAGTGTGCCCCATTGGCACCTATGGTCTTTAATAATCTACAGGGGATTCAAAGTTTTACTTCAGGAATTAAAGGATTCTGTGGCAGAGGATCTCCTGAACTTGTCCGTGAAGGGGACGAAATCAAAGTAACCGTTTGTGCTTCATTCTGGCTGCTAGAACCGTGAGAGGGGACTATCCGGGCGAGCAAGGCCCACTCAGGCTTGAGTGGCAAAGTGTAACGATAGGTGTTGTGTGCCTGAATCTACCTCCCTATCCAACTTCTTTCTCTCTTTAACCTCCCGCTGTTGTTATCAAGCAAAGGAAAAATAAACTCTTTGTTGGAGTTGACACTGTCTGGACATTGGCCTTCTTAAAGTGGTTGTAAACCCACTTTTGCAACTTACACTTACAGGTAAGCCTAGATTAAGGCTTACCTGTAGGTGCAAGAAATATCTCCTAAACCTACACGGTTTAGGAGATATTTGCTAAAAATGACATTGCTCCGTGTCTACGGCGCATGCCCGCCGTAGACAACGGCGCATTCATGGGGTTAATCCCATTCACAAATCCAGCTAAGTTCCATCATTCGACGACTTAGCCGGATTCGACGGCTCCCACGTGCATGCGCGGAGTCACGTCTTCGCCGCTCCGGCCAATCACAGCGCCGGAGCGGCGCTGTGATTGGCTGGAGCGGCGATAGCCGGAAGTAACCTTCCGGCTATCGCCGCAGCGATGGCTGTGGCTGAAGAGGGAGACGAGGACGACTTTGGGGGCCCCGATCTAAGGTAAGTGATGCATAATGAGCTATTATGCTAGTCATATTAGCTCATTATGCCTTTCTCTTACAGGTGGTTTAAAAAAAAAAAAACAATTTTTAGGGGTTTACAACCACTTTAAGCAGAAAAGACAGACTCTTCCCTTCACTCTAGGGACAAGAACCAGTGGAAGGGGGTAACTCGCCGCAGGACCCAAAAATTGCAAGAACACCGCTCAACCTCTTACACCAGGAGGATACGGGCATGTGGCATGGTGTGCCTTAAACCTGCGAGTGAAGGTAAGCAGGAAAAAAGGGTCTGTGTGCTATATATATATATATATATATATATATATATATATATATATGTAGCGCCCTCCTCACTCCCCTCTTTCTCTCGTCTCGTCTTTCTCTTGTCTAGGGGTATCTTAGAGGGGAGGGAGTGGGGACACCACGCCTGGCTTCCACCACATGTGTCAGTGCGGTATAAGCAACGTTCTTGTATTACCTTCGGGTCAGTGCTGTGCACCTGGATCCTCCCTCCAAGAGTCACCTTGAACAATGTCTGTTAGGAAATGAGCCCCACACCATTAAAGTTCAACACTCCTTTATTCTTCTGCGAATGAACACAATCAGTTGAACTCCCTTGGTTAACAGAACAGGAAAGGAGGTGTGGATGCGAATAGGCCCAGACACAATTTGGTTCTCCACTTTCCTTCCTGAAAGTGGGTTACGGTTTCCGCACGAGGGGGAATTTCCTTCCAGGCGGTCTCCGACGAGAGGCTCACCTGTCACCGGCAATATGCTGCACCGGGTCTTCAAGTGAGGAGCTACCCCCGGTCCATTGCGCCTTCCGGATTCGGGTACCCACTCCCGGGGTTCCCTAGGATCTCCTTCCCTCGCGGAACTCAGTGTTGGGCACTGAGCTCCGGACCTTAATCCGAGTACCTCACCCCAGGCTAAAGGTGCCTGGGATGGAACACGATCTCCGGCGGTCTCCTAGGCCTAGGCCACCCAGAGGACCGGCACGAACCACCGTCCACAAGCTGAAGGTGCCTGGGACTCGACCCCGTGACAAAGATGGCCGACACCTTTATACCCTCTCTCGGCAAGCACGGTGGGTTCCCCGCCCCACCATACCGCTGCTGAGGAAGGACAAAAAGGAGGTACGGCACACAGCAATGATTCAACCCCAACCCAGAGCGACAGCGCCACCCACTGGGCTGCGGGGAATTACACATCACTAATGTCTCTGCCAAGTTCAAATTTACACCCGGGAAAGTACATACCCGCTACATATATATATATATATATATATATAGTGTTTCTAGAGACAAAAAGCATAAACGTTTTCTTCAATCATTTAATCACGTATAAGCAAAAATTCCCCCTCTTTGGAAATTCTGTACACTTTGGAAAGTGAAACTTCCTTATCCTACTTACTTTGCTGTTAAAAGCTGAAATTTTGAAGTATTCAAGTCCAGCAAATAACCAGCTGTGGGCTACACACTTATATAATAAGAATTTAGTCATGTTTTGTTTTTAACTCTTGGATGTGTGGTTAGGAATAGAAGCTTTGTAACATTGCAGAGTGCAGATCAGCACACACAGCTATGACGTCATGAATAGAAAATGAACGCTGAGTAAAAGAGGCGGAAAATGCTGAAGGACAAGGCTGTCATCTCCTGACATCAGTCCACAGGGACAACTCGATTTATACAAAGCAGCTCTGTACAGGTAAGTGCGACAATTCTTTCTATACTTCCACATTCCTACTTTATTATTATGATATGTTTTTACGGAGAGTGTTAATTACATTTTACTCTGCTGAGAAAACTTTAGAATGTGCCAAATGTCTGTAATTCTGAAGGACAAGTTACAACATTTCCTTGGTATTGTAAGCCATTGAAAGTTTCATATAGTGTTTTTAGATTGTAATGTAGACGGAGCTGTCAGATCTAGGAAGTGAATTATTGTGACAATGCTTAAGATCGTCAGCACTTTCCAAATTTATGAAGTTCAGGTTTGCCTATAAATATTCTGTGTTCCTTACAGATATTAGGGTATAGCTTGGTATAAATAAGCAATAGTTACTGGTTGTTTAGAATTTTGTAAAGTACTGTAAGCGATTAATATAAAATAAAATCATGTATCTATGTATCATGTAAGGAGATACAATGGGGAACTCAGTATAGGTTAAACCAAAAGATGTTATTACTTGAAACTAGAAATTTAGGCTTATATCTTTGTTTACATTGCTTGTATATTAAAGAGGAACTTAACTCCCACCATACATTCCCCACCAGCCCCCCTTACCTTTTATTATGGGCAAAAATAAAAACATACACTGCCTTGTCCAGCGGATACAGTGTTGTCCTGCAGCGATCTGCTGTTCAGGTGTTTTTACCTGTGTCCTGTGCCCCCATCTTGATCTTCCTCAGCCAGATGTCTCTTCCGGGTACAGGAAGCCTGGCAATTAATGGCGCAGCAGCTCAGCCTTCTGGCCATTCTATGAACTTGACAAGGGTTTACCAAGGGACTGTGGGAGTAAGATAAGGATACATCATTTTGTGGTGGTGACAAGGTCACCAGAAAAAAAAATACATAAAAGCTTGCCCCTCAAAAGAGCTGTTAATTTTAAATAAGGGAACCTCCTTCCCCTCGATGAGGCATAGAGGAAAAGTTTGTTTGCGGATTTAACTTCCACTTTAAAGCGAATGAGGGGTCCGCTGTTGCCAACAGCGCCACGGAGCGCATTTACTCGTAGTGTGGTGTAGTGCTACAAAATACAATATAGCAGAACCTCAAATATAGGGTGGGTGGAGTCTAGGATGGTAGAAAATATTGTATACCTCACTGAAGAGAGATGTAGTAGAGAGTCAAGTGGAACCCTGTTCAGTTCACCCATGTGGACTTCCCTGGTTATGGGTCTTGAGATACCGGATAACCAGCACTGACCTATAGGGAATAGGGAACTTTAATTTATGCCAAAAGATATGGGTTCTTGGACTGTAAGCAGATGTTCCTTATTATTCCCACTATTGCCATGCCATTGAAGAAAAACAAGGCCTTTTCTTTGGTTTTTATAAAAAAAAATTACAGAGAAAAACAAATTATAGTAAAATGTGCGTTTACATACATCAATAAGTTTTTTCACTTATCACATAACAGTAGGTACTTAGCTTCAGAAAGAGGAATGTACATCATGCCTTTTAAAGTGGAGGTCCACACAAAAATGGAACCTCCACTTTTCGGAATCCTCCCCCCCCCCGGTGTCACATTTGGTAGGCTTGTGCAATTCGTTTCGTAACGAATCGAAATTCGTCCGAATTTAGCAACTTTCGGACATTCGGAAGCATTCGAATTTCCGAACAAAGCAATTACGAATAAAACCGAATCCGAAATAAATTCAACCGCAAAATAGCGAATGCCCGAATGTCTTCGGCATAATTCGTAATGAAAAAAGTCACGAATGTACGAATCCATACGAAGCACAATAACACTCTGCTCTGCTCTCTGCTTCTCCCTCACCGTGCTGAACTCCCTCTCAAAATGGTGTACAGGGGCGGAGGCTATAGCCCCATGTAAAAAACGAAAGTAAAATACGAGATTTCTAATCCATTCGAAGCACAATAACACTGCTCTGCTCTCTGCTTCTCCCTCACCGTGCTGAACCCTCTCAAAATGGTGTACAGGGGGCAGAGGCTATATCCGCATGTAAAAAACAAAAGTAAAATACGAGATTTCGAATCGTTACAAATAACCGCTATGTATTTAGAAAAGTACAAATCCATTCGAAGCACATTAGGCATAATAGGCAGCGTCGTTGTGAGAGAGACACAGAAAATTACGAATCAACGAACCCAAAAAAAGTTACGAAAGTAGGAGTTGTGTCTAGAATCAACGAAAAACAACGTACCCTACCGAAAGTACGAATTATAAATCAACTAAAAATTCAACAAAAAATGACGCTTGCGAAAATACGAATTAGTCCGAACACGAAAAATCCCGTCTAGCAAAATTACGAATGATTACGAATCAACAGGACCGAAAAGAAACGAACTGAAACTAAACAAATTTTTTCGTTGTGCACAAGAAACGAACCGAAACTAAACAAATTTTTCCGTTGTGCACAAGTCTAACATTTGGCACCTTTCAGGGGGGAGGGGGGTGCAGATACCTGCATAATACAGGTATTTGCACCCACTTCGGGGCATAGACTCCCGCCGGAGTCACGCCCCTTCCTTCCTGTCCCCCCCTGGCTGTCTTCTGGGAAACACACAGGTCCCAGAAGATAGCGGGGACCATTTAGGACGCGCAGCGCGACTTGCGCATGCGCAGTAGGGAACCGGGAAGTGAAGCCGCAATGCTTGACTTCCTGATTCCCTCACTGAGGATGGCAGTGGGGGCAGCCGAGACCTGAGCGATTAATCGGCTTCGGCTGCCGACATCGCGGGCACCCTGGACAGGTAAGTATCCATTTATTACAAGTCAGCAGCTACAGTATTTGTAGCTGCTGGCTTTTAATGTTTTTTTTAGGCGGACCTCCGCTTTAAAGAATCCTAGGTATAGGCCCTCTCATAATCTCTCTCAGTTGGTTAGAAGGGCATTTAAGGCAGCAGAGGCGTTCTAAGGCAGATATACTTCCTGATTCAGGATCATATATAAGGTGAAAGATAAGCTTCCATTCCCAACGATGTGTTGCAGTTGATAGTAACATCTGTGTGTTCATTGTTAGAAAGACATATTAACAGTTATAGAACAGATTTATAAGCAGTACTGTACCAATTAAACCAGGAGTACCAATCCGAGTCCGCTTGTTGGGGATTACCAAGGTTCGAGGTGAACATTCGTTCAAATGTAATGTTAGTGTGCACTATGGGAATAATTGCGTCTGTTTCAGGGATGGTTAGCGATAGTCAGTTACGTGTTATAGCCAGTCTAGCTACAATGTTGAATAAGGCCAGTTGAGGTGTGAGGCTGCAAGGTGAGCCCACGACTGTGCTAATTAGGTTGGACACCTCAAACCAGTAGTTGTCAAGTTTGGGGAATCCCCAAAGGATGTGTAACATAGAACCTAGTTTACAGCACCTTCTCCAGCAGGTCAATGTTATGCAATTGGATTGGGGTGACATCCAATTGTGGCAAGTGAAAAAGAAGGTAGAGTCACAGTCTTCGGCGTGTTGGCAACGCCAAACATCATATAACTGGAAATCTCGTAGGAGAGGGCTTAGGCTTGGTGTAGTGACCCCATTGGCTTTGAGTAAATACCGAGAGGAGAGCTTCTGATGGGTGCAGTACTTTTATTCTTTTGCCTCAAAGGTGTGCAGTAGGGTTGAACACCACAGAGGTTAATCTTTTTAACTCCTTAAACACCTTAAGCACCATAAGCACCGTGAAAACTGTAAAATTACATACAGTACATTCGTTTACATAGCTCACCAAAAAGGGGGTTACAACAGAATTACAAATGTGGAGTTACAAAGTGGGTTTCCATTATCTACACACATTATCTAAATTAACATTAAACATCTAAGGAAACACGACTATATCATAGATTGGATTGTCTACAGCATATCTTTTAACTAACAGCATGGACTCAATTTATGCCTAAAAACATATATACTTTTATAGACAATGCACCTTTACTGCATACCTTGCTCCGCTTGCCAAGGGGTGCAACTTTAAACTTTAGAAAACTTCAATAAACAATCGCCTTCCCACAAGGTACTGCTCGCTTGCTTGCCTCTGAATCAATGAGAAACCCCTTTCTCCAAAACTAGAGGAAGGAGGAAGTGTCTTTGATTAAAACATTCCCCAGGGAAACAAGAGAATAAAGGTTCCACCTGTCATTCAGTGCTGAACAAAGGTTTAAAGTGACAAGCGGACAGTTACACTTGGTTTCCCCCTTGGGTGGGTTTGAGGTATCTAATTGTGGATCTGGAGTAAGATTGATAGATCCTTGACAGATTCCAGCAGTTTTCTTGTACAGTTTCCTTAAGAAGCGAATCTGATGTATGTTGGGTTCATAAACTATCACAACGGTGAAAAAAGGAGTCATTCAGTCTACAGATAAGTATGAGAAAGCAGCCATTTTAGTCGGAGATGCTACTAATGAGCTGGAAAGAGATGGTGTGTTTAACAGCTAACAGAACACCTCTCTTTTTGGCAGGTGCGCTTGAGGTAAAAAGATGTGGGAATTGTTTGTGGGGGTAGGCGGGTTGGTGGCTTGTGTGAAAGTGCATTTCCTGTGCACATTTAATGTTGCACTGGGTTGACAGGGCTAGTTTCTAGAGGGAGGATCTTTTGGCGTAGTGGTTAAGCCTCTTGGTGTTGATGGATAGTAGCTTGATACCCATAGTGCAAATGTTTTTGAGTGTTGGAAGTACTTTGTTACTTGAGTAGCGGAGGAGGTAGACTTCACTGAGTAATTAGGCGGATTTGTTGGTAGTTGTAGGTGGTAGATTGTGAAGTGATGTGTTTGAAAGCAACGTACAAACAAAAATAAAAATAAAAACAGATAACAAAGGATACGCTTTCAAAGTTTGAGATGGTGGTTGCGAAGGTAATACTGTATAATCAAACAGTGTTGATAACGTCCTGAAAAACAACAGGCACTTACGTGCGCAGGAAGAACAGCGGGCTAATTTTGATGTTATTCCTGCGGGACCTATCTTCGAGGTCCACCAGTTTATCTTTACTCCAGTTATGCTCATCGTTATGATCAGCTTGGGCATTGATAAGATCATTAACTGTAGACGCAAATGCACTCATTTGAGTTTCCACATGAGACATCCTATCTCCCAGGGATTTGACATCCTGTCTGAACTGCTGAATGAAAGACAGCATATCTGATTGTAGTGTATTTCTCAGGGATATTAACATATCCTTAAGTGTTGTGTCCATGATAGGCTGGTTAGTGGTCGGGAACTTTGCTATAGCATCTGATTGTACACTATGGGGCCCAGGAGAGAGGGATGGTTGGCTCACCTCAGGTATGACAGGGGCTGGAGAATCCATCCACATTCTCACTTTGGCAGGGCTACCAGTGATCGGAGTGCCAGGAGGGGAGTCATAGGTGTCTGTAGTGACATTCGCCAGCTCTATTGAGTCATTTCCCTGAGGGGATGCAGCTACCGGCAGGGATTGGCTGGGGAAGGGTCGTGCTGACTGACAGAGCCGCCATCTTGTCCCCACCGATCTGCGGGCTGGAACATGAATTCAGTGAGTTTTTGAGGCAGTCTTTCTTCCTTTTGTTTTGCTGCCATACCGCCGCTGAGTAGGGGGATCGTTTAGGGATCTTTTCCTGTGTCGCTTTGCCACATATTAGTTTCCTAATAGCTGCCTGGCCCATTCCAATGCTCAGAGCCTCAGAGCACAATGTCCATCTTATGCTCTGGCCGGCCACGCTCCCAGTACAAGGCCTTTTGATGTGAGTACTCCAGCCCAGATATGGGTCAGTGTTAGGAACCAGGGGGATGGTGTAACAGAAGGTTTCCATCCTACCATCTGTACATATGTTAGCAGACAGCTTCAGTCTGTGTGGGCTTTGGGGCAGTTATGGTATGAAGAGAGTGTGGTCCCTGAATAGTCCTATACCTCTGTGTGCCTCTAACAGAAGAACAGAAGTTCCTGAAGTGTCTGAAGAAATTCTAGAAGTTCCTTGAAGCCTTAAATATGCATTAGAACCTGGAAAAATAGGTGACTCTGCATATAGATTGGCCTGGAGTTGGCGCTTTCACTCATGAGAGAGCGCTAGCAAATGGACATGTGCTGTTTCTAAAAATCAAGATAGTAGGGCTGCCGTGGAAGACTGGCCTGGGGGTGGTGCTAGATACCGGACTAAAAAGGCTTTACTTTGTGCAATCAAAGAAATTACAGATTTCCTTGTACCACTATGTTCTGACTGTAATCGTGTAACCCCAAGTATATCCCAGTGGGCGAGGTGTGGACATTGTCATGCTTTCCTATTTACACGGCATCTGGAGAAAGCTGAGCCCCAGGACCTCTGAATCTCTGTGGAGCAAGAGACAGCATGGGAAGAGACCCTGTTGGAGACGTCTACTAAACCAGTCACTCTAGAGCTGATGGGGTCCCCAGGTCTGGAGGCGTCAATGCCTGATTCCCCTTCTGTAGCAAGTGTCAAGTCAGGGGACAACAAGGAAGAAGACACTGCAACCAGCACAGCTTCTGCCCAGTCCACCGCTGCAGAGGGTACCAAGGAACTCATTGAGCCTCCTGCACTTGGGAATTGCCATAATGAAGAAGCAGAGCGGGATTCGTTACTTCCAGATGAGTGACTAGAGGGTGCATGTGTGCCAGGAAAGGAGGTAGCAGTGTGTTGGCAATGTTTGTACCTCACTTAAATGATTAATGATACATAGTATAATAACATACAAGTGATTAAAACCTTTTGTCTATATAAGAATCAACCCATGCATCTGCAGCTATAATTAAAAGCAAATGATAACGGTGCAAAAAGATAAACAATTAGATTTATTTATACAGAAAAGAAACGTTAGAATAATTAGAAATTACCAAATATATCTTAGTGATGTTACAGGTACAGTGTTGCCAGTGTACAAAGATAATAAATGCCAAACTCAGATATGGTTACAATGGACATACACAGGCTATCAATATATTAAGGCAAATCCTAAGATAGAAAAAGTTAGGGAAAAGTAAAGAGAAATAAGAGAATACATTATGGTCTGGGCTCAAAACAGGGCTTCCTACATCTCCCCACCTATTTTATATTCATCCTCCACCATTCAACAAATGGAACACTTTCATTGGTTCAGAGTAGTGATGAGCCGAACACCCCCGGGTTCGGTTCGCACCAGAACCCGCGAACGGACCGAAAGTTCGAACGAACATTAGAACCCTATTAAATACAATGGATGCGAACGTTCGAATTCTAAAGTGCTAATTATAACAACTATTATGCATGTTATTGTCATAAATAGGGTTTGGGAACCCGGGTTCTGCACCAGGGGACATGTATCAATGCAAAAAGAAGTTTTAAAAACGGTCGTTTTTCGGGAGCAGTCATTTTAATGATGCATAAAGTGAAAAAAAAAAAGTCAAATATTCCTTTAAATATCGTACCTGGGGGGTGTCTAAAGTATGCCTGTGAAGTGCCACATGTTTCCCGTGTTTAGAACTGTCCCTGCACAAAATGACACTTCTAAAGGAAAAAAAAGCCATTTAAAACTGCTTGCGGCTTTAATGTAATGTCTGGTCCCGGTAATATGGATGAAATTCTTTAAGAAAAATGGCATAGCTACCCCATGACCCCCCCCCCTACCCCAGCCCATTACCAGCCCCTTTGGGTCTTGTATGGATATTAAGGGGAACCCCGCACATAAAATAAAAAAGGCCCTATATACTCTGAACAGCCGTATACAGGCGGTGCATACAAGACAGGGACTGTAGGTTTGTTCTTATGTAGAATCTGTTTGTAATTTTGAACAGGTACATTGTTGAAGTGTAGCTCCAGCCCAAAAATCTATTTTTAAACTTTTTGGGAAACATAGGTAAGGGTTATCACCCCTGTAACATTTGTTTTGCTGTCTGTGCCCCTGTTCAGAACATTTCACCTCACTTTCCGTCCCAATGACAACTGTTTTTGAAATGTGGTGTTTTTCTTGAAACAAGGATTGCTGATAAAGCATCAGTACAGATGAGACCCCTTTCTCCCATATTTATTCTTACAGGAGAGAATTTTCCTTTCTAGGGGTAGATTTCCTCTCACTTCCTGTTGTCTTCTTTCGTTTGCAAGTAGGAGTCGTTTGTAAGTTGGATGTTTGAAAGTAGGGACCTGCCGTATATACTCTGCAGAAATAGGCCCCTTAGTTGTTGGTGTTGGCACAACACTGTAAGCACTCAGTTACTCTTGGTTGGTGCTGGAACGCCCTGCTGTCAACTATTATATCAGGAATTTTAATTACATATAATTGTTGAACAGTGGTAGTAAAAATTGGGGCTTTGATGGTGGTGCTGGTGCCACAACACTGTAAGCCCTGACAGTTACTCTTGGTGGGTGCAGCAATGGGCCCTGCTGTGAATTATTAGATCAAGAATTGTAATTACATGCCCCTTTTGAACAGGGGCTGAAAAATTGGGCCTTTTGTGGTGGTGGTGGTGGTGGCGTTGCCACAAGACTGTAAGCCCTCAGAGTTACTCTTGGTGGGTGCAGCAATGGACCCTGCTGTGAATTATTAGATCAAGAATTGCAATTGCATGCCCCTGTTGAACAGGGGCTGAAAAATTGGGCCTTAGGCACTGGTGGCACAACACTACAACCCCTCACAGATACTGTACTTGGAGCACAGCAATGAGCCCTGTTGCAAAGTATTGCTTCAAAAATTGTAATGACACGCCCCTGTTAAACAGGGGCTGAAAAATTGGGCCTTAGGCACTGGTGCCACAACACTCCAACCCCTCACAGATACTGTACTTGGAGCACAGCAATGAGCCCTATGGCAAATTATTGCTAAAAAAAATTGTAATTACACGCCCCTGTAAAACAGGGGCTGAAAAATTGGGCCTTAGCCACTGGTGGCGGCACCCATAAACAAAAATGATCTTCCAAGCTATCATCATCAATCGTATCATTGAGGACTCGGAGGAGGAGGATAGCCAGTCAACATAACAGCACAGGCACTCAGCATCAGCATCAGTCTTGAAGGGATGTGACATGTTAAAATCAATTAGTCTGTTATATCAGCATCAGGTGTGTGGTAGCTGGTGGTGATCCAAGACTGGTTCATCTTGATGAAAGTCAGTCGATCAACCGAGTCGGTGGACAGGCGCACCCTGTGATCCGTGACAAATCCTCCAGCAGCACTGAATGTGCGTTCCGAAAGAACGCTGGATGCAGGACAGGCCAGTAGCTCAATTGCATACTGTGCAAGCTCTGGCCAGTGATCCATCCTCAAGACCCAGTAAGCCAGAGGATTTTCGGTGGGGAAGGTGTCCAAGTCTGACCTTGCCCCTAGATATTCCTGCACCATGTTTATCAGACGCTGGCGATGGTTGCTGGAACCGATCATACTTTGGGGCTGCGGACTAAAGAATTGTCTGAACGCATCGGTCAGACGGCCACCTTCCCCACCGCTCCTTCTTTGACTGGCCGAAGCCTCAGCAACTCGTTGTCCAGGACCAGGAGTTTGTAACCTCCCAGTCTCTGGGAACGCGTTGCACAGACCTTTCTGCAAGGCCTCCCGGAGTTGTCTCATCCTCTGCTCCCTCTGCGACGGTAACATAAGGTCCGCAACCTTACCCTTGTACCGTGGATCAAGGAGAGTGGCCAGCCAGTAATGGTCCCTCTCCTTGATCCGAAGAATACGAGGATCCTTCCGCAGACTTTGCAGGATCAGGGAGGCCATGCAGCGTAGGTTTGCTGAGGCATTTGGTCCGGAGTCCTCTGGGTCACTAAGGACGACATGATCCGCAGCCACCTCCTCCCAGCCACGTACAAGTCCACTGGTTTCTTGGGACTGTAAATCATCCCTAAAAGACTGCTGCTGATGATGCTGAGTGCCAGCCTCCACCTCCATGCTGACACAATCCTCCTCCTCCTCCTCCTCCTCCTCCTCCTCCTCTTCCTGTGCGATGGGTGGGACAGAAGGAACACTGTCTGGGTAAAGGGGGCCTTGAGAGGCAAGGAAGTCCTCCTCTTCCTGCCTCTGTTCTGCCTCAAGTGCCCTGTCCATTATTCCACGCAGCGTGTGCTCCAACAGGTGGACAAGAGGTACAGTGTCACTGATGCATGCACTGTCACTGCTCACCATCCTCGTGGCCTCCTCAAATGGTGCCAGGACAGTGCATGCATCCCTGATCATGCCCCACTGGCGTGGAGAAAAAAAAACAAGCTCCCCTGACCCTGTCCTGGTGCCGTAGTCGCACAGGTACTCATTGATGGCCCTCTGCTGCGTGTGCAGCCGCTGCAGCATGGCCAACGTTGAGTTCCACCTGGTGGGCATGTCACATATAAGGCGGTTCTTGGGCAGGTTCAACTCCTTTTGCAGCTCAGCCAGGCGAGCACTGGCATTATAAGATCTGCGGAAATGCACACAGACTTTCCTGGCCTGCCTCAGGACATCCTGTAAGCCCGGGTACCTGCCCAAGAACCGCTGCACCACCAGGTTAAGGACGTGAGCCACACAGGGCACATGGGTCAGTTGTCCCTGTCGGAGGGCGGAGAGGAGGTTGGTGCCATTGTCGCAAACCACCATTCCTGGCTTAAGCTGGCGTGGCGTCAACCACCTCTCGGCCTGGCCCTGCAGAGCAGACAGGACCTCTGCCCCAGTGTGGCTTCTGTCCCCCAAACACACCAGCGCAAGCACGGCATGGCATCTTTTTGCCTGCGTACTTGCGTAGCCCCGTGAACGGCTACGGAGCACCGCTGGTTCATAGGACAAACCACAGGAAGAGGCCATGGAGGAAGAAGAAGAGGAGGGGGTGGAGGAGAGAGGTGTGTCACAACCAGTAGTAGCATTTTGGAGGCGTGGCGGTGGGACAACCTCCAACACTACTGCACCTTGTCCTGCATCCTTCCCAGCTGCCAAAAGAGTGACCCAATGGGCCGTGAAAGAAAGGTAACGTCCCTGTCCATGCCTGCTGGACCATGAGTCAGCGGTAATATGCACCTTACCGCTGACCGCCCTGTCCAGCGAGGCCAAGACATTGCCTTCCACATGCCGGTAGAGAGCCGGAATAGCCTTCCGTGAGAAAAAGTGGCGTTTGGGAACCTGCCACTGAGGAACCGCACATTGCACAAACTCACGGAAGGGGGCCGAGTCTACCAACTGAAAAGGCAGCAGTTGAAGCGCTAGCAATTTAGCCAAGCTAGCATTCAACCGCTGGGCATGTGGATGGCTGGGAGTGAACTTCTTTCGACGGTCCAGCAGCTGGGGCAGGGAAATTTGCCTGCTAGAATCGGACGTCGGTGTACTGCTAGCAGAGTGGCCGCAAGTACTTGGCTGTGACACACCTAATTCTACACCTTCATTCCTCTCAGTGCATGTTTCAGAGAGGACTGAAGTTATAGTGGGGTTGGAGATCCCAGCTGATGCGGTGCAAGGAGAGGTCCGCTTTGTTCTTTGGTGTGGGTCTTTCAGGTAGGCTTGCCAACGAGCTGCATGGCGGGTCAACATATGTCTGGTCAGGCATGTGGTACCCAAGCGGCTGATGTTTTGGCCACGCGATATACGCTTGAGACATATGTTGCAAACAGCAGCTGTGCGATCTGATGCACTAGCCTCAAAAAAGGCCCACACCAAAGAACTTTTTGAATGACGGGCAGAGGCAGCGCCCTGCACAGGCGGAGCTCTGCGGTGTGATTCCGTCGGTGTACTGCCCTTACGCTGGCCACCAAAGGGCATCCTGCCTCGTTGGAGATGTGCCTCCTCCTCATCCTCCTCCTCCTCCTCTCTCCTATTAGGCACCCACGTGGAGTCAGTGACCTCATCATCACCTCCCTCCTCATCACTGGAGCCAATCTGGCAGTATGCTGCAGCTGCTGGAACATGACTGCCAGATTGGTGTCCTTCTTGAGCATCCCCTCTGTCTGCTCTCACGCTACTGCCTTCCTCTAGCTGGGTTTCATCATCAGACCCTTCGAAACGCTGGGCATCCTCCTGGAGCATGTACCCAACACTGTGCTGAAACAGTTCGGGGGACTCCTCAGGAGGAGGACATGGTGGGTCTAGGGAAGGAGTGACTGATGATGAGTCTGACATTGATACCAGGGAAGAGGACGCTTTGGCAGCTGCTTTTCCAGTACCCTGAGCCTGGGTGAGAGAGGAGGAGGAGGAGGGCTTGGTCATCCACTCTACCAAGTCTTCGGCATGATGTGGCTCAACATGTCCAGCTGCCGAAAAGAAGGACAAGCGTGTCCCATGGCCATGTGCTGATGACAATGCACCGCGTCCACGACCAGCACTGTTGCCCCCAGACACAGAGCCTGCTTGCCCTCTTTTATTGCCTCCTGACTGTCTGCCTCTCCTTGTTTGCCTTCCAGACATTCTAATAGATGGCCTGCAGGGAGATGGGAAAAAAGCAATAAGGGCTACCTTCAGGTGTCCTTCTCTGTCCCTGGAAACAAGGACTTTGACAGTGAAAGAAACTGACACACTCTCCCTACCTACAGTTTTCTGTCCCTAGAAAAAATGTTTTTTTTAAGCACAATTTAGCACAAGGACAATTCACTCACTGTCCTTCCAGGTCCCTGGAAACAAGGACTTTGACAGTGAAAGAAACTGACACACTCTCCCTACCTACAGTTTTCTGTCCCTAGAAAAAATGTTTTTTTTAAGCACAATTTAGCACAAGGAGAATTCACTCACTGTCCTTCCAGGTCCCTGGAAACAAGGACTTTGACAGTGAAAGAAACTGACACACTCTCCCTACCTACAGTTTTCTGTCCCTAGAAAAAATGTTTTTTTTAAGCACAATTTAGCACAAGGACAATTCACTCACTGTCCTTCCAGGTCCCTGGAAACAAGGACTTTGACAGTGAAAGAAACTGACACACTCTCCCTACCTACAGTTTTCTGTCCCTAGAAAAAATGTTTTTTTTAAGCACAATTTAGCACAAGGACAATTCACTCACTGTCCTTCCAGGTCCCTGGAAACAAGGACTTTGACAGTGAAAGAAACTGACACACTCTCCCTACCTACAGTTTTCTGTCCCTAGAAAAAATGTTTTTTTTAAGCACAATTTAGCACAAGGACAATTCACTCACTGTCCTTCCAGGTCCCTGGAAACAAGGACTTTGACAGTGAAAGAAACTGACACACTCTCCCTACCTACAGTTTTCTGTCCCTAGAAAAAATGTTTTTTTTAAGCACAATTTAGCACAAGGACAATTCACTCACTGTCCTTCCAGGTCCCTGGAAACAAGGACTTTGACAGTGAAAGAAACTGACACACTCTCCCTACCTACAGTTTTCTGTCCCTAGAAAAAATGTTTTTTTTAAGCACAATTTAGCACAAGGACAATTCACTCACTGTCCTTCCAGGTCCCTGGAAACAAGGACTTTGACAGTGAAAGAAACTGACACACTCTCCCTACCTACAGTTTTCTGTCCCTAGAAAAAATGTTTTTTTTAAGCACAATTTAGCACAAGGAGAATTCACTCACTGTCCTTCCAGGTCCCTGGAAACAAGGACTTTGACAGTGAAAGAAACTGACACACTCTCCCTACCTACAGTTTTCTGTCCCTAGAAAAAATGTTTTTTTTAAGCACAATTTAGCACAAGGACAATTCACTCACTGTCCTTCCAGGTCCCTGGAAACAAGGACTTTGACAGTGAAAGAAACTGACACACTCTCCCTACCTACAGTTTTCTGTCCCTAGAAAAAATGTTTTTTTTAAGCACAATTTAGCACAAGGACAATTCACTCACTGTCCTTCCAGGTCCCTGGAAACAAGGACTTTGACAGTGAAAGAAACTGACACACTCTCCCTACCTACAGTTTTCTGTCCCTAGAAAAAATGTTTTTTTTAAGCACAATTTAGCACAAGGACAATTCACTCACTGTCCTTCCAGGTCCCTGGAAACAAGGACTTTGACAGTGAAAGAAACTGACACACTCTCCCTACCTACAGTTTTCTGTCCCTAGAAAAAATGTTTTTTTTAAGCACAATTTAGCACAAGGACAATTCACTCACTGTCCTTCCAGGTCCCTGGAAACAAGGACTTTGACAGTGAAAGAAACTGACACACTCTCCCTACCTACAGTTTTCTGTCCCTAGAAAAAATGTTTTTTTTAAGCACAATTTAGCACAAGGACAATTCACTCACTGTCCTTCCAGGTCCCTGGAAACAAGGACTTTGACAGTGAAAGAAACTGACACACTCTCCCTACCTACAGTTTTCTGTCCCTAGAAAAAATGTTTTTTTTAAGCACAATTTAGCACAAGGACAATTCACTCACTGTCCTTCCAGGTCCCTGGAAACAAGGACTTTGACAGTGAAAGAAACTGACACACTCTCCCTACCTACAGTTTTCTGTCCCTAGAAAAAATGTTTTTTTTAAGCACAATTTAGCACAAGGACAATTCACTCACTGTCCTTCCAGGTCCCTGGAAACAAGGACTTTGACAGTGAAAGAAACTGACACACTCTCCCTACCTACAGTTTCCTGTCCCTAGAAAAAATGTTTTTTTTAAGCACAATTTAGCACAAGGACAATTCACTCACTGTCCTTCCAGGTCCCTGGAAACAAGGACTTTGACAGTGAAAGAAACTGACACACTCTCCCTACCTACAGTTTTCTGTCCCTAGAAAAAATGTTTTTTTTAAGCACAATTTAGCACAAGGACAATTCACTCACTGTCCTTCCAGGTCCCTGGAAACAAGGACTTTGACAGTGAAAGAAACTGACACACTCTCCCTACCTACAGTTTTCTGTCCCTAGAAAAAATGTTTTTTTTAAGCACAATTTAGCACAAGGAGAATTCACTCACTGTCCTTCCAGGTCCCTGGAAACAAGGACTTTGACAGTGAAAGAAACTGACACACTCTCCCTACCTACAGTTTTCTGTCCCTAGAAAAAATGTTTTTTTTAAGCACAATTTAGCACAAGGACAATTCACTCACTGTCCTTCCAGGTCCCTGGAAACAAGGACTTTGACAGTGAAAGAAACTGACACACTCTCCCTACCTACAGTTTTCTGTCCCTAGAAAAAATGTTTTTTTTAAGCACAATTTAGCACAAGGACAATTTACTCACTGTCCTTCCAGGTCCCTGGAAACAAGGACTTTGACAGTGAAAGAAACTGACACACTCTCCCTACCTACAGTTTTCTGTCCCTAGAAAAAATGTTTTTTTTAAGCACAATTTAGCACAAGGACAATTCACTCACTGTCCTTCCAGGTCCCTGGAAACAAGGACTTTGACAGTGAAAGAAACTGACACACTCTCCCTACCTACAGTTTTCTGTCCCTAGAAAAAATGTTTTTTTTAAGCACAATTTAGCACAAGGACAATTCACTCACTGTCCTTCCAGGTCCCTGGAAACAAGGACTTTGACAGTGAAAGAAACTGACACACTCTCCCTACCTACAGTTTTCTGTCCCTAGAAAAAATGTTTTTTTTAAGCACAATTTAGCACAAGGACAATTCACTCACTGTCCTTCCAGGTCCCTGGAAACAAGGACTATGACAGTGAAAGAAACTGACACACTCTCCCTACCTACAGTTTTCTGTCCCTAGAAAAAATGTTTTTTTTAAGCACAATTTAGCACAAGCAGAATTCACTCACTGTCCTTCCAGGTCCCTGGAAACAAGGACTTTGACAGTGAAAGAAACTGACACACTCTCCCTACCTACAGTTTTCTGTCCCTAGAAAAAATGTTTTTTTTAAGCACAATTTAGCACAAGGACAATTCACTCACTGTCCTTCCAGGTCCCTGGAAACAAGGACTTTGACAGTGAAAGAAACTGACACACTCTCCCTACCTACAGTTTTCTGTCCCTAGAAAAAATGTTTTTTTTAAGCACAATTTAGCACAAGGAGAATTCACTCACTGTCCTTCCAGGTCCCTGGAAACAAGGACTTTGACAGTGAAAGAAACTGACACACTCTCCCTACCTACAGTTTTCTGTCCCTAGAAAAAATGTTTTTTTTAAGCACAATTTAGCACAAGGACAATTCACTCACTGTCCTTCCAGGTCCCTGGAAACAAGGACTTTGACAGTGAAAGAAACTGACACACTCTCCCTACCTACAGTTTTCTGTCCCTAGAAAAAATGTTTTTTTTAAGCACAATTTAGCACAAGGACAATTCACTCACTGTCCTTCCAGGTCCCTGGAAACAAGGACTTTGACAGTGAAAGAAACTGACACACTCTCCCTACCTACAGTTTTCTGTCCCTAGAAAAAATGTTTTTTTTAAGCACAATTTAGCACAAGGACAATTCACTCACTGTCCTTCCAGGTCCCTGGAAACAAGGACTTTGACAGTGAAAGAAACTGACACACTCTCCCTACCTACAGTTTTCTGTCCCTAGAAAAAATGTTTTTTTTAAGCACAATTTAGCACAAGGACAATTCACTCACTGTCCTTCCAGGTCCCTGGAAACAAGGACTTTGACAGTGAAAGAAACTGACACACTCTCCCTACCTACAGTTTTCTGTCCCTAGAAAAAAGGTTTTTTTTAAGCACAATTTAGCACAAGGAGAATTCACTCACTGTCCTTCCAGGTCCCTGGAAACAAGGACTTTGACAGTGAAAGAAACTGACACACTCTCCCTACCTACAGTTTTCTGTCCCTAGAAAAAATGTTTTTTTTAAGCACAATTTAGCACAAGGAGCATTCACTCACTGTCCTTCCAGGTCCCTGGAAACAAGGACTTTGACAGTGAAAGAAACTGACACACTCTCCCTACCTACAGTTTTCTGTCCCTAGAAAAAATGTTTTTTTTAAGCACAATTTAGCACAAGGACAATTCACTCACTGTCCTTCCAGGTCCCTGGAAACAAGGACTTTGACAGTGAAAGAAACTGACACACTCTCCCTACCTACAGTTTTCTGTCCCTAGAAAAAATGTTTTTTTTAAGCACAATTTAGCACAAGGACAATTCACTCACTGTCCTTCCAGGTCCCTGGAAACAAGGACTTTGACAGTGAAAGAAACTGACACACTCTCCCTACCTACAGTTTTCTGTCCCTAGAAAAAATGTTTTTTTTAAGCACAATTTAGCACAAGGAGAATTCACTCACTGTCCTTCCAGGTCCCTGGAAACAAGGACTTTGACAGTGAAAGAAACTGACACACTCTCCCTACCTACAATTTTCTGTCCCTAGAAAAAATGTTTTTTTTAAGCACAATTTAGCACAAGGAGAATTCACTCACTGTCCTTCCAGGTCCCTGGAAACAAGGACTTTGACAGTGAAAGAAACTGACACACTCTCCCTACCTACAGTTTTCTGTCCCTAGAAAAAATGTTTTTTTTAAGCACAATTTAGCACAAGGACAATTCACTCACTGTCCTTCCAGGTCCCTGGAAACAAGGACTTTGACAGTGAAAGAAACTGACACACTCTCCCTACCTACAGTTTTCTGTCCCTAGAAAAAATGTTTTTTTTAAGCACAATTTAGCACAAGGACAATTCACTCACTGTCCTTCCAGGTCCCTGGAAACAAGGACTTTGACAGTGAAAGAAACTGACACACTCTCCCTACCTACAGTTTTCTGTCCCTAGAAAAAATGTTTTTTTTAAGCACAATTTAGCACAAGGACAATTCACTCACTGTCCTTCCAGGTCCCTGGAAACAAGGACTTTGACAGTGAAAGAAACTGACACACTCTCCCTACCTACAGTTTTCTGTCCCTAGAAAAAATGTTTTTTTTAAGCACAATTTAGCACAAGGACAATTCACTCACTGTCCTTCCAGGTCCCTGGAAACAAGGACTTTGACAGTGAAAGAAACTGACACACTCTCCCTACCTACAGTTTTCTGTCCCTAGAAAAAATGTTTTTTTTAAGCACAATTTAGCACAAGGACAATTCACTCACCGTCCTTCCAGGTCCCTGGAAACAAGGACTTTGACAGTGAAAGAAACTGACACACTCTCCCTACCTACAGTTTTCTGTCCCTAGAAAAAATGTTTTTTTTAAGCACAATTTAGCACAAGGACAATTCACTCACTGTCCTTCCAGGTCCCTGGAAACAAGGACTTTGACAGTGAAAGAAACTGACACACTCTCCCTACCTACAGTTTTCTGTCCCTAGAAAAAATGTTTTTTTTAAGCACAATTTAGCACAAGGAGAATTCACTCACTGTCCTTCCAGGTCCCTGGAAACAAGGACTTTGACAGTGAAAGAAACTGACACACTCTCCCTACCTACAGTTTTCTGTCCCTAGAAAAAATGTTTTTTTTAAGCACAATATAGCACAAGCACAAAACACACTGACACTCTCCCTACCTATCCTTCTCTTTCCCTAAACTAAAGGAATCCAGGTTAAGCAAGAAAGAAATAAAAGTCACTGTCCCTGCCTATGCTGCTCTATCCCTGCTCCGGAACACACTACACTAGGCCGCCGTGCTGGCGGCCTTTTATAGTGTGGGGCGTGTACTAAACACCCTCAGCAATAATTGGCCACAGGCATCCTGCCTGTGGCCAATCATTGCTCTCCTCGCTGCCGGCGCTGTGATTGGCCAAGCATGCGGGGTCACAGTGCATGCTTGGCCAATCACAGCGCCTGGATGACACTGCGATGGCGTAGTGCATTGTGGGCCGTTCGCGTCACTCGAATTTGGCGCGAACGGCCCAAATCGTTCGATCTTCGTCGAACGATCGAACAGCCGATGTTCGAGTCGAACGTATGTTCGACTCGAACACGAAGCTCATCCCTAGTTCAGAGTTGCATCAAATTCTGATTGGCTAGACCTGAAGCCTCTTTAATCAGTTCCGACATTAGCATTTCCAGGTCCTCTGGCTAGATGGTGCCCCAACGTCTGCTTAGGCTCTTTACAAAACAAAAGGATAATTTATCACCTGAAGACATCCAACAGTTTCCAAGAGACAGGAAAAAATAAGTCCTGTAATGCTGAGCCCATATCTCATCATGATATCACAAAATATATAAAGTACATGAAAACATATACATACATATATACATATATACATACATACACGTACACACACACACACACACATATATATATATCCAATGGGGCATGGTAATTGAAATAGAAAGCCCAGAATGGTTCCCTTGAAGCTCCATGATATAAATATGAATTTCAAATCCTCCACCACAGCAGAAACAGACTTTTTATGCTTTGGAGGGGATGTTATAGCAGAGGAGAAAATTTTACACGGACACAGAGCCCTTGGCCAGAGATCCGGAATTCATAGGTCTATTTTATTCCTTCCCCTGCAACGGCTACTCCAGTGAGATTGCAAATAGAGAATGGATTCTGATAGCTTGGGTGCTGTGGCCAGTGATCTAGTGGCCTGCCCTGTAGCTCTGATACGGGCACCCAACACCTAACTATGTGGTGGCAAGATTTACATTTAAGATTTTTACTGATTATTTTATAATTATTATAAAATGGCTTCTGAAACAAACCCTTGCTTTTATTGCTTTTTATGTTTAACCACTTAAGGACCGCCTCACGCTGATATACGTCGGCAGAATGGCACGGCTGGGCACATCAACGTACAGGTACGTTGCCCTTTAAGAGCCCAGCCGTGGGTCGCACGCACGCCGCCGGGGGCGGGCTCGCAACCCGATCCTGAGCTCCGTGACTGCGCCCGCGGGACCCGCGAACCCGATCGCCGCCGGTGTCCTGCGATCGGGTCACAGAGCTGAAGAACGGGGAGAGGTGAGTGTAAACAAACCTTTCCCCGTTCTTCTCTGTGGCATGTCAGTGATCGTCTGTTCCCTGTCATCGGAGCAGACGATCAGTGACGTGTAACGTGTAGCCACGCCCCCCTTCAGTAAGAATCACTTCTTAGGGTACACTTAACTCCTACAGCGCCACCTAGTGGTTAACCCCTTCACTGCCAGTGTCATTTTCACAGTAACCAGTGCATTTTTATAGCACTGATCGCTGTGAAAATGACAATGGTCCCAAAAATGTGTCAAAAGTGTTCGATGTGTCCGCCATAATGCCGCAGTCACGAAAAAAATCACTGATCGCCGCCATTACTAGTAAAAAAAAAATTTTTTATAAAAATGCCATAAAACTACCCGCTATTTTGTAAACGCTATAACTTTTGCCAAACCAATCAATAAACGCTGATTGCGATTTTTTTTTTTTACCAAAAATATGTAGAAGAATACTTATTGGCCTAAACTGAGGGAAAAAAACGTTTTTCTTATATATTTTTGGGGGATATTTATTATAGCAAAAAGTACATACACTTGGTTTCTGTGCCTGATCGCCTATACTGCAGTCTTTGAATTAGGTCTCACTGTTTAAAGGTCCATACACATGATCTGACTTTTTGACAACAACGGTCCGACGCACGTGTTTTATCGGACAACCTGACCGTGTGTATGCTCCATTGAAAAATAGTTTTCGGTTTTTCAACGGACAAATGTTCGCTGTGCATGCTCTCAAACTTTTCGGCAACAAATGTCCGATGGAGGATAATCCGATCGTGTGTACACAAGTCCATCGGACTAAAGTCCAAAGTACAAACACGCATGCTCAGAACTAATGCTAAACATCAACCAACAATAGCAGAAGTTGCCCAAAGGGTGGCGGTAAAGAGCTGAAAAAACACGTAATTTGGTGAAAGTTGGCTAAAAATGTTCTGACGTGTGTATGCAGAACAAGTTCACGGCCAACGCCCATTCGGACCAAAATCCACGGTAAAGTCCGTTGGAAGTCCGATCGTGTGTATGAGGCTTAACTGTGGACAGATAGCTGTACCTGTACTTCCAAAGAAATCCACAACCACTTATCGACTGGAGAGGGTTTTGGCAGACAACTCACCTGCCTCTTGCAGCTCAAAGGTATTTGTATAGTCTTGTCCATGATTCTGGGTACCTGCTTCCTTACATGCTTGAAGGACTTTTTCAAGTGATTGATCAGAAAAGACAACCAATGTACTATATATTTCGGAGAATCTGCAGGTACTGGAAGACATGAGATCGACAAGACTACCAAAGAGTTGGATCTTAGATTCAAAAGAGTCTTTTATAAGCCAAGCCTGGGCCATCATATTAATGGACAAAATCTTCCTAGTGTGGCCGGGAGAGGATTGTTTACACTTTCATGTCAGACTTTCTCATCCCTGGACTAGAAAGTGGCCCAGTGTTCCCGGGTACTACATTTAATGGACTAACGTTATGAATATTTTATATTTGCTGTATGCTGCTGCACAAAGTGTTATTGATTGATGGTACTTACATATTTCTACTCTTGGTTGCTTTACTGATATTCATTCTCATTATGCAATGTATAATATGGTATTGAGCCTTGAGATGCCAGATAACCAGCACAGACCTTTGGGGAATATGGACTATGGAATTCTTGGGCTGTAAGTAGATGTGCATTATTTATGCCACTATTGCCTTTAAGTTATGTTATTTTAATACTAAGTAAAAGAACCTGAAGGTGTGTTATTTTAGGAGGATGCCTAAATAGGGTGGAAGCAGGCAAGGAGGACCTGAGCATGGTTGGGTTGTAGGTGGCTGGATGGGTGTGACTCATAATAGGCTACACTGATGCTGGTGGACAGGATTCTGAATGTAAGGTACAAAGTGTAAACCTGGTTGAGCAGAAGTAGTGATGGTTAGGGAAAGAAGTCACCATCCTAGCAGGGAAGAATGAACCTGATGGATCTTGCTTCAGGTAAACTGGGCTCTATGTTTCATGGGCCCCAGGTGTTCAGCTGGACTTTTGGAGACCTAACCTAAAAAATACAAGGCCTTGTTACAGTAGAACTCCTCACAAGATAAGAGTTATTGTTAGCATGGACCAGGGAGATGGTGTTGTAGTCAAGGGTTTCCCATCCGTACACGTTAGCAGAAGGTTAGAGTATTTGTGGACTTTGAGACGGTTACAGTTTGATAAGGGTGGCTTCTGAATAGCCCTGTTTTTTTTTTTTTGCTGTGCAGAGTGTCCACTTTAAGCACTGTGCTCATCAAACTGGACCTGGCTATTGTTACAGTGTATTTTGGTTAGTGCGTATATGTACATCAAAAGCTGATATTTTGCTGTATACACATTTCCAGTTCCAGTAATCCTGCTATTCTGAAAAAAAGAATGCATGATGCAATCGTTAGCCCAGGTATAGCTACTAATAGTCCATAAACTTTACAAACACTTTCAAGATTATTGAATATGCAATTATTGCCATCTTTGTTATATGAATATAAATGTTAATATATGTTTTTTTCTGTTGTTGCTACAGCAATTAACTATGAGTTCTGAGAAGTTCTCAATTCCTGACCTGACCCAAGAGGAAAGAGGTAAAACAACCGTATTCTAAAGTGTGTTATTAATAATCTAGACTAGAGGGAAATACTAGGCTTGTGCAATTAGTTTCGTAACGAATCAAAATTTGTCAGAATTTAGCAACTTTCGGAAGCATTCGAATTTCCGAACAAAGCAATTACGAATAAAACCGAATCCGAAATAAATTATATCGCAAATAGCGAATGCCCGAATGTCTTTGGCATAATTTGTTACGAAAAAAGTTACGAATGTACGAATCCATACGAAGCACAATAACACTCACCCTGCTCTCTGCTTCTCCCTCACCGTACTGAACTCCTTCTCAAAATGGTGTACAGGGGCGGAGCCTATAGCCGCATGTAAAAAACGAAAGTAAAATACGAGATTTGGAATAACCGCTATGTATATAGAAAAGTACAAATCCATTCGAAGCACATTAGGCATAATAGGCAGCGTCGTTGTGAGAGAGACACGGAAAATTACGAATCAACGAACCCAAAAAAAGTTACGAAAGTAGGAGTTGTGTCCAGAATCAACGAAAAACAATGTACCCTACCGAAAGTACGAATTATAAATCAACTAAAAATAAGGCTTACATTAATACGAATCATTCAGATTCAACGAAAAATGACGCTTGCGAAAATACGAATTAGTCCGAACACAAAAAATCCCGTCTAGCAAAATTACGAACGATTACGAATCAACAGGACCGGAAAGAAACGAACCAAAACTAAGCAAATTTTTCCGTTGTGCACAAGTCTAGGAAATACAGCTATGGACCTCTGCTATGACTTTCCTGTGACCACCATATATGTAAACTCATTTATTTTATTTTCATTTAGGATAGAGTAGGGAAGGTTTAGACCCTTTGTCAAGTTTTTGTTGGTGTTTAAATCCTTCCCTACTCTATTTATAACTTAAAAAGATGTTAATCTTTACATATATTGAACTTTAATGCTACAGATATAAACCCTATAATGAAATATTCCCAAGATCAAACACAAAACCATGCCTGCTATCATGTTTGCCAAACAAGCCTCTTATTTTGGGAGATGGTGGGTAAGTGCAGTTGTGGGACAAGGTCCTCTGGCGCTCAAAATGAAGATACTACAGTACTTACCCCAGTTCAGAGTAGATTAAACATCCATATGTACAGTGCCTGCACAGTGCTTTTGTCTCTCTGGCAAAAAGTACTGAAATGACTTGCTGCTGTCCACCAATTCTAGGATTAAAGCGTTTGTTCCCCCAACACGGCCACATTGCGCAGCTGCTCACGCCTACACCTCTACCTCACTGAAGCACCCACATATGAGCGCTAATGCTGCGGAGTGCAACACAGCTACAGGTCAGCAAGAGACGATGCACAGCCACAGCATAGGTGGATCGCCCTGAACAGCCCAGTAATGACGTGGACACCCAGTCACAGATCTTGGGCTGCAATACTGAAATCAACCATTGGATCCCCAAGACCAACAACAAATATCAGATGATCCTATCTATATACAACTCTCATATGGCACTGAGAGTGCAGTGATGTGGAAGGATAATTCCTAGAGCAAAGGTGAATACGCCGCCCACAAAGCTACACCACCTATGTAGTGCTACACTACCTATCCAGCCTCCTGTATCTATTTATACAGATTATAACACACAGACCCGATTTGGCTCTCTAAGGCTCTGATGAAGAGGAAAACCCTTGAAACGCATTAGCCATCATTTGATCATCACTTGCGTGGATATCACTTTATAACAATCTATCAAGTGTTCAACTGTCAGGGAATCTAGTAGACCAGACTGTCTGACCGTACAAAGGAGACCAAAAACGCATGTAAATGAAAGAAAAAGGTGTTTATTAAAAAGGTGACAAACAAGTGAAAACAACCAGTGCACAACCAACAACAAATAGTATATACAAATAAAGGGGAGATACCGTAATCGTAAACAAGCCAGGCCGAGGTCATACACAAAGGGATATCAGCAGATGGGTATGGATGGGAGAACAACAGGACAGGGAGAGGATGGATGGACAGGCTGCAGGGCAGAGAACAAAGGCAAACAGGTAACAGGAGGGGCAGGTCCAGGATGGGCTCGGGATAGGGATCAGAACGGATCAGGTTGGGTCGGGTCGGATCAGATCAGATGCAGGGTCGGTTCAGGATGAGAGAAATACCAAGGCGAGCATGTGAGGGCTCGCCGGGTATTTATAGGACTGCAGTGATTGTCCTCATGTGAAAGCTGAGTGGAGGAAGTGCTGCCTGCCCCACACTGCCGGAATACACCCGCTGGTGGACGCCGGTACTACGGCCCATGGATCAGACAGTACCACCAGCAGGTGAGATCCTCCACCATAGATACTGGTTGCAAGGAGACACCTGCTGGTGGACACTAGTACTGCAATCCATAGGACCAACAGCGCCACCAGCGGGTGAACCCTTTCCTGACATCAACATTGCTTTTTTTTTCATATGTGCAAATAAGTAGTATTTCTCTGTAGATACCTATTTTTTTTTTATAATAAACTCCTTTTTAATGATTCATGCATTAGGCCAGACGCCTTCCTTTTTCCTTTATATATGTAATGGGGATGTACACTGACCACAAATGTAATAGGAGCATTCACAGTAACCACCAATGTAGGGAGGGATTTACAAATGTGCTGCCCTTTAGCAGATACACAGCAGTGAAATTAATTGTTAATGACACCCTCACGCATCTGCTGATATGTGCATTTGTACATGCACCAAAATGTACGGTACTGTGGCACAGTGTGATTTTTAAAAAGGGTTAGGGACTCTTTCCCGCATTTCCAGTACATAGAGCAGCTCACTGAAATTAATAGGCTACCCCACACGTGACCTACATCTTTATCCACCCTGTCAGTACACCTTTGCACCCCAAACCTCCCCCATCTTTTACACTCCAAACCCCCCCTAACTCTACCTGCCTCCTCTTCTCATCTTTGCACCCACCTTATCTCTATACATCCTCTACTTGCTCGCCTGTGCACCCCAAACTGTCATTTCTTCTCTGTCTACCTCTGCACACCCCACACCCTCCAATTTGCTTACCTTTGCAGAACCGGGTAATGGTAGGCTTAATGAGCACAGTTGCAGGCAGGACTTTCAAACATGCACCTTTTTTTTCCCAGTGGGCAGCATTCAGCAGAGGTGATGGTGAATATGACCTTATGGGGACATGATATACATATGAATGCCGCCTCTAGTTATATATCAATGCCGCCAGTCTGCCGCTATTTACATATTAATGCCGACGCTATTTATATATCAATGCCGCTGGTCCGCCGCCATTTACATATCAATGCCGGTTATTTACATGTAAACACAGGTGAGTCATCCGTACATGGCAATAGGGCAGAGATGGGGAGAATTAGTAGCAGCACTTCACACTGAGATATTGGGACACAGCACGGGACTACAACTTCAAGGGACAAGAGAATTAAAACCGGGATAAATGGCAAGTATGAGGCAGCTGCTTTGGGCCCCACAACAATGATGGGGCCCTGGGCAGCTGCCCCTTTTGTCCTGCCTTAAAGATGGCCCTGAGTAAGGGGTACTAGGGACAGTCTGTCAATATACAGTGCCTTGAAAAAGTATTGATACCCCTTGAAATTATCCACAGTTTGTCATGGCACAACCAAAAACTTAAATATATTTCATTGGGATTTTATGTGATAGACCAACACAAAGTGGAACATAATTGTGAAGTAGAAGGAAAATGATAAATGGTTTTCAATTTTTTCTTACAAATAAATATCTGAAAAGTGTGGTGTGCGTTTGTATTCAGCTCCCCTTTACTCTGATACCCCTAGCTAAAATCTAGTGGAACCAATTGTCTTCAGAAGTCACCTAATTAGTAAATAGAGTCCACCTGTGTGTAATTTAATCTCAGTATAAATACAGCTATTCTGTGAAGCCCTCAAAAGTTTTTAAGAGAACCTTAGTGAACAAACAGCATCTTGAAGGCCAAGGAACACACCAGACAGGTCAGGTAATTGCAGTGAAAGGTGGTTCTACAAAGTATTAATTCAGAGGGGCTGAATACAAATGCACGCCACACTTTTCAGATATTTATACAGCATGTAAAAAATTTGGAAAACCATTTATCATTTTCCTTTCACTTCACACTTATGTGCCACTTTGTGTTGGTCTATCACATAAAATCCCAATAAAATACATTTACATTTTTGGTTTTAACATGACAAAGTTTGGAAAATTTAAGGGGTATGAGTACTTTTTCAAGGCACTGTACATTAGTGATCATTCAGATTCAATGCTCCTTGCATTGGTAGTTAATGGGAAGACCCCCCCTCTTACAGATAGTTAAAAGGATCATTGTTTTCAGTGGTTACTTATCTGAAGCCTCGTACACACGGCCGAGATTCTCGTTGAAAAAAACATGTAGTTTTTTTCGACGAGATTCTTGGACAAGAAACTTGTCCCGGTCGAGTGTACACACGCTCGTTTCAAAGAACCCGCGGTTCTTTGAATGGAGCGTACGCGGTGACGTCATCGACTACGACGAGCATGCGCTCGTCACATTCGATGCCGTCGCCGCCATCTTGGTATACCCTACGTATGCCTAGGAAGCTACCGCGCATGCGTCAAATTGATTTCGAACATGCGCGGGCTTCCGGGAGGACAGGTAAGTGTACACACACTCACTTTTCTCGTCGAGAAACATGCCGAGGAGAATCTCGACGAGAAAATAGAGAGCAGGTTCTCTATTTTCTCGTCGAGGTTTCTTGTCGCTTTTCTCGACGAGAAACCCGATAGCCGCGTACACACGACCGATTTACTCGGCAAGACCTCTCTGCCAGCAAGTTTCTTGCTGGTTCTTGCCGAGAAAATCGGTCGTGTGTACGAGGCCTGAGAGGCAAAAATTGCTCAAGAAATTCCAAGTAATCTCTAGAGGAACCCTAGGATTCCATGGACCCATTGTTAATAAAAGCTGCTTTGCAGGATGTATTCCCTCCATCTATTTGCCCACCCGGTGCTACTGTTCTCCATTCTGCTGTTAGAGGGGGGCACCATCTAAAAGCGGAGAAGCTGATGTGGAGGAGGGGCAGCTGCATGATTTTACTCTGATGGGCATATGGATGAAGAGAGTGGATCCTGTATAGGGCCAGTCTGGTCAAGTCTCTGGTTAACATAACATGGGCTGAGTCTGGCCTCTTATGATTTGGAGGTCATACTGTCTGGTAATCTGCTCATTTTAATAGTTGGTTGAGGTTCTGCTCACTATATGGTGCAACATGAAGGACACACTGAAGGTTTAATTAAGGTTTAACCAATTTTTAACCCCACTGTGGTTTACCATTTACTATCTTGTATCTACACTCACCGGGCACTTTCTTAGATACACCTTTTCAATTGCTTGGCAGCACAAATTGCTAATCAGCCAATCACATGGCAGCAATATATTTAGGCATCTTGACGTGGTGAAGATGCTAAATCAATAAATATATAAATAAATAAATGTGATTTCCACATACAAAAACTGCTATGGTACAAATTTACTGACAGTGTGCAAAATGATCGAATAAAGTACAAAAAACGTCCAAACATAAAGTGCAAGTGCTTTGTGTTCCACACAGTATCCTTATTCGATCCAATGCATGGCATGACAGTCTATTATATATAAATTGGAAACTTGGTGTCTTCACACTGTGTGCAGAGACAATCTTAGTGCTGCCCTCCACCAGATGTACCCTCACCTTATGGGCTTATTAAAAGCACCTGTGATACAAATAAATCCACTGAGATGTTCCTCCTGTGGTTCTTCCTTCCTATGGTTAAATCAGTAGCTCAGATGCCCGATCAGCATATGGAGTACTCCTTCCTGATGGTAGCCAGTGACCTCCACTCACATTAACCACATAAAAAGCAACAGAAGCTTGCAATAGTGTATTCTTGTTTAAAATATTTATTCCAAAAATCACACCACATATATTTACTCACATTTCTTTAAAATAAGACAAGCCTTGGTACAATCATATGCTCTAAGGCAATGGTATCACATAGAAACCAGCTCTGCAGCCCCCGTCAGCGGTGTTCGATTTCTGTCCGTAGCACTGGAAGCCTTTGCCTAAGCACTTCCTTGTTCCTCATATGTCAGCCCCTCAGGCTCCTCCTCCTACTGGTTTCGTCTCTATCTCGTGACTTCCTCAGGGACTTTATTAGATCAATTTGCACACTGTTATTTAATTTGTACCATGGCAGTTTCTGTATGTGGAAATCACATTTATTTATTTATATATTTATTGATTTAGCGCTGCACTATTTGTTTTTTTGCATTTGTGTTGTCACATTAGTAGGAAGTGTGGGGAGTGTTGGTAGCTTTATTTGTTAATTATAGCAGCTCACAAGGTTTTTACACTTATTCACGTGAAGTTCAAACCGAGCCACAGAATGGGGAAGAAAGGGGATTTAAGTGACTTTGAACATGGCATGGTTGTTGGTGCCAGATGGCTGGTCTGAGTATTTAATAAACTGCTGATTTACTGGGATTTTCACGCACAACCATCTCTAGGATTTACAGAGAATGGTCCGCAAAGAGAAAATATCCAGTGAGCGGCAGTTGTGTGGACAAAAATGCCTTGTTGATGCCAGAGGTCAAAGGAGAATGGGCAGAAATTATAGAAAGGCAACAGTAACTCAAAAAAACACTCATTACAACCAAGGTATGCGGAATACCATCCCTGAATGTAAAACACATTGAACCTTGAAGCAGATGGTCTACAGCAGCAGAAGACCACATCGGGTACACCTCCTGTCAGAACAGGAAACTGAGGCTACGATTTGCACAGGCTCACCAAATTTGGACAATAGAACATTGGAAAAACATTGCCTGGTCTGATGAGTCTCGATTTCAGCTGCAAAATTCAGATGGTGGGGTCAGAATTTGGCGTAAACAGCATGAAAAACATGGATCCATCCTGTCTTGTATCAACAGTTCAGGCTGGTGGTCTAATAGTTTGGTAATATTTTCTTGCCACACGTTGGGCCCCTGAAAACCAATTGAGAATTGTTTAAATGCCACGGCCTACCTGAGTATTGTTGCTGACCATGTCCATCCCTTTATGACTACAGTGTACAAATCTTCTGGTGGCTCCTTCCAGCAGGATAATGCACCAAGTCACAAAGCTCAAATCATCTCACTACTGGTTTCCTAAACATAACAATGAGTTCCCTATACTCCAATGGCCTCCACAGTCACCAGATCTCAATCCAATAGAGCACCTTTGGGATGTGGTAGAATGGGAGATTCGCATCATGGATGTGCATCCGACAAATCTGCAGCAACTGCGTGATGCTATCATGTCACTATGGACCAAAATCTCTGATGAATGTTTCCAACCCCTTGTTGAATCTATGCCACAAGGAATTAAGGCAGTTTTGAAGGCAAAAGGGGGTCCAACCCGGTACTAGCAAGGTGTACCTAATAAAGTGGCTGGTGACTGTATGTTGTGTATGCCATTTAACCACTTGCCGACCTGCTCACGTACATTTACTGCAGCAGGTCGGCTCTCCTGCGCGAACCAACGTACCTGTATGTCGGTCCGTGCAAGAAGGATAGCAGGCACACACGCTGTGGAAGCGTGCCCCCGGGTCCCGCACACTCTATGTCCGCTGGCGACCCACGAACGCTGTGTACAGAGGCAGAACGGGGAACTGCCTATGTAAACAAGGCGATTCCCCGTTCTGCCTAATGACATGTCAGCGATCTTCTGTTCCCAGTGATCTCTGTCATGTCCCAGTGAGCCCATCCCCCCTACAGTTAGAACACACCCAGGGAACACAGTTAACCCCTTGACCGCCCCCTAGTGTTAACCCCTTCCCTGCCAGTGTAATTTTTACATTGATTACATTGATCGGTTCCTTTTTTATAACACTGATCAATGTAATAATGTTACTGGTCCCCAAAAAGTGTCATTTGGGGTCAGATTTGTCCGCTGCAATGTCGCAGTCCCGCTAAAAATCGCAGATCATTACCAGTAAAAACAATTTTAAAAAAGTTCCTAAATCTATCCCGTAGTTTGTAGACATGATAACTTTTGCACAAACCAATCAATATACGCCTATTGTGATTTATTTTACCAGAAATATATGGAAGAATATATATCGGCCTAAACTGATGAATAAATTAGTTGTAGCGGGGTGTTCAATTTAAGGGAGTGTCTGAGTGGTAGTTGGGCTCAGACACATTATTGTTAGGGTTAATGGACCATTTCTGTGCCATGGGAGCTAGTATTGGTGTACAGTTCCCTGGGGCCTACAGGTGGCGCTGTCGCCATAAGTCCGGGTTGAACCACAGTACAAGGCTGTGCCTTTTCTTGTCCCCTCTCGGCAGCAGTACGGCGGGGCGGGGAACCTGCTGTGCCTGTCGGGAGAGGGTATAAAAGGGGCGGCCATCTTCCATGCAGGGTTTGTCCCCGCCCAGGCACCTTCAGCCTGGGTGTGTGTGTGGGTCGTCTCCGAGTGCCCTAGGCCCGGAGGCCTGGTTCCTGTTCCATCCCAGACACCTTCAGTCTGGGATGAGGTACTATTTTGAACGCCCGAGGTCCAGCAACCTTTGGCTGGGGTCCGCTAGGGATCGAGAGCTCCCAGGGTGCTGCCTTGCAAGGGGACCCGTATCTGAGATGAGGAGGCCAGGGAGGTAACCCTTTCCGAAGACCCAGCGCAGAGTCGTGGTGATGGTGAGGGCCTTTGGTAACTCTCCGGAGGGATGGTTTTCTACTTGACATGGGCCAAATACTTTGAGAAGGTAGTTCTCCCAGTCAGTGACAGTGACTTTTATTCACCAGGACTGTGGCAGAGACCAACCTCACTGTCTGTGGCTGAGATCGTGCGCCAAAACTGTTTGTGAAGCCTAAACAGTCAAAGAACCTGATTCAAGTTTGTGCCTGGACCTCCTCCCACCTAAGCTGTCCTGTGTCTTGTTCCAACCTGTCTGCTGTCAAAGAGGCATATTTATTATCCGTGTGAAATAAATATAGAAGTTGGACTTTCAGTTGGTGTGGACAGTTAAATTACTGGGGAAACATAAGGACTTGCATCTACCTAAGGTAGAGGTGAGAATCGTCCTTGGGAGGATTCAACTCCAGCCGCAGGCAGGCCCGAAACTAACACCGCTCAACCTCCTCACACAGGAGGGTACGGGCTTGTGGTGCGGTGTGCCTCTCCCCTCCCTGCGAGGAGCCGAAACTAAAAGGCAGGTAGGGGGAGAGGTGAGGGCGCTACATAGTTTTTTTTATATTTTTTGGGGGGATATGTATTATAGCAGAAAGTAAAACACATTTTTACTTTTTTTTTCACAATTGTTGGTCACCACAGAGGTGATCAAATACCACCAAAAGAAAGCTCTATTTGTGGGCAAAAAAGAACATTAATTTTGTTTGGGTACAGCGTCGCACGACCACGCAATTGTCAGTTAAAGTGATGCAGTGCCGTATCGCAAAAAATGGCCTGGTCATTAAGGGGGCAAATTCCTCCGGGGCTGAAGTGGTTAAGTGTGATGCTTTATTTTTCCATTATATGGGAAAGGGCAGCTTTATTTATTTTTAAACATCTGTAACCGTTCACAGTTCCCTCTCAGGGTTCATTTCCATAGTTCTGGTTTGCCCGGGTTTTAAACAGGTACAGGTTTTGTATGGAATGTTTTGCTTAATTCTGTGCATTAAGAATGAAATTTTTGGGATAATAACGTGTTAATTGTAAGGTGACAGGTGCTGTACGACCTTTTTATATCTTTTGTAATTACATTTATGCATTGCTTTTTGGCACCCATCTCAAGTTTAGCTTCACAATATCTTTAGATATTTCTTTTGAGTAGTTTTAGTTCCTGAGAAATAATTATTTATTTTTAGTCAATAGTACCTTGTTAAGGCTGGCCATACATGGTCGAATTTTGAAAGAATTTTCTTTTGAACATCCGAAATTTCATGCGTTTTGGTGCCACCAATGATTTAAAAATTCGACCCACCAAGCCTTCAATTTCACCTCCTGTTGCTACAGAAAAAAAAATTGTGGCTGGGAATCTTCTTTTCTTTCCGGGAATTTTTTTTTTCTTGTACATGCGCATTTCTTTTTCGATTAAATTTCTCACACGATTCTCCCATCATTGATTAGAAAATTGTTTGTTTTAAAAAAAAATTCCAACATGTCCGATTACTCAAATTCGATGTCCGCACGGAAATTGGCTGTTGCTGCAACCCAGTAATTGGTACCAAATACGCACAAAAATTCTTTGATAAGAGTTTCGAAAGAAAATTGTTTAGAAATTCGACCCATGTATGGCCTGCCTAATTTGTTACATTTACACCAGTTTCCTGGTAGTCTCTTATGTGATGGCGCCACCTTGTGTACAATTTAGTGATTGTTGGAACAGCTGTGCAGTCATTTAGGCAGAATTCTTATATTCCAGGTACCACTAAACAGGTTGCATCTACAGCAGCTATTAAACCCCGTATAACAAGACATAATGATGACACAGACATTTCAATGGATGCTAAAGGTATACATTTGTAACCAAATAATTAAGTAGCATTATTTTCTTAATTCATTATATGCTCATTACATAGAACAATTATCATTGTTATTGTTCCTGCTATTTTGCATACTATGGGGTTGATTTACTAAATCTTGAGAGTGCAAAATCTGGTGAAGCTCTACATAGACACCAATCAACTTTCAGTTTTTTTCTATCAAAGCTTAAAGCGGGATTTAAAAAAAAAAAAAAGTCAGCAGCTACTAACACTGTAGCTGCTGACTTTTAATAAGGACACTTACCTGTCCTACTCGCCTGCGATGTCGGGCCCCCGACGGCGATCGCTCGGTCCTGGCAGGTCCCGGCGCCTCCATCCTGACTAAGGGAAACAGGCAGTGAAGCCTTACGGCTTCACTGCCCGTTTCCTACTGCGCATGCGTGACTCGCACGGCGCTTTGTGAATGTGCGGCTGCCTCCTGGGATACACAAAGTTCCCAGAAGGCAGCGCGCCCCATTCACAAGAAGAATCCGAGTGTAGGACGAGGAAGAAGATCCACCGCGGAGGATGAAGAGGCAGATTAGGGACTTCCGCATAGCAACCGCTATTTCTGGTAAAAAAAAAAAATTCATTTTTATTTATTTCTCGATTTTTGGTGAAAATGTTTTTTTCAGGGTGGAACTCCACTTTAAGAAGGATTTCTGGCCCACCACCCCAAAAAATAAATAAAAGTCAGCAACTACAAATACTGTAGCTGCTGACTTTTACAATTAGTGCACCTAAGACCCCTTTCACACTGGAGCGGTTTGCAGGCGCTATTGCGATAAAAATAGCGCCTGCAAACCGACCCTAAACAGCGGCTGCTGTTTCTCCAGTGTGAAAGCCCGAGGGCTTTCACACTGGAGCGGTGCGCTAGCAGGACCGTTTCAAAAGTCCTGCTAGCAGCATCTTTGGAGCGGTGAGAGGAGTGGTATGTTTACTGCTTCTCCACCGCTCCTTCTCATTGAAAGCAATGGGAAACCGCAGCTATACCGCCGGCAATGTGCCTCTGCGCCTCTTGTTCTTACATTCTCTAGGTTGTTGTCAGTCGATTCTATAGGAAGTTATCATTGGTAGTCTTGCCCTGGACATGGGAAATGCATGTCTTAAGATGTTAAGGGGCACTGCTACACACAAAATAAATAATTAGCAGCCATTTTTCTGTTGGATGACTCCAAGAACAGACCAAACCCTGATAATTTTCAGGTACCCTGGCCTAATTAATAAACTTTAAGTCAGACTTTTTTTTATTTCAACAACATAGGGTAAATAATTGTACGCAATACCTTATGTTTCTTTTAACATATATTGTTTTCAGTAATTAAAACTGAGAAGCGAGGAAGATGGAGAAAATTGAAAGATGGTATGTTTATGTCTGCAGAGACGCATTGCGGGCGGTATTAACCCTTTTTCGGCCGCTAGCGGGGGTAAAACCTCACCGCTAGCGGCCTAATACCACCGCAATTCTGACGGTATAGCGCCGCTAAAAATAGCGGCGCTATCCCGCCAGCGCTCCTCCCGCCCCAGTGTGAAAGGGGCCTAAGTGTCCAGGCATCCAGCCGTGTCCTCTCCCGAGTCAATTCTTGAATCGGATCTCTGGTGCTGGCACCACTATCTTGGCTAAGGGAAACCAGCAGTGAAGCCATGCAGCTTCACAGCCGGTTTACTACTGTGCATGGGCGAATTGCACTGCACTATGTGAATGGGCCGGCTGCAGCGGGAAGGAGGGGGGCCGAACTTCCGGCTCACTTCGCCACAGTGAAGTGAGCCAGAAGTGGGAGCTGGTACCTGTCAAAACCAGGTACCCGCTCCCCCCCTCCCCCCCAAAAGGTGCCAAATGTGGCAGCGGAGGGGGGCGGGGGAGGCAGACAAGCGTAGCTTCCCCTTTTGGGTGGAGCTCCGGTTTAATTGAACAAGCCTAAGTTAGAAGCTAATTGGCTACCCTGCACAGCTGCACCAGATTTTGCACTGTCCATTTTTAGTAAATCAAACCTTATGCCTCCTTTATTTAATGATTTAATTAAAGCTGGCCATACACCATACAATTTTCTTATTCAATTTCCTTTAGGTTTACCTTCAACTGTGTAGTAGAGGGGCCTGCCTGATTAAACACAAATTGAAAGTGTTTAGATTTGACCTCATATTATATGGTTTTGGTAAATCCAAAGGAAATCTATAGAAGAAAATTGTATAAGGTATGGCCAGCCTATGATTCATACTAGACGAATCCATAGCAACAAATAATGTTTAAAGACTGGTTGCTATGGAATACTGGTTGTGGGGGTTTCTCCCTGTTTTTTTGTGGTGACCAGTAATGTTCTCTCTGTAAACCTAGATGTGTTGTTTTAACAGAAAAAAAATGGTTGGAAAAGACATATAAACATAATGATGACGATGACCAGCCCCCTCCCTATGATACAGGTGATATTTATTGGACTTCTATTTGCAACCGTTGCATCAATTTTTTTACTATTTTACTTTTTTGAAATGTTATATAACTTTTTAACTTTTAATTTGACTTTCTTGTTATCCTTCAAATAGTGATTTGGTGTTCCTGAAACAAAATTCAACTTAGCTAAGGCAATTTTTGAATACTCACAAATATCTGCTGTTATCTGATTAGGTCCTCTTTTCCCTGTGAACCAGTAAAGGAGCCCTGTGGCCCCCTACGCTCCTGGTGCCCATGGTCCAGGAACATCAACTCCAACTCACTTATATTCTGACTATATGGTTGAGATAAGAAAGAAAAGTCCTGGACGGCCGCACACCATTGAAGGCATCTTTATTTATATCTTGAATGCCAAAAAAACTCCAGTACAGTCACTTCATATTTCAGGAAGGCAGGGAAAAACAGCTGACGCGTTTCACACCATATGTTGGTGCTTAGTCATAGCATGCTTTGTTGTCATTTAAGATATTAATAAAGATGCCTTCAACGGTGTCCGACCGTCCAGGACTTTTCTTTCTTCTCTCCTATTTGTTGCAGAGCCAGCACCTGAAACTTTTCGATAGGGCGTGTGCTTCAGAGGTTTTGGGCTTTGAGCGGCAATCCTTCTCTATATGGTTGAGATAACCAATTAAGATCCCTTTTATTTGGAGTTTTTTTTTTTTTTAACAGTAAAGGGAGTTCGTCTTTAATTTATGATACCATGATGAAATTATGTTGTTTACCCAATAAGGGTGCTACTTCCCTTTTTGGAAAATTGATGTGATATTCAACAGCAGGAGCAAACCTTGCTCTTACATTCTCTAGGTTGTTGTTGTCAGCCGATTTTATAGGAAATTTCCATTGGTAGTCTTGCCCTGGACATGGGAGATGCATGTCTTAGGATGTTAAGGGGCACTGCTACACACAAAATAAATAATTAGCAGCCATTTTTCTGTTGGATGACTCCAAGAACAGACCAAACCCTGTGAATTTTCAGGTACCCTGGCCTAATTAATAAACTTTTAAGCCCTGTACACACAGTCGGATTTCCTATGGATATTTCCATCGGAAATCCGATGAAGCTGACTTCCATCAGTCTTGCCTACACACCATCAGTCAAAAATCCGACGTAAAACACTCCGACGAGCCGAGAAAAATGAAGTTCAATGCTTCTGAGCATGTGTCGACTTGATTCTGAGCATGCGTGGGTTTTTTCTCCGATGGAGTTCCACACAGACGATCGGATTTTGCTATCGTTTTTTTTTCCCATCGGATAAATTTAAAACATGTTCTATTTTTTCACACCGATGGAAAAAAGACCGATGATGCCCATACACGATCGGTTTGTCCGATGAAAACAGTCCATCGGACTGTTTTCATCGGTAAAACCGATTGTGTGTACATGGCTTAAGTCAGACTTTTTTTTATTTCAACAACATAAGTTAAATAATTGTACGCAATACCTTATAATTATGTTTCTTTTAACATATATTGTTTTCAGTAATTAAAACTGAGAAGCGAGGAAGATGGAGAAAATTGAAAGATGGTATGTTGTTTATATGTAAAGCATACATTTATGGAATATCAGACATTTGTGGGATAGACTAAATTTCATTCTAGTGGATGTCTGGTTTTGTGTAAAAGTGACTTTGGCTTTCACCTAGTCACAAACTTTAGATGGTACGGGAGATTTAAAGCGGTAGTAAATCGCAGCAATAAAAAAAATTGGGCCCCAGGCAATTTAAGTCATAATGTGCTAGTATGCACCGCATACTAGCACACTAAGACAGACTTACCGTATTTTCCGCTCCATAAGACGCACTTTTTCCCACCAAAAAATGGGGGAATATGTCTCTGCGTCTTATGAAGTGAATAATGACCAAGCATGGATCCATCCTGCCTTGTATCAACAGTTCAGGCTGGTGGTGGTGTAATGGTGTGGGGGATATTTTATTGCCACACTTTGGGCCCCGTAGTACCAATTGAGAATCGTTTAAAATTGTTTAACCACTTCAATACCGGGCATTTTCATCCCCTTCCTGCCCAGACCAATTTTTAGTTTTCAGCGCTGTCGCAATTTGAATGACAATTGCGCGGTCATGCAACACTGTACCCCTAATCAAAGCTTTATGTTTTTTTTCCCCACAAATAGAGCTTTCGTTTGGTGGTATTTGATCACCTCTGTGGTTTTTATTTTTTGCGCTATAAACAAAAGAAGAGCGACAATTTTGGAAAAAAAACACTATCTTTTACTTTTTGATTTAATAAATATCACAATTTAATAAATTTTTCCTCAGTTTAGGCCGATATGTATTCTTCTACATATTTTTGGTAAAAAAAAAAATCGCAATAAGCGTATTTGATTGGTTTGCACAAAAGTTATAGCAGCTACAAAATAGGGGATAGTTTTATGGCATTTTTTATTTTTTTACTAGCAATGGCGGCGATCTGCGATTTTTATTGTGACCGTGACATTGCGGTGGACATATCGGACACTTTTGACATGTTTTTGGCCCATTCACATTTATACAGCGATTGGTGCTATAAAACTGCACTGATGTGTACTGTGTAAATGTGACTGGCAGGGAAGGGGTTAACACTAGGGGGCGATCAAGGGGTTAAATATGTTCCCTGGGAGTGATTCTAACTGTAGGGGGAGGGGACTCACAAGGGGAGGAGACCAATCGGTGTTCCTCTGTACTGGGAACACACATCGGTCTCCTCACCTCTGACAAGACATGGATCTGTGTGTTTACACACACAGATCCATGGTCCTGCCGTGATTGCGGGCAATCGCGGGTGCCCGGCGGACAACGCGGCCCTTGACGGCCGGGAAACCCAGGACGTCATATGATGTCCGCCCGGAGGGACGAAAGGTTCCTGCAGACGTCATATGACTATACCCTGGGCAGCAAGTGGTTAAACACCACGGCCTACCTGAGTGATGTTGCTGATCATGTCCATCCCTTTATGACTACAGTGTACCCACCTTCTGATGACCACTTCCAGCAGGATAATGCACCATGTCACAAAGCTCAAATCATCTTACCACTTGTTTCTTGAACATGACAATGAGGTCATTGTACTCCAATGGCCTTCACAGTCACCAGATCTCAATTCAATAGAGCACCTTTGGGATGTGGTGGAACGGGAGATTCGCATCATGGATGTGCATCCGACAAATCTGCAGCAACTGCGTGATGCTATCATGTCAATATGGACCAAAATCTCTGATAAATGTTTCCAACACCTTGTTGAATCTATGCCACAAAGAATTAAGGCAGTTTTGAAGGCAAAAGGGGGTCCAAATCGGTACTAGCAAGGTGTACCTAATAAAGTGGCTGGTGACTGTATGTTGTGTATGCCATTTAACCACTTGCCGACCTGCTCACGTACATTTACTGCGGCAGGTCGGCTCTCCTGCGCGAACCAACGTACCTGTACGTCGGTCTGTGCAAGAAGGATAGCGAGCGCGCGCTGTGGGAGTGTGTGCCCCCCGGGTTCCGTGGACTCTATGTCCGCCGGCGACCCGCGATCGCTGTGTACAGAGGCAGAACGGGGAACTGCCTATGTAAACAAGGCGATTCCCCGTTCTGCCTAATGACATGTCAGCGATCTTCTGTTCCCAGTGATCTCTGTCATGTCCCAGTGAGCCCATCCCCCCTACAGTTAGAACACACCCAGGGAACACAGTTAACCCCTTGATCGTCCCCTAGCGTTGACCCCTTCCCTGCCAGTGTAATTTTTACATTGATCAGTGTGTTTTTATAGCACTGATCAATTTACTGTCACTGGTCCCCAAAAAGTGTAATTTGGGGTCAGATTTGTCCACCGCAATGTCGCAGTCCTGCTAAAAATCGCAGATCACCGCCATTACCAATAAAAACAATTAAAAAAAAAGTTCCTAAATCTATCCCGTAGTTTGTAGACGCGATAACTTTTGTGCAAACCAATCAATATACACCTATTGTGATTTTTTTCTACCAAAAATATGTGAAAGAATATATATCGGCCTAAACTGATGAATTTGTTTTTATTTTTGAAATAGCGTATTTATCGGTGTATAAAACGCACAGGCGTATAACACGCACCCTAACTTTAAGAGGGAAGTTTCAGAAAAAAACTTTCCACAGCCCCCTGCGTATAACACACAGGCACAGTTTACCCTCTATTTTCAGGGTAAAAAAGTGAGTGTTATACGCCAATAAATACAGTATGTATTTTTTTGGTATGTAATATAGCAGAAAGTAAAAAAATAAAAATTCTTTATTTTTCAAAATTTACGGTATTTTTGTTTATAACGCAAAAAATAAAAACCGCAGAGGTGATCAAATACCAGCAAAATAAAGCTATACTTGTGGGTAAAAAAGGACGTCAGTTTTGTTTGGGTGCAGAGCCGCATGATCACGCAATTGCCAGTTAAATCGTCGCAGTGCCGTATCGCAAAAAATGGCCTGGTCATTAAAGCGGAGGTCCGCTCACCGCTGCAAAAATTAAAAGCCAGCAGCTGCACATACTGTAGCTGCTGACTTTTAATAATCGGACACTTACCTGTCCTGGAGTCCAGCGATGTCGGCACCGCAGCTGATGTTTCCATCAGCTGTCGGGTGCATGCCACCTCCATTGCGATTAAGGGAACCCAGCAGGGTAGCCTTTTGCCGGGAACCCTACTGCGCATGCACTCCACTCCTCTCTCCTATTGGCCCGGCGACAGGGGGAGGAGGAGTGAGCCCTACCCGTGACGTCAATACCTGCGGCTGAGGCTCCCGGAAGCTGTCCCCCCTCCCCCCGAAAGGTGCCAAATGTGGCACCGGAGGGGGGGAGGAGTACAATGAGCGGAAGTTCCACTTTTGGGTGGAAGGGAACTCCGCTTTAATGGGGAAAATTCTTCCGGGGCTGAAGTGATTAAATGTGCTGCTTTATTTTTCTATTATAAGGGAAAGGGCAGCTTTATTTATTTTTAAATCACAGTTTCCTCTCAGGGTCCATTTCCATAGTTCTGGTTTGCCCGGGTTTTAAACAGGTACCAATTAAAACCACAAAAGTCTGTTCCATTGATATCAGAGGTCAGTTTTAATTAATCGGTCATTTTTGGATGGAATGTTTTGCTTAATTCTGTGCATTAAGAATGACATTTTTGGGAAAATAACGTGTTAATTGTAAGGTGACAGGTGCTGTACGACCTTTTTATATCTTTTGTAATTACATTTATGCATTGCTTTTTGGCACCCATCTCAAATTTAGCTTCACCATATCTTTAGATATTTCTTTTGAGCAATAATTATTTATTTTTAGTCAATAGTACCTTGGTAATTTGTTACATTGACACCAGTTTCCTGGTAGTCTCTTATGTGATGGCGCCACCTTGTGTACGGTTTAGTCATTGCTGGAATAGCTGTGCCGTCATTTATGCAGCATTCTTATAGTCCAGGTGCCACTAAAATAACTTTCTTGATATCCTTCAAAGAGTGATTTGGTGTGCCTGAAACAAAATTCAACTTAGGCTGGCCATACACTATACAATTTTCTTATTAATTTTCCTTTAGATTTACCTTCATCTATGTAGTGCAAGGGCCTGCCTGATTGCATACAAAATGAAAGGGTTTAGGTTTAACCTCATATTAAATGGTTTTGGGAAATCTAAAGGAAAGATCAACAAGAAAATTGTATAGTGTATGGCCAGCCTTAGCTAAGGCAATTTCTGAATACTCACAAATCTGCTGTTATCTGATTAGGTCCTCTTTTCCCTGTGAACCAGTAAAGGAGCCCTGTGGCCCCCTACGCTCCTGGTGCCCATGGTCCAGGAACATCAACTCCAACTCACTAATATTCTGACTATATGGTTGAGATAACCAATTGAGATCCATATCATTTGGAGTTTGTCTTTAATTTATTATACCATGATGAAATTATGTTGTTTACCCAATAAGGGTGCTACTTCCCTTTTTGGAAAATTGATATGGTATTCAACAGCAGGAGCAAACCTTGCTCTTACATTCTCTAGGTTGTTGTCCATCAATTTTATAGGAAATTCCCATTGGTAGTCTTGCCCTGGACATGGGAGATGCATGTCTTAGGATGTTAAGGGGCACTGCTACACACAAAATAAATAATTAGCAGCCATTTTTCTGTTGGATGACTCCAAGAACAGACCAAACCCTGGGAATTTTCAGGTACCCTGGCCTAATTATTAAACTTTGAAGCCCTGTACACACGATCAGATTTCCGATGGATTTTTCCATCGGATTTCCAATGAAGCTGACTTCCATCAGTCTTGCCTACACACCATCAGTCAAAAATCCGACACGCCGTGACGTAAAACACTCAGACGACCCGAGAAAAATTAAGTTCAATGCTTCTGAGCATGTGTCGACTTGATTCTGAGCATGCGTGGGTTTTTTCTCCAATGGAGTTCCACACAGACGATCGGAATTTGCTATCGTTTTTTTTCGCATCGGATACATTTAAAACATGTTCTATTTTTAATCACCGGTGGAAAAAAGACTGATAGGGGCCCATACAGGATCGGTTTGTCCAATGAAAAAAGTCCATCGGACTGTTTTCATCGGTAAAACCGATCGTGTGTACACGGCATAAGTCAGACTTTTTTATTTCAGCAACATAGGTTAACTAATTGTACGCAATACCTTATAATTATGTTTCTTTTAACATATATTGTTTTCAGCAATTACAAAGAAGCAAGAAGCATTTGGAATAAAGAAAGATGGTATGTTGTTTATTTGTAAAGCATACATTTATGGAATATCAGACAATTGTGAGATAGACTAAATTTGATTCTAGTGGATGTCTGGTTTTGTGTAAATGTGTAAAAAGTGACTTTGGCTTTCACCTAGTCACAAACTTGGAGATGGTGCTGGAGATTTAAAGCGGTAGTAAAGCAAAATAAAAAAAAATGGGCAGTTTAAGTCATAATGTGCTAGTATGCACCGCATACTAGCCTACTAAGACAGACTAACCGTATTTTTCGTTCCATAAGACGCACTTTTTCCCCCTCAAAAAATGGGGGAAAATGTCTCTGCGTCTTATGAAGTGAATACTGACCAGGCCGAAGTTACTAATTATCCGAAATAACGAATGCCGTATCTAAATGAATGCAACGTAACAAATTCATAATAATAAATAACAATAATAATAATATTTTATTATTATTTATTTTATTATTAATTAGTTCCGTTCCATTCGTTTAGATGTGGCATTCGTTATTTCGGATAATTCTTAATTTCGGATAAATTCGTATTCGTTACATTCACTAACAGCCAAATTGGAAAGGAAGTTCCAATACCTATAAATTAACCACTTAAGGACCGCCGCCTGTACATATATACGTCAGCAGAATGGCATGGCTGGGCACAAGCACATACAGGTACATCCTCTTTAAGATGCCCAGCCGTAGGACCCGGGGATCCGATCGCCGATGGTGTCCCGCGATCGGGTCACAGAGCTGAATAACGGGGAGAAGTAAGTGTAAACAAACCTCTCCCCGTGCTTCCTAGTGAGACTGTCACTGATTGTCTGTTCCCTGTCATAGGAAACTACGATCAGTGATGTCACACGCCAAGCCACGCCCCCACACAGTAAGAATCACACATTAGGTCACACTTAACCCCTTCAGCGCCCCCTACTGGTTAACCCCTTCACTGCCCGTGTCATTTTCACAGTAATCAGTGCATTTTTACAGCACTGATCGCTGTAAAAATGACAATGGTCCCAAAATGGTGTCAAAAGTGTCCGATGTGTCCGCCCTAATGTCGCAGTCATGATAAAAATCACTGATCGCCGCCATTACTAGTAAAAAAAGAAAAAATATTAATAAAAATGCCATAAAACTATCCCCTATTTTGTAGACGTTATAACTTTTGCGCAAACCAGTCAATAAACGCTTATTGCGATTTTTTTTTACCAAAAATATGTAGAAGAATACGTATCGGCCCAAACTGAGGATTTTTTTTTTTTATATATATATATATATATATATATATATATATATATATTTTTGGGGGATATTTATTATAGCAAAAAGTAAAAAATATTGCATTTTTTTCAAAATTGTCGCTATATTTTTGTTTATAACGCAAAAAATTTAAACCACAGAGGGGATCAAATACTACCAAAAGAAAGCTCTATTTGTGGGAAAAAAAGAATGCCAATTTGGTTTGGGAGCCACGTCGCATGACCGCGCAATTGTCAGTTAAAGCAACGCAGTGCCGAATCGCAAAAAGTGGCCTGGTCCTTTATAGCTACATAATAGTTAATAGTTAGTTATTATTAGTTAGTTATTCTTTCAAATTTTCTTTCTTATTTTTGGATTTTCGAATTTACGAATTTTCCAATTTACAAATTTACGAATTGTGATCATAATGAATGACCCGAAAAACAGGAAAAATGAATGATATGAAAACTAACAAATTTTTCGGCAGTGCACTTGTGTACCTGCCATTTACCAACTCTGAAAGTGAACCATGTGAACACTAACTCAACCCCTACCCTCATCCCAATAGCTTCATTGTACGAAAAAAAGTAACGCCATTAATACCCTAACATTAACACAAGCTTAACAAATCCCCAAGTTTTTATCAATCAAACTCAATGCTCCTGGGTACTTTTATAGGTGTATGAATAATATTAGTCTTACTTTATTTGTATAGTCATTGTTTTTACTCCTCCTCCTAGATATACTCTTTCATTTCATAACTCTGTGCTTCGCCCTGGGAACAGTTTTGGTGGTTGAATATAACCTTTCAGGTAAGATTATCTTAAAAAGGAATACTGTTCTATACTATTGCTGTCTGCAAGTAGTGATTCCTGTACTGACTCTGCCTCTTTTTTTTCAGTTTTGGATAGAGTGGAGAGGGATTAGTACCCCTGTCAGTTTTTATTGCAGTCTGTGTCCCCATTAGGGAGAGTCACGCTCTCTATTTGTCCTCTTTACCATTATCATTTAAAAGTGAAAGTAAAAAAAGAGTCCCAACTTTTGGGTTGTCCCCAGAAAAGTAATTGTGGGGAAATCTTCCAATGGGCACATTAATTCTAATGACCTGGGCGTCCCCAAGGAATTCCCTTAATTTTCAGGGATTTCCTCTCACTTCCTGTTTGGCTTTGGGACAGGAAGTTAAGGGAAATCCCCCCAATGGGACACAGATGGCGAAAAATATGACAGGGGTTATAACCCTCCCTTGCTCTATCCGAAATAAAAAAAAAGTTTTGCCTATAGTTCTACTTTAAGAAGGCAGGCTCTGTGAATTCTGTGACACAGCAGTGCCTACTCGCAGGGAGTAGTGCAGTGTTTCTCAACTCCAGTCTTCAAGGCGCCCCAACAAGTCATGTTTTCAGGATTTCCCTCAGATGAAATGTTTGTGGTAATTACTAAGGCAGTGAAACTGATCAAATCATCTGTGCAAAATAATGGTAATGCCACATACACACGATCGTTTTTCATGCCGTTAAAAATGCCATTTTAAAAAATGGCCATTAAAAATGACCGTGTGTAGGCTCCAGAGCATTTTTAACGACGTGAAAAACGGCCATTAAAAATTCCGGACATGCTCTCTTTTTTCACGTAGTTTTTCATGTCGTTTTTTTTAACGACGTGAAAAACGATAGTGTGTATGCTTTCACGGCGTGAAAAAAACGCGCATGCTCAGAATCAAGTATGAGACGGGAGCGCTCGTTCTGGTAAAACTAGCGTTCGTAATGGAGATAGCACATTCATTACACAGTAACGGACTGAAAAGTGCGAATCGTCGCTCAACAAACTTTACTAACATGAAGGGTGGCGCCATTCGAACGGAACTTCCCCTTTATAGTGCCGTCGTACGTGTTGAACGTCACTGCGCTTTGCTTGATCGTTTTTTTTAATGATAGTGTGTACGCAAGGCAGGCTTGAGAGGAAACATGAAAAAAAACGAGGAGAAAAACGTCGGTTTAAAAAATGACATTAAAAACGATCGTGTGTACGGGGCATAAGCCTGAAAACATGACCTGTAGGGGCGCCTTGAGGACTGGAGTTGAGAAACAGTAGTGAATATATCTTCACAAAGTAAAGTTACAGACTTTAAGATCATTCAGGTTAAAAGGAATAGGTTATAAAAAATTGAAATAAAATGTAGAAATATATATATGATTTTACATCTTGACCATAGACCCGCTTTAAGGCAAAAATGTAAACAATTTAATATTTTCCTTTCTCTTTAGATTGGACAGTTTCTGCTGGAATTGGGCTAATTTCATTTGCATTTCTGGAAGCCATCGGGTTCTATTTTGATTTTGGTAAGAGGAAATAATTCTACCTTTTTAACTTTCTAAAACAGGACAGAGGGAAGCAAAGTATGTAGGTGAGGCACGCACCCTTGCTACACTCCCAGTTATGTGTGTCATTAAGAATAAACGTGCAAAGAATGATTGATTAAACCTGACAAGTACTTATCCACTACATCGCTTTATACTAGTTTTAAAAAATAAAAAAAAAACTTAAAGGTTGGATGAAAAGTTTAGCACAGTAAAGAAGTTTTGGTAGTTAAAGAAATATATTTTTATAGAGGTACATATGTACCACCAAATAGAGGGACAAGGGAGCAGCTCTCATTTTACCTTGCAATTGTCAGAAACAATAGGGCCTTTGCATGCTTTAACTGTGTGCCACTGGTTGCTTTAAATGTAACTGAAGAATAGAAAGCTGGCCTAGAAATTCCAAAAAAGCGCCACCCCCGTAGGGGTCGTTGGTGAATGTGGTTCATCTCCCACCCTGCACAGCCAGTCACACGAATTTCCTAACACACAAAGTCAAGAAAAAGTCCTTGCACTTTGTTTTTTTTTGCTTTATTAGGGGAATTCAACTTGGATGGGGATGGGGTACATATGGGATGCCCACTTGATTGAAGAAATATACAAAAGAAACTGAACTATATACACTCTATATACAACCTCTTCTCTTTCACCTCCAGCACATACACTTGCTTGCATACTATCACTCCCAGGACCAGCTAGCACGGATGTGGGGACCGGACACTGACTCTGTCAGGCCAAAAGCAAATGCCCTCTGCAGGCAGGGACCGCGGACCCCTATGGTGTAGCAAAAATGGTAGTCCTTTGTGCTAGCTGCCCCACATGTGGCTACTGGTCCCAGTACCACCTCTTCAGGCACTGCCAGCCCTTCTGGCTGCAGCTGCCCATTTCCACTGCCTGTGCCACCACAGTTTTCCTGACTGGCTGTGCACCCGTCCCAGACTGCTCCATCCCAGTCCTTTTGGCTGATCCTGTTGCTCCTGGAGACTTAAAAAACAAATCTATTGCGCTAGGGTATATGCAGAGTTCTGAAATCAGCAGCTGGCACAAAATTGGTGGAAATAAATATAAGCAGAATAGTAAAGTAATGGTGCAGTGCTGAACTAAATAGAGTCCATAATAATGATAAAATATGAAAGAGGTTCGCCCCATCTCGTTGACTGTACTGCTTGTGGATGCCATCCCGAATTCGTATGATAAAGAAAGGTTCCTCAAGTTGGGATTTTAAATGGACCACAGGCCAGAGGCGTAACTAGAAACTTCAGGGCCCCGGTGCAAGAAATCATGAAGGGCCCCCCCCCCCCCCCCCGAAAAGCATGATTTTGATACTTTCTCTTTGTCTATACTTTACTGCGGGTAGACACCCTCTTAGTGCAGACCCCCGCAGTATAGACACCCCCTTAGTGCAGACCCCCACAGTATAGACACCCCCCTTAGTGCAGACCCCCGCAGTATAGACACCCTCTTATGGCAGACCCCCACAGTATAGACAGCCCCTTAGTGCAGACCCCCGCAGTATAGACAACCCCCTTAGTGCAGACCCCCGCAGTATAGACACCCCCCTTAGTGCAGACCCCCGCAGTATAGACACCCCCCTTAGTGCAGACCCCCGCAGTATAGACACCCCCTTAGTGCAGACCCCCCCAGTATAGACACCCTCTTATGGCAGACCCCCGCAGTATAGACACCCCCTTAGTGCAGACCCCCGCAGTATAGACACCCCCCTTAGTGCAGACCCCCGCAGTATAGACACCCCCCTTAGTGCAGACCCCCGCAGTATAGACACCCCCCTTAGTGCAGACCCCCGCAGTATAGACACCCTCTTAGTGCAGACCCCTGCAGTATAGACACCCCCCTTAGTGCAGACCCCTGCAGTATAGACACCCCCTTAGTGCAGACCCCTGCAGTATAGACACCCCCCTTAGTGCAGACCCCTGCAGTATAGACACCCCCCTTAGTGCAGACCCCCGCAGTATAGACACCCCCCTTAGTGCAGACCCCTGCAGTATAGACACCCTCTTAGTGCAGACCCCCGCAGTATAGACACCCTCTTAGTGCAGACCCCCGCAATATAGACACCCCCTTAGTGCAGACCCCCGCAGTATAGACACCCCCTTAGTGCAGACCCCCGCAGTATTGACACCCCCTTAGTGCAGACCCCCGCAGTATTGACACCCCCTTAGTGCAGACCCACAGTGTATTACACAGCCCCCCTTAGTACAGACCCCTATACATACAGTATATACACACACTATACATACAGTTTATACACACACAGTCACACACCAGCATTTTTTACCCAAAAATCTGCCTGATTGAACACACTGCTGCCCCCATCTCCTGTCATGCTGGGACTTGTAGTGCCCCAGCAGCTCACAGACACATTAGTTGGTAATACAGGAGAGGAGGGGACTGTGCTTGTTTAGTGGTGGGCAGCTAATGAGTAGGAGATGTAGTTAGTAAGGATTGGGGAGACATTCAGGACATGTTCTTCCTCCAGCAGCAGTGCTCTTCTCACACACAAAATCGATCTAATAGCCTCAGAGACAGGAGGAGCCATGCTGGAGATAACACATCCTCTCCCTCACTGCTCTCCAGGCTAATCATCGACAAGAATCCATTATGTAAAGCTCAGACAGCTTACCTTATCAGGCAGCAGTCCGTCCCACACTGCAGGCTGTGTCCCCGCCTCCCTCTCCGCTCCTCATCTCCTGCTCTTGGGTCAAAAAAGCCGCGCTGTGGAAGGAGGTGTGTACAGCATGTTCCTATTGGCTGAGGGAGCAGTGAAGAGGCGGGGCAGCTATAATCTGACCGAATGGTCAGTCCTCCCCTGCCAGCAACGCCGTGACGGGCGAGTGGCGGGCCCCCGGACTTGGCAGAACTACAGGGCCCAGTCGCAACTGCGACTGCTGCGACCATGAAAATTCCACCACTGCCACAGGCAGTGATTTATGTAAAATGTAGAAATGTATTCAAATGTATAAATGACATATAACATGAAGGACAAAAAATTTACGATGATGAAAACAAACACATAAAATGAGGCCAGATATAAAGCCAGCTAAAAAGGAAGCCTGAGAGTTGTCAACTGACAAAGTCCCAACGCGTTTCAAAAACACACAGTGTAGATCTTATTCAGGGACTATACAGGCTTGAAGCTTCCAGAGCTGTGTCTTAAATCTATGATTATGAATTATATGTCATCAGAAATATGAACAAAACATCAATGTACATATTACAATTAAACTGTGATTTATACAATGCAGACAGGCACGCATATCATAACACAGCTCAAAGGCTTGGCAGCTGATAAACAGACCCCAAGTGTAAACATTCTACAGACAATCACTCAAAAGGTGAAGAATAAATGATCCGTCAGGGCCACACACAGATGCAGGTCAAGGTGTCATGGACCAAAATGGTTTCCATATGTCATAATAGACTTTGTATCTACAGTACGTTTAGCTACATGTTCATTCAATTTTTTCTGAATCATTCTAACAGTACAACCTATATTTTTTTTGCAAATTTCTTATAAAAACACACCTCGCCACGCAGGGCGGGAATCATAAACAACATAACATAACACCTCCCCTTTTCCCCCTAATCCAGGTTCACCACCCTGTGTGAGCAAATCCGCCCTCCCGGATGCAAGGTCCCCAGAACAATCAGGATACACATACCAACATCATATTAAAGACATTAATATAGCAACTGTGCAGTTCTCATAGTAATGAGTCCAGCAATCATCTCCACATACAGCCATTGAAACAGCAGTCAGTCCCCGAATAATACCATGGGGATGCAGGAACAATAGAGCCCTATACTCTAAAATCCATGCCCAGGCAGACCTCCCCTTCCAGCTCAGTGAAGTCTATATAGTCATTAGGCTACAGAAGGATCACTGTCCAACCAGTTTTTCCAAACTTTACGACCTATATATTTAAGGCTGCACGGACAACGGATGATATAAATGACATTTTTGGATGAGCATGTAATGAAGGGCTTAATAGGAAAATGTTTGTGAGTAGAGGTAGACTCAAAAGAATCAGTCCTCCTACTTCTCTGTGCATTAATTTTACAAACCGGACATTTTCTACATAGAAAAACGTCATCCATAACCTGGAACAAAATTGTTTTTTGGGGGGGGGGGGTTAATAATATTAGGTGCTATCTGCAGTCTCAAGGGGGGAACACCCCTATAAAAAACAGAGGGTTATCGGGTAGATGAGGCCCCAAAACCCTATCATTCTGCAGTACACTCCAATGTTTCCGCATAATGTTCTTTACGGCATAATGCTGATTAGAATATGTGGTAAAAAGTAGACTTGTGCACAACGGAAAAATTTGTTTAGTTTCGGTTCATTTCTTTTCGGTCCTGTTGATTCGTAATCGTTCGTAATTTTGCTAGACGGGATTTTTCGTGTTCGGACTAATTCCAATTTTCGCAAGCAAAATTTTTTGTTGAATCGGAATGATTCGTATTAATGTAAGCCTTATTTTTCGTTGATTTATAATTCGTACTTTCGGTAGAGTACATTGTTTTTCGTTGATTCTGGACACAACTCCTACTTTCGTAACTTTTTGTGGGTTCGTTGATTCGTAATTTTCCGTGTCTCTCTCACAACGACGCTGCCTATTATGCCTAATGTGCTTCGAATGGATTTGTACTTTTCTAAATACATAGCAGTTATTTGTAACGATTCGAAATCTCGTATTTTACTTTTGTTTTTGACATGCGGCTATAGCCTCCGCCCCTGTACACCATTTTGAGAGGGAGTTCAGCACGGTGAGGGAGAAGCAGAGAGCAGAGCAGAGTGTTATTGTGCTTCAAATGGATTCTAAATCTCGTAATTTACTTTTGTTTTTTACATGCGGCTATAGCCTCCGCCCCTGTACACCATTTTGAGAGGGAGTTCAGCACGGTGAGGGAGAAGCAGAGAGCAGAGTGAGTGTTATTGTGCTTCGAATGGATTCGTACATTCGTAACTTTTTTCATAACGAATTATGCCGAAGACATTCAGGCATTCGCTATTTGCGATATAATTTATTTCGGATTCGGTTTTATTCATAATTGCTTTGTTTGGAAATTCGAATGCTTCCGAATGTCCAAAAGTTGCTAAATTCGGAAGAATGGGCACAGTGAGACTGCATGGATGGGCACAGTAAAGTTGCATTAATGGGCACAGTGAGACTGCATGGACGTGCACAGTGAGGCTACATTGACGGGCACAGTGTGGCTGCATTTGATGGGAACAGTAAATCTGCATTTGATGGGCAGTGAGGCTGCATTGATGGGGGGCACAGTGAGGCTGCATTGATGGGGGGCACAGTGAGGCTGCATTGATGGGAACAGTGAAGCTGCATTTGATGGGCACAGTGAATTTTCATTTGATGGGCAAAGTGAGGCTGCATTGATGGGCAGAGTAAAGCTGCATTGATGGGCACAGTGAGGCTGCATTGCTGGAGACACTGATCAGGCTGCACTGATGGGAACACTGATCAGGCTGCACTGATCCGGCTGCACAGATGGGGACACTGATCAGCCTGCATTGCTGGGGACACTGATCAGGCTGCATTGCGGGGGACACTGATCAGGCTGCATTGCTGGGTACACTGGTAAGGCTGCATTGCTGGGGACACTGATCAGGCTGCATTGCTGGGGACAGTGATCAGGCTGCATTGCTGGGCACTGGTTAGGCTGCATTGCTGACCACTGATCAGGCTGCATTGCTGGGCACTGCTCAGGCTGCATTGCTTGGCACTGATCAGGCTGCATTGCTGGGAACTGGTCAGGCTGCGTTGCTGGGCACTGGTAAGGCCGCATTGCTGGGCATTGGTAAGGCCACATTGCTGGACACTGATCAGGCCTCATTGCTGGGCACTGATCAGGCCTCATTGCTGGGCACTGATCAGGCTGCATTGCTGGGCACTGGTAAGGCCGCATTGCTGGGCACTGATCAGGCTGCATTGCTGGGCACACTGGTCAGGCCGCATTGCTGGGCACTGGTAAGGCCGCATTGCTGGGCACTGATCAGACTGCACCGCTGGGCACTGGTGAGGCCGCATTGCTGGGCACTGGTAAAGCTGCATTTGATGGGCACTGATCAGGCTGCATTTGATGGGCACTGAGGAGTGAGCACAATCACAAACAGGTGGCCTGAGGACATTGCGTGTGTGTATATAAATATATATATATATATATATTTAGAAAATATTTTATTCTATCTTTTCATGTGACAACAATGAAGAAATTACACTATGCTACAATGTAAAGTAGTGAGTGTACAGCTTGTATAACAGTGTAAATTTGCTCTCCCCTCAAAATAACTCAACACACAGCCATTAATGTCTAAACCACTGGCAACAAATGTGAGTACACCTCTAAGTGAAAATGTCCAAATTGGGCACAAAGTGTCAATATTTTGTGTGGCCATCATTATTTTCCAACACTGCCTTAACCCTCTTGGACATGGAGTTCACCAGAGCTTCACAGGTTGCCACTGGAGTCCTCTTCCACTCCTCCATTATGACGTCACAGAGCTGGTGGATGTTAGAGACCTTGCGCTCATCCACCTTCCACTTGAGGATGCCCCACATATGCTCAACAGGGTTTAGGACTGGAGACGTGCTTGGCCAGTCCATCACCTTTACCCTCAGCTTCTTTACCAAGGCAGTGGTCGTCTTGGAGGTGTGTTTGGGGTCGCTATCATATTGGAATTTTGATTCGTTATGAAACGAATTGCACAAGCCTAGAAAAAAGGGCAAATTTAAAGCTATCATCCGAACCTCCTGCTCTAGACATTAAAAGATCATCCCTATTCTTCTCAATGGCGAGTTTCAATACCCCATCTAATTCATCAACTTTATAACCCTTCTCTAAAAATCTTTGTTTGAGAACAGAAGCCTCATGTAAGAAGTCATCTTGATTAGTGCAATTCTTCCTCAACCTCAGAAACTGGGTCTTGGGGACAGATCTCAACCAAGCACTGTGATGACAGCTATTGGTGCTTATAAACCCATTCCTGTCTGTTTCTTTGAAATTTGTGGATGTGATAATATCACCATCCACAATTCGAAGTTTCAAATCCAAGAAATAGATTTCCGTCTTACTAGCCTCATGTTGTAAAACCATGCCCCTGTCATTATCGTTCAGCATGGCCATGAACGCATTAAGCGATTCGAAGTCTCCATCCCATAAAAGGAGGATGTCGTCTATGTACCTTTTCCAGAGAATCAACTCCGGTTTAGGTCTTTGGTAGACGACATCCTCCTCTCACTTCGCCATAAACAAGTTGGCCATGCTGGGCGCAAACTTGGCCCCCATAGCCACCCCTTTATTTTGCAAATAATAGGACCCCCCAAACCAAAAATAATTGTGTCCCATAGCATAATCCAAGATATTCAAAATGAAATCCCTCTGGATAACTGACAAATCATCTCAATAAAATGTTCTACTGGCTCACAAACGTGTCGATGTGATATAACGGTGTATAACAATGATACATCCGCCGTTAGAAGTATGTAGCTATCCTTCCATTCAACCAGTTTAAGAGCATTAATGACCTGTGTGCAGTCTCTTAAAAAGGATGGAGTCTTTACTACCAATGGCTGCAAAAAATGATCAATATATTTACCCACCCTGGAAGTAACGGAATCAATGGCATTTATGATCGGTCTTTCAAGGGGTGAACAGGATCCTTATGCACCTTTGCACTATTACTTACCAAAAGTCCTGCGTGAACAGGATCCTTATGCACCTTTCCACTATTACTTACCAAAAGTCCTGCGGGAACACGCAGGAACGACGTCCATGCACTTTTTTCACAGCAGGAACGCTGTTCCCGTTAGCAGCCACATCCTGCAGGACTGCGAGCAGGGCCGACTGGACTACCGGGACTTTTTCTGGTAGGCTGCCTGCCCTGGGACCGCTTTGAGCTGTGGCTGCAGTACTCCCCTTCTTTCCTCCTCCTCCACCCCCTCTTGTTTACATGGCACACACAGCGGTCACCCCGCTGTGTCACGGAGTTGAGTCTGAAATGTTTGGCCGCGCTGTGACAAAAGTCCCGTCTCCTCCTAGACCAGCTCGTGTGATAGATGGAACACTGATTCAATTTCCTGCCATAAGATCATTGTTCCGTCCATCACACGAGCTGGTCTAGGAGGAGGCAGGACTTTTGTCACAGCGCGGCCGAACATTTCAGACTCAGCTCCGTGACATAGCAGGGAGACTGCTGTGTGTTATCCAGGTACTGACTGGTGAGGCTGCATGGACGGGCACAGTGACTGCATGACAGGCACAGTGACTCTGCATGACAGGCACAGTGACTCTGCATGATGGGCACAGTGACTCTGCATGATGGGCACAGTGAGGCTGCATGGACGGGTACAGTGAGGCTACATGGATGGGCACAGTGAGGCTGCATTGATGGCCATAGTGAGGCTGCATTGATGGGCACAGTAAAGCTGCATTGATGGGCACAGTTAGGCTGCATGGGCGGGCAGAGTGAGGCTGCATGGGCGGGCACAGTGAGGCTGCATGGGCGGGCACAGTGAGGCTGCATGGGCGGGCACAGTGAGGCTGCATGGGCAGGCACAGTGAGGCTGCATGGGCGGGCACAGTGAGGCTGCATGGGCAGGCACAGTGAGGCTGCATGGACAGGCACAGTGAGGCTGCATTGATGGGCATAGTTAGGCTGCATTTATGGGCACAGTAAAGTTGCATTTGATGGGCACAGTGAGGCTGCATGGATGGGCACAGTAAAGTTGCATTGATGGGCACAGTGAGACTGCATGGACGTGCACAGTGAGGCTACATTGACGGGCACAGTGTGGCTGCATTTGATGGGAACAGTAAATCTGCATTTGATGGGCAGTGAGGCTGCATTGATGGGGGGCACAGTGAGGCTGCATTGATGGGAACAGTGAAGCTGCATTTGATGGGCACAGTGAAATTTCATTTGATGGGCAAAGTGAGGCTGCATTGATGGGCAGAGTAAAGCTGCATTGATGGGCACAGTGAGGCTGCATTGCTGGAGACACTGATCAGGCTGCATTGATGGGAACACTGGTAAGGCTGCATTGCTGGGGACACTGATCAGGCTGCATTGCTGGGGACAGTGATCAGGCTGCATTGCTGGGCACTGGTTAAGCTGCATTGCTGACCACTGATCAGGCTTCATTGCTGGGCACTGCTCAGGCTGCATTGCTTGGCACTGATCAGGCTGCATTGCTGGGAACTGGTCAGACCGCGTTGCTGGGCACTGGTAAGGCCGCATTGCTGGGCACTGATCAGGCCGCATTGCTGGGCACTGATCAGGCCGCATTGCTGGACACTGATCAGGCTGCATTGCTGGGCACTGGTAAGGCCGCATTGCTGAGCACTGATCAGGCTGCATTGCTGGGTGCACTGGTCAGGCCACATTGCTGGGCACTGGTGAGGCCGCATTGCTGGGCACTGGTAAAGCTGCATTTGATGGGCACTGATCAGGCTGCATTTGATGGGCACTGAGGAGTGAGAACAATCAACACAGGTGGCCTGAGGACATTGCGTGTGTGTATATAAATATATATATATATATATATATATATATATATATATATGTAGCGGGGTGTTCCCCTATATTGGGAAGAAACTACATTACCCATAACCCCATTCTTGTTGTGACGTTCCACCGCAGAGACTCATGGGAGGGGTTATAAAAGGAAGAGGCGGGGCCGGGCTCGGCCTCTTTGGCGACACGAGACTTCACGGACGGATCCTCCTGTGCGGATGTGTCGGAGGGGCAAGGCCTGAAGCCTGAGGCCTTGCTCTGCACCGAAGAGCCTTCCATCCTCCCCTCTGCGAGCCTGGGTGGCATCTGACTTTGTGAGCTACCGCCTTGTCGGATCGGGGACCCGATCGTTGGAGAGATCGAGAGTGTGTGACACGGCCGGTGGAGGTTTTCCCGGACTGGATCCGTAGTCCGGCGGGTGAGAGGGCATAAGCCCAGCTTAGATACTGTTGCTGTGTATAGGCCTATAGACTGCCGTGGCCTACAAGTTATTTTCATACCCCTTGGATTACAAAGTTATACTCTGTTTAAGTGCACCACCATTACAGACCTGCCGGTGAAGAAAGAAGGACTAAGCTAAATATTAGAACCAGGCCTGGTGGGGATTCTAGCGTGTTTGATTGCTGCGCCATAGGGCACTTAGTTAACGGTCGCCCGTATGGCGCACTTGTAGCGTGTGTTACTATATAGTGTGTTAGAGTGGCAGGACGCTGCCCTTAGGAGTGATTGTTTAGAACTGTGATTATTGTTACCCCTTTTATTCATATTGAGAATTGATGAGTAAAACACTTTACCTATTACAATTCATTACTGTGTCCTTGCTTAGTTATTCTATTGCATAGGACATATCATTGATTGTTAGTACTAGCTGTGCCAGAAGGGGATAGAGCCTATTGCCGGGGGTTGGCGGAGCTGCACTCAGGGCCCAAAATCTAATTCTGCGGCCTCCTTAGTTGGAGGTATCGCTACACGTGGGGGTTCTCGTCCGGGATCCTGATGCAGCAAGCGAACGCCAGAAGTGCCGGCATGGACCCCATGGATCCAAGAGCGGTAGAAGAGTGGTGCAAAGCCGCTAATACAGAGCCAAAACAGTCGATAGCCATTAGCCTTCCTGGCGAGAAATGGTCAAGTGAGACGGTAGAGGAACTGCTGAGTTCAGTGTCCCCAGATCACACACCGTGGGTGATAGACATGAAGACAGACCCAAACATCTCATATCAATACGCATTAGTGGAATATTGGGACGGGATGCCAGAGGCCTGTAAGCACAAGTGTCTGCGGACGCCAGACAACAGAACATTTAGGCTGGCGCACGCAATAACTGTAGAAAGGGAACCATCCCCTACGGGATCGCCACAGGCTGCGGCCCGAACTACACCTGAAAGAGAAGACAGGGCGCCACCTCCGGTGGCACCTGCATCGGCCACTGCTATATCACCAGAACTGATAAATGCAATAGGGGATTTGCTAGCCAAATGTCAGAAGACAAGTACGGTGCATGTGGAAACTAGCTACCGGAGACTAAAAATATTCTCAGGGAAGCTCCCTGTCCCGGCAGGGGAAGAAGATTTTGATACTTGGGTGGAACAGGCATTACAGGCAGTGGAGGCATGGGAGGTGCCGGAGGCACAGAAGAGGCAGCGAGTGTTAGAAAGCCTTAAAGGTGCAGCAGCAGAAGCAGTGAAAAGTTTCCGGTTTGGGAATGCAGGGTGCACGGCGCAGGATTGTCTAGCTATGCTGCAGGAAGAGTTTGGTCAATTAGACAAGGTGACAGAGACGGTCTACCAGTTTGAACACACTTTCCAAAAACCGGAGGAGAAACTTTCCGAGTATGTCAGAAGGCTAAACAGGCTGCTGTGCAAGATTGTGTTAAAGAAAGGGATGAAGCCCCAAGATGCCGATGCGGCAAGAATGAAGCAAGTCTTAAAGGGAGCGCTACGCTCCGATCCAGTCTGGCTGCACCTGAAAACCTTGGGTGGAGGAATGTTGCTGACTTATGCTGATTTAATAAAAATTATCAGAGATGAGGAGGCGCTGCAACAGGACCAGCAGAAGGATAAGACAAGTGTTGTACCCGCACAGGTGCTGGTCAATCCAGTGATGACCCCTGAAAGAGAGGCGGAGATAGACACCCTAAAAACTCAGATGTCCAAGGTATTAGAGATATTGACCTCTCTGATAGCAAAAGACACAGAGTGTCCCAAGAAGAAGGAAAGTCCAAGGAAGGAATTGTTCCCGATTGCCTCAGCACCCGAACCTTTACAAGAATGGGGAGATATAGTCTGCTTCAACTGTGGGGGAGTTGGCCACATTGCAGCCACATGTTCTAGTCCGAAGAAGAAGAGACCAGACAACCGCAAGCCGGCGGGAAACTTCAGAGGGCCCCGGTGAAGGAGTCAACCGGGTGCCCACCATCTTCAGTAAACTCCAAGCTGAATGCAAAGAAAAACAAAAAGAGAGATAGAACACCAAAGGGGAAACGTAATACCCCTCAACAAAGCTATACTCCAAGAAGAAGGGGGGAGACCCCTCAGGAGAGGCACGGCACCCCCCAAAGGAGGTGCCCACCCAAGAAAAATAATAGTACACCTCAGCGGGTTCCTACACCCATTAAAAGGAGGGAAGTCAGTGCATACCAGGCTCAAGAAAGGTTCAAGTCCAAAGGGAATAGGACAAGAGAGAGTCCAAAGGGAAAAGGTCTGAAGAAGGCAGCTCCTGCCGGACCATATCCAGAGAAGCTGGTAGGCCCATCCCCTATAGTGCCCATTCAAGTGGAGGGAGTCTACACCAGGGGCCTCCTGGACACCGGGGCACAAGTGACCCTACTATACCGGGACTTCTACGACAGGCACCTGAGTCATCTGCCTATCCAGAAGATAGAGGAGCTGGAAATATGGGGAATTGGAACCCAGAGTTTCCCTTACGACGGCTACCTTCCCGTCCAAATAACCTTTGACCCATCCGTGGCTGGGAAGGCCGAAGTGTTTGACACCCTGGCAGTTGTGTGTCCTAGGCCGCCTGGAGCCAACAAGAATTCCCTTATAATAGGGACAAACACGGACCTGGTCCGAAGACTCCTGACCCCTCTAGTGACGGAAGAAAGACAAGCAGCTACCAAGATCCATCCCATGCTGAAGACAGCCTACCAACGGCTGGTCCAAGAGCGGGAGACCCCTGGAGAGGGGATAGGGAAGTTGTGGAGACTTGGAAGAGAAGGGGTAGTGTTGCAGCCCGGTGAAGTAACCTGTCTCAGGGCCACTGTGAAGCTTACTTGGGAACAGCCTGGTCCCTTTGTCATGCTGGAGTCAGACCCAAGGGGTGAATCCTCAGGCCTGGAGGTGATACCGGAAGTGATTCCGCTGAAGGTCCTGAAGAAGGCCCATTATAGAGTTCCAGTGAGTGTTAGGAATACTACCAAAGACCCCATGGACATCCCAGCCAGAATGTTGCTAGGCCAGGTGAGCCCGGCGGCCCCTGTTACCCTGTCAGAAGTGAAGAGGACAGGTGAAGAAGCGGATGTTTGGGAGAAGCTGACCATGGAAAACCCGAATCTGTCCAGGGCTTGGAAAGAGAGAGCCAAGGCCCAGTTGAATAGATGGGAGAAGATCTTCTCTAGGGATGAATTTGATGTGGGGTGTGCAAGAAGTGCCACCCATCGGATCCGCCTCCAAGAAGATAAGCCCTTCCGAGAGAGAGTCAGGCGGGTCCCGCTAGCAGATCTGGAGGATCTGAGGGAACAACTTGCAGAACTCAAGAGGACTGGTGTGATACGGGAGTCCAGAAGCCCATATGCCTCTCCCATAGTAGTGGTCCGAAAGAAGAATGGATCATTGAGGCTCTGTATAGACTACAGGACTCTCAACAGGAGAACCATACCTGACCAATACACCACTCCGAGGATAGAGGATGCCCTACAGAGCTTGTCTGGAGCCAAATGGTTCAGCGTTATGGATCTCAAGAGTGGGTACTATCAGATTCCGATGCACCCAGCAGACAAGGAGAAGACAGCTTTCATAACCCCAGTGGGGTTCTTCGAATTCGACCGGATGCCCCAAGGTCTGTCTGGAGCCCCAGCTACTTTCCAACGTCTCATGGAGAAGACAGTAGGGGACATGAACTTGATCGAAGTCCTTGTATACCTAGACGATGTCATTGTCTTTGGGAGAACCTTGGAGGAACATGAAGAGAGGCTGGAGAAAGTGTTGAGAAGACTCAGTGAGGAAGGGCTTAAGCTTTCGCCTGAGAAGTGTCGGTTCTACCAGTCTTCTGTGAACTATCTGGGGCACATAGTATCTGAAGAAGGGGTGGCCACAGACCCTGAGAAATTGGAGGCAGTTACCTCCTGGCCACAGCCCACCACAGTAACAGAACTCAGATCCTTCTTGGGCTTCTGCTCCTACTATAGAAGGTTTGTGGAGGGATTTGCTCGAATTGCTAGACCATTGAATGAGTTGCTTAAGACTGAAGGAGAGGAGGATGGATCGGGGCCCAGGAGGCCAGGAGAGTCCATCAGAGATCAGTGGAATCAGAGGTGTGAAGAGGCTTTCCAGGAATTGAAGAGGAACCTGACCACTGCACCAGTCTTGGCCTATGCAGACCCAACCAAACCCTATGAACTGCACGTGGATGCTAGTCACGACGGTCTGGGAGGAGTACTTTACCAAGAACATGAGGGGCAATTGCGGCCTGTTGCCTATGTGAGTAGAAGCCTGACCCCCTCTGAGAAGAACTACCCCACTCACAAGCTGGAGTTCTTGGCCCTCAAGTGGGCGGTAGTAGACAAGCTCAAAGACTACCTGTACGGAGCAGAGTTCACTGTGAAGACCGACAACAACCCCCTTACCTACCTGTTCACCACGGCCAAGCTGGATGCCACTGGACACAGGTGGCTAGCCGCACTGTCTGGATTCAACTTCAGCCTTAAGTATAGACCAGGAGTGGGGAATCGAGACGCAGATGCCTTGTCCAGAAGATCTCATTCCCCGACCATTGAAATAGAAGATTGGACCCAAGTGGCACCGGACGGGGTGCAGGCCCTTTGTCAAGGAGCTGCATTCCAAGCCCGAGGATGCTCCAGAGCAGAGGAAATAGGAGTTACCACGGTGGGAGTCCCCAAACACTACTGTGGAGTAGCTCAATTGGAAGAGGGCAACCTACCAAGATTGTCCAAAAAGGAATTAAGGTGTGACCAATTGGAAGACCCCATGGGGAGATTGGTCCTGGAGGCCTTGGAAAATCAGGATCCAAACATACTCATGCGTCAACCCTCCAAAGAAGCTCGCCTACTGAGGAAGGAGTGGGATAGGTTGCAGTTGCATCAGGGAGTGGTCTACCGAAGGGGCCCCTCTGATGATTCAGAAGATAAGTGGCAGATGTTCCTCCCAGAGAAACATCGGGAGACTGTTTTGATGGCCTTGCATGACAATCATGGCCACCTAGGGGCTGAAAGGACTTTTCAACTTGTCAGAAGTCGGTTCTATTGGCCCTGCATGAGGGCAGAGGTAGAGGAGTACTGCCACTCATGTGCGCGATGCATCCAGAGGAAGACTTTGCCCCATCAAGCTGCCCCAATGGGCCATCTACAGAGCCAAGGGCCTATGGACCTGGTGTGCATTGACTTTCTCTGCCTCGAACCCGACCTGAGTGGACTAGGAAATGTTCTGGTGATAACCGACCATTTCACCCGGTATGCCCAGGCCTTCCCCACCAAAGATCAGAAGGCCTCCACCGTGGCCAAGGTACTTATGGAGAAGTATTTTGTCCATTATGGGCTGCCACAGAGACTCCATTCAGATCAAGGGAGGGACTTCGAGAGTAAGCTGATCCGGAAGCTCTTGGATTCGTTGGGAATCAGGAAGACTCGAACTACACCTTACCATCCTCAGGGAGATGCTCAGCCGGAAAGGTTCAACCGAACCCTGCTCAACATGTTGGGGACTCTGGAAAGCGAGAAAAAGCAACATTGGAGCAAACACATAGCAGCCATGGTACATGCTTACAACTGCACCATCAGTGATGCTACAGGCTATTCCCCATATCGACTCATGTTTGGGAGAGAAGCGAGACTACCGGTGGACCTGGCTTTTGGCACCTCACTGGACCATTCCTCCGTCACCTCTCACAGAGGATATGTGGATAGGCTCAGACACAGCCTGAAAGTAGCCTATGAACAAGCTCAAGCGGCCTCAGATCAAAGGGGAGCTCGGAATAAAAAAAATTACGACCTGAAGGTCCGGGTACAAGACCTACAGCCCGGGGATCGAGTACTGTTGCGCAATCTGGGAGTCCCCGGAAAGCACAAGCTTGCAGACAGATGGAGATCTGAACCTTATGTCATCTGCAGGAAGTTGCCGGGCCTACCTGTCTACAAGGTGAAGCCAGAGGGAAAGGTAGGCCCACTGAAGACATGGCATCGAAACCACCTGCTCCCACTGACGGAGGCAGTTAGAATACCTTCCGTGGGAGACTCCCCTGCACCGGCCTCTATCTTGGATACTCCTAGACCGCACACTCGGTCACAGACCTCCCGAGCTGGAAATGGAGAAGCCTCCCAACTTGGTGGGGATGAAGAAGGAGAGCTTGATTGGCTGTGGTCTTCCCCAACTCCAGGAACTTCTATCATAGATCTTCCAGTCACCCAAGATACCACAGATGAAACGCTGAACCCAGAGGCTACAGAATTCATCCCTTTCAGTCCTTCAACAGATTACTGGGAAGATGCCCATGATAGTTACTCCGAGGAAGAGGAGCCTGAGGCGCCAGAGCCAGAGATTCCAAGAGAGCAAAGAGCTCGAAGAGTCATTCAACCTCCTAAGAAGCTGACCTACCCCCAGATGGGGAACAGTTCGGAAGACTCTGTGGTCACTGCTAGGAGAAATGCTGAGATTCCGGATCCCTCCACTGTCCATTTGGTGGAGGGCAACCCCAGCTCACTCTCTGGCACAGTTAGTCAGGCCACCCAAGATAATGTGACCTGTGGGCAAGGGAATTCAACCCCTCAGTTATGGTGGGAATCCCCTATCCCAACATCGTTTTCAGAATTGTCCAATGTTGTATATAGTTGTTGCTAAAATGTATCTTTGGGGACCAAAGAGTTTAAGTGGGGGGAGTGTGTAGCGGGGTGTTCCCCTATATTGGGAAGAAACTACATTACCCATAACCCCATTCTTGTTGTGACGTTCCACCGCAGAGACTCATGGGAGGGGTTATAAAAGGAAGAGGCGGGGCCGGGCTCGGCCTCTTTGGCGACACGAGACTTCACGGACGGATCCTCCTGTGCGGATGTGTCGGAGGGGCAAGGCCTGAAGCCTGAGGCCTTGCTCTGCACCGAAGAGCCTTCCATCCTCCCCTCTGCGAGCCTGGGTGGCATCTGACTTTGTGAGCTACCGCCTTGTCGGATCGGGGACCCGATCGTTGGAGAGATCGAGAGTGTGTGACACGGCCGGTGGAGGTTTTCCCGGACTGGATCCGTAGTCCGGCGGGTGAGAGGGCATAAGCCCAGCTTAGATACTGTTGCTGTGTATAGGCCTATAGACTGCCGTGGCCTACAAGTTATTTTCATACCCCTTGGATTACAAAGTTATACTCTGTTTAAGTGCACCACCATTACAGACCTGCCGGTGAAGAAAGAAGGACTAAGCTAAATATTAGAACCAGGCCTGGTGGGGATTCTAGCGTGTTTGATTGCTGCGCCATAGGGCACTTAGTTAACGGTCGCCCGTATGGCGCACTTGTAGCGTGTGTTACTATATAGTGTGTTAGAGTGGCAGGACGCTGCCCTTAGGAGTGATTGTTTAGAACTGTGATTATTGTTACCCCTTTTATTCATATTGAGAATTGATGAGTAAAACACTTTACCTATTACAATTCATTACTGTGTCCTTGCTTACTTATTCTATTGCATAGGACATATCATTGATTGTTAGTACTAGCTGTGCCAGAAGGGGATAGAGCCTATTGCCGGGGGTTGGCGGAGCTGCACTCAGGGCCCAAAATCTAATTCTGCGGCCTCCTTAGTTGGAGGTATCGCTACATATATATATATATATATATTTAGAGAATATTTTATTCTATCTTTTCATGTGACAACAATGAAGAAATTACACTATGCTACAATGTAAAGTAGTGAGTGTACAGCTTGTATAACAGTGTAAATTTGCTCTCCCCTCAAAATAACTCAACACACAGCCATTAATGTCTAAACCACTGGCAACAAATGTGAGTACACCCCTAAGTGAAAATATCCAAATTGGGCACAAAGTGTCAATATTTTGTGTGGCCACCATTATTTTCCAACACTGCCTTAACCCTCTTGGACATGGAGTTCACCAGAGCTTCACAGGTTGCCACTGAAGTCCTCTTCCACTCCTCCATTATGACATCACAGAGCTGGTGGATGTTAGAGACCTTGCGCTCATCCACCTTCCGCTTGAGGATACCCCACATATGCTCAACAGGGTTTAGGTCTGGAGACATGCTTGGCCAGTACATCACCTTTACCCTCAGCTTCTTTACCAAGGCAGTGGTCGTCTTGGAGGTGTGTTTGGGGTCGTTATCATATTGAAATACTGCCCTGCGGCCCAGTCTCCGAAGGGAGAGGTACATGGTCTGCTTCAGTATGTCACAGTACAATCCCGCAATGAACTGTAGCTCCCCTGTGGCGGCAGCACTCATGCAGCCCCAGACCATGACACTCCCACCACCATGCTTTACTGTAGGCAAGGCACATTTGTCTTTGTACTCCTCACCTGGTTGCCGCCACACACGCTTGACACCATCTGAACCAAATAAGTTTATCTTGGTCTCATCAGACCACAGGACATGGTTCCAGTAATCCATGTCCTTAGTCTGCTTGTCTTCAGCAAACTGTTTGCGGGCTTTCTTGTGCATCATCTTAGAAGAGGCTCCCTTCTGGGATGACAGCCATGCAGACGAATTTGATGCAGTGTGCGGCGTATGGTCTGAGCACTGACAGGCTGACCCCCCACCCCTTCAACCTCTGCAGCAATGCTGGCAGCACTCATACGTCTATTTCCCAAAGACAACCTCTGGATTTGACGCTGAGCATGTGCACTCAACTTCTTTGGTTGACCATGGCGATGCCTGTTCTGAGTGGAACCTGTCCTGTTAAACTGCTGTATGGTCTTGCCCACCATGCTGCAGCTCAGTTTCAGGGTCTTGGCACTCTTCTTATAGCCTAGGCCATCTTTATGTAGAGCAACAATTATTTTTTGAAGATCCTCAGAGAATTCTTTGCCATGAGGTGCCATGTTGAACTTCCAGTGACCAGTATGAGAGAGTGAGAGCGATAACACCCAATTTACCACACCTGCTCCCCATTTACACCTAAGACCTTGTAACACTAACAAGTCACATGACACCGGGGAGGGAAAATGGCTAACTGGGCCCAATTTGGACATTTTCACTTAGGGGTGTACTTACTTTTGTTGCCACCGGTTTAGACATTAATGGCTGTGTGTTGAGTTATTTTGAGGGGACAGCAAATTTACACTGTTATACAAGCTGTACACTCACTACTTTACATTGTAGCAAAGTGTAATTTCTTCAGTGTTGTCACATGAAAAGATAGAATAAAATATTTTCTAAAATGTGAGGGGTGTACTCACTTTTGTGAGATACTGTGTGTATATATATATATATATATATATATATATATATTTACACACACACTTTTTTATTTTTGAGGTGGGGGGCGGGAATCTTGGGTGAATTCCCACACTTTTTTTCCCAGGACTTGAACCCTGACTAAAAAGCCTAAAACACTCTGCATCCATGAGGTAAATAGTTCAGAATTTAAATATGCTAGATTGTGCTAACATGCCTTTATGCACAGAGAGTAGAGGACAATTGTAGTTGGGACTTTGAATTGATTGTAAGATAATAATAATAAAAAAATAACAAACTGATTTTTATTTACCTGGACAGAGCAGCTTCAAACATCCTCTTCTAGCCACTTCAGCCCTGGAAGATTTGGCTGCTCAGTGACCAGGCCATTTTGTGCGATACAGCACTGTGTCGCTTTAACTGACAATTGCGTGGTCGTGCGACACTATACCCAAACAAAATTTACGTCCTTTTTTTCCCACAAATAGAGCTTTCCTTTGATGGTATTTGATGACCTCTGTGGTTTTTATTTTCTGCGCTATAAACAAAAGAAGAGCGACAATTTTGAAAAAAACACAATGGGGGGTTATTTACTAAAGGCAAATCCACTTTGCACTACAAGTTCACTGAAAATGCACTTGGAAGTGCAGTCGCTATAGATCTGAGGGGAAGATCTGCTGATTTTATCATCCAATCATGTGCAAGCAAAAATGCTGTTTTCTATTTTCCTTGCATGTCCCCCTCAGATCTACAGTGACTGCACTTCCAAGTGCACTTGTAGAGCAAAGTGGATTTGCCTTTAGTAAATGACCCCCAATATCTCTTACTTTTTGCTATAATAAATATCCCATTTTTTTATTTTTTTATAATTTTTTCCTCAGTTTAGGCCGACATGTATTCCTCTACATATTTTTGGTAAAAAAAAATCACAATAAGCGTATATTGATTGGTTTGTGCAAAAGTTATAGCGTCTACAAAATGGGGGATAGATTTATGACATTTTTTTTTTTTTTTTTACTAGTAATGGCGGTGATCAGCGGGACTTATCAGGACTGCGATATTGCGGCGGACAGATCGGACACATTTTTGGGACCAGTAACAATTATACAGCGATCAGTGCTATAAAAATGCACTGATTACTGTATAAATGTCACTGGCAGGGAAGGGGTTAACACTAGAGGGCTATCAAGGGGTTAACTGTGTTCCCTAGGTGTGTTGTAACTGTGGGGAGGATGGGACTGACTAGGAGAGAGAGATCAGTGTTCATACTTAGTATGAACACATGATCTGTCTCCTCTCCCCTGAGAAAACCGGGATCTGTTTACACACACAGATACCGGTTCTCGCTCTGTCACGAGCGATCGCAGGTGCCCGGCGGTCATCGAGCCTGCCGGGCACTCGCATCGGCTCCGGCAGCGAGCCGTGGGCGTGCACCTCCGGCGGCGCGCACGCCCCAGGTGGCGCGCACTCCCCCTTGTGGTCCAATGAGAAAAACAGCGTAAGGTAACGTTGTTTCGCCCAGGGGAGCCAACCTGCCGCAGTACAACTGCGGCGGCTGGTCGGGAAGGGGTTAAGGTCCCACTCTAGCGCTCCTGGCTCCTCCTCTACTCAGTGTGCTACCATAGGAAGCCTATCATGGCACACATGCAGGCTTGATCCTGAGCCATGCTGCCTGCATCCATAGTCACAGACAGTGCGGCTCGGCCCCCGCCCTTCTGAATTTTACTAACAGCAGCAGCAGGAGCCAATGGCTCCTACTGCTCCTTGTCAGTCCCTGTGTGAAGAGGGAGAGAGGAGAGTAGACTGCAGGTAAGTAAAGGGGGGTAAGGGGGGCAATTCTGCTACCTAAACATTGTTTGCCTTTACCTGCCTTTTAACATTCAGTTTTGGAATGAATAAACTTTCCAAACCAAAATCTCATTCACTGTCTCATCCTGTTCCTTCAAATTTTCTTGTCACTACAGTTGAAAATGATCATCAGTTTGGCCCCACTAACCATTAGAAAACCATTAGAAAATTGAATATTCTTTAAAGTGAAAATGTTTGAACAAAATTCTACTAGTGTATGGGCAGTTTTAATCCAACTGATATTTTCTTATATCTCTCAAGGACTTCATTGCTGAGATCTGCATTAAATTCCTGGGTCTGCATTGGATTTTCCAATAATTTTAAAGTACAAAGAATGCAACAGGAGGTGTTGGAACCAAAAGTTGATCAGGAAAGCTATAACTCCCTGATGGACAGTTGAGATTTGTCTCTATTTAAGAGATCTCACTGTATCCAAGACCGTGTCCAATATCGGAAGCTAGGGGCTGACTAAGCCACCAAGCTCCAATCAGTTTAAAATATTAATTGTGGGTAAATTAATATTTTAAATGTTTTTCACTTATTGGTCTTTTGGTTAAAATCAAGTGTGGTATTTGTTCTGATCAGTTTTCGGGAACTGAATACTGGTGTCTCAAACTGAGGGGGGCACTGGTTAGTAATTATTGATAAAATAGGGTTGTTATGGGGGTTCCTGGGTTCAATCTGGCCTGATTCTCCAGACTTGTTCCACTTGTAAGCAAAACTCTCCCTAGGTCTAATGCTTTTCTGGTAGGGATGGCCACTGCATTTGTCTTGTCAGAGGCTGGGAGGTGCAAGGACCTCGTGCTGATTTGCCCCCTAGGGGTGGATGCTCAGGGTTGCTGGAAAAACACTATTGGTTTGGGACCCCAGTGAGTTTCACAGGCACTAGGCCATGTAACCTTGCTACTATGCACATGCTTCTTGAGCAGGCCTTCTTGTTAGCTCAGAGCAACTCTTATACTGACCTGGAAGGCCCTCCCTGTGTAATGTACATGGCACTTTTATTTCTATTTCACTTATTTATCATGGGAACTTACACTGCACGTGTTTATTGTTTTTTTGCACAGGGACTAAAGATGACAGTTTTCATGGCCTACCCTGATGTCAAGGAGAGGATCCTTGGCCTTCAGGTCTTTTTCCTCTTTCCAGCTGGGGTTTCTCTTCAGGAGTGCCCTCACCAAGTACTTGGAGGACCAGCTTTGGCAGGTCCCACAGAGCGGGGTCCACCTAGCTTTGGCCTAGGTAAACCAGAGGGTGCTATGTCCTGTCAGGAGCCTTGCACCCTCGGGGGTTCAGGGATTGAGGCCCTTCCTTGGTTATATTCTGTATTCTTGTGCACTTTTTTTGTGTGCTGTGATTTCACAGTTCACTTTTTTGTTTACTGGGCATCAACTAAGCACTCCACCGCGGAGCTCCGTAAAAAAATACTTTACTGAATGGACTAACTCTTTCCAGGGGAGCATGCAGAGTACTTAGGCAGCTTCCTGGTTGACCAAAGTTTTTCGTGATCACTAACACCTTGGTATCTTTGCATAACATTTATGTTCTGTAATCTTTAACTGAGCCTAGGTTTACTTAAAGTGATTGTAAAGTCTTGTTTTAATTTTTTTTTAAATAACAATATTATACTTAACACCTCTGTGCAGTGGTTTTACACAGAGTAGCCCAGATCCTCTTTTTCTCGCATCCCTCTTTGCTGCTCCTGGCCACTCCCTCTTATCGAGTGTCCCCACAGTCAGCAGCTTTCTATGGGGGCACTGGAGCCGAGTCACAGCTCAGTGTGTCCATTCAGACACGGAACCCTGACCCGGCCCCACCCCCACTCTTCCCTGATTGGCTGTCTTTGACACCTGTGGGAGCCAATGGCGCCGCTGCTGTGTCTCAGCCAATCAGGAGTAGTGTCCTGGGCGGCTTAGACATTTGTAGACATCGCTGGAGAGAGAAAGGGCCCAGGTAAGTAATTAGGGGGGTGCTGGGGTGGCTACTACACACAAAAGGTGTTTTATCTTAATGCATAGAATGCATTAAGATAAAAAACCTTCTGCCTTTACAACTCCTTTAAGTCAGGATATGATGAATGTGTATTTGCGGCTAGTAGAACCAACATTTTTTGTGCGTGTGCAGATTGAATTTGAATGTTTCACCACTGTGCAGATGCTGACTGACTGGTATTCTCAGTGTTGCTGTGCACCTGGGCCTGAACAAACCATTTAAAGTCAAATGAAAGCTGGAATTCTGCCTTAAGAATTTAGCTTGGGGTAAGAAGATTGTCATTGTTGCACCTGAAGTGTTTTATAACCTCCATGTCTACAGAGTGCTTACTTATATGTTTATTGTTTTCACAGTTACCAAAGTCCGTAATGTTGTACGAGCCATTCTACATCTCACTCTACGATGGGCCGAAAAATTTCCACTAGGTAAGCATCTCATATGCTAAAAAATGGCTGCCCATCCACAGTCCAGTAAACTTTTTAAAAGCTGTTCACAACAACTGCATTTCATAATTGAAAAACCTTTTAGCTATTCAGATAATTGATTATGAATGATGTGAAATGTGTTAAAAACAACCGATTAGTGTGATAGCCATGCAACTAACATTTTCAGAAGAAGGTCAGTAATGACAGCTTTAAATATTTCTCTATTGACAAGTTTTATGAGTAAAGATATAAAAACTCAAATGATTTTCCACAACTAGTTAGCTGGATATGTCTTCAAGAAAAGTAAGAGTGAATTCTAAATGTTTCCATGGTGTACTTGTTGTACAACCCTGAAATAAATAGGGGGTGGTTTTGTCTTAATTTATAACTATGTATTATCTTCTATCTATGTATTCCTATAGTTAACTAGTCTATCAAAGCTCTGATAAGATTAATGGTGATGATATAATAACTACTGGTATATTAACTATAAAAATAAGCACAATGCTCAAAAAAGCACAGGTCTCATTTATTTACAAAGAAAGTAAAAATACTAACATAAAACACTTAAAGAAAACTATAGAGCATATAAAGCAAAAAGAGTAGGGGTAATACGATACTGTAAGTCCTTCCTTTCGGGTTCCATTGCTTTTTAAAGCATTCCCAGACACAACCCACACAAACACCCTCTGTCTGCCCGTGTAATCCTCTGTCCAATGAGAAGTTTTAGGGGCTGTTCTTCCTAATCACCAGGAAGTATGTTATTTTCTTCACATTAGTCTGTGAACACGTGCCTTGACCCTGGTCAACTTCCAGTACCATCTGTTCCTTTGATGTTGCTGTAAGTCAGGAAATCAGTCATTTTAATTTGCACCTCCCCAGGAGGTTTACCCCCCCCCCCCATACATTACATCAGGATGCCTAGGCAAGAACATCCTTCAGGAGATGAAGTCCTATTTTTGACCTCCTGTTACAAATACCCTGCTGGGTAACCTTTCTCTGCTGGCATTCCAGGCTACCCCGAGCCGTATCCAGATGTCTTCCGTATAACCTGGTCTCAACCATCCAGAAATATCTGATATTAAAAATATGTTGACTTTCAACAAACCCCAATTGCAAAAAAGTTGGGAAGCTGTGTAAAATGTACATAAAAAAAGAATGCAATGATTTGCAAATCTCATAAAGTATCAAATGTTTAAACTGAGAAAATGTATCAATTCAAAAAAAGAAATAAGGTAATTTTTAAGGTAAAAATTGATGGTAGCAACATGTATCAAAAGTTGGGACAGGGCCATGTTTATCACAGTGTAGCACCCCCTCTTTTTTTTTTTTAACAATACTCTGTAAATGTCTGGGTATGGGGAGACCATGTAATGAAGTTTTGGGAGAGGAATGTTGCCCCATTCTTGCCTGATATAGGATTAAAACTGCTCAACAGTCCTGGGTCTTCTTTGTGGTATTTTTGGCTTCAAGATGTGCCAAATATTTTCAATTGGTGAAAGGTCTGGACTGCAGGCAGGCCAGTTAGGCATCTTTTCTACTACTGTATGAATCCATGCTGTTGCCAGAGATGCAGTATGGGGTTTAGCATTGTCCTGCGGAAATATGCAAAGCCTTCCCTGAAAAACACATTGTCTGGATGGAAACATATGCTGCTCTAAAACCTAAATATATATTTTATTACTGATGATGTCTTTCCAGATCTGCAAGCTGCCCATTCCATACGCAATAATGCACTCCCATACCATCAGGGATGCAGGCTTTTGAACTGAGCACTGATTAACAAGCCAGAAGGTTACTCTCCTCTTTTTAATCTGGAGGATGCAGCACCCATGGTTGCCAAAAAGAATATGAAATTTTGATTTGTTTGAACTAGAACAGTTTTCCACTTTGCAACAGACCATTTTAAATGAGCTTTGGCCCATAGTAGAATGCAGTGTTTCTAAATCATGTTTAGATATGGCTTCTTCTTTGCATAATAGAGTTTTACCTTGCATTTTTGGATGTCACAGTGAACTGTGCTCACAGACAGTGATTTTTGGAAGTATTCCTTAGCCCATGCAGTGATGTCCATCACAGAATCATGCCTGTTTTTAATGCAGTGCCATCTGAGGGCCTGCAGATCAAGGGCATCCGATATTGCATTTTGTCCTTGTCCCTTGCGCAAAGAGATTTCTCCAGATTCTCTCAATCTTTTGATAATATCATCTACGTAGATGATTATATATTTAGAATTTTTGCAATTTTACGTTGAAGAATATTACCGGTATTCTGAAATTGTTTGACAATTTTTAGATGCAGCTTTTCACAGATTGGTGAGCCTCTGCCCATCTTTGCTTCTGGGACACTCTGACTCTTTAACCCTTTCCATACAGTGCTTTTTATACCACTTCCATACCGGGCCTATTCTGGCACTTCTCTCCTACATGTACAAATCATCATTCGTTTGCTAGAAAATTACTCAGAACCCCCAAACATTATATATGTTTTTTTAGCAGACACCCTAGGGAATAAAATGACGGTCGTTGCAACTTTTTATCTTGCACGGTATTTGCGCAATTATTTTTCAAACGCCTTTTTTTGGGGATAAAAATGGTTTCATGAATTAAAAAATAACAAAACAGTAAAGTTAGCCCAATTTTTTTGTAAAATATGAAAGCTTATGTTACGCCGAGTAAAAAGATATCTAACATGTCACGCTTTAAAATTGCGCACACTTATGGAATGGTGCCAAACTTCGGTACTTAAAAATCTCCATAGGCGACGCTTTGAATTTTTTTACAGGTTACCAGGTTAGAGTTACAGAGGAGGTCTCGTGCTAGAATTGTTGCACGCGCTCTAACGCATGCGGCTATACCTCACATATGTGGTTTGAACGGCGTTTACATATGCGGGCGGGACTTACGTGTGCATTCGCTTCTAAGTGCGAGCTATTGGGGACGGGCGTTTTAAAAAAGAAATAAAAAAATTATTTTTTATTTGACTTATTTTTTATTTTTTTACACTTTTTTTTTGATCACTTTTATTCCTATTACAAGGAATGTTAACATCCCTTGTAATAGGAATGTGTGTGACAGGTCCTCTTTATGGAGAGATGCGGGGTCAATAAGACCCCACATCTCTCCTCCAGGGTGGAAAGCATGAGATTGTGAAAAAAAATTCACTGATCTCATACTTACAGCCGCAATGGCGGCTTTGTTTACATTTGAGGACCCCGGCGTGACGTCATCACATCGCGTCCGGGCCTCCGACGGTCATAGAGATGACTGGTGTCCATCTGGTCACCAGTCATCTCTATGCTCGTCACGTGACCCACCACCGGCGCCGGGCGATTCTCTCCGAGTCCCCGATGGCACGGGAGAGCCCGGAGAAGCACCGGATGGCGGCGGGAGGGGGGGTGTCCCCTCCCGCCGCCTATAAGAACGATCAAGCAGGGGAATCCGCTGTGATGATCATTCTTATGGTGCGCAGGATCGCCAGCTGAAAACAAGGATATCTGAATGATGCCTCTAGCTGCAGGCATCATTCAGATATCCCCCCTCAAACCCAGGACGTCATATGACGTCCACCCAGAGGGAGAGAGGGTTCCTGCAGGCGTCATTTTACAATGACCCAGTATGGAAGGGGTTAAGATGCTCTTTTTACATTTAATGTTACTAACCTGTTGCCAATTAGCCTGATTAGTTGAAAAATGTTCTTCAAGCTCTTCTTTGTTAGTACCACCTACTTTGCCAGCCTTTTGTTGCCTTGTCCCAACTTTTTTGAGAAATGTTGCATTCATCAATTTCAAAACTATCTTTTTTTTTTTTCTTAAAATTTTACTTTTTCTCAGTTTAAACATTGGATATGTTTCTATTTTCTATTGTGAATAAAATATGGGTTTATGACATTTGCAAATCATTCCATTCTGTTTTTATGTAGATTTTACACAGCGTCCCAATTTTTTGGGGAATTGGGGTTGTACTATAACATTATGATTTAGACCCATGGTATGAAGTCATTTTAACAAACTGATAAAGGAGATCAAATCAATTTTGGGTACAGATGGATTACTTTTACTGTTAATATAGTCAGCTTTTTTTTAAATGTTTTTATGTTTTTAGCTTTAAAGAATCGGTAATAATCGGATGACAACTAAACCAAGTATCAGAAATGCTCCTTGGAAACAGATGAACCATTTTTTCAATTTAAACCTCATCAACAAAATGTGAAAGCCTGCTGACTGAAGGATAATGAAACATAATTTGTCGTATTTATCATAGTGTCTATACTGCATACCTGGAATGGATGAAGTTGTGGTGGGTTACGTCTATTCTATACCCGATGCGAAACAACCCGCAATTCTACTTGAAATCGTTCTTTTAATATTTGGGATTCTGTATTTTTTGTATATTGTCTGTAATACTTAGGGTACCATTAGACATCAGTGAAGTATTAAAAGTCACCACTGGCTAGCTAGCAGCCAGCAGGTTAGCGTTGACCAGTCACTTTTATTCCCCTTTCCTTTATTTTAATGCTAAAAGCTTGCCACACACCAGTGGAATTTCATTTGAGAGCATTTACATTTGAAGAATGTTGATTCGATTTTCAAATCGTTAGTAGGGTCTAATCAAATTTTTGTTTTCGACAGCAGTGACAAGTAAATTCAAAGCAGGAAAGAAATTTTTTCAACAAAATTTCTAAGGCTGGTTTCACACTGATCTGCTGCAGTTTGGCTGCAGATCAGGTATACTGGCGGTTTAGAGCAGTTAACCTGCCCTTTCCCATAGACTTCTATTAGATCGGACAGTTTTGGTGCGTTATCTGAAAGTGCACCGCAAGTCCTGCATGCAGTGCTTTTTGGTGCGCTTTCATAAAAATGCACCAAAACCACCTGAACTAATAGAAGTCTAAGGGAAAGTGTGGGTAACCTGCACGATAACCACGGGTATACCTGCTCTGCGGCCAAACTGCAGCAGATCAGTGTGAAACCACCCTTACAGTGAATGATTTTTTTCTACAGGAAAGTCCATCCAAATTGAATGTTGAAAGCAAACTTTTTGTGAAGTACTTTCAAATCAAATGTATTCATGAGAATTTTAGCATGGATTCTCATTCAAACATTTGTTTGCAAACCTACTGGTGTATAGCCAGCCTAAAAAGTAGCCCATAAACTTTTATTTTTAGGGATACTGCCACAGACACAGATGCCTGAGACCAGTATGATCATACCTGCTGGCCTGACTTATCTCTAGTGTCATTGGGCAGCTTTAACCATACTTACGGCAGTTCAGTGAAAGAGGGTTGGGGCACTTAAGCATCATTCACACGTGCATAGGATTCTATACATTTCTAAACACATAAATGCATGCAATTAGTTTAAATTGTAGAAAGCACACTGTGCGTTTACTTGCATTCAGGTGCAATCTTTTTAGCTGCATTTAGAAAAACAGAAATCTTTGCAGCCAGAGGGAGATACTCTGGGGTTGATTTACTAAAGGCAAATAAACTGTGCACTTTGCAAGGGCAGTTGCACTCTGCAAGGGCATTTGCTCCAGACCTTAGTAAATGAGGGGAAGGTCTGCTGACTTCCATCCTCCAATCATGTGTATGGAAATATGCTGTTTTCTTATTTTCTTTGCATGTGATTGAGCATTGTTTACAAAAAGTGATGCTTAATCTCGTTTCCTAAGCTCTGGATCAAATGCCCTTGCAGAGTGGAGCTGCCCATGAAAAGTGCACAAACCCCTCTGAATGCAAGTAAACATGTGTAAACCTCAGTAAATGCAAGAGGAATTGATTTGGGAAGGTTTTTTAAAAAAAAAACTTACCAGATCCTTTTCTCCTGCGTTCAGATAAAACAAACGCAGGAGGACCATGTGAATGACAGATTATTGTACTTTGCAAGTCATTGCTGCTCTCTGTACTATCAGAGTAAATACAAATCTGCCTAAATACCTACCATGCACTCCATTGCAGCCTCATTTACCTGCTGGAGCCCCTCCTTGAAAAACTTGCTGTCTACATTCTGACCCAACAGTGGGCCATGGCTTAAGACCCACCCATATGCGACAATGATAGGGCCTAATGGTTGCCCACTTAGGCACTTGCTGTGGGGAAGTAGGACAGAGTTATGTGGCACAACCACATACCCAGAATTACCAGAACTTGCTCTGTGTTACAGTGGGCAAATAGGGTGGTGGAGAACAAGTTGAAGGTATGTGCTGCTCCTCTTTTCTGTACTGCCTGTATTGTTCTAGTTTATGGTGTTTTCCATAGAATTTGTAACATATACTACATAATAAATTGAACTACATGCCCGTTGTGATGTCTCGGTTCTTTACAAATTTGATCATTACCTTTATTCTTACTGGCTGAAGCTGAAAAATTAGAGAGTGAATTTTGGTGGTGGAAAAACCATGTGACAAAATGTAAATCCACAAAAAGCTTCCCCACCATACTTTCCATTTGTGTGAAAACACAATGGGGGTGATTTACTAAAACTGGAGAGTGCAGAATCTGGTGCAGCTCTGCATATAAACCAATCAGCTTCCAAGTTTTTTTTCTCAGAGCTTAAGCAAATCTGAATTTAGAAGCTGATTGGCTACCATGCACAGCTGCACCAGATTTTGCGCTCTCCAGTTTTTAGTAAATCACTCCGATGATAATCTCTCTGTAAATTTGGACTACAATATTACATAACATGATTAAAGATTGTTTCCTGCAAAAGCTCTGAAAGAGAAGGCTGGTGTATGACCTGTTTCAATAGGTAGGAAAGGTAAAGACTATAGGTCAGTAGCTGAGCATCTGTAGTCCATCTAACATAGACAATCTGTGGGTCGGGTCCCCACACATTTTTTGGGATCTGCAGATTTTGAGCTGTGTCTTAATTTATTCTAATTGGCAGCAGAGTAGCATAGTGGTTAGCCTGCCTTCTTCTGCCTGGCAGCACTAGGGTCATTGGTTTAAATCCCATCCACAACATTACCTGCCTGGAATTTGCTAGTTCTTCTTGTGCTTGTGGGTTTCCTCTTAAAGAGGAAGCAAACCCTCCATTCAAAAACGAAAAAAATAAAGATCCTGCAAGACAAAAGGCATAATCAGCTAGTATGCAAAGCATACTAGCTGATTATGTTTTACTTACCTCTGATCGAAGCCCCCGCAGCGATCCACGTCTCCCCCTCCGGCCCCTCCGGCCGCCGACATGTTGTCGCGGAGTGACTTCCTGTTATCGGCTGGATTGGCCGGAGCGGCGATGACGTCACACGCATGCACACTCCGGCCGGCAAGATCCCATTCAGAATACCGGCAATGATGCCGGTATTCTGCCGAATTAGTTCCCCCCGGCGGATAAGTTCCCCCCTGTACTGCGCAGGCGTGAACTGAGCTCCAAAAATAGCCGAACATGTAGAGCTGAGAATCAGCTCTAGACGGCGCCTGCGCAATGAAATAGTTATTGCAACAGGTCCAGGTCGACGTGGACCTCGCTGTAAGAGGCCAGTCAGCCTCACGTCTTCGCTTCACTCGCTCGGCCTCCTGGCTCTTTTTTTAACATCTCCATGTCGACGGGGATGGTAAGGAATGAGCCTAGATGTCAGAAGTGTAGCAATTTGGTGTGCACAGGCGCCGTCTAGAGCTGACTCTCAGCTCTACATGTTCGGCTATTTTTGGAGGCTCAGTTCACGCCTACCACCGTTCTTTTGAATGGCAAGAACGCAGTGACGTCATCGACAACGACGAGCATGCGCTTGTCACATTCGATGCCGTCGCCGTCATCTTGCTTTACCCTACACTACCCTTGTAAGCTACAGCGCATGCGTCGAGGTCTCATCGAGCATGCGTGGGCTTACCGGAGGACAGGTAAGCTTGTAGCATCGCACACACACACGCGGTTTTCTCGTCGGGAAACAGGCCGACGAGAATCCCGACGAGAAAATAGAGAGCAGGTTCTCTATTTTTCTCGCCGAGATTCCCGGCAGTTTTCTCGACGAGAAACTATACACACGACCGGTTTTCTCGGCAAAAAGCTCTCCCAGCAGTTTTCTTGCCGAGAAAACCGGCCGTGTGTACGAGGCTTGATCCTCCAACGACATGCTGGTAGGTTAATTGGCTTCTGGACCTTGATGCCGCGTACACACGACCGTTTTTAATGTCATTGAAAAAAACTGCGTTTTTCTCGACGTGATTCTTCTCAAGCCTGCCTTGCCTACACACTATCGTGGGAAAAAATGCTCGAGTAAAGCGCGGTGACGTACAACACGTACAACGGCACTATAAAGAGGAAGTTCCATTAGATGGCGCCACCCTTTGGGCTGCTTTTGCTGATCCTCATGTTAGTAAAGTTTGTTGAGAGACGATTCGCGCTTTTCATCCTCGTGCTTTTCAGTCCGTTACAGCGTGACGAATTTGCTATCTCCATTATGAACGCTAGTTTTACCAGAACGAGCGCTCCCGTCTCACACTTGATTCTGAGCATGCGCATTTTTTTTCACGTCGTTAAAGCCTACACACGGCCGTTTTTCATGACGAGAATAACGACGACGTGAAAAACGACGAGAAAAATTAGAGCATGTTCCAATTTTTTCATGGCCATTTTTCACGTCGTGAAAAATGCTCTGAAGCCCACACACGATAATTTTTAATGACCATTTAAAAAAATTGCATTTTTCTCGTCATTAAAAACGGTCGTGTGTACGCGGCATCACTGTAAGCTTCTTAAGGGGAGGGACTGACGTGAATGTACAATATATACAGTATATCAAGCACTGTGTAAATTGTCAGCGCTATATAAATGCCAATAATAATAACATTCCACTGGACTGGTGTACTCTTGGCATTTGACTGATAATCGGAATGCAAGAAAATTCTCTTTGCTAAAGTGAATTTTTTTGCCCATGGCCCCTAAGGCCTTATACAAAAGTGTATTGTGTAGAAGTCAAGGTATAAGCAGGCAGCTAAATACATTTTTTTAAATTAAATTAATGTGTGAAACTGTATCTTTTTAGACAATTTTCCAGTCGAGACATCCCTGTCAAATGGCACAGCTAGGTTCTGACCTCATATCGCTACTGCATTTAAAGCAATGTAGTTTGGGCAAAGACTGTCCAAGCTTGTGATTAGATAGTGAAGTGGCAGAAACACACTGATGATGACAGCTCTGTGCTCTCTAACAGCCAGCACCTTGTTTTCTGTAATAGAGCCCTATTGGTTAATAGAGGTCTTCCGGGCTGAATGTAGGCTGAATCTTCCTGCTTTCAATTCAATAATAATAAAACACATAACATAGGTCCGCTTATCTATTTATTGACCTCTCATTCACTCACAAAAATATTGAAAATCCAAGTATTGTTCATAAGCTTTATTGTATTAACAGTGCCATTATTCAGAAACTGTATTGCAAAAGACCTTGAAATATGGAATGCTGCGAAGGTTTGCTCTGCTCTGAGTTGGATGTTCAGACCATACTTTTGACGGCTTCCACGATAGCGTCTTTATCGATACCAAACAACTTGAGAAGCTCCGTTGGTTTGCCACTGCGAGGAACTCCGGATACTGCCAGTGACTTCACTGTAATTCCAGGCTCTCCAACCATAGCAGCTGCCACTGCCTCTCCAAAACCACCTAATGTATGAACATATGTATATCACATGACTTAAAGTGGTTGTAAAGAGAATTTTTTTTTTTTTAAATAACAAACATGTTACACTTACCTCCACAGTGCAGCTCGTTTTGCAAACAGTGGCCCCAAACCTGGTCTTCTGGGGTCCCTCGGCAGCTGTCTCAGCTCCTGCCCGCAAGAACTGAACACCTTCATGCGAGCGAGCTCGCATGGTGGTAAGTTCTTGCGGGCGCGCTCCCGTGATACAGCTGGCGGCTATAGCCGCTCACTGCATCACTCGGCCCTGCCCCCCAGTGCGCTGCATCATTGGATGTGATTGACAGCAGCGCGAGCCAAAGGCTGCGCTGCTTTCAATCTATCTACTCTAGCCAATCAACGACCAGGCTGAGCGGCAAAGAGGACGTTGGGGGCAAGCGCAAAAGGTGAAACGGCTCAGGTAAGTAAAACGGGGGGCTGGGGGGGGGGGCGGTATTGTCGGATGTTTTTTCACCTTAATGCATAGGATGTATTAAGGTGAAAAAACGTGTACCTTTAGTGTCCCTTTAAACAGATTTTCAATTTACTTTTCTTTTTATAACACGTCCATGACAACACATTGAGAAATACTGTATTTCCCAATTTGTTGTGAATTATGTATATGTATATTATAAATCACTACATGAACCTAACATTCTAATTAATAACTACATTTTATTATAATGCCTTCACTCTGTAACTACTTTTTAAAAAGCCACAACACATAATAGACAAGATAGGCAATTACAAACATGTATACAGTGGCTAAGTAGTTAGCACTTCCGCCCAGCAGCACTAGGGTCATTGGTGCAAATCCCAACCATGGCACTACCTGCCTGGAGTTCGCATGTTCTCTCTGTACCTGCGTGAGTTTCCTCCCACACTACAAAGACATGCTGGTAAGTTCACTGGCTCCTGTCTAAATTGTCCCTAGTATGTGTATGAATGTGAGTTAGGGACCTTAGATTGTAAGGGGAGGGACTGATATGAATGTACAACATATATGTAAAGCGCTGTGTAAAATGACACCGCTATATAAGTACCTAAAAAAATAGATTATTTCCTTGCCATTCGATACATAGGTTAGAATTATAATGTTACGGTAGGCTTAGGCTACAGAAGAAGAGGATGGTTAAACGTGTAGGTACAGCCCAGATGTCAGAAAATGATTTTTTTTGCCAGCTTAGAGCATAAACATGCATGTTTGGGTTGCTCACGTACATATGTTTTTAGCTATAGGACAATTGGAAGAAATGAGCAAGACACCTCCAGCACTGACCACTAATCATCAGGCAAGGTTTGCTAAGCTGTACTACTGATCTTCTGTTCAAGATTGAATGGGTGGAGAATCTGCTAATTCCCAGAATTACATTTATCCTATTTTACCCCATACACAATACTGGGATGCAATGTAGTCTTTATATAATACTACAAACAGCAACGTTCAAAGTGCAGCAATCCTTAGCAACTAATTAGCAACCATTGTTTTGATGTTCTGACTACTCCAAGCTAATAAATATTGAAATCTAATTGGATTCCATTGATTAGTTCACATCATTGCATTTTGTGTTATCTTATTAATAAATAAGAACCTATTAGACAGCTTGCAAAATACGAACAACATACTGTACTTCCAAATGTCCTCACCTTCATGGTAATGGTCCTCCACAGTTAAAATTCGGCCCTTAGTGGCTTTGGCACTTTCAAGGATGGTTTGTGTATCCAGAGGTTTAATGGTGAATGGATCAATAATACATATAGCGATAGCATCTATGAGGACACAAGAGATAATTTGAGTTCATAAAGACTGATGTTAGTCAAATAGAAAATATTTTCACACATTTTTTTTAAAAAAATCCACCTTTTCAGTATATATGGTAACAAACAGCCCCAGATGGCCAGGAAGTTGGACTGGCACAAGGCGTATTTGCCTCCAAGGCTGCGGTGGTTTTTGTAAGCTTCAGAGGTAGATGGTGTTTGATAGGAATCTTGTTTTCTATATTTTGGGCTCTGGAGTCTAGTCATTAAGAGTGAGGGTGGGCTCCACGGTCATCACTCTAGGCTGAGATTTCACCAGGTTTGGAAGCCAATTGTTTTTTAAAAACAAAATGTTTATTTTTAAAGTCGGTGGTGTAGAAGTGCTGATGTGAAACAAAAAATAAAAAATATATATATATAGGCAGCTGGATTGTGGAATTCCTAAGTCTCTGTTTATGATGGATCTACCCTTGTGCAAGGGAAAAGTTGCAGTAAGCCTTCTTTTGCAGAAAAAACATGGGCTGAAAGCCCTGAAACTACTCTTGGTGATTGGACTAACCGTTATGCATAATCAATCTGAAGCTATAACGTGTAAAAAATATACTCTGCCATTGAAATGCTATTTTTTACCTTTCTTCAGTTGCGATGCTGCAGCAAGGGTTTCGTGCAAAGTGACCCCAGCACCAATGACTGTCACCTGATCATCTTTGCTCTGTTGCACCACCTAATACAAAAACAGACATATGTGAGAGACATTTAGCTGCTGCTTGCTATGATGGAAGAACATGTCACAACTGGATACCACAGAAGGTCCTTACATCTGTACACCATCAATTTTTTTTTTTCATTGTCTTGTAATGCAATAGCTAAATTACAAATAGAAAATGAAGGTGATGATAGGGCTCAAAAGATCACACAGAATCAGAAAGGTTCTTTTTTTGCCATTCTAGGGCATAAAAATCCACGCTCATGGTAGTCAAGCTATAAAGTAGGTTTATTGCCATATGGCAGGAAGGAGAGTGTGCAGCCAACCACCTCTGGCATCATATAAGGTTTATGAACATGTCTAATTAATCCTAACATAAGAATTCATTGGTGGGGAGTCTGTCACATTCCCACTGATCCTACGGGACTCCCTTACACAATGTCATATCCTGTTATCCCTTTTAGTAGCCAAAAAAACACTCACATATTCTCAACAGTGTACTGCACAAACACCTTTATCATCATCACCGTCATCATCACATTTCTTTCAGCTTATATTACCGAATGGTGGGCCTTTCACTCTTCCCAGGAGAATTCCAACATATTGTCAAGTCAACCAGGGGATATAATCATATTGGTTCATCTACCAAAGGGAAGTTGTGAGATGCCTCAATCACCCATAGAAAGGCCATACACCTTTAGGCCTCTTTCGCACGGGTGCCTCTATTAAGCGGGATTAGCTTGCTCAGCGGGGGAGCTCTCTGCTGATCCCGACTAAGCAGGTGGATTACAGGTCTGTATCTGCTCTGCTATGCAAAGCGAACACGGACACAGCCTGCTCTCGTCTATGGGGCAATCAGATGGAAACAGACTGTCTGTTTCCATTGGATCCGATCCACCAGACAGATGGGGAATAGGCCCCCATCCGTCTGTTTATCGAGGATCGGATCGGATGGCGGTGGGTGTCAGTGGACATGTGTCCGCTGACATCCGCTGCCCCATAGAAGAGACTGGAGGGTCCGATCAGGTCTGCATGAAAAACTGACAGGCGGACCTGATCGGATCGCACGTGTGAAAGGGACTAAGGCTGCAGTCACACCAGAAATCAATGTGTAAATGCATGCTGTGTTGATGGACATGGACAAGGGTTGATGCAAGTTAAATTGTGTTAAGAAATACATCTCATTCACTTAATTGGCAAAAAAAACAAAAAACAGATTACCGTATATACTCGAGTATAAGCCGACCCGAATATAAGCCGAGGCACCTAATTTTACCACAAAAAACTGGGAAAACGTATTGACTCGAGTATAAGCCTAGGGTGTCCATCTGCATGCCTCACTGTGTCCATGTGCATGCCTCACTGTGCCCATGCCTCACTGTGCCCATGACTTGACTGACGTTTAACATGGGAGTCTATGGAAGGGGTTGCCGGCTTTGAAAAATCTGTGCTCCCCGGCCGTTGGTCCTCCAGACAAAAAACTTTGCTCACTTATAGAGGAGAAATAGGGCTACATGTGTGCCCAGTTTGAGGTCCAGGGGTCCTACGGCCGGCCGGTGCCTGGTCCCCAAAGTCCGGGAGATCAGGCGCAAAAAGGTGACTCGAGTATAAGCCAAAGGGGGCATTTTCAGCACAAAAAAATGTGCTGAAAAACTCGGCTTATACTCGAGTATATACGGTAATACACCTATATGCAGCAAAGAAGGCTTTTTACATGACAATTTTTTTCTTGTCCATGATTCTTTGTAAAATATTATGTGCAAATAAACTGGGCTACTATTGTGATAGTGAAACTATATATATATATATATATATATATATATATATATATAAATACAATTATTTCCACAATATATAATGCTAATCACTAAAATTTGTTTTCACACCTAAAAGAACAGAATAACCAAAAAGTGTAGCACTGCCCCCTTAAAAACTAACATATGTGAATAATGGTGGAAACCCCCTATGTGGATGTAAATTACCAGAATGCTGTACACTGCTGCTGGTAAACGGACGTTTAGAAGCAGATGAGAGTTTTTTTTCAACTGCGCCTGAACTCTCCTCTATGTTATCTTTTCTGTCCGTGTACACAGGGTCGTTTACAGTTGTTTCTAGGCAGTTGAGTTTAGAGGCATTTTTTGGAACGCAAAAATGGGTTCAGAAGCTGAGTTTACAGGCATTTCAAGCGCCAAACACTTATAAACGCGGTAAATCGCCTTTTGTTTACAGGCGTTTTTCATTTTTAGCTATTTAAAAAAAAAAAAACACCTCTAAACGCAAACGTGGCAAAACGTCAAGTTAAAGTGGAGCTCCACCCTAAATAGCAACTTTTGCTATTTGGAACCCTCCCCCCCTCCGGTGTCACAATTGACACCTTTCAGGGGGGAGGGGGGTGAAGATACCTGTCTAAGACAGGTATTTTCACCCACATCCGGGAGTCCTGTCTCCGGGAATCTGCGGGAGTTACGTCACTTCCCGCAGACTTCCCTTGGTGTTCTGGGAGACACTCGGCTCCCAGAACACAGGAGCACCAATCAGAACGGCGCAGCGCGACTCGCGCATGCGCCGTAGGGAACCGGGCATGAAGCCGCAGGGCTTCACTTCCTGGTTCCCTCAGCGAGGATGGCGGAGGGAGCAGCAGAGCGACGAGCAGTCGCTCGTCCTCTGCTGCGGACGTCGCTGGACTCCAGGACAGGTAAGTGTCCAAATATTAAAAGCCAGCAGCTGCTGTAGCTGTAGCTGCTGGCTTTTATTTTTTTTTTTCCGGCGGAGCAACCCCTTTAAATCGTTCAGGAGAGGTTGTAAAAGCGTCCCATGTACATGAAGCCTTATGCAGCATAAGTTGCTCATGAACACGATCTGAGTGACTGAAAATTGATATAGTCTTAAAAAAAACAGAATTCACATATATCTGTATCAGCTTTATTGCTTCCTTTCGTGCACTGACCTTGGCTTGACCAATCTTGAATTGCTCATTGTTGTTGTAGATAACAGCATTCTCTGGGCGACTTGTTCTAATAAAGCAAATTCCCTGTAATAGAAAAAATGTTTTACTATATTTATGCATCTTAGTTTAAGTTCTGCTGTTCTCATTGTAGTACAATTTCATAGGGAGTTGAGAGATGGAGGACATCATACGGGGTTGACGTAATTTTCACAATCTTGATCTGATGCCCAGACAGTAATCAATAATTTGATGTAATCTGTCTGGACCTACCTTTGTGTTTGCAGCAAGCTCAACTGCTTTCTCTGTAGACACTGCATCACTCGGGTAGAAGACAGTGGCATTGGGGACAACTCTGAACATGGTCAGATCTTCCAGGCCCATTTGAGATGCACCATCTTCACCTGCAAATTCAGAAGGATGACACTTGTGATGTGATTAGGAACCAATAAAAAAAACATACGCATAGATTTACCTTTGTGCAGTAACATTTCCACTCTTGACTGAATTCCTTTATATTAGTTAAAGTGATCACTAGAATCTAGGCAAGTAGTTTAATTGTAAAAAGCATTCTTGTTAAGTGGAGACTCTTTTAGTTTATAGTGGACCTTAACGCAAAAATTAAAAATTTGCTATGTTATAAAAACATTTAGAAATGTTAGTTGTGCCCTTAAGAATCTGCCTTTGGTCTAAAAGTCCTCCTGAAAAAAAAACAATGCACTTCCTGTGCCTTCAGCCTTATATCTGTATATCCGCAGTGTGAGACTGATGGCACTACTGCCTCTGACTGCTAGTCTTGCGATATTTGGAATGAGATATGATAATGATGTCATTACTGTGCTGCTGTTCTCTTTCCTCCGACATGAGGAAGCAAAACTCTGCCTCTACCAAGATGGCTGCCTCCACATGCAGACACAGTGTGGAACAAGGCACGGTTAGTCAGTAATGGGAAAAAGATCAGCTTCAGGGAGATTACAGGCAATACTAGTTGGAATTGTACTCCCTGCTCCCCTATGCCAGCTGTCTTGTGCTGCCCCCTCCTACCACAATTGACTTGCTAGCCTTAGTATCATATTAAAGCTGGGGCAAAGAGGCTGGAGGGGATAGTCTGCCCACAATGCATCAGTATAACCAGAACTTATGACTAAAAGATGGGAACAAAACCCTATTCTGACAGTAATTGGGTTAAGTGTGTGGATCCATAGAGGGTAAAATCTAAGCACATAGGATACTAGTCTACCCACAAAACTGTACAGGAGCTACAATGATGACCCAGCTGCTTTGCATTGGCAGGCAGACTGACAATCTGATACCTATTATACACCGATATATGTTACTAGAAGTTAGCAAAATGATATATGGGTGGACGTGTGCCACCACTGGTAGCCCTGCTCCCCTAGCCTAATCACATCATTTAAAAAAGATAATCTAAACAATCGGATTTTTACAATTTAAATCAGATTTTTTTGATTTTTTATCAAATTTATTTTAATAAAATGCCTTTGGGCTAAAAATCTATCTAAATATAGTTTTCTTTTTAACCCTTTCATGCCTAAGCCTATTTCTGACATTTGTTGCTTACAAGTTAAAATCCGTATTTTTTCCTAGAAAATTACTTAGAACCCCCAAACAGTGTATATATTTATATATTTTTTTAGCAAAGACCCTAGAGAATAAAATGGCAATCGTTGATTTTTTTTATGTCACACGGTATTTGGCGCAGCGGTCTTTCAAATGCAATTTTTCACTTCATGAATTGAAAAAAAAACGGTAAAGTTAGCCCAATTTTTTTGTATAATGTGAAAGATGATGTTGCGTTGAGTAAATAGATACCTAATATGTCATGCTTTGAAATTGCGCACACTCTTGGAATAGCGACAAACTATGGTACTTCAAAATTTCAATAGGCGACGCTTTAAAAAAAATTAACGGTTACCAGGTTAGAGTAACAGAGGAGGTCTTTTGCTAGAATTATTGCTCTCACTCTGACAATCGCAAATATACCTCACATGTGTGATTTGAATACCGTTTACATTTGCGGGCACAACTTATGTATGCGTTTTCTTTGCTGTGCGAACACACGGAGAAGGGGGTACTTTAAAAAATAAATAAATCTAATTTATTTTATTTTATTTTTTTAACATTGTCCCTTTAAAAAAAAAAAAAAAAAAACCAATCCCTTCTTTGCACTTAAAAGTATTCAGATCGTCAAAATGATGCCTTGATGACTTCATAAGATCTGACCCACAGTCCCTGTTACTAACTGAAGAGCAGCAAATTGGGACTTTTGGGAATAACTATTGGCCATTTAAAAAAAATTTTTTTTTGGTCTTATATACAGTATAGCAAAAATTAGCCATGTTTAATATATACGTAGCTACTAATTTTATTGGAAAATTAATGCAAAAAACACCCACAACAATCATTTAAGCATTACCATGTACATGTTATTCAAACCATTGTAACAGACCTTGAAATAAAGCCAATTAGCGAGAAATTATTTTTTCATATGCCTAGCTTTTGGAATTACTGAAGGCGTTGCTGAGTTTCACATGATTATGAACAGTCTCTGCAATATCAAACGCTCAAAATAATAACGGCAATGTCATAAAATGTAAATCCTGAGGGAGGTGGTTTAAGGAACAGTATAAGTGAGTCATATGTGCCCACATACTAAAAAATGTTGGATATGTCCCCAAGCAAACGTAGCAGTGGGTGAGTAATGAGAACAGAAAGAATAAAACTCCACGAGGACCTTCATAAAAGTGAACCTAATGTTTTTCCCCGCATAGGCAAAGTACAGGTTAATTTTACTGTATTGAAGAAAGAGATTCTTTATGTATTGCTCCATTTGACAATGGCATATGATTGCTAAGCTTGGTAAAGTCATGGTACAGCAGTTTAAAAAAAAAAATCAGTGGAAAAACAAATCATTTAAAGATGTTGGATAGTTTCCTAAGTCCTTAGGTGTCCTAAGGGCAAGTGTAAATAGGCTTTTGGGATCATTTAAAGCGGAGGTGCAGCCATTTTTTTTTTTTAAAGTCAGCAGCTACTAACAGTGTAGCTGCTGACTTTTAATAAGGACACTTACCTGTCCTACTCGCCTGCGATGTCGGTCCCGCCACGGCAATCGATCGCTGCTGGCAGGTCCCGGCTCCTCAATCCTGAGTAAGGGAATCAGGCAGTGAAGCCTTACGGCTTCACTGCCCGTTTCCTACTGCGCATGCGCCACTCGCACGGCGCTTTGCGAATGGGCGACTACACACAGTTCCCAGAAGGCAGCACGCCCCATTCACAAGAAGAGGAAGCGGAAGGAGACCCACCGCAGATTAGAAGAGGCACATTAGAGGCAGATTAGGGGACTTCCGCATAGCAACAGGCATTTCGGGTGAGTATAATTTTTTTTTTTTTCTATTAATTTTTTTCTTTTTTTTTTTTGGATTTTTTATGTAAAAACAAAATTCTGGGTGGACCTCCGCTTTAAGGTCAGTTTGAGAGCAATTGTGCTTAGCCTTTGTTTCTTCAACTAACATAATGTAAACGCATCACAAACACTACACTTTACTAGCTCTAAGTTTACAGTCGGAAAGAAGCAGAACTTGAGAATTTAGCTTCAGTACATTTGATATTACACGTGTTAACTGTATCAGCAGAAAGATAAAGGCAACCACACAAAGACCGGGGTTAAGAATTCTTAGCTAGCATGCAGGACTACCTGGAAACACCAGTCTTCTTGTATTTGGAAGCAGGAGGTAAAGAAAGAGAAGAAAACTAGAACAAAAAGAAAATTAGGGTTCAAGGCGAAGAACGAAAGAAATGTAGGAGGACATTTTAGACTGGAAGCCTTGTAAGATGACACACCTAAACACATAGGGGTTGATTTACGAAAGGAAAATCCACTTTGCACTTGAAAGTGCACTGAAAGTGCACATGCTGTACATGTGAGGGGGACATGCAAGGAAAATAAAAAACAACATTTTAGCTTGCACATGATTGGATGATAAAATCAGCAGAGCTTCCCCTAATTTCAGAGCTTCCCCTCAGATTTACAGCGATCTACAGCGACTGCACTTCCATGTGCACTTTCAAGTGCAAAGTGGATTTTCCTTTAGTAAATCAACCCCATAATATCACACCTGTATCTCTCAATACAGCAAAACTACAGAAGATATTTAATCAAACATTTTGTCTGTAAATAGTATTGGTTATATGTGACCAAACTTTCTTGTTTGGCTCATTGAAGCCAGAGATTCTAATCCCAATTGAAACAATTTAACCCATCAAGAACTGATTTTCAGATTAAGGGTCTGGGTGGACTGGCTTTTGTTTGCATCAGAACGGTTTCTCTCACCATACATAATCTATGACCCCTTTCACACGGATGTTCTGATTGGGTCCGCCTGTCCGTTTTTCAGGCGGACTTGATCAGAACCTCTATGGAGCGGCGGATGTCACTGAGAAGGTAGATCTGCTTGATGGAGTTCGCCCCGTGCAAATAGGGCCTATGGGAATTCAAGAGCAGTTTGAAGCAGGTCGGATGGAGGTTAATTGCAGGCCAAATGTCAATGAATTCTAAATGGTCTTAGAAGCATCTCAAACTATCAAAAGCACACTTGGCAACACAGCCCAAAGCCCATTGACACAGAATCTTATTCCCGCTCATTTGTTACCCTAACACTATCAGATTATTGTAGTGCTCAGGTGTCTTACATTGTTTGAAAATCACACAATGGGGGTTATTTACAAAAGGCAAATCCACTTTGCACCACAAATGCAAACTACAAGTGCAAAGTGTATTTGAAATTGCACTGAAAGTGCACTTGGAAGTGCAGTCGCTGTAGATCTGAGGGTAAGACCTGAAATAAGGGGAAGCTCTGCTGATATTATCTAATCATGTGCAAGCTAAAATTCTGTTTTTTATTTTCCTTGCATGTCCCCCTTAGATTTTCAGTGCAATTTCAAGTGCACTTTGCGCTTGTAGTTTGCACTTGTAGTGAAAAGTGGATTTGCCTTTAGTAAATAACCCCCAATGTGTAACAGCTTTAACTGTATCTAAAAGTGTGAAAGTAAATATACTGCGCTGTCTACAATTAATACTGTGTAAAGTGAACAACCTCCCTTGCGGCAAGATATATTCACTTGTAGATTGCTGCAACTTAAAAGTGAGACACACACTAATATACAAATCAAAAAGAATAAAGCTGCGCAAAAAATGTAAAGTGCCACTCGTATTGTATCGAGTGGAAATATACAAAAAATGATTACAAGTTTACAGGCAACTTGCCTGTTATTGATCTAAATCAACACTAAACCAATTAATGATAAAAATTGTTATTAATGTTGTAAAGTCTTGTTAAATTATGAGGTGATGAATCCTAAACAATCGTGCGTGTTGTCAAGATGTTTCTTATTAGCTATAAGTGACTTCACACTTGAGACACCCAATGAAAAGTGCTTGACTTTGATAGAATAGAGTTCCTCCACCAAGGATAATCTCTGCCGCTTACCAGAACCCCTGATCCCAACAGAGATCAGTACAAACGGACGACTGTTACCCCTGCCAGGGTCTCTGGATAAGACAATCAGCTAGTCTCCTGGATTTCACGGCCGAATAGTTAAAAGTGGATCAAGGTTTGTCATAAACCCTTATAGACCTCCACAGGATCTCCAAGAGGCTGCACAGCTCTGCAGGGAAGTGGCTGGCTGAAGCCGAGTTCTTGGTGGAAGTACAGCTGTCAGGCTGCAGGCTGTAACATAGGCAACAGCGACTTCTGGGAGTAGGAAGATGGCTCCAAACAGCGCGTCTCTCGGTTGGGTGATGATGACAGGAAGTGTATGGGGTGTGGCTACATATTTCAATGCAGACAGGAGGGCCCCTTTATCAAACCATAGGAATCCTATGGTTTCTGCAGACAGGAGGGCCCCTTTATCAAACCATAGGAATCCTATGGTTTGATAAAGGGGCCCTCCTGTCTGCACTGAAATATGTAGCCACACCCCATACACTTCCTGTCATCATCACCCAACCGAGAGACGCGCTGTTTGGAGCCATCTTCCTACTCCCAGAAGTCGCTGTTGCCTATGTTACAGCCTGCAGCCTGACAGCTGTACTTCCACCAAGAACTCGGCTTCAGCCAGCCACTTCCCTGCAGAGCTGTGCAGCCTCTTGGAGATCCTGTGGAGGTCTATAAGGGTTTATGACAAACCTTGATCCACTTTTAACTATTCGGCCGTGAAATCCAGGAGACTAGCTGATTGTCTTATCCAGAGACCCTGGCAGGGGTAACAGCCGTCCGTTTGTACTGATCTCTGTTGGGATCAGGGGTTCTGGTAAGCGGCAGAGATTATCCTTGGTGGAGGAACTCTATTCTATCAAAGTCAAGCACTTTTCATTGGGTGTCTCAAGTGTGAAGTCACTTATAGCTAATAAGAAACATCTTGACAACACGCACGATTGTTTAGGATTCATCACCTCATAATTTAACAAGACTTTACAACATTAATAACAATTTTTATCATTAATTGGTTTAGTGTTGATTTAGATCAATAACAGGCAAGTTGCCTGTAAACTTGTAATCATTTTTTGTATATTTCCACTCGATACAATACGAGTGGCACTTTACATTTTTTGCGCAGCTTTATTATTTTTGATTTTAACTGTATCTAAGCCTAAGAACAAAAAAGTAATATAATGCAGATTAGCAGTCTTTAGATGAAGTGGCTGCAGTAGTTTTAAAATGTAGATTTTTTCTTTTCATTTTCACCTGGTTATCCTGGCAGTACCACGCTTCCTGTCCTAGACTGACAACTCGCACTCTCAACTCACACACCATACTGTACCTATTGAGGACCAGCATGGTCACCCTAGGACAGGACTACAGAAACCCCAACTCCTCTCCTCTTCTCCATAACAATTGACGTCACTTACAACCAGCCTGTCTGATTTTTCTTGTGCCATCACTGCTGGCGGCTATAACTGCCAACAGTGATCATTGTATTCTGATGGCTGGGAAACCTTCCGTGGTCAGAATACAATAGTGTAGCGAGAGGGATTCCCTATCAACATGGACTGTGTTGATGGGGGGATCAAGCAATTTTCTTTCCTTCATGCTCATGGTTGAAGAAAAGAAAATTGTAAAATATATTGCTTTAAATGAAGCTGTGGCATTTCTTTTTAGCCCCTTGAAGTCTAAAATTGGTACTTCTCTAAACATTTAAAAACAGAACAGTATAAATAGTCCCCCACTCCTTTCAGTAAAAGGGTCCTACTGGGACATGACAGTAAAAAGCTAAAATGTCTTTGTCTCTAGTATGGCACAACCTCATGTTTGTCATAATAGAGGAAGTGCTGAGATTCTCATAAACCATTACTAAATGGAATTACAAAATTTCCTTACTACAAGATACCAGATGGAAGAGGAGAGAAAGAGAGAGAGAGAGGGGGAAATGTTAGATTTAGGAAGTTATGGAGAACGAGGGAGGAAAATGAGCACCGAAACACAGAAAACAGGAAAGAATACAGGTAGGAGAAGATAAAGTGTAAGACAAGGAAAGATGAAATGAGGGAAAAATAGAGAGCAAAAACATGCTGAATAATTGAGAACACTCTGTTTAGTAAAAAGTTCAAGTCTGAGCATGTAGGCCCTTTACAAAATAATCTAGAGTGGGTGACTGGGGACAAAGAGAAGGCTAATTTATTAAAGGGGTTGTAAAGGTACATGTTTTTTCACCCTAATGCATTCTATGCATTAAGGTGAAAAAACATCCGAGGATTAGCGGCCCTCCAGCCCCCCCGTTTACTTACCTGACCCCTCGAAAGTCCTGCGCCGTGAACGCGCTGGCTTCTCGGCCGGGCTTCTCGACTCATTCATTGGTTGATAGATAGCAGCGCAGCCATTGGCTCCCGCGGCTGGCAATCAAATCAATGACGCGGCGCGCCGGGGGTGGGGCCGAGTGATTCAGTCGGCGGCTATAGCCACCGGCTGTATCACAGGAGCGCGCCCGCAAGCTAACCCCCTTGGGAGAGAGCTTCCCATGAAGGGGGTCAGCTGATGCGGGGAGGAGCCGAGACAGCCGCAGAGGGACCCCAGAAGACCAGGATTGGGGCCACTCTGTGCAAAACGAGCTGCACAGTGGAGGTAAGTATGACATGTTTAAATATTTTCTTCAGCTCTGTGTATACAAAGGAGCATGGGGGAGCTCAAGTCCATAATGGGGGTGGTAGTGACACACCCCAAATCCACAATGGCTCAAAAGTGATATGGTCCAGAAATATTTAGACAGAATAAAGGTGGATAAAGCACCTGGACCAGATGGCATACACCCACGGATCCTAAAAGAATTGAGCTCTGTCATTTCAAAGCCATTGTATCAAATTTTTAGGGACTCAGTAATGACAGGAATAGTACCATTGGATTGACGCAGGGCCAATGTGGTGCCTATATTTAAAAATAGAACAAAGTCTTTACCAAGTAACTATAGACTATTAGTTTAACTTCTATAGTTGGGAAGATACTGGAGAGGTGATTAATAAAAGACCACATAGACGAGTTCTTGCTGGAAAAAAATATTTTAAGCAACAGACAGCATGGATTCATGAAAGACAGAAGTTGTCAGACAAACCTGATTTATTTTTATGAAGAGGTAAAACCTTGGACAGAGGGGTGGCGGAGGACGTGGCATACTTGGATTTTGCAAAAGCGTTCGATACAGTTCCCCACACACGGCTCATGTGTAAGGTAAAGTCTACAGGCTTGGAAATATCAGATTGTAAATGGATTGAAAACTGGCTAAAAGACAGAATTCAGAGAGTAGTGGTTAATGATTCTTACTCTGAATGGTCTAAGGTTATTAGTGGTGTACCCCAAGGTTCAGTGCTGGGCTCCCTCCTTTTTACTATCTTTATAAATGATATTGGGTCTGGGATCAAAAGTAACATTTCTGTCTTTGCAGATGACACCAAGCTATGCAGTGGAATAACGTCCTTACAGGATGTCTCCAATTTACAAGCCAATCTCAATGCTCTGTCTGATTGGGCGACTATGTGGCAGATGAGGTTTAATGTTGATAAATGGAAAGTTAGTCACTTAGGGGCTAAGAATATGCATGCATCATACATACTAGGGGGAGTACAACTGGGGGGATCCGTAGTGGAGATGGATCTGGGGGTTTTGGTAGATCATAAGCTCAATAATAGCATGCAATGCCAAGCTGCGGTTTCCAAAGCGAGCAAAGTCCTTTCTTGTATTAAGAGAGGTATGGTCTCCAGAGAGAGAGATATCATTTTGCCCCTGTTCAAATCATTAGTAAGACCTCATCTGGAATATGCAGTTTAGTTTTGGGCACCAGTTCTCAAAAAGGATATTGGGGAACTGGAGAAAGTGCAGAGAAGGGCAACCAAACTGATAAGAGGCATGGAGGAGCTCAGCTATGAGGAAAGATTAGAGGAACTGAATTTAATCACTCTTGTGAAGAGGAGATAAAGGGGGGATATGATCAACATGTACAAATATATATGGGTTCCATATAGTGAATTTGGTGTTGAGTTATTCACTTTACGGTCAACATAGAGGACACGGGGGCACTCTTTAGCCCTGTACACATGATCGGATTTCCGATGGAATCAAATCCGATGGATTTTTCCATCGGAATTCCGATGAAGCTGACTTCCATCAGTCTTGCCTACACACCATCAGACAAAAATACGACCGTCCCAAACGCTGTGACGTACAACACGTACGACGGCACTATAAATGGGAAGTTCAAATCCAATGGCGCCACCCTTTGGGCTGCTTTTGCTGATTTTGTGTTACTGCGTGTTAGTAAATGTTTGGTGTTAGCCGATTCGCGCTTTTCAGTCTCTGTGCTTTTCAGTCCGTTACAGCATGACGAATGTGCTATCTCCATTACGAACGCTAGTTTTACCAGAGCGAGCGCTCCTGTCTCCTAATTCAGTCTGGGCATGCGTGGGTTTTTTCTACGATGGAGTTCCACACAGACAATGAGGACTGTTTTCATTCGGTAAAACCGATCGTGTGTACAGGGCTTAAACGTCTAGAGGAAAAGAGATTTAATCTCCAAATACGGAAAGGTTTCTTCAAAGTAAGAGCTGTGAAAATGTGGAATAGACTCCCTGCAGAGGTGGTTCTGGCCAGCTCAGTAGATTCCTCTAAGAAAGGCCTGGATTCTTTCCTAAATGTACATAATATAACTTGGTGCTAACATTTATAGGTAAAGTTGATCCGGGGAAAATCTGATTGCCTCTCGGGGGATCAGGAAGGAATTTTTTCCCCAGCTGTAGCAAATTGGAGCATGCTCTGCTGGGGTTTTTCGCCTTCCTCTGGATCAACTGTGGGTATAAAATTGGGTATATGGGATTGTATGATATTATATATATATATGTTGGAAGGCCAGCATGGTGGCCTGAATTTATGGGAGGAGCCCGGCGGCTATATAGCCAGCCCACTACTCCACAAGCCTTGTCGGTATTCCTGTGCGCACCACGTGGTTTCCGGCGCAACGTCGTTACGTCATTTCAGTGCGACCCTTCAGCAGCGCGGCACAATTCGAAGCACCCTCGTCCCGGGATTCGGCGCCGTACGCACGCCTGGCTCGGCCATCACAGGTAGGCTCCACTTCTCATCCTGTGCAGATGCCATGTCGGAGATTTTGCTCTTAAACCAGCAAAATCTCCCCTTAGACCCCCACACAGCTGGTCGTTCACCCGGCGCCGCAATCCCACTCACGGCCGCATCTCACCGCATCGGGCATCCGGTACTCTCTACCGTTGCACCCGCACCGCCCCCCCTCACCCCACTGTTGTTACCTTTGTTCCGTCAGACGCTGCATCAGGACTGAGTCCAGGCTGCATCCGTGCACCGACTCACATCAGCGCACTCCCATTCCCCTTGACATTCGCACTCATAGTGCACCAGCAATCCCACTTTTTCACAGTCTGTGTTAAAGTAAGGATCAGCTGCGCAGTGCCATACTGCCAAATCCCTCCAATTCCCTAATGCTCTGAGGTGCAGCAGCAGTTGCTATATAGCCACTGTTATTCATTTGTTACATTTAAATTGACTATAGCCACTTTTTTTTTTTCCTCTCCCTCTCTCTCCCTCCTCCCTCTTCCTTTCCCCTTCTTCTCATTTCGTCTTGTTTTGCTTTGTTTGTTTGCATAGAAATTGTTTAGTGACATGTGTAAAACAGTAACAATAATATAGTCATACACCTCACTGTCATCAACGCATAAACACCGAAAAAAAACAAAAAAAAAAACACAGAGGGGTAGTATGTTCACAAACACAGGGGGAAAGGGGTAATACTAAGTCTTACACCCTGCTTCATAGCCCACACGCAATGGGCATGCCCACCTCAGAGCAAGACCCCTGTTGTTTTCAGCCCCCATTTCCGCACATGCTCCAGAGCCCGGTGGTTTTTCAGTCACTACTGCAAAACGTACCGATTCACGTCTCTGTCATGGGTCATTTCGGCCACTCATTTAGCAGGGACACAGCTGTTCAAGTTTCACGCGTATTCTCGGCAGCTTCGCCCTAAACACGCACCAGTCCTGCACGGCCCCATTTCGGTACATGCTCCAGAGCATGTAGTTTAGCCGCATAGCAAACGTACCGACCCGTGTCTCTGTCATGGGACATTTCTGTCACTCACTTTCACCATCGTTACCGCATTCGGTTCGCTCAATTAGGTACAATCAAATCAGTCAGTACCCCCTCGTCATGTATTGTCTGTTGTTTCTCCCCCAGATCAGTCAAAACCAGGTCCATCCTGCACTAGGTTGGACGTCATTTCTACAGGTAAAAGAGAAAAAAAAAAAAAAAAGAAAGGGAAGAAATTATTATTATTAATTTGTTTTATTTAAAGGGGGAGAAATCCCCCTTAGAAACAGAAACAACCCTGATTGTCGTATCATCCCTTACAGGTTCCGGTCACCACCCCAACCTCGGAGGACAGGATATCCTATCCAGGCCTGATTTACTTAGAACCATGTCTCAGGCCGGCAGTGAAGATCTCACCGCCCCTCCTCCTCCTTCTCCCGCCTCAGAGAGCGGCAGCACACGTTCCCTCAGGGGATGGACCATCCCCAAGTTGACCGCAGAACTGAGACGCCGGCAGGTGCCCTTCCCGGCCACAGCCAGGAAAGCAGAGCTCTTTAGGCTCCTATTTCCACCACCAGCCTCAACCGACCTCCCCATGCCAGCTTCACCTGGACCAAGCACGCAGCGGGCATCCCTGCACTCTATTGCCGCAGCTGTCGCTCAACTCCACACCCTGGTAGCGTCCTTGTCTACATCAGTCACAGCCATGCAGGCCAGAGTGACACTCCTAGAGGTCCACCCACCGACCACCACCCCTGACCTACCCGTAGTCCAGGTCCCGACACCCCCTCCAGCTATCCCTACAGGCAAGTGCCCCGTTGTCCTCCCAGCACATTTGGTCCCAGCCAGCATTAGGAAGGAAATCCTGGATGGCAAGGACATTAACCTTGCCTCCCTACTCATCGCAGTCCACGATGTAGCGGATAACAAGGCCTACACGTGGGGAGACGTTTCAGTGGTCCTCAAGGCCAAAGACCCGAGGCTGAATCGCAAATTGTCAGTACCAGAATTTGCGCTGGCCTTCGGGACTCTCAGGGATGTCCTGTGCTCGGCCTCCCCCAACAGACGGGAAGAGCTGGACCTATATCTCCACACTTTGGTGGATCTAGGTTACAAGTACGGAGGATTTTCGTTCTACGACTATCACCGCTCCTTCTCAGCCAAAGCAGCTGCTAGGCTGTTGCAGTTCCAAACAGCCACAGACTGGAGTCTTATGGATACCGAGCTGTTCTGCCACCACTTCGCTGGCCTACGCTCACCTCTATGCACGAACTGCCAGTCCTCTACCCATACTGCCACTTGGTGCGCCAACACCACCAATGTTCGCCCCCACGAAGTCCCCTCTACCTCAAAGGCAGCTTTAGGCTTACCGGCCTCCCAGCAGACGGCCCAGGTGGACAAGTTCGGACGCCCAGTACTGACGGCAGGGGGAGCAGCCATCTGCAATAATTTCAACTTCGGATCCAGCAACTTTAGCCAGTGCCGCCTGCTTCATGTTTGCCTCGTATGCCACAGGGCACACCCCAAGACCCTGTGCCAGGTCAAGCAACAGAAAAAGTGTTGACTAGGCCAAGTGAACGTTCTGTGGCTGGAGCACTACCTCACTTCACACCCCACCCCCTCTCTCACCACCTTCCTCGTCCAAGGGTTCACTTCCGGCTTCCACACAGGCCTCATCTCCCTACCCCACACGTCTCACGAATGCAAGAATCTGCATTCAGCCGCCACAGACGAGCAGGCCATAGATCAACTGTTGCACACCGAGCTGCAGCGAGGCTTTGTCATAGGCCCCTTCACTCAGCCCCCTTTCAACACCTGGAGAGTCAGCCCTATTGGGCTTGTCAAGGGCAAGTTCTCAAATAAAGTTCGCTTGGTGTACGACCTGTCTGCGCCTCATTCTTCCCCCATCCCCAGCCTGAATTCCTTAATCCCCTCCGAAGAGTTCTCCCTTAAATACGCCTCCGTGGACATGGCGATCCAAGCCATAATCAAAATCGGCACAGGCGCCTGGCTCTCCAAAGCCGATATCTCGGATGCCTTTAAGCTCCTACCTATCCATCCGTCCCTCTGGTGCTGGCCCGGCATGAAGTGGAGAGACTCTTACTACTTTGCTACCAAGCTGACTTTCGGCTCCAAAAGTAGCCCCTGGCTCTTCGACACTTTTGCACGGTCTCTCACCTGGATACTGCTGCACCAAGCCCAGTGTCAAGAAGTCATCCACTACTTGGACGACTTTTTGCTGATTGAACAGCCTGATACACCCCCGAAAGACCTAGACAAGTTGAGAGTCGTCTTCGGAAATTTCAATGTTCCCATCGCGGAGCATAAAGTAGACGGTTCAGCACACTCGGTCACCTTCCTCGGTATCATTCTGAATACCATCACCATGCAAGCCAGCCTCCCCCCCGACAAACTGGCCCGCATTAGATCAGTACTCCAAACTTTCACCCGCACGCGGGGGTGTACCAAGAAACAGTTGCAATCCCTGCTGGGAATGCTTAATTTCGCAATAAGGATCATCCCCCAGGGACGGTCCTTCGTCTCACGTCTCCTAGTTTTCCTTTCCCAGTCACAGGATCCCGATCAGGTCCTTAGTTTAGACACCGCAGCAGTAGCGGACTTATTGATGTGGGAGGAGTTCCTCACCAGTTGGAACGGGATATCCATGTTCATACCCGCGATGTCTCCCCTCTCCCCGCAGGTAGTCACAGACGCCGCAGCCTCCAAAGGCTTTGCGGCAATTTTTGGCCACCACTGGTTCGCAGGATCATGGCCGCCAGAGATTCTAGCAATCCCAGGCTTTACTCAGACTTCCTCCCTGTTTGAGTTATACCCAGTGGTAGCAGCCGCCCGGTTATGGGGCCACCATTGGACAGGACAAACCGTAGGCTTCACCACTGACAACCAGGCTACTGCCGACATTGTCAACAAAGGTAGGTCCAAGTCGCTTGCCACGATGTCCTTCCTGCGTAGGCTGGTACAACTCTCGTTGCAACATCAGTTCAATGTTCACTGCACCTTCCTCCCAGGCAAGTGTAATCTTGCCGCAGACGCTCTGTCCCGTTTTAATTATACGTCCTTTTTTCAGCAGAGACCCGGAGCCGACCAGACGTCAGCCCCTATCCCTCCTTGGTCTCAGCTGACCCTGGACTAGGACACCACCTACAGCAAGCGTCACAGCTCATCAATCAGTCCCTGTCTTACAACACCTTAAAAGCCTACCGTGCAGCCTGGGACGTTTTCAGCAAATTTCTGGCACCCCGCTCCGATAATACGGCCATAGACATCAAGCACATACTGGCCTTTATCTCATACTGCCACAATAGCTTGGCCTTATCCCACAACACCATCCGTCTGTACTTAGCAGGCATTCAGCACTTTCTGGCCTTACAAGATCCCGCAAAACCCTCATTATTCACGTCCCACGCAGTCAGAGCCGTCCTGCGCGGAGTCCAGAAACTACAACCCATTGTCATCCCCAAACGTCTACCTATAACCGGTGCCATCTTTAGGGACATGTCCAACATCCTCGCCACATCTCCGTTTGGCCTCCTCCCTAGCTTGGTCATACAAGCGGCCATCTATTTAGCTTATTATGGGTTTCTACGGCCTAGCGAGTTCACCTGCAATAATCCCACCGGCCAAGTCTTGCGCAGACGTCACTTAGTTCGCCATCCGACTCACTTCACACTCCACCTTGCAGTGTCCAAAACTCAACAGTTGGGCGCCGGCGTGGATATCTGCATATATAAAACAAACAATGCCTGGTGCCCTGTGGCCGTTTTGGATTGCCTACTGTCATACCTACCAGCACAAACAGACTCTACTCCCCTACTCCCTTTCCCGACCAAACCTTTAAGCACCTGCCAGTTCGTCAAGCACGTGAGGATCCTTCTACGAAGACTACGTCTCAACCCAGCTCACTATACAGCTCACTCCTTTCGTATCGGGGCAGCCTCGGCCGCCTCCCGCCATGGGGTGCCAGATCACGTCATTAAGAAGCTAGGCAGATGGAAGTCCGCCTGCTTCGCCCGGTACATTCCTAACCCTCAGCTGGAGATCGCACAAGCTTTTTCCAAACTCGCTCAGTAAACAATTCAAATAAAATGATATCCCTACCTGAATGTTTTTGCCCCCTTATTTTGGCATACCGTCCGTTAGGCCAGGGCACACTTCAGGTCTATCCATGTTGTAAGTCCGCGTCAATGTGTATTACCCGTATCCTACCGGCCATAGGGCTCCAACCATAAGTTGGAAGGCCAGCATGGTGGCCTGAATTTATGGGAGGAGCCCGGCGGCTATATAGCCAGCCCACTCCTCCACAAGCCTTGTCGGTATTCCTGTGCGCACCACGTGGTTTCCGGCGCAACGTCGCCCACCCTCCCATCCCCTATTAAAAGCATCCTCAGGAAACCATTTCTCTCCACAATATCTACCACTAATCTTGGGTATGCCCCCTTATTTTGGCATACCGTCCGTTAGGCCAGGGCACACTTCAGGTCTATCCATGTTGTAAGTCCGCGTCAATGTGTATTACCCGTATCCTACCGGCCATAGGGCTCCAACCATAAATATATATATATATATATATATATATATATATATATATATATATATATATATTTTTATGGTTGAACTGAATGGGCTTGTGTATTTTTTCAACCTGACTAACTCTAACTATGTAACTATGTCTGCACAGTACAAGAAAGGCCAGAGAAGCAACAGTCCAGAGTAAAGTGCTACAACCCCTACTGCTACCATCTGAAAAATGTGTCATTCATGGTAAGTCGGAGACTGTACTGTGCACAGAGGATATTACTGAACCTACCAAAGCCTAGATAGGCCAAGACACAGAAAGTCGGAGATTTCCAAACAAAGAAAGTTTGTGTGGATGGACCGATTGAATTTAGAGCTATAGCCACCTACAACAAAGTGTGTGACTGGTTTTCACTTACCTATAACTTACACTGTGATATTCTCCAAGGGCTCCACTGTAGAATTAAATCTATACAAACCTAACCCCATAACACTTCAGTATATCCATGCTGAAGACACCATGGAGTCTGGACCCTGAAGTCCAATTGGCCTCAAGGATTTAAAGAATATATAAACTCAGCATTTCATGTTTTTGATATGTGCCTGCTGTACCATGTACTTGCATGAAAACGTATCCTGATCTCTTTGTATTGCTTCCTTTGTGTGAAATACAGGTAACACACTAGGAATGAGAGCAATAGCTGTGCTGAGAGCTCAGCCTGCTCCCCTCCAATGTTCAGACTTGTCCTGGCATGCCCCCCACCCTTCAGCACAGCTGAGGAAGACCCACTTAGTGTGCTGCTATTTCTGCTCCCCCATCTTTCTGAACTCCTAATGCAGCTGAGAACAGAGGGTATGTGATCACTTATAATAAAAAAAAGGGAGTGAAGGGAATTTATAATGTTTGTTATATATGTACAGAAATGTTTAGCCTTTCATTTCCTATTTTAATCTGAATGGGTTGTTTAACAGGGTATACTTTAAGCAATGCTCCTGGTTCTTGAAAATTTAGAAATATGACAGTCATGTACAGTACAGTACATCAAACTTAAAGTGATACTATGGGTTCGTTTTTTTTTTTTAAATAACAAACATGTCATACTTACCTCTACTGTGCAGTTTGTTTTGCACAGAGTGGCCCCTACCGTCCTCTTCTGGGGTCCTAAGGCTGCTGTCTCGTCTCCTCGTCGCAAGAGCTAACCCCCTCTGGGAAGCTCTTTCCTGAGGGGGTTACCTTGCAGGCGCGCTCCCATGTGATACACTCGGCGTGCATAGCCGCCGAGTGTATGACTCGGCCCCGCCTCCGGCGGCCGCGTCATTGGATTTAATTGACAGCAGAGGGAGCCAATGGCTGCGCTACTATCAATCTATCCAATGAAGAGCTGACAAGACCTGGGGAAAGCAACGCGGGATCGTGCTCATGGAAATTCGGGGCTCAGGTAAGTAAAACGGGGGCTCGGGGGGGGGGGGGCGGACACTGCAAGGTGTTTTTTCACCTTAATGCATAGGATGCATTAAAGTGAAAAACCATAAAGGTTTACAACCACTTTAAGAAGAATGCCTTGGTCGAGTCTGCAGAACTAAGCATAGTGCAGATATCACTGGCACCTCTCTAATATCATTAAAACTAGAGATTGGTAAAATCAATATTGAGTGTTATGCCCTGTACACACGATCGGAGTATCAGATGGTCTAAAATCCGATGGAATTTTTCATCGGAATTCCGTTCAAGCTGTCTTGCATACACACTGTCAGACTAAATTCCCGAATGTCCAAACTGCGGTGACGTAAAACCGAGAAAAATGAAGTTCAATGCTTCCGAGCATGCGTCGGCATGCGTGGGTTTTTTCTCCGTCGGAGTTCCACACAGACGATTTAAATTTCCTAACGGTTTTTTTCCATCGGAAAAATTTAAAACATGTTCTATTTCTAAACACTGATGGAAAAAAGTCCGATAGGGCCCACACACGATCGGAATTTGCGATGAAACAAGTCCATCAGATTTTTTCATCGGAAATTCAGATCGTGTGTACAAGGCATTCGATTCTTCTCTGGAGCGTGATTGGCCAAAGGTTGCATGCCTAGTTCATCTAATACCCACAAATTCGTGATTACCTTCTGATCCAACCATAATCAGCTAGCTGATTTAGTAATCTTTCCATGTCTGTGGGCAGTCTTACCTATACAAGCTCACAAGTATGCAAATGATCTGTAGAAAAAGCTGAACTGCCATGAAACTCACCAATAGAAACTCCACAGTGGGATCCACAAAGGTTGATGTTGCTCTCGGAGATGGCTGCCATTCTGATTTGATCAAAGGCTCTTGTGAAGAATGTGGCAAATGCACTGGCAAAGGCCACAGTACGGTCACGAGTTGTGGAGCCAACAGCCACACTCACCTACAGCAACAGAACATAATATGATAACATTAATACAACTTGGACTAGTGGATTATGTCATGTATAAAGTGAAATGTCTTCACTTTGACGATCACTGTATTTAGGGGACCAAGTAAAAAGATGACAAGAAAAATGTGAGAAAAATTAGAGAAGCACATAAAATAAAGTGGATATGATCAAATATATCATACAAGAGCAGAAACTGTACATTGTATTAAAAAACACCCAAGGGCTATAGCAAAGAGTTTGATTGTTACAAAGACACGATAGTTAAACGTTTGTAGATACCTGACCATCACACCTGTAAGAACTTATTTGGCATTGCATTCCAAAACCATTAACCTAAGCATTTAATGTATGTGCTTATTAAACCTCCAAACAAAGATTTCTTGCTCACTTACCAGCCAGCCAACAACACTGGGGGGCAGGGCCGCCATCAGGGGGGTACAGGCAGTACACCTGTTAGGGGCCCAGAAGTCCCCAGGGGCCCGGATGGTAACCCCCCTTTTTTATGTATTTTTTATAAAAAAAATAAAAATGTTTATTTTTTTATTTTATTTATTTATTTATTTATTATTTTTTTTGTAAGGGGCCCAGTGGTCCCCAGATGGCAACCCCCCTTTTTTTTTAATAAAAATAATATTTTCTTTTTTTATAATTTTTTTTTTTCTGTAAGGGGCCCAGAGGTCTCCAGAGGCCCGGTGGTCCTTTTTTTTTGTTGCTCTTTTTTTGTTCGTGGCACCCCCCGCTTCTCAATTCGCGGCTGCCCCCCCGCATCTCAATTTGCCGCAGCACCCCCCCCCCGGTTCTCCTCTGCTCCAGGGGGCCCATGCCTGAAGCTGTGCACATATATTTGCAAATGTGTGCCAACTACACCCCTTGTTTTTAATGTAAACTATTAGGCAGGATAATTTGGTTTGTTGCTGCCTGGCTGGTAAGTGAACTGGGCATCTTTGTTTGTTTTTTGACATGCGTAGCCCTTCTATGTGCTCCTTTCTGCAATGGCTAGTTATAGATTGGGGTGGTTGCCACTTGTTTGTGCTTATTCAAACCCCCTTTAGGTTGTCATTGCTATCTGTGTGTCTGTTGAAGGGGGGGGATTTTCCCTCACTTCCTGTCAAGAAAGATAGTAATAGGAAATTGCTCCATTAGGGATACAGTCAAAACACGTTTTTAGTAGAGCATCTGAGCCTTCCTGTCCCCATGACATCCCAAAATTCCATTCGGACCAAAGACAGAAAAAAAATATAAAAAGTTTAACTGTAGCCAAAACAAAAGAAAATGGCTGGAATTAGGCATTAAAGCGACCCTGTCATGAAATACTATGGGGACTATCATTGCTGAACCATGCTTTTGAGAATGCTAGCATGCTTTGGCTTCAACACTGTTCAAGCTGATGACCAAGACCAAGTATAGAAAAAAGGAACTCAAAAATGTTATTTAATTTCTGCACCTCATTATAATATACCCTGCAAAACACAGCAGACACAGTTGTAGCAGACTTACCATGTTCTGTTCAGCTATGTAACACTCGATGAAGCGATCTGGGTGCTCTTTTTTAAACAGGTCAGCGAATGTTGAGTTTTTGGTATCACCATCCAGAGCGATAACTCTGTCACTGGCATGTCCCAGTTTAGCCAGGGCAAGACCGTAAGCCCTGCGAGTAGCAATCTGGAAGAGAAATTTTGTTGATGCATTTTGTTTCAGCAGAAAAGCACAATCAATAAGGCACACGCATAAATCTTTTAGGAATGTTCCTTTGAAAATGCCTGCACACTGCATATAGAATCCTGCCACCCCCATACTTGTATAGCAAACAACAGGGTGACAGCAGGCCATAGTCTGATGCAAAACTTAAGAAAATATGGGTACAGCAAATCTCAGGTGTATCATGCATAACAGCGCTTAATCATAGAAAATGTCATACTTAAGCAGGAAAAAGCAACAGGTTCACTTTATTGTTCCCCTTCACAGCTACACATACCTACCTTTCCCCTCCGTTTTTTGCTGCTCCATCCATCTGTCACTAGGGAAGAAGGACAGCCCTTCTTAAGTTCCAAATTACTCTATTTGGAGACAACACACTGCTGAGGCCAATAACCAGAATTGTCACATGGATTGAGTCAAATGCTCCCCACTCTTTACTCCAGGTAGCTGAAGGAAAGGTATGTGTTGATTTGGAAAGGGTGTCAAAGTAAACCTATTACTTTGCCCTTCATGGCCGAATCATAGGTTTGCTTCAACCTGTTCGTACCCAGAGGTCATTCATACTCAGACCAAACTCCTGCAGAATCATAATGTGTCAGTTAACTCAGCATTAACACAACGACTAAATTGCACCACTATGACTAATTTGCACCTAAATAATTTTTATATATTTTTTAGGGATGCAAAGACTTTTATTTGGCATGGTGTTTTCATACAATTTTTAATTATAGGATGACAAAAGCATAAAAATGTATAAAATGTAATACAGTTTTTTTTTTTTTATATGTAATTTAGCACCCTGATGTTTAGGCAGGGCTGCTATCAAATTTAGTTGCCGGGTGATAGTTGCCTTGGCCAATTGTTAGGAGATAAATTGATTTCCCCCCAATTCTGTAATTGCTGCACTTCTCTCTTCTGTCACTAGGTGGCATTATGGCTGGTGAAATCGGATAAGACAAGGGCATAGCAAGGACCAATTATGAATGAATGGTGTGTCTCAGCCAATCGGCAGGGATTTTCTTGGGTCCCTTGGCCTGCTGGGAGAGCATATTTATTTGGGTGGAGTCAGGTGATCAGGGTTCTGTGCCACCTGAACTGCTGTCTGAGTGGACGTGTGTTATGCTGCCCCGGGCTGCTAGACGCAAGCCCGAGGCCTATCCCAGGGACATCTGGTTGCTAGGCTATCTGAGGGCCTATCCAAAAGCAGTGCAGGCTTGGGACTGCGGGCTTGTAGTCCAACCAGAAGTAGCGGTTCTGACGGCCAGGGAACCAGCTGTGGTTGGAGGTAGAGGGGAATCTGTCGCCACTGACCATCCACCTTGTTACTGGAGACCACTGTGAGTAAGCTGAGGACATTACCAGAGCAGACTTCTCACCAGCCGGGGATGGTGAAGAAGTGGGAAAACTTCAGCAAGTGCCAAGTCAGGGACCCAGCGGGACAGCAGAGGTGACGCTTGTGGAGCATCAGTGAGTGCCAAGCTAGGGACCTAGCGTGTCAGCGGCGGTGACGCTTGAAGAGTATCTGTAAGTGCCAAGCCAGGGACCCAGAAGGAAAGCGGGCGTGACGCTTGAGAAAAATACTGAGTGCTAAAAGAGCTCAAGGGACTCAGTTGCTATTGGATCCGAAGTCTAGTGAAAGACTGTGAGTTTGTTGAGTAAAGATCCATAGTGAGTGACTGTGGAGCAAGGAGAACTGTTTGTGTTGCCAACTGTTAAATACAACTACCGTTAGTAACTGCTACAAGATTGTTGCCATAGGAGACAGCGGTCCTACCTATACAGAAGTGGTGTCCGGCTGGAGGCCTTCACCTGTATAGCTGTCTACCTATAGAAGTCTCAGAGTCTGCCAATTATTATTGCATCTACCTAAGGGTGTCCTGGCCCTAACCCTCTCTCCCACAATTCTGTTCAGGAGACAAAAAAACTCTTTGCATTCAAAAAGTGTCTGGTGACCACCATTTCATCTTACATTACACCCACCATGCCTTGTAACCCACTCTACACAGAAGGATGTCAGCTGTCCCTAACTCTGGAGGTCACTATTAGGTCTCAAGGGACCCGGGACTTTGCTACAGTAATAATTCATAATATTATTATTATCATTATTTTGATAATTATAGCATTAAACATAAGTCAAGGGGCAGCATTCCAAGCAAGTCTTACATTTTTTTTTAATGGAAACTCAAGCTGTCAGTGACAGCCAGCATTGGGAGCCACCAGCTGAACTCAGTGTTGTCCGGTGGCTCTCAAAGAGAAGAAAATTTAAAAACGTTTTACCAGCACAGGGCCTCGTACGGTCAATATACAGATCATGGCCAGGAAGGGGTTAAAGCAAACTTGAGGGAAAATATGGGGACTTCTATCACTAACCTCCTTCTGAAAGTACTACTTTTCTGTTCTGACCCACTAGCTTCAATACTTTCACTGACCCAGAACAAGTATGCCGACCAAGATAGTCTGAGAAAAGTCAGAAGTCCTTATCAGGGATGATCTCAGATGTGTTCAGATACTAGTCAAAACCCGCCTAAACTATTCTGCCAGGATACTGTCACTGCAGACTGCCAATCATAAGCAGCCAAGGCATTCCCCACCCCACAGCCACTTGTATACATTACCCCTTGTATATGTGCAGCTGCGGGGTGAGGAATGCCTCTGCTGCTTATGATTGGCTTTGTGCAGTGACGGCTTCCTGAAGGGATAGCTCAGGTGGGTTTAGACTAGTATCTGAACACAACGAAGCTCATCCCTAGTCCTTTTCTGCATACTCATTCTGGGTTAATGACTCAAAGTACTAAAGCTAGATGGCTAACGTAGCAGCCAAGTCACAAGCATTTTATTAAGTAGAGATCAGCAGTGTCAGACTCCATGTTTGCTCAAATTTTTTGATGAGCCTTTACATACCTTGTCTCCTATCTTAAAATTCGGTGGAGAAGGCATCTTGATATTCTTAATTGAGACAGTTGGTGCATCTTCCACAGGGAGTGTAGGCGTTAACTTCTTATTGCTTTGGATTCTGCTCTGAATCTCCTTGATGGCTTGCTCCGCTGCATCTTTTGGAAGTGGCTTCCCATGCCAGCTTTCCTTATCTTCCACCCCTATCACCATGAAGTTATTGAGAAAGAGTGATTTGGATTATCATTTCACCAAGATAGTCAGGAACAATTTATGAGTTACACCGTTAGTTTGAGATGTCTATCAAGTTCTTTACATGATGAAAAAATGAGCAGCAAAACCACTGAAGTAAAGGATAATAATAATCACGGTGATATTAGAAGCATTGGCTCAACAACTGCGACTTCATTCTTCCCGGTGCCAATACATTATTCCAAAATGTATAAAAAAAATCACCTAGCAATATACTATTTATTACAGCTAGCCTGTATCTTGTAACAGGTACAAGTTATCACCTCCTTAATCAGGGGCTACACTGGCAATTAAGTTAGAGATTTATCTGCTTGTATTGACAGTTTTCTTATTAGTATCCTATTGATTTAAAGGATAAGTTTACCTTTGGGTCCGATCACACTCCACACCATGACAGCAGTACTAGCTGTCAGTGTTTGAAATCAGCGCTCCGCCCACACGGCCGCGTCATTCATTCGCGTCATTCATACAAAGAGTTCTGTGTGTGAATGAACTACAAATCCCGACCACCTGCTGATGTCGGCTTGTAGTTCTCAATGAACTACCACGGAGCTGTGGAGCACCGTGGTAGTTCATTGATTCTTCCTGTCAGTGTATCTGCTTGCCCATACGGGATGTACTGGCATACAGTTACACTGACAGGTCTGCAGGAGACCTGCATAGCATCAGTGATCTGCTGATTTGCTCCTGCAAAAAAAAAAATGCAAATTTTTACCTGCAAAAAAATGTGTATATATATATATATATATATATATATATATAATATATATATATATATTTTTTTTTTTTTAAGTGAACCTATCCTTTAAGTACGAAACACATGAGGCACCTAATAAAGAGTAGTTACAGACAAACCCCAGAACAAACATTTTGTTTATTTTTGCATAAAACAGAGTAGGGAGGATTAGAGCCCCTAGCAGGCCACCTGTGGCCTTATTAGTGAGATTACCCTTTACACCAGGGGTCTCAAACTGGTGGCCCTCCAGCTGTTGCAGAACTACAATTCCCATGAGGCATTGCAAGGCTAAACAGTTACAAGCATGACTCCCATAGGCAGAGGCATGATGGGTCTTGTAGTTCTGCAACAGCTGGAGGGCCGCAGGTTTGAGACCCCTGCTTTACACCCTCTCAGGACGGGAAATCTCTTCAACAGGACATGGACAAAAAAAAACACTATTAGCAGAGTTGGGAAGGTTGGAACTTCTGGCAGTGTTTTTTTTGTTGTCTGCATCTTCCTGTTCTAGTGACAAATGCTACCCTATTTCTCATTTTATCAATTAAAGATACTGATTATTAAAATGTAAATTTTAATAAAACACTTTAAGCTTTAACTTTCTCTAGTAGCGCTAGGCTAAATGTCTTTTTGTGATCTGTTGACCCAACTGCTCATCACCAGGGTAAGGCTGCATTCACACCTGAGCGTTTTGTAGCCCTAAGCCTGAAGCTACAAAATGCTAGAGGGGAAAAAATGCATTATTCTCTATGGATATGGTTCACATCTCCACTCAAAAACGCCTGAAGCCGAACGCCTGAAGCTCAAACAAGTTCCGGACCCTTTTTTGTCGCGCGAATCGGGCAGATTTGGGCGATTTAGGAGTCATAGAATGTAATGGAAACGCCCGATTCAAGCGTCTAGCGCGACAACGAGCGTTTCCACGGGCGCAAATTTGCGCAACAAAACGACGGTAAAAACGGCGGAAAAAATGCTTGAAGCGCTACGCTCAGGTGTGAATGCGGTCTTAGTGATTTACTTTACAAACAACAGCAACCAACCTCCTTTCTATAATAAAACACAGTATACAAGCTAACTACAAACTGAATTTCATTTTACTTATAATTTTTTTTTCCAGATTTCATTTGGAATGGTGATAGAAAATAACACCCCTACGTCCATAAAAAACAAAGGATAAGGACGTTTTGGGGAGATGAATGGATTGTGTCATTGCACAAGGATGATCCACCATATTTGATCCGTTTAATGCAAGTCATCATGTGATCAGTGATCCAATCCCATGACCTACTGCAATCTATGGAATGTTCCTAGTGTTGTGAGCTGATAAACTTGTGATAAACTTGTGGTAAAGCTGAGCGTTGGTCTATGAAGTGACTTAAGCTGGCCATACATTATACAATTTTCTTGTACAACTTTCCTTTAGATTATTTACCAAAACCATATAATACGAGGTCAAATCTAATTCATTTCAATTTGTATGCAATCAGTCAGGCCCTTGCACTACATAGTTGAATCTAAAGGAAATTGAATAAGAAAATTGTAAAATATATGGCAAGGAACAAGTAGGATATGGGACTGGCACTATATGCATGTAGATTGAACTGGCACAATCTACTCGCCTTTCCTTGCACGCACCTACAGTCTATTTTTTTCGGGGATTGGAGATATTCTTTAAAGATACATACCTGAGATGCCTTTGCCTTTGAAGGTTTTGGCAATGATTGCAGTTGGCTGGTCCTTCACACAAGTGAATGCCTTACACAGTTCTTCCACACTGTGACCATCCACAACAACAGTGTGCCATCTAGAACATAAAGAGAACATCAAAAACTCAAATAAAAAAATCAGAATTTTAATGTGAACAAAAAAAAAAATCAGGGGGATTGATGCAGCAGAACATGGGTTCTTCTACCCTATAACCAGGTCACTTAATGGTGCCCAAGCCAAATACTTCCTCCTCCATATATCTTTATTGCTTGCTGCCTGACTGGATATGTGAGATTTGCCAGTAGGAGCTGATATGGAGTCTCTAATGCCTAGTACACACGACCGTTTCTTCCCCGACGGGAAAACTGCTATGAGAGATTTTCGTCGAGAATCCCGGCCGTGTGTATGCTCCATCGCAGTTTTTCCGATGGGAAAACTGCCGGACAAAAAGAGAGAGAAAGATCTCTTTTTTCCCCGTCAGGAAAATATGCTGGCGGGAAAACCGTTCCTCTGTATGGTTTTCCGACGGGCAAAAATACGCGCATGCTCAGAATCAAGTATGAGACGGGAGCGCTCGTTCTGGTAAAACTAGCGCTCGCTATAACGGACTGAAAAGCACGAGGCTGAAAAGCGCAAATCGTCTCTCACCAAATTTTTACTAACACGTTTGTCTGAGCGTGTGTATGCAAGGCAGGCTGAGAGGAATTCTGTCGGGAAAACCGTCAGTTTATTATCCAACGGAAAAACCAGCCATGTGTACTAGGCATGACACTAAGGACAAAGGTACTGACACTAGATGGAAGAGGAATAAGTAAGCAGGACTTTAGATAATCCAGTTAAAATAAGTAACAATGCAGCTTGTGAAGGGCTTAGTTAATCCGCCTCAGCAAGTGATTTTGGAAATCTACTGCACTTTTACTATCTGCATTTTATAATGAAAAATTCATATTCGGGTAAAATCCAACTTAAATTGGAACCAAACCCTCCAATCCTTTACAGCCAAGGAAGCTGCCATCTTAGCCTCTGTTGGATTTGCAGTTGCCATGGTTCTGCACATGTGATCAGTTATGACACCAGCCATCTGATGGCTTTACAGTCTGGTTGAGAGCACAAGCAACTGTAGCAGTTATCATTTATGGCATGTAACTGTTTTGGGAAACCATTAAAGCGATGGATTAAGTTCCACTTTAAGCCAAAATCTTTTTTTTTTTCAACAAGAAGAAGCCAAAATCTTTTGATTCATTTTGTTGAAAGATTTCATTCACTTCCTGTGAGGTCACCAGTCAAAGTGAACGACTTCCCTAATGGAGTTACAGGCTGCAATATTAGCCCAGCAGAGGTTCTTTTTCATAAAACAAAAAAGGTTGAAGGTAAAGAGACCCTGTCAACAACTTAAAAAGTGCAAAAGCACAGAAAAGTGTCTCGGATGCTTACTTGCAGTGTTTTTTTTCCATAAATGATTTTGCATTTACTTGTGCTTTTTGAAAATTTGATATTTCCAGATCAATTTCCTAGCACAACCACCTCTTGCATATTACAGTCCTCTCCTGGGAGTGTCTGTGCTTGCCCAGCTTCTTCACCCCACCCTTCACCGCCCTCCATAATCTTTTGTGTAGCTATGTGAATTACATGCGGTGTCCTTGGGGTGTGATTTGAGCCATGGATTTGTATGGCTCAAATCGCACCACATTCACACCAAACTGGTGCAGGACCCTTATTTTGTCCGCACCAGAATCCGATCGCATTGGGTGTTCACACTTATGCGAGCCGATTATGAAAATCGCGCCGCGTTTTGCAAACCGATTGCAGGGTGTCGTTAACTTAACATACACTCAACAACTGGTTTGCATGGACAGGTTGCGATTTAGATGCAGTGCTGGATCCACAGCGAATTTGCTGTGAATTCACACAGCATTTAGTGTGAACCCAGGCTTAGAGGAATTTACTATGACTGGAACAGACAGAATCTGGAGCAGCTGCGTATAGCAGCCAATCAGCTTCTATATTTTATTTTCAACGCTTACCTGAGCAAACAGAAGACAGGTGTTGATTGGTTATTGTGCACAGCTGCTCCAGATTCTGTCTGCTCCAGTTTTAATAAATTCCCTCCTTTAAGTAGATGCACCAATGTAACATACTTACTGTACGCAACTACATACTGTATATATTGTAAATAAAGTAATATCTCACACCTTCTACAGTAGATACAGTATGTAAGCTGTACTTGTTCCTAGATAGAATTTTTTTTTAAGCAAGATCAGCTATAATTCTACATCACACTAGCTAGGTTTTATTTTAAAAAAAAAACCTTATAAAAAGAGAGCCGCATGTAGATTAAAGCGGAGCTCCACCCAAAAGTGGAACGTCCGCTTATCCGTCTCCCCCATCCCTCCGGTGCCACATTTGGCACCTTTCAGGAGGGGGGGGGGGGGGGAACAGGTATCTGTTTTTGACAGGTACCGTTTCCCACTTCCAGGAGACGGGGCCGCAGCGCAGTCTCTTGGAAGTTCGGCCCCCTCCTCCTGCCTCCACACCAATTAAAAAGCATGCGCAGTAGGGCTTCACTGCTGGGTTCCCTTAACAGGAATGGCGGCGGCTGCACCAGACAGCCAATCCGAAGATCGGCTGGGGTGCCGACATCGTGGGCTCCCTGGACAGGTAAGTGTCCATATATTAAAAGTCAGCAGCTGCAGTATTTGTAGCTGCTGACTTTTAATTTTTCATGGGGAGGCTGGACCTCCTCTTTAAGGAGTGAAAGTGATACTGAATTTATAGGAGCATATTCACTTTTTGGATGTATTTATTGGATATCCTGGAGAATTTCTAGCCATTGGATCTGGGGCATTTCTTAATTAATCACCTACCCAAAGGCCTCACAGCGTTTCTGGTAGATCTCTACTTTGTGCTGTAGAGGGGCAGGATCACTCTGTCCAAGGCGGTTAACATCAATGATGGCGGTAAGGTTGTCCAGCTTGTACAGACCAGCAAAGTTCATGGCTTCCCAAACAGAACCTTCTGAAGTCTCTCCATCTCCAAGCAAACAGTATACTCGGTAGCTGAAAACAATACAAGAAAAATATTCTTTTAATTGTTCAGAAAGTTATTTTCCAAAAAACTCTGCTTTATAATGGATATGTGTATTTCGTCAATAAAATAAAATGTATTGTTTTCATCTGTCACCATTGGAGAGATTTTTCATAATAAAATTTCTCATAGTCAGGCTGAAAAAGTTCATCTAGTTTAATCAATAGGAAAAAATGAATAAATAAATTGAAAACCTCCCTATACAGAACCCTATAACCACAGTTGATCCAGAGGAAGGCAACCATAAACCCTTTAAGGGTAACCCCACTTTCGTGGGGAAAAAAATAGCAAATAAAAATAAAATAATATAGCGTATACAATTGCGACACAAGTCGTATTGTAATTGAATGTTATTAAAATATACCTTTCTTTTTCAATCTGCAGCTATGTCATTTTCTGTAAATGCAATGCAACATGGCTACCCGGAGGTATTCTGTACACAGAATGTGTACAAAACGCCCCCCAGAAACATAATTTCCTACTTGTGTGATTGGTTCAGTGATTTTCCCAGAAGTCTGCACTAAGATACAAGCCAGAGTTCAGGCATCCCCTGCAAAAAAAATAAAAATTTTGATGTGATACTCCCAATAGGAAACCACTTCCAAAGGGATGCAGACCCTGTAGATTTCCTCATTAGAGCCCCGCAGGTGCAGCAGCTGGTTGCTAATTATGAAACCACTCCCGTTAGATTCACTTACAACATGTACAAAGACAAACACACAGGAATTTCTTTAGGAATTACATAAAGTCAGCACCATAATAGGTGTATCAAGGACCTAGAATTGCCACATATAGAACAAGTCGGATCAGCTCTTAAACCAATAGTAAACAGAAATTCCGGGGACCTATACACCCTATGGAATATGAAAAAGTGGGTTAACCTGTGCAAAGGTCAAAGATACACAAGGGGTAGACCCCAAAGAATATTTTCCCAGACATTATCAGAAATATGCCCAATATCCCGCTTCGACCCCTTTCACACTGGGGTGCTTTGCAGGCGATACAGCGCTAAAAATAGCGCCTGCAAAGTGCCCTGAAAAAGCCGCTCCTGTCTCTCCAGTGTGAAAGCCTGAGGGCTTTCACACTGGAGCTGTGCGCTGGCAGGATGCTAAAAAAAGTCCTCCTAGCAGCATCTTTGGAGCGACGCAGGAGCGGTGTGTATACCGCTCCTCCACCGCACCTGCCCATTGAAATCAATGGGCACCGCGGCTATACCGCCGGCAAAGCGCTGCACAGGTGGTTTTAACCCTTTTTCGGGCACTAGCAGGGTTAAAAGTGCCCCGCTAGCGGCCGAATACCCCCGCAAAAGTGACGGTAAAGCACCGCCGACGCCCCCACCGCCCCAGTGTGAAAGCAGCCTTCCACTTCTCCCTGGAGGGCAGGTTTGAACTTGTGTAAACTGCACTCTAATAGAGACAAGTAGGTAGCGGAAATAATACCTTTAGTAGAGGTTGCCTGAGCCACTGGCACAGGAGGAAATCAAACAAGGCAAAAAGAAAATTGGGCATGGAGAGCATGGCACAGCTTCAAAAATTGATAGAACCATCTCTGGTTCAGAGGAAACTCCCTTAAAAGCTGATCAAAAGGTTTGAGTGAGCCCATGTCATATAATTGAGAGTATGGACCCCGACTTGTTCCCACCGCTGAAAGCCCTGAAGAGTCGATATCTCAGGGAACTTTTCATTGCCCCGAATAGGGGTATATTTTGTAAGGGAGGAAACTCCAATACCTTTTTAACAGAGTCCCACACCTTGTATATTAACGCATGGGTGAGCATACTGAAAAAAGCAGAGCATCTCGACACCCCCTCCAGGGCAAGCAGGGGGTGGCATCCCCGAAAACCAAAAGAGACTAAGCGATATGAAGCAGTTGCTGATGCCTCAGAATCCCACCATGCCAAATGCTGCAATTGGATTGCAAGAAAATAGATTCTCCGATTTGGAGGTGCTAACTCCCCAGCCTTCTTTGGATATTACAAGAGATCTAGTTTACCACGAGGGACCTCATTCCCCCAAATCAGATTTCTATATAATAAAGTTCTTGAGAGGGATCCAGCCTGGAGAATTGTGTAAAGCTGTGGCATCCAAATCATTTTACTGAAAGGGGGAGCCAACACCAAACCCTACTTTGAGTTTGAAAAGTTGTCAACAAAGGGGCAGCATTATTCGCTATATATGACAGGGGAGACAGAGTTATGGTAACCCCCAGATATTTAAGAGAGGAAACAATTTTAAGATGTGACAGGATAGATGGTAAATCCTTGGGCAGGGGATCTAGCGGCAAAAGCACAGACTTCTCCCAATTAATAGCCAGACCTGAGAATCTGGCAAAGTTATCTATATAGTTCATAACTTCTGGAAGGGACGACTGAAGATTAGGTCTTGGGCGAAGGTTGTGGGCACACTTAACGGGATATTAGATATGATTCTTTCAGTGAATCCTTTAACATGTCTACTGGGATATGCTGACAATTCAGTGCTCAGGCCACCGAAGCGGATTACTGTCATACATTCGCTGTTTGTGGCTCGGAGACAAATTACCCTTAAGTGGATCCCCCCAAGTCCTCCGACTATATCTGACTGGATATACAATCTTAATAAGTGTATCTCATATGAGAGGCATATTTTATTTTTAAGAAATTCATCTGAGAGGTTTAACTCTATTTGGGCAGCTTGGTTGAAACACATGGGTTCAGAATCGAGCTAGGGTATAGAATGATGGAGATATAGGCGTATGGTTAAAAATAGGTCCCATATACCGTATATTGTGTGAGGATTGTGAACCATTACAAAAATGAAAAAGGGAAGGGAAAATTCATTGGGGTTTTTTTGTTTAGTAAACTGTTATTTATGTTTTTTGTGTAAGGCCCCTTTCACACTGAGGCCTAAAGTATTGCGCTAAAAATAGCGCCGGCAAATCGCCCTGAAAAAGCCGCTACTTTGTATCCAGTGTGAAAGCCGGAGGTATTTCACACTGGAGTGGTGCGCTGGCAGGAGGGTAAAAAAACTCCTGCAAGCCGCATCTTTGAGGCGCGATAAAAGCGGTAAATATACTGCTCCTATAGCGCCCCTGCCCATTGAAATCAATGGGGTAGTGCCTCCAAAACGCCCACAAAACGCAGCAAAGAGGCGTTTTTGCAGGCATTTTTAACCCTTTTTCGGCCGCTAGCGGGGGTTAAAATCACCCCACTAGCGCACGCAAATCGCGGCAAAAACGGCGGTATAGCGGCGCTATTTTTATACCGCCAGCGCATCCAGTGTGAAAGTAGCCTAAATGTTTATGTGTTGGTAAAAGCAAAAATTTTAAAAAAATCGGAATTAAAAAAAGAATAACATAAGGTAGGAATCTGCAACAAAGTTTGTTAAATTCCAGGCAATGTATATAGATCACCCAGAGCGTTTTTTTTCCTCAACAAAAGTGGAGTTACTCTTTAAGGGCTGGTTCATACCACAAAAACGCACTCCAGATCTGTTCCGGATGCGTTTCTCTGCATGTGCATTTTACCGCGTTTCTGATGCGCTCCAGTGTGTTTTTTAGGCTTTTCCAGATGCATTCCATCTGCTTTTTTTTTTTCACTATACTAGGGTCCAGTGCATTTTTGATGTGTTCCAGTGTGTTTCAGTTAGTTTTTTGATGCGTTTAACAGCGTTCCAGGACAGTCAAGTGCAGGAAAAATGCAGCATGTTCTACTTTTTTCCTGGAACTGACTGCATTGGTGTGAACTATGCCATTGGAAACGATATAACCTACTTTCCATGCGTTTTTGATGCAGAACAAAAATGCACTGGACTCCATGTGGCAATGACCAGATGGTCACCAGTCATCTCTATGACCGTCGGAGGCCCGGGCGCGAACGCCGGGTTCCCGTATGTAAACAAAGCCGTGATCTCGGCTGTCAGCATGAGATCGGTGAATTTTTTTTACCGATCTCATGCTCTTATTGACCCCGCATCTCTCCATAAAGAGGACCTGTCACAATAGATTCCTATTACAAGGGATGTTTACATTCCTTGTAAAAGGAATAAAAGTGATCAAAAAAAAAAAAAAGTAAAAAAAAATGTAAAAATAAAAAAAATTAAGTAAAAAAATAAAATAAAAATAAAAAATTTAAACGCCCCTGTCCCCGGTAGCTCGCGCTCAGAAGCGAACACACACGTAAGTCTCGCCCACATATGTAAATGCCGTTCAAACCACACGTGAGGTATTGCTGCGTGCGTTAGAATGAGTGCAACAATTCTAGCACTAGACCTCCTCTGTAATGCGAAAATGGTAACGTGTAAAATAATTTAAAGCATGGCCTATGGAGATTTTTAAGTACTGAAGTTTGGTGTCATTCCATGAGTGTGCGCAATTTTAAAGCGTGACATGTTAGGTATCTATTTACTCAGCATAACAACATCTTTCACATTATACAAAAAAATTGGGCTAACTTTACTGTTTTGTTATTTTTTAATTCATGAAACCGTTTTTTTCCCAAAAAAAGGCGTTTGAAAATGTATTGCGCAAATACCGTGCAAGATAAAAAATGTATTACCTAGGCTGTCTGCTAAAAAAACATATATAATGTTTGGGGGTTCTAAGTAATTGTATAGCAAAAAAATTATGATTTTTACATGAAGGAGAGAAGTGCCAGAATAGGCCCGGTGCTGAAGTGGTTAAGTATCACAGAATAGGTTGCTTCTTCCCTAAATATACATTGATTTACATTGTTTTTCTTCAGTTTTAATGCAAACAGAGCTTGGCAGTGTTCTTAAAACTGATTATTTTTATACATGTTTATTACAAGGTAAGAAAATCTAACATTATGTAGAAAGAGTATCTCCCAGCAACGTCCCCAGGCTAAGAAAGGAGTCTGTGACAACACACACCTCCACCTTACAATGTAACTCCAAGGAAAAGTTCAGGTGAGGTAATGAAAAGGCGGGAAGGACATCAAACACCGCCAACAATACTCAGCTCAAACAGACACTCCTCAACAAACCCATGCCTTTCTCCTGCCCTTATCTATCACACCTTAATAATGGGCCATTTTTCTGCAAATGTTTATTTTTAAAGATGTCAGAGATACCAGTTATGCAATATTCAATAAGTATCACCAGAGTCCTGGCTGCATGTGATCCACAAACGTTTAACCTGAACTCCGGTCCTACCTTCAGTCCTGCACGGTTATACAGACTCCTCTCCTCTACTGAAATTGCTTACTGTGATTGCACTGGTTGTTGTGAGCTTCTCACAGTGTGCCAGTTGGATGGAGCCTGCTTTTTTTCCTGGCTGGAGGACACCCAGCATCATCCAGCCATTTCCTCCCCTGCCTTACTGTCCCTGTTGAGCCCCCTCATTCGTTATGTTTCAGTTCTTTCAATTATGGCGGCTGGTCATCCCATGTGGGTGTTACCTAGGGCAGCCTGCCTACGAATGCCCACTCATTCAGACAGACACCCACATTTGAAGGCATTTTTATATCTGCACAACTGCTCCCAAAAAAATGTTTGTGTCAGGACTGTGGGTTCTTGAGAGGTGTACCAAGTAGTGGTGGCCCTACCATATGGGGTGCCGCCCCCTAATCCATACGCCCAGCCCCTAATCTCCAAGCAGGGTGTCGGATGCATGGATTTCAACTGTTTTTTTTTTTAAAAAGCACAATATTAGAGCCTGAGGCTCTAATTGGCTTCAAAAAAGGGTGGGCTTTGGGCGCAGAGTACTGCGCCCTGAGCCCACCCAGTTGTGTGACAGTAGCAAATGAATTCACTATTGTCTTCCTGATTCTCCTCCCGGCCAATCAGGAAGTGGGATACGATTGGCCAGGAAGTCCTAAGGGGGATCGCCACCTTCCCGTCTGTCTCCCGCGTGGGGGGGTGGCGTTGGTTTGCCGCCGCCCCAAATATTGGTACTAAGGCAGGTTGCTGCTATGTTTTCAGGAAGCTATGTACTTTGTGCTTTTTTCAGGAAGCTATGTACAGCACTCTGCCAGCCCCTCCTACTAGTTATGATCTGCCTATATTGCATAGAGAATCACAGAAAACTAGTGATGATGTCACTGGGTCTGAAATAAGGTATGTCATGAATATAGAAAGTTTTTTATTTAAAAAAATAACATTAACAGGTTGATGGGTAAGGGAAGAGGGATAAACAGGGCAAGATGTAGGCAGATTAAACTTTAGCTTTAATGTTTTGCACCATATTACACGTTACACTCATATTTAGGGTATAATATGTAACATGGTGCAAATAAGATCCCTCCAGTGACAGCATGCAGGGGTTCTTCTCTCCTGCAGCCACTGTCACTTTTGAAACCGGCGCAGCTGTGTGGGGCTCTGCCATTGCATTTACAGAGATCTGTAAATGAATGAACTACAACTCCCATATTCCACCACAGCAGATGGACTTGCAGTTCTCAATGGAACACAAGTGCAGTTATCACCACACTCCTAATCCATTGATACTTACACCATCCTCTGCAACTGGAAGCCTGTAACTCTGTATGTGCAGAGAGCTGGAGGAAGAGTGTGCAGAAGCATGGCACTGCACCCAAGATCCACTGATCATGGGTGCGATACTTTGCAGGCTCCCATAAAGAAAAATAATACATGCGCATTTTTGTGCTGCAAAAATCTGTGCATTTATAATTTTCTTACAGGTAAAGCTAGCTTGTAATGCTCAGTTTCCAATGGAGGGATAATAGCACAGTACATGCCATGGGTGTCGCAAGCACCAGGCACTGGGGGCACATACCCGAGGTCTCCACCTCTTTGCCTCGGCTCAGTGATGCCCTGAGCTTTCCTGCTATGTGGGAGTCCCTGCACAGTTGTGGATTATGTCAACCAACATTATGCAGGGAATCCCACATACCAGCAAAGTACCCCGCTTCCCATCACACATCAGATCAGAGCAACAGTGCAGAGGTGAGGTGACTCCTAGGCTCTGATGTGTCATAAGACACAGCCAAGGAAAAGGTCCCCCTTGCTGCATGGGCACCGCTATGTATGTAATATGATGAGTGCTTGGCAAGGGGATGCTGGAGAGATGGGGATAGTTGTGCTAGCTAGGGGAAGATTTTTGTTTTGGGTAGTGAGGATTTCTGCGCTGAGTAATGGGGATTTTGGTGAAGAGGGGTGGGAATTTTGGTGCCGGGGTGTGAGGACTTTTGTGCTTTGGAGTAAGGTTTTTAGTGATAGGGAGAGGGTATTTTAGTTTGGGAGAGAGGAGATTTTTTGTTCAGCAGGGATCTTTGTGTTGCAAGGGAGATTTTATTTGACAGGTGTGTCATTTTATGCAGGCTGGTGTGAAGGTGAGATTTCTTGGGGAATAGGGGCCTTTTTCTGACAGAGGGGAGAAGATTTTTTTCCTGGGGGTGCCGGAGTTGTGCTGACAGGTGAGCAGGTTTCTTAGATGATTGGGGGGGGGGGGGGGGGGGTGACCGGGGTGGATGAAGAGAAGTTTCCTTGAAAATTAGTGGTTTGCTTGGGAGGGGGAAGATTTGTGCTGGGGCAAGAGTTTTTGCACGTGGAGGTAAAGGGGGTGGGGCATACTCCTGACCCTTGCACTCTTTACATTACATACTCCTGACTCTTGCACCTTGTGCATTACATACTCCTGACACCTACCCTAATCCCCTGCATTCTCTGTGTTACATACTACTGACCTCTGAATTCTGTATGATATATTCTCCTGGCCCCTGCACACTGTACGTTACATTACATACTCCTGAACCATGCACTCTAGCTGCTATAATATATGTACATTACATACTCTTTATTTTGTGTGGGTGCAAGGACTGTGGCATATGTGAAATAGACTTAGGTTCCATTTACCATATCTCTTTAAGCCCCTCACACTGTTAGCAAAAATTGACCCCAGCCACCATTTCTAAATGTGCGATAGGCGCGCTGCATCGTCACTTCCTTCAGGGTACCCCAGGGGTGCCTTAGGTCCTTTACAATCCTAGCAACGTCTCTGGTACATGCGCTTCATCTGACTCTACCAAAAAGTGTTTGCTGGAGTTGCCTTTTCAGTAGACCTTTCACCAGGGTATTCAGTGCAATTCAGTAGAAGTTTCCTCCTCCTCTATTTACTTTGTAGCTCAGATACAAGGAAGAGATGAAGACTGAATAACATCTTTGATCTCTTTGCAATAATGACATATTCAGGCTACTTCATGCTAACTAAAGGCAGAAGGATACAAGGAATACACCTAGATGAAAATAATGCACAACCCATGATGGAAAACAAATGCCTGTGTTAAAGTATAGCCCACGCATTTTTTTTCAATCTGGATGGAGTAGCCTTTTTTGGGGACATTTCTCTTCACATTCTGTTCTGTGTACACAACAGGACACAAGAGAAAATCACTCAAAAGGGAGGAAAAAGCTCTTGTAGACAGTTGTTATCACTCAAGATAGAACCAGAACACAGAACAGAAGGGCAACAACCCCACCTCACTGCAGGGAATATGTTACGTCCAGCGCACAATAATTCCCTTGGCCTTCAGTAACTCAGACAAGATTGCTAACATTGTTCCTGTGCCATTACCTGGCTTTGTCAAAGTGTTTTCCAGTGTAAGCCATGCCGGCAGCAGCCCCCAGCCCCTGTCCTAGTGATCCTGTGGCTACATCTGTAAATTCTTGCCTCTGAAACAAAAACAAGCATGGATTAGTATGAAAGTATATTCAATGACAATTTCATCTCCCATTGAAAGCCCACTTTTAGTTTAGGCTGGGTTCACACTCTCTTCGCATGCGGCTCACAGCAGGGGTCCGGTGCGTCCCCGTTCACCGTTTCAGGTCCGATTTCAGCCCGAATTTTTGGCTGAATTCGGACCTGAAGACCAAAAGACGCACAGGGCTCCTGTGCAAATTTTCACCAGAGCCGCAGCGGAGATGTGTGAACCGGCTCCATAGAGAACCGGCCAAAATCTCCTGCTATTGCAAATTGGATGGGGAAATTTAAGTATATTAACAAACTTTTTCCCCCAACAACATTTTAGCAAGGGAAGGGGGCCTTCACTAAATATGCAGAGCTTGCTATTTAAGTAAAGCTAAATAAGAAGGAGATTGATTTCCAGTAAACTCCTGAAATATTTGCATATGTATTCATCTCTTAAATAAAGATACATAAAGTAATACAGGCATGGTATTTTTGCTACAGAAATATACCCACCGGTACTGGATGTCCCTCCAGGATGGAGTCCAGCTTTCTGAGGTTGAGAAGTTCTGATTCAGGCAAATACCCGGCCTCTGCCCAGGCTGCATACAGAATGGGAGCTGCATGACCCTGGATAGAGACAAATAATGTGTCGCCTTCATATTCCCACAGACTTTTATCTTTTACTTATACAAAACACACAACAAAAAAGAATAGGCAACATAGCAACATGTGATAGATGGGGCAGAAGCCGCCATAAACAACCTGCTGTGCGCTCAGGGGATCTCTATGGAGTTAACTTTCCCAAAACTTTCCCACACTGTATGTTTACTATCAGCAGAAATAAAAGATATCAATGTAGTAAATAACCGATTTTTTTTTACCCAAGAAAAAGATGTGTATAGTTTGTAAAAAGACTGGAAAGGTCAGCACAGGGACTTAGAAAATGTTCTACATCAATAGTCAGGAAGATTGCAGATAGAAGGAATCACTCATAGGTGTGCGCGGCCTATTGCATTAGGGTGTGCACCCCAAAGCTCAATCATACAGTACATGCATGTGTGTAAATATATATAGGGCAGTAGGGCAATGGACGGTGTCTGTAGGGCAGAGGTTAGTGTCAGTAGGGCAGAAATTGGTGTCAGTAGTATATTTTTGTATTACCTTTTTACAATTTAATTTTTTTATTTATTTTTTACTCATTTTTTTTACAATAATTTTTTATTATTATTTATTTTTTTACAATTTTTTCTAAGCCCCATTGGGGGGGCTTTGGTAAAATATCAAGAGTCTAAACAGACCTCTGATGTCTCACTTTAGAGAAAAAGAAAGAGACTCAGGACAGATTCCCCAGTCCCTTTCTCTGCAGCAAAGCAGCAGGGGCAACTTGCGCAGCACAGGGTGTTTAGGGAGTGCCCAGGCACACCTGGCACACCCTGTGCGCACACCTATGAAATCGCTTGACTTATTTGACACAGTTCCTCATAAACGTTTACTGTACAAAGTAAGGTCGGTTGGCATGGACCATAGGGTGAGTACATGGATTGAAAACTGGCTACAAGGGCGAGTTCAGAGGGTTCTGTGCTGGGACCAATTCTGTTTAATTTGTTCATAAACAACCTGGAGGATGGGGTAAACAGTTCAATCTCTGTATTTGCAGATGACACTAAGCTAAGCAGGGCAATAACTTCCCTGCAGGATGTGGAAACCTTGCAAGAAGATCTGAACAAAATAATGGGGTGGGCAACTACATGGCAAATGAGGTTTAATGTAGAAAAATGTAAAATAATGCATTTTGGGTGGCAAAAATATGAATGCAATCTACTCACTAGGGGGAGAACCTCTGGGGGAATCTAGGATGGAAAAGGACCTGTGGGTCATAGTAGATGCATGCAATGCCAAGCTGCTGCCAACAAAGCAAATATTGGCATGCATTAAAAAGGGGATTAACTCCAGAGATAAAGCGATAATTCCCCACTCTACAAGACTTTAGTCCGGCCTGAACTCAGCTCTAGTAAGCTGTCCAGTTCTGGGCACCAGTCCTCAGGAAGGATGTACTGGAAATAGAGCGAGTACAAAGAAGGGCAACAAAGCTAATAAAGGGTCTGGAGGATATAAGTTATGAAGAAAGGTTGCAAGCACTGAACTTATTCTCTCTGGAGAAGAGACGCTTGAGAGGGGATATGATTTCAATTTACAAATACCGTACTGGTGACCCCACAATAGGGATACAGCTTTTTCGCGGAAGGGAGTTTAATAAGACACGTGGCCACTCACTAAAATGAGAAGAAAAGAGGTTTAACCTTAAACTACGTAGAGGGTTCTTTACTGTAAGAGCGGCAAGGATGTGGAATTCCCTTCCACAGGCGGTGGTTTCAGCAGGTGTTTCAAAAAACTATTAGATAAGCACCTGAACGACCGCAACATACAGGGTTATACAATGTAATACTGACATATAATCACACACATAGGTTGGACTTGATGGACTTGTGTCTTTTTTCAACCTCACCTACTATGTAACTATGTGACTGTTGCTATTCTACTTCATAAGCAGAATCAGTGCCGTGACCTGAAAGTCGCACGTGTTATGGTGCGACTTTGCCAGGCTACTTCCTGGCGAGTTAAGTACTACTTTGATAGAAGTATAGAACAGAAGTCGGATAGAAGTCGCCTTGAAGTAGTACAGAAACCTTTTCTGAAGTTGGAGCAACTTCAGTAGTGCATTAGTGCACAGCTCTTATTGACTAACATGGGATTTCACATGTCACGCAACTTGGGGTCTAACAAGCCTCAGTCCTACAGCAGTACTGAAACAATGTTCTGTGGAAAATGAGAATACAATTATATTTCTGGCAAAAGTACACAGAGGAACCTATGGGGAAACCAAAACACTCCACAGCGGTACCAACACTTATCCCAACTGTGAAACATGATGGATGGAGTGCAATGTTTTTGTTGTTTTGCAGTCTCAGGGCTTGGATAGCTTTAAGAGATCAATAAATTCTAATTTGTATATATAAATTTTATGGCAGGATATCAGGGTGTCCTGTGGCTTTAAACTAAAAAGAAGTACCGGTAATGTAATCCACTATACCAATGATCAAAAAAACAAGGGTTACTAAACAACAAGTTGGCTAACACATTTCATAGTGTTCCTGAACTCAGCTCTATTGAATTGCTGTGGCGTGTTCTGAAGCAGGCCATTCAAGCAAAACAACATACACTATACCAGGGCTCTCCAAATTTTCTTAAAAAAAGGACCAATTTACTGTCCATTAGACTTTAGAGGGGCCAGAAGGAGTAACAATGCCCCAGGCTTGGTAGTCAGGGGGAGTAAAAAAATGACATAATGCCTGTGGTTAGTGGGAGGAGGAATAGTGCCCCATTGTTGGTGTCAGTGGGAGGAATAGTGCTCCATCATTGGTGTCAGTGGGAGGAATAGTGCTCCATCATTGGTGTCAGTGGGAGGAATAGTGCTCCATCATTGGTGTCAGTGGGAGGAATAGTGCTCCATTGATTGTGTCAGTGGAAGGAATATTGCCCCATCATTGGTGTCACTGGGAGAAACAGTGCCCTATCGGTTAGAGGAATTATGCCCCACTGTTGGTGGCAGTGGAAGGAATAGTTACTCCCAGTGAGTCAATGGGAGTAATAGTGCCTAGTATCAGTGCACTGCACTATACCTAGACTAAAACAGTTTTGGATACAGAAAAGAACAAGGTATGATATGATTACTTGCCCTAGTAGCTTTTGCTATCAGTCTCTAAACAGGCTATTCAAGAAAGAAATGGTAACATCATAAATTGTATGTGTCAATAATAATTTTTTAAACAAAATTCAGATCCCATTTTTGGAACTAGTAATGCAAACATCTAGAATATTTTTTAAGTATTCTTATGATAGTGTACCTTTTGGGGCCATCTATTCTAATTTTGCATGTAATCCATACCTTAGACATGACAAAACGATCATTGTTGGGATTCTTGGGATCTTGAGCCTTATACTTCATGATATGGAAGAACAGCACGGACATAATTTCGGCTGCGCTGCAACATGATGTTGGATGTCTAGGAGTAAAATGAAACAATGATATGAGAACATTAAAGATAACCCTTGGCCAATGAACTATGTTTAAAGTACATACACAGAGGTACATTCCAGATGCATTAAAACAAAAGGCATGAAAGGTTTTACAGTATGTATACCGGTACTTTATAAAGCAGCCATAGCCTGAGTAGAAAAGCATGTCCCCTACCAGCATACATCAGAAGGACACTTGCTCTCTATGTGTAAGCAGTGGTCTCCCTGCAGAGGTCTGACACACCCCCTGTTAAGTCAGACCTATAGTTCTACAGCAAAGCTCATGATCTCTGCTGATTGGAGATTTCTAGCTCTGAATCATCAGGTGGTGTGTCAGACCTTTGCGGAGGTGCCACAGCTTCCACACAGAGCACAAGTGTCCTTCTCTGTAGAATGCTGACATGGGAGAGGCTTTCAGGCTCAGGTTGTGGCTTCTTTCTAAACTGCAACACTTTGCCCCCTTTTTGTTTTGACACACCGTAGCTGTTTAAGGCCTCATTCACATGGGGTGAATTACAGTGTATATCTGTGTGAGGGTCGTGTTTTCCCACACAGGGATGCACAGGTGTTCCACACATTCCCCTGCAGGCAGACCCATTTCTGTCTATTGGGACGTGACGCCTGCACTGACACAGCCGCTGCTTCCAATTGGATAACTGTGCGGGTGCGCGGCCCCAAACGTACACGGTCTGCATTTCAGACCGTACACCTGAACCTGCATAGATGTACTGTAATACACCACATGTGAACAAGGCCTTAAGCTGAAAGTTCAGTTTGAATCTTAAAGTAGAACTGCAGGCAAACTTTTTTTTTTACATTTAGGATAGAGCAAGGGAGGGTTAGAAGCCTGGTCAGATTTTTTTTTTTTTTGCCATCTGTGGCCCATTGTGAAGATTTCCCTTCACTTCCTGTCCCATAGTCAAACAGGAAGTGAGAGGAGATCCCTGCAAATTAAGGGAATTTCTTGGGGACCCCCAGGTCACCAGTACTAGTGTCCCCATTGGAAGATGTCCCCTCTATTACTTTTCTGGGGACAACCCATTGGAAGATTCCCTCTATTTTCTGGGGACAACCCAAAATTTGGGATTTTCTTTTACTTTCAATGATAATGATAACACAGAACAAATAGAGAGGGTGAATCAACTTAGCGGGGGCACAGACAGCAATAAAAACTGACAAGCATAATCCCTCTTCATTCTATCCAAAAAAAAAAAGGTTTTGCCTATAGTTATACTTTAAATCTGATTGGTTGCTTTGAGTGCCTCTGCTTATACTGTATATCTATTTTCATTTTGCAATGCACTTTAACATTTCAGGACCATGGATTTGTCAGAACAAGAGTCGCTGCAGTTGAACATCTGGTATTTGTTTCTACTTTGGAAAATATAAAAAGCAGACCACGTAGTTCCAACGTTCGCCAATGATCGCCCGATACGCTTTTTGATTACACAAGTCTCATAATCCACATGCATGTTAGAACTTAAACATGCTGGAAATTGTGATTACTCATCCCTATAGTGCAGAATGAATGTTAAAGTTAAGATATAGACACACAAAACATATTTCTCAGCAAACAAAAAAATTAGTCATAATTAGTACATGCGGGTTCAACAATTATAATCCTGCAAACTCCAGCAGTACTTATCGAAATTCTACCGCCGTCTTCTCTTCACATCCTGAAATATTGAGCGGGCACAGGTAAGAGCACACACTTTAGGATAGAAATCTGTCAGGAAACACATAGCCCAAAGGTCTATACAGCCTTGGGCGTTCCAAGAACCAAAGATAAGTAACAAAAAAGGTTTTCTTAAAAAGAGAAGTGTTGTTTTTTTTTTTGCAGAATCATACTTACCTAGGTGGATGAAGCATCGATCCAATGCTGCATCTGTCCCCCGCCGGCTCTAACATTGACCATGTGATCTCGACCATATGGTCCTGACTTTCCCAAGCCTGGACCGACTCTGTGACATCAGCAGACAGCAGACTTCGGCCCGTTGTCTGCTGAAAACGGGTCTCAGGGGTACAGAACGAACTGCACTCCTGTGATCCACAGGAAAAGTACAGCCAAAGGAGCTTTGGCTGTACTTCTCCTTTAAGAACCTTGAAATAAAAGAGGTGTTCTTGATCTAAATAAAGTAAATATATATTACAGCCTTCTGTGGTTATTTAAAAATTTCCCAAATACATATCTAACGCCCAATTCCGGGAATTACAAAAATGCTATTCTTGCAGTCCCCTCCCCTCGCAGCAAGGGTTAAATGTTATTATCTCCAGGGCAGGGGTCTCCAAACTACAGCCTGCAGCAAGATTTTATTAAGCCCTCTGATATGATGAGGATTCTCATATAAGATGGCAGGGGGGACTCTGATGTAAGGAGGACTCTGAGGAGGATTCTCATATAAGATGGCAGGGGGGACTCTGATGTAAGGAGGACTCTGAGGAGGATTCTCAAATAAGATGGCAGGGGGGACTCTGATGTAAGGAAGACTCTGAGGAGGATTCTCATATAAGATGGCAGGGGGGACTCTGATGTAAGGAGGACTCTGAGGAGGATTCTCATATAAGGTGGCAGGGGGGACTCTGATGTAAGGAGGACTCTGATGGGGATTCTCATGTAAGAGGGAGATTCTTATGGGGATCCTTATATAAGGTGGGACTCTGATGTAAGGAGGACTCTGAGGAGGATTCTCATATAAGGTGGCAGGGGGGACTCTGATGTAAGGAGGACTCTGAGGAGGATTCTCATATAAGATGGCAGGGGGACTCTGATGTAAGGAGGACTCTGAGGAGGATTCTCATATAAGGTGGCAGGGGGGACTCTGATGTAAGGAGGACTCTGAGGAGGATTCTCATATAAGGTGGCAGGGGAGACTCTGATGTAAGGAGGACTCTGATGGGGATTCTCATGTAAGAGGGAGATTCTTATGGGGATCCTTATATAAGGTGGGACTCTGATGTAAGGAGGACTCTGATGGGTTCAAGTTTATTTGGAATTTTTTTGCTGTTTATTTATTTATTTAATTTATTTATTACAGGTACTTATATAGCACCATCAATGTATGCTGCACTTTACAAATGTATTGTACATTCACATCAGTCCCTGCCCTCAAGGAGCTTACAATCTAAGGTCCCTAACTCACATTCATATACTAGGGCCAATTTAGACAGGAGCCAATGAACCTACCATCATGTCTTTGGAGTGTGGGAGGAAACCAAGAGTACCCGGAAGAAACCCACACAGGCACAGGGAGGACATGCAAACTCCAGGCAGGTAGTGTTGTGGCTGGGATTCGAACTGACATTTACTGATGTTTTTCTAAATCAGGGGTATCCAAACTTTCTAAACAAGGGGCCATTTTACTGTCCTTCAGACTTTAGGGGGGGGGGGGGGGCATGACTGTGGCCAGTGAGAGTAGAAAATGTCCTGGTGTCAGTGGGAGTAAACAATGCTACATTTTTAATGGAAGGAATAGTGCCCCATTGTTGGTATCAGTGGAAAGAATAGTGCCCCATTGTTGGTATCAGTGGGAGGAATAGTGCCCCATCGTTGGTGTCAGTGGGAGGAATAGTGCCCCATCATTAGTGTCAGTAATAGGAATAGTGCCCCATCGTTGGTGTCCGTGGGAAGAATAGTGCCCCATTGTTGGTGTCAGTGGGAGGAAAAGCGCCCCATCATTAGTGTCAGTGGGAAGAATAGTGTCCCATTGTTAGTGTGAGTGTGAGGAATAGTGCCCCCAACATTAGTGTCAGTGGGAGAAATAGTGCCCCATGATTGGTGTCAGTGGGAGGAAAAGTGCCCCATTGTTGGTGTCAGTGGGAGGAATAGTGCTCCATCATTAGTGTCAGTAAGAAGAATAGTGCACCATTGTTGTTATCAGTGGCATGAATTATGCCCCTATTGGTGATGTCAGTGGGAGGATTAGTGCCCCATCGTTGGTGTCAGTAGGAGGAATAGTGCCCCTTCATTGGTGTCAGTGGGCAGGAGAGAGCTCATCATTAGTATCAGTGGGAGGAACTGTGCTCCATTGTTGGTGTCAGTAAGAGGAATAGTGCCCCAAGCGTGGATAAAGGCAAGCAAAGGGCCGTATCTGGCCCCCGGGCTGCAGTTTGGAGACCACTGTTCTAAATCATATCATGCTGATTACAAAATTAAAACATATTCTTTAATTTAAATTTTATTCCTTCATTTATAAAACTAATATTTTTTTCACCGCTGTCTGCACTTACAATGCAGGGCACAGATGGAGGGGGTAGCCAGAGAGAGGTATAAGGCAAATCTTACATAGTATTTATTCCTCATCTCCTAGAGTAAACGAGAATTTTCCCCTTGAAGAGTGAGGGGGGCCCACTGCAAGAGTACTTTTTTGTAAAACCCAGAGTCAGGCTTTGAAGCATATCCAGTCTTCAGATGTGATGGCTGCATTATTTTTTGTTGAAAACCTGATGATTCTGTCAATAACACACTTCCTGTTCCTTTGTGTTTAGACTCATAGCTGGTTGCTATGGAGGGGGCCGGGATGCCGGCCGCCGTGTCCTTAACACTTAACAACCAAAGACTCATCAGCTGTCAGGGGGTTTCCCACTGAATGTAAAAAAAAAAAATTGCCAGCTAGCTAAAAATAAAATCGTGAAAAAAAAAACAGCCTGGGCCCCCCCCCCCCCCCCCAGGTCCATACCAGGCCCTTAAGTCTAGTATGGATACGGAGGGGACCCCCTACACCAAATTTTTTTAAAAAATGGAGTGGGGTCCCCCCCAAAATCCATAGTTATTTAAGACATGCTTGACATCGGCGTGGACAGATTAGCGGGACGCAGAGGGTCCTCGGCGGGAGCGGGACTTAGCATCGGAGGAGTGTTTTCGGTGGCAGAGGAAGGAGAACACCGGACAAAGAAGACAGGAGAAAGAAGAAGAGCCACGGGAGAAGAAGCAGTGGGAGAGGGAGAAGCCCAGAGAAGGAGGATACGGGAGAAGATGGAGGAAGATTTTTTTTAAGACTTGTCAAAAACTGTCTACTGTATTATTTCACACTACACTACTTTGTTTTGGTGAATCGGTAGGGGTTCAATGTACCCCATACTCATTCACATAGGGGGAGGCCGGGATCTGGGGGCCCCCTTGTTAAAGGGGGCTTCCAGATTCCGATAAGCCCCTGTCCGCAGACCCCGACAACCACCGGGCAAGGGTTGTCCGGAAGAGGCTCTTGTCCCCATCAACAGACCAGAGGCTTTGGGGTCCACCCCCCCCATGTTGAGGGCATGTGACCTGGAATGGTTTAGAAGGGGGGGAGCTGGCTCGTCCCCTCCCTTTCCTGACCTGCTGGACTGCATGCTCCGAGAAGGATCTGGTATGATTTTGAGGGGGACCCTATGCCATTTTTTTTAGAAATCCTCAGAATCCATACTAGACCCAAGGGCCTGGAATAGACCTTGGGGGGGGGGGGGCCCACGCTGTTTTTTTTTCATGATTATTTTTAGCCTGCAATTTTTTTTTTACATTCAGCAGAGAAGCCCGCTGACAGCTGATAAATCATCGGTTGTTAAGGACACGGCAGCGGGCTAAAAAAAAACACAAAATGCAAATCGCGGCACTTGCGTTTTGGATGCGGGTCCATTGAAGTCTATTACATGCAAAACGTTGCATTTTGCAGGAAAAAGAGTCCTCGACCCTTTCCAAAAACGCAGAGGCACAAAAATGCATTGATGTGAACATGTTCCATAGGAACCCATGTTAAAAAATGTTCCTGCATTTTCTGCAAAATGCATCAAAAAATGCATTAGTGTGAATCGAGCCTAAAGGACCCCTGGCCCTGCATTGTATACGAGGACGTCAAGGGCCCATACACATTTCGGGAATGGAGGAGAGTGCAAGAGAGGGCAGCTGTCTGGGGAGGAAGTTATAATAGGATATGTATTCCTCTACTTTACACCTCCCCTAGATTCAGCAAGCATTTAACCCTTTGCTATCCAGATGGAAGCCACAAACTGCTTATATTTATTGGTTCACCAGATTTGTAATTGAATTCCAGGTGTGTTCTGGTTGGTCCATTGATGTGATGGGGCCTTCATCTTTTGCTCCTCTGTAGCAGTGGAAGGTCCTTATAGCAGTTCAGAACAGCGTGTAAGAACTTGTGTAAGGACATGCAAGGTATGGGTTGAATGGCACTGCAGGTCACCCAACCTAGAAGAGGGCCATCTACTGGAAGAGAGACATTTCTGTGGAGGTAGTGTCAGATTGAAGGTGAGTACTGCAGCAAATGCTTCCTTTCTTTTGGTGGGAGGGGAGGGGTTGGGCAAAAGAACTTTGATTTACTCTTGCCAACAAATTATTCCCCTAATACTTTATTACAAGCTAAGTAAAAAATATTTCAATAAATAAATGTATTCTAAGATAATGGTCCTGAAACAATGCTCAAACATCGCCATGATGATAATTAACAATAGCTGCACTTTGCCGCACTTCTAAACACATTGGTAATAACCCCGGTGGGTTCCATATTTTGCAACGGAAATAATTCTTGAACAATTTCATAGATTGCGCTGTTCTGAGATGAAGACTGTAATAGTTCACCATCCTTCCCTTTACTGGGCCCCTTACACAATGACCACATGTGTCATAACAGGTCAATACTTCCACAATGTGGTCAGATGTGATCACTCAATACTGTGCTAATCGTGTTCCTTTCACACTACATAATATTGCCTCAAGAATTCCAGTGGCCTTAACAATGCAAACTCAGTACGATCGAGCTGTTTTAGGACAAGGCAAGTAAAGTCTGTTTACAGGCCTGACTACCCACAAGGAATGAGAATGCCAGCTCATCATAATCTAAATCAACAATGGCAACTTTTCTCCTGGATAGATTTTTAACCACTTGACAAATAGGCACATAAACCCCCTTCCTGCCAAGGCGAAATTTCAGGTTTCAGCACTGTCATGCTTTGAATGACAATTGCGCGGTCGTGCGACGTGGCTCCCAAACAAAATTTACGTCCTTTTTTCCCCACAAATATAGCTTTCTTTTGGTGGTATTTGATAATTTCTGCGGTTTTTATTTGTTGCGCTATAAACAAAAATAAGGTGACAATTTTGAAAAAAAACACAATATTTTTTTACTTTTTGCTATAATAAATATCCCAATTTTTTTTTTCTCGGTTTAGGCCGATACGTATTCTTCTACATATTTTAGGTAAAAAAAAAAATAATAAAAAAAAAAATCGCAGTTATAGCGCCCCTACAAAATAGGGAATAGAATTATGAATTTTTTTTTTTATTCTTTTTTTTTTAATAGTAATGGCGGCGATCTGCGCTTTTTATTGTGACTGCGACATTATGGCGGACACATCGGACACTTTTGACACAATTTTGGGACCATTCACATTTATACAGCGAACAGTGCTATAAATATGCACTGATTACTGTATAAATGTGACTGGCAGGGAAGGGGTTAACACTAGGGGGCGAGGAAGGGCTTAAATGTATTCCCTGCTAGGTGATTCTTACTGTGGGGGGAGGGGACTGACTGGGGGAGGTGACCGATCGGTGTCCCTATGTACAAGAGACACAGCATCGGTCTCCTCTCCCTGACAGGACGTGGATCTCTGTGTTTACACACAGAGATCCACGTCCCTGGGTCTGTGACAGCCGATCGCGGGTACCTGGCTGACATCGCGGCCACCAGGCACGCGCATTGGCACCCGCGTGACACGGCGGGCACAGCTTTTCCCCGATGCGCGCCCGCGGCGGCGCGCATCGCGAAAATAAACAGGAGGACGTCCATGGTCTCGGGGAGGCCTGGTTACCTATCAGAGGGAAGGATTTGTGAGTTGCAAGATAGCTCTAGAAGTTCTAAAGGATTCTGTGGCAGAGGATCTCCTGAACTTGTCCGTGAAGGGGACTAAAACTAAAAGTGTTATGTTCGTGTTTCACTCTGGCTGCTGGAACTGTGAGAGGGATCTATCCGGGTGAGCAATGCCCACTCAGGCTTGAGTGGAGAATAGGGTGACAGGGTGCCGCGTGCCTGAACCTGTCTCCCTACCCAACTCTATTGCTTTTTCAAACTTTTCCCCAAATTTGTTTCAAGCAAAAGAAAATAAACTTGTCTGTTGGAGTTTAAATATTGACTGGACATTTGCTCCTTTCGGGGGAAGAATAGACTTTTCCCTATATTCTGGGGACGAGAACCAATGGAGGGAGGTAACTCACTGCAGGACCCAAAATTGCAAGAACACCGCTCAACCTCTTATACCAGGAGGTTACGGGCATGTGGCATGGTGTGCCTTTAACCCTGCAAGTGAGGGTAGGCAGGAGAAAAGGGTCTGTGTGCTACACAGTATATACAGGTCCTTCTCAAAAAATTAGCATATTGTGATAAAGTTCATTATTTTCTGTAATGTACTGATAAACATTAGACTTTCATATATTTTAGATTCATTACACACAACTGAAGTAGTTCAAGGCTTTTCTTGTTTTAATATTGATGATTTTGGCATACAGCTCATGAAAACCCCAAAATCCTATCTCAAAAAATTAGCATATTTCATCCGACCAATAAAAGAAAAGTGTTTTTAATACAAAAAAAGTCAACCTTCAAATAATTATGTTCAGTTACGCACTCAATACTTGGTCGGGAATCCTTTTGCAGAAATGACTGCTTCAATGCGGCGTGGCATGGAGGCAACCAGCCTGTGGCACTGCTGAGGTGTTATGGAGGCCCAGGATGCTTCGATAGCGGCCTTAAGCTCATCCAGAGTGTTGGGTCTTGCGTCTCTCAACTTTCTCTTCCCAATATCCCACATATTCTCTATGGGGTTCAGGTCAGGAGAGTTGGCAGGCCAATTGAGCACAGTAATACCATGGTCAGTAAACCATTTACCAGTGGTTTTGGCACTGTGAGCAGGTGCCAGGTCGTGCTGAAAAATGAAATCTTCATCTCCATAAAGCTTTTCAGCAGATGGAAGCATGAAGTGCTCCAAAATCTCCTGATAGCTAGCTGCATTGACCCTGCCCTTGATAAAACACAGTGGACCAACACCAGCAGCTGACATGGCACCCCAGACCATCACTGACTGTGGGTACTTGACACTGGACTTCAGGCATTTTGGCATTTCCCTCTCCCCAGTCTTCCTCCAGACTCTGGCACCTTGATTTCCGAATGTACTTTGGACCACTGAGCAACAGTCCAGTGCTGCTTCTCTGTAGCCCAGGTCAGGCGCTTCTGCCGCTGTTTCTGGTTCAAAAGTGGCTTGACCTGGGGAATGCGGCACCTGTAGCCCATTTCCTGCACACGCCTGTTCACGGTGGCTCTGGATGTTTCTACTCCAGACTCAGTCCACTGCTTCCGCAGGTCCTCCAAGGTCTGGAATCGGTCCTTCTCCACAATCTTCTTCAGGGTCCGGTCACCTCTTCTCGTTGTGCAGCGTTTTCTGCCACACTTTTTCCTTCCCACAGACTTCCCACTGAGGTGCCTTGATACAGCACTCTGGGAACAGCCTATTCGTTCAGAAATTTCTTTCTGTGTCTTACCCTCTTGCTTGAGGGTGTCAATGATGGCCTTCTGGACAGCAGTCAGGTCGGCAGTCTTACCCATGATTGCGGTTTTGAGTAATGAACCAGGCTGGGAGTTTTTAAAAGCCTCAGGAATCTTTTGCAGGTGTTTAGAGTTAATTAGTTGATTCAGATGATTAGGTTAATAGCTCGTTTAGAGAACCTTTTCATGATATGCTAATTTTTTGAGATAGGAATTTTGGGTTATCATGAGCTGTATGCCAAAATCATCAATATTAAAACAAGAAAAGGCTTGAACTACTTCAGTTGTGTGTAATGAATCTAAAATATATGAAAGTCTAATGTTTATCAGTACATTACAGAAAATAATGAACTTTATCACAATATGCTAATTTTTTGAGAAGGACCTGTATACACTATATTACCAAAAGTATTGGGACACCTGCCTTTACAGGCACATAAACTTAAGGACCCTTTCACACGTGTGCGACTTGGGACTGCAAAGTCGTATGACAAGTCGTACCCCATTATTTCCAATGAGTCCCATTCATATCTGTGTGACTTCAAGTCGCACCGACTTCAATGTAATCCCTGTACTACTTTGGTGCGACTTTGATGCCAGTTACACAGGCATTCCCTGAAATTGCGTCAAAATCCCGTCAAAATCATGTCCGTAAAATCGAGGCAAAATCTTGTGACTTTGAAGTCACAGTAGTGTGAAATGGACCCTACTGGCATCCCAGTCTTAGTCCGTAGGGTTCAATATTGAGCTGGCCCATACTTTGCAGCTATAACAGCTTCAACTCTTCTGGGAAGGCTTTCCACAAGGTTTAGGAGTGTGTCCTCGTACACACGACCGATTTTCTCGGCAAGAACCAGCAAGAAACTTGCTGGCAGAGAGGTCTTGCCGAGTAAATCGGTCGTGTGTACGCTGCTAGCGGGTTTCTCGTCGAGAAAACCGACAAGAAACCTCGACGAGAAAATAGAGAACCTGCTCTCTATTTTCTCGTCGAGATTCTCCTCGGCATGTTTCTCGACGAGAAAAGTGAGTGTGTGTACACTTACCTGTCCGCCCGGAAGCCCGCGCTTGTTCTAAATGAATTCGACGCATGCGCGGTAGCTTCCTAGGCATACGTAGGGTATACCAAGATGGCGGCGACGGCATCGAATGTGACGAGCGCATGCTCGACGTAGTCGATGACGTCACCACGTACACTCCTTTCAAAGAACCGCGGGTTCTTTGAAACGAGCGTGTGTACACTCGGCCGGGACAAGTTTCTTGTCCAAGAATCTCGTCGAAAAAAACGACATGTTTTCTTCAACGAGAATCTCGGCCGTGTGTACGAGGCCTGAGTCTATGGGAAAGTTTGAACATTCTTCCAGAAGTGCAGGTGTGAGGTCAGGCACTGATGTGGACGAGAAGGCCTGGCTCGCAGTCTCTGCGATAATTCGTCCCAAAGGTGTTCTATCGGGTTGAGGTCAGGACCCTGTGCAGGCCAGTCAAGTTTCTCCACCCCAAACTCACTCTTCCATGTCTTTATGGACCTTGCTTTGTGCACTGGTCCAAATCATTTGGCGGAGGGGGGATTATGGTGTGGGGTTGTTTTTCAGGGGTTGGGCTTGGCCCCTTAGTTCCAGTCAAGGGAACTCTTATGGCGTCAGCATACCAAGACATTTTGGACAATTTCATGCTTCCAACTTTTTGGGAACAGTTTGGGGATGGTCCCTTCCTGTTCCAACATGACTGCCCACCAGTGCACAAAGCAAGGTCCATAAAGACATGGATGAGCAAGTTTGGGGTGGAGGAACTTGACTGACCTGCACAGAGTCCTGACCTCAACCCGATTGAACACCTTTGGGGTGAATTAGAGCGGAGACTGCGAGCCAGGCCTTCTCGTCCACATCAGTCCCTGACCTCACAAATGTGCTTCTGGAAGAATGGTCAAACATTCCCATAGACACTCCTAAACCTTGTGGACAGCCTTCCCAGAAGAGTTGAAGCTGTTATAGCTGCAAAAGGTGGGCCAACTCAATACTGAACCCTACGGACTAAGACTGGGATGTCGTTAAAGGCCGATGTCACAATACTTTTGACAATATAGTATATATAGATATATATATCTATATACAGGTCCTTCTCAAAAAATTAGCATATTGTGATAAAGTTCATTATTTTCTGTAATGTACTGATAAACATTAGACTTTCATATATTTTAGATTCATTACACACAACTGAAGTAGTTCAAGCCTTTTCTTGTTTTAATATTGATGATTTTGGCATACAGCTCATGAAAACCCAAAAATCCTATCTCAAAAAATTAGCATATTTCATCCGACCAATAAAAGAAAAGTGTTTTTAATACAAAAAAAGTCAACCTTCAAATAATTATGTTCAGTTATGCACTCAATACTTGGTCGGGAATCCTTTTGCAGAAATGACTGCTTCAATGCGGCGTGGCATGGAGGCAACCGGCCTGTGGCACTGCTGAGGTGTTATGGAGGCCCAGGATGCTTCGATAGCGGCCTTAAGCTCATCCAGAATGTTGGGTCTTGCGTCTCTCAACTTTCTCTTCCCAATATCCCACAGATTCTCTATGGGGTTCAGGTCAGGAGAGTTGGCAGGCCAATTGAGCACAGTAATACCATGGTCAGTAAACCATTTACCAGTGGTTTTGGCACTGTGAGCAGGTGCCAGGTCATGCTGAAAAATGAAATCTTCATCTCCATAAAGCTTTTCAGCAGATGGAAGCATGAAGTGCTCCAAAATCTCCTGATAGCTAGCTGCATTGACCCTGCCCTTGATAAAACACAGTGGACCAACACCAGCAGCTGACATGGCACCCCAGACCATCACTGACTGTGGGTACTTGACACTGGACTTCAGGCATTTTGGCATTTCCCTCTCCCCAGTCTTCCTCCAGACTCTGGCACCTTGATTTCCGAATGTACTTTGGACCACTGAGCAACAGTCCAGTGCTGCTTCTCTGTAGCCCAGGTCAGGCGCTTCTGCCGCTGTTTCTGGTTCAAAAGTGGCTTGACCTGGGGAATGCGGCACCTGTAGCCCATTTCCTGCACACGCCTGTTCACGGTGGCTCTGGATGTTTCTACTCCAGACTCAGTCCACTGCTTCCGCAGGTCCTCCAAGGTCTGGAATCGGTCCTTCTCCACAATCTTCTTCAGGGTCTGGTCACTTCTTCTCGTTGTGCAGCATTTTCTGCCACACTTTTTCCTTCCCACAGACTTCCCACTGAGGTGCCTTGATACAGCACTCTGGGAACAGCCTATTCATTCAGAAATTTCTTTCTGTGTCTTACCCTCTTGCTTGAGGGTGTCAATGATGGCCTTCTGGACAGCAGTCAGGTCGGCAGTCTTACCCATGATTGCGGTTTTGAGTAATGAACCAGGCTGGGAGTTTTTAAAAGCCTCAGGAATCTTTTGCAGGTGTTTAGAGTTAATTAGTTGATTCAGATGATTAGGTTAATAGCTCGTTTAGAGAACCTTTTCATGATATGCTAATTTTTTGAGATAGGATTTTTGGGTTTTCATGAGCTGTATGCCAAAATCATCAATATTAAAACAAGAAAAGGCTTGAACTACTTCAGTTGTGTGTAATGAATCTAAAATATATGAAAGTCTAATGTTTATCAGTACATTACAGAAAATAATGAACTTTATCACAATATGCTAATTTTTTGAGAAGGACCTGTATATAAATATATATCTATATATATATATATATATATATATATATATATATATATATAGATAGATATCTATCTATCTATCTATCTATCTATCTATCTATCTATCTATCTATCTATCTATCTATCTATATATATAAATAGTCCAGGATTGCTGCACTTTAAAAATGTATTCAAATAAACAAAACAAATATAAAATACAAAGCAAGTTCCATAACTGCTACAGTTTTGGGCTAGACATACTAATGCCCTTCCTATAGTTTATATTCAGCTGTCTACGCTTCTGGATCTATTATTAGCAGCTCTGAATCCACTAATAATGGATATATCAACAGGCAGTCCATAGAAAGTCAGTAGTTACTGCACATTACTGTTGGGAGAACGAGGGAAAGCTCTTACAATTGTACGTCAGCGGCAAGCAACACGGGGCACAGCCAGTCCTAAAGTCACTTTCTGACTTCAGGTTTGCCTACAGGCATGCCAAAGTGGCCCCTCCTATAATCGCAAATGATAATATTGCTTTAAAGGTGACTTTAGCACACTTTGCATTCTTGCTAAATCAAACCCATAACTGCAAAGTTTACCGTAAAATAATATTTAATGTGCTTTTAAAAAAAAAAATGAGCATAAGTATAAGTGAATCTTTCCAATGATGTAAATAAAAAAGTCTCATAAATAATTACACTTTTAAAATACTAGAAAAGCCAAGCCATGTAAATGGAGCATGTTCGGATGAAGCCAGCAAAAGCTGAGTGGATGAAAGCAGAACTCCATCCACAATTACGGCCAAGGACGTAGGAGTAGCTTTGATATCGGTTCATCTGCTGGAGGATAGTTATGACTATCACTGCTTCCAGCCCTAAACCCTAGAGTCACCTTTACTTTTCAGTTTATATGACTAAGTGATTTCTATTGGGCGGCTTTCACCATTTTCATCCTCACCCACATTAGGACATTGATTAAACATTCTTCTTTAGCAACAACTATTTCAGTGGATTGCAGTTACATCAGCATACTTCTGTTTTTCTGTCTCTTTCACAATGTTCGCCTCAAGTTTCAAGTGAACTTCCTTCATGGTTGGTACTCTTTTGTAATAACCTAATAATACTGTTGTGTCATAGCAATATTTAAAGAGCAACAAAATCAGATTGGAGGGTACCAAGCCCAACTCTTTTTCTTAGAGCAGTGGTTCTCAACCCCGTTCTCAAGTACCCCCAACAGGCCATGTTTGCAGGTTTTCCTTTATCTTGCAAAGGTGCTTTAAACAGGAAGTAAACCCTTTTTTTTTTAAACCCTGCAAGAGAAAGGCATAATGAGCTAGTATGCATAGCATACTAGCTCATTATGAATGAATTACCTTAGATCGATGCCCCCGAAGCGCTCCTCGTTCCCCTCCGCCGCCATCTTGCTTTCGAGTCCCTTCCGTGTATCACTGCTCCGGCGCTGTGACTGGCCGGAGCGGCGATGACGTCACTCCCGCGCATGCGCGCGGGACCGGCATAATCCCGGCAAGTCCCATTCAGAAAACCAGGACGCTCAGTGTGCCTGCGCCGATGTCTACGGCGCGCATGCACCGTAGACATCAGTGCAGTGTTTTCTGTAAATATCTCCTTAAAGCGGAGGTGCCGCGGAAAAAAATATATTAAAAGCCAGCAGCTGCAAATACAGCAGCTGCTGACTTTTAATATTAGGACACTTACCTGTCCTGGAGTCCAGCGACGTCCGCAGCAGAGGACGAGCAATCGCTTGTCACTCTGCTGCCCCCACCGCCATCCTCGGTGAGGGAACCAGGAAGTGAAGCCTTGCGGCTTCATGCCCGGTTCCCTAAGGCGCATGCACGAGTCACGCTGCGCCGTTCTGAATGGTCCCGTATTCTGGGAGCCGAGTGTCTCCCAGAACACAACGGGGAATCTGCGGGAAGCACCGGAGGGGGGGGGGGTTCCGATCAGCGGAAGTTCCACTTTAGGGTGGAGCTCCGCTTTAACCGTGTTTTCGGAGGCTCCGTTCACGCCTGCGCAGTACAGGGGGGGGTCCTTATCTGCTGGGGAAACTTTTTCGGCAAGACACCGGCCCGCTAGTGCGCGTGCGTGTGACGTCATCAGTGCTGTGTTTTTCAGCAAATATCTCCTTAACCGTGTAGGTTAAGGAGATATTTCTTGCACCTACAGGTAAGCCTTAATCTAGTGTTTTATTGAGGAAGGGACAGTGCATAAGTGGCAGAAGGTGGTAATTTTTTTGGGGGCAGTATGCCACCTCCCCCCCCCCGGTCGGTAGCACTTACCCCATTGCTTCATCAGCGGTTTCCCCAGCTTGGCGGCAGCCTCCCCTTCCCCTGCTCTCCACGGATCATCACAGCGGTGGCAGCTTCTGTTTTCCTCCCTCCTCCTCGACGGCCAATTGGGAGTCTTCTCTTTTCGGCCAATCGGAAAACGGGTCTCACATTCGCTTCTGATTGGCCGGATTGAGGATCAGTGTTTCAACAGTGAATATTCATTCGCTGTTGTAGCACCTGGGTGGGCTCATGGCACAATGCTCTGTGCCACGGGCCCTCCCAATTTTGAAGCCTATTAGAGCCTATGGCTCTAATCAGGTGCTTCAAAAAAACACCCCGCCGCTGGAATTCAGGCGCCTGGCGTCCTGAAAGGGGCCGGACGCATGAATAGGGGGTGGCGATGCATGCTAGCACATTATGATATTGCCTTGCAGGGTGAAACATTTTTTTCTTATTTAGACTTTACTACTGCCTTAAGACCGCCTGAAAAACTGACAGATGTATCTGATCAAAATACCTGTCTGAAAGGACCCTAAGCCCCTGTTCACATTGGCGTGGTTTGACATGCGATTTGACATATCAAATCGCATGCCAAATCGCAGCCTATCGCCGGCAACGGCACTGTCCCAATCGGTGCAAGGCCGACTTTGCAGCACCCCACCGATTTCCAAAAGTAGTTCCTGCACTACTTTTGGCAACTTCGGAGGTGATTTCAATAGACATCTGTGCATAAACCCACACAGATGTCTTTGAAATTGCCACCGAACACGCACTGAAATGTGGGTTTGAAAGATCAGCTGAACTCGCACAATTTCAAACCCGCGTTCAGTGTGAACGAGGGCTTAGAGAAAGTCATGTGTGCTGCATACACATGTGCTGACAGGGAACATACTGACAGGAGAAGGCAGCAGAGTGACCAGAGGGATCGTTTCTGAAAAATCAATACAAATGTTATTTAAATATGCCCCCCCAAACACACATGCACATCTCTATCCCTGCAAATTAAGAATTGGGAGCAATGACTAAGAGCAAAACTGACATTTCATACTATTCATAAGCACTCCTAGAAGCCCGCTGGTTGTGAATGGAAGGACCAGAGGTATGCTACATGTTTAGAGATGCCGGGAAGCGGATAATCTGATGTGTTTGGGCAGAACAGACTATTGGAAAAGTCTGGGGATCTGGCGCTGGCCTCAGGACATCTGGCACACCAGCATACCAAGGGCATCTTGTGTTTTTGTTATTCATTCGTTCTGACTCTGCTATTCTGTGCAAAGCAGCAGAAATGATTGTGCTCTGGGCCAGAAATCAGCCATGTTTTCAGACGGCGATAAATCCCATTATGCCCCCACGCCATAAAATTAGGGGTCTCATGGGCTTAGAACAAGAAAAGGAGTGCAGAAGCTAGCTTATCCGATTTCACTGATGATTTCAAAAAATATGTCAGTTTTGCTTGAAAGCAAACAGCCTTGGCTAAAAGTTTTAGTTTTCTTAGAATATTTGGATTTATTCATTTAGAAATTTTGAGACTCAAGAGGTCATTTTAACTGCGTAGCCTGTGGCCATATATATCCATGCCACAGCCATTAAAGCTGTAATAAACATAAAAACAAAACTATATTATATTGCAGTTTACCAATCCTTATGCCTCGTACACACGATCAGTTTTTCCGACAAGAAAAGTGCGACGGGAGCTTTTTGTCAGGAATTCCGACCGTGTGTTTGCTCCATCGCACTTGTTTTGTGAGAATTCCTGCCAAGAAAAGATTGAGAGCAGGTTCTCTATTTTCGTGACAGGAAAAATTCCTATCGGGAATCGCGATCGTCTGTATGCAATTACAACGCAAAAAAAAACACGCATGCTCAGAATCAAGCCGAAGAGCCGAACTGCCTATTGAACTTCATTGATCTCGGCTCATCGTACGTCTTGTACGTCACCGCGTTCTGGACGGTCTGAATTTCAGCCAAGATTTGTGTGACCGTGTGTATGCAAGACACATTTGAGCCGTTTTCCTGCTGAAAAAAAACCACGGTTTTCGTGTCGGAAACCGCGATTGTGTGTACGAGGCATTAGATGTGATGGCTGCATCAGTTTTCTTTTTTAGGCTCTGTTTCTCTTTACTTTCACCTGGTGATCCAACCTTTACCTGGTCAAGCTGTCCAAACCAGGTAGGAGTTAAAGGGGTGAGACAAACACTTTCAGATGTGCTTACAATGTTCAGCTGTTATTCATTTATGTAAAACCTTTATCTCAAAAGGAAAACACAGTTTGCTGTAAGGCCCCTTTCACACGGAGGGTCCGTTCAGGTCCGCCTGTCAATTTTTTAGACGGACCTGCAGGGACGCTCCATGTAGCCCTATGGAGGCACGGATGTCAGCGGAGACATGTCCGCTGACATCCGCTCCGCTCCGCCAAAGTGTGACGGAGGAAAACCCTATTTTTCCTTCCGTCGGCGGAGCGGATCGGATGACAACGGACTCTACGGTCCGTCATCATCCGATCCCCCATAGGGGAGAGCGGCGCTCTGACAGGGCGGTCCCTGCACAGTGTGCGGGGACCGCCCAGTCATCCGCCGGCTCAGCGGGGATCAACGGAGCGATCCCCGCTGAGCAAGCGGAGCTTCACGGGGCGGATCATGACTCATCCGCCCCGTGTGAAAGAGCCCTAACTCAGTGGCGGCCCATCCATTAGGGGCGCCGCCCACTCTATTCACGCCACCTCCTATATGAATAATGGGTAGTATCATGCATAGCATGAATCTATCCATGGCCGCTGCGGCCACCCCTATTCATGCATCCGGCCCCTGAATTACAGCCGCGGGTGTTTCTTTGCTGTTGTAAAACTGAGCCTCAATCCAGCCAATCAGAAGCAGGTCTGAGATCCGTTTTCCGATTGGCCGAAAAGAGAAGACTCCCAATTGGCCGCCGAGGAGGAAGGAGGAAACGGAAACCGCCGATGCCCGTGGAGAGCAGAGGAAGGGAAACCTATCGCCGCCGCTGCCGCACATGGTAAACCGCCGGTGAAGCACTGCATAGAGGGGAGTGTTACTGTTTTCCGCCCCCCCCAAAGAAAATTACAACCGGCTGCAACTGTTGTAACTGCTTAAAAAACATTTGTTGGACAGGGCTACCCCTATCCCCAGCCCTTGTTATTCAGGCTCTTGAACCCTTAGCAATCAGGCTCCGCAACGACCCTATTATGTCTGGAGTCCTATGCATGATGTTAATTATAAGGTCCACCTCCTTGTGGACGATGTCCTTTTGGTTCTGACGAATACCCTCACCACTCTCCCTAACCTGCTAAAGGTTCTGCAGCACTTTTCACACCTTTCTGGGCTTTGTATTAACCCAGATGAAATGACTACCCTTAACATTTAGCTCCTTACTTAGTCTCTCGATTGTAGTCACACTTTCCTTTTCACTGGACATCCTTCTCGATCGACTACCTAGGAATTAAACTGACCTCTACTTACTCCTTCTCGGTTCTGCGCTAATGATTACCATTTGTTGCGCTCACTCACTGCTCTTATGCATTCCTGGTGATTCTCCCACCTTTCCTGGATAGGATGAATTAACTCAGTTAAAATGACAATTCTGTCCAAGGCCCTCTACTTTTTTAGAACATTGCCTATACGGGTTCCCCCGTATTTTTTGCGCCTTCTGCAGAATAAAATGTTATGTTTTATATGGGCTCAAAAACATTCTAAAGTCCCTAGATCAGTGATGGCGAACCTTGGCACCCCAGATGTTTTGGAACTACATTTCCCATGATGCTCATGCACTCTGCAGTATCATGCGAAATGTAGTTCCAAAACACCTGGGGTGCCAAGGTTCGCCATCACTGCCCTAGATCTACTCTTTTCATGCATAGACTACAGTATGGCCTGGGAGTCTCTAACATATCCAAATATTACTTGGCAGACTAAATTTCGCAATTATCGATGCTTCATGCTACCTTAGACATCCCATTATGGGTGCTCCTAGGACTCCTGAACTGTGCACCGATTTCTATGTAGGCCCTCCTCTGGCTTCCACACAAATTGGCCCTTCAGCCCCAAGCCATTTGATGGTGCATAGTATGAAAACATGGGACTCGGTTTGGTACACGAGCAACCTTATGTCTCCATTCCTGCATCCTGTCAATTGTCAACAATCTGCTATTTCCATCGGGAATGGAACAACCCTCTGCCTTCTCCTGGTGGGTTTTAACATATTTTCATCCACTCTGTCTTTTCTGATGTGGGCTGTACTTCGGTAGACGCATAAGGCCCCACAGCTGGAGTTTTTCCGCTATCTTTAACTCCAACATTGGATATCGTCCCTTCATCGAACCGCTGGATACCCATTTCGCAATTCAAGCTTTGAACATGTTTGTCAACATGCCCCGGGTTCGCTGGTCCTCATTTCAGCCCTCTACTCCTCACTCTCCTATGTGACTCAGTGGGAACGAGATTTGATGACTACCATTGATCAGGCAGACTGGAGCAAGGCCTGGTATTTTATAACAAAGTGTTCCTTTAACAACGCCACCCTTGAAGCCACTTTTAAAGTTCTCTTCTGGTGGTATTGGGTCCCTGCCCGGATCACCCACAGCAATCGTAACTGTAGTAACCGATGTTTTAGGGGTTGTGGTCATCATGGAGATGTCCTACACATCTGGGGGACATGTCCACAATTGGTGGGCTTTTGATCCCGGGTCCTTGGCCTACTGTGCACCATATTTAATTTTACGATCCGTAGGGATGCTAAATTAGCCCTGTTGTACTGTCCCATCCTGGGTCTATGCACTCACCAACAGAAACTGGCACCAAATAATGAACAAATGTCTAGCAATCTGAAGGACTCCCATTTTAAGTTTCTCAAAATTTGGGAACCTTGGATTGAGTACTCCTTCCCCTTGTTAAACCTAACCAGTATTGGTCGCATATGACCATCACTTAGGGTGGTGTCAAGTGCCTGTTTCCCCCCCCCCACCCCCTTCTCCCCTCTTTCTTCTCATTTACTCTCACCTTCTTTCTTTCGCCTCCTCTCAGGGTTTCCAACCCCTCATTCCCTATCTTGCGTTTCTTATTTTGGGTTATTCTGGGATGGGGAGAACACACCTTTGTACAATTCTTCCCACCCACTTGTTTATGTTTGATTGTTTGATTATGCTCTACACCCTAATGTTTATTGCCTTGTGCAATTTTCATTGGTAGCCCCTGCATGGGCGTATCTGGTGCTCACCTTGTTATGTCTTGAAAAACCTAATAAAAATTACTAAACCAAAAAAAGATTTAGCTGGAATTTGGCTTTAATTTGTTAGTCAAGTCCATCTAAATCTACTAGTGCATCTTAAGCCTCATACACACGATCGGACTTCAAACAAACTTTTCCGTAGATTTTTGGCCGAAGGGAGTTGGCCGGGCACACTCATAGCATACACACGGCAGGACTTTTCTGTAAACTTTCCCAACATCACATGGTTTTTCTGCTCTTTACCGCCACCTTTGGTCAACTTCTGCTATTGTTGGTTGATTTTAACATTCTGGTTCTGGGCATGCGTATTTGCACTTCAGACAAAAGTCCGATGGATTTCTGTACACACGATAGGACTTTGCACCGTAGGACTTTTGTTGCTGAAAAGTTTGTCCGTCTGCAGAGCGAACTTTTGTCCGATGAAAACCGAAAAAATTAGTCGGATGGATCGTACATACGGTCGGATTTTTTGGAAAACTTGCTCATTTTGAAGTTTGTTGGCAAAAAGTCCAACCGTGTGTATGGGGCTTAACACTCTCCCCAGACTGACAATGATGCTGTCCACACGTGGCTTTGTTGCTCCTCCTATGGAGTGGAGACACCCTAAAGCAGGCCATAGATTATGAAAATGTCTTCTCCCCATAAGAAAATTGCTTGAATTCCCATCAACACAGTCAGTGTTTATGGGGAAATCCCTCCCTCAGCGCTATTGTGTTATTCCCTGCCGGAAGAACACAATGATCACTACTGGGGGCTATAGCTGCTGGCAGTGATCGTGTGAAAAAAATCAGACAGGCTGGTAGTACTGAAGTCGACTGATTGATCAACTTCAGTACAATCAGTTTTGCAGAAACACACTACAGTCCATTTAACATGGTTTCCTATGGATGTACTTCATATCTGTGCATTGTATGGAAAAGACCAGGGACTTCTTTCTGGTTTTTGGTTCCATAGACTTCAATGGATCAAAAATGTGTATTGAAAAAAGCAAAATGCACCTGGAATACGCTAACTCCAACTTGCATAGATGTAAATCAAGCCTAAATGAGCTGGGAATCTTCACACAAAAAAAGTCGGTTCAAACTGGAAAGCGCATTAGAATGAGTGCGTTCCTGTGCGATCCTGTGCGTTCCCGTGCGGAGCGATTTTTTTTGACAGTCCATTTGCTGCAGATCACACTGGAATGTGGAAAAAATAGTGCAAGCAATACTTTTTCAAAACGCACTGCACCAAACCGCATGGTACTGTGGATGCAATTTGGTGCCCACAAACGCGCTTGTTTACAATATGTATTTGGGGTGCCATTAACAGGACATTGGCACTCATGTGCAGATCACAAGGGCAGCACGTTCACCTGCGGTACGGGAAAGGTGCGTTTTGCTGGGAACCGCCCCTAAATGTGCAGATCAAATAAGTATTCAGCGCTTGTGAAAAATTTAAAATGAAACAAACATTGACTCTGCATGCTGCTCAGGGCTCAGAGACAGCAATCAGTCCAAACTAATGATAATGAGTCAGCTCCTTCCTCCCCCCTGGGCATACAGATCCTATTAAGGGGACACTGGGGCTGGGCGAATGATCTTATCCTTAGGCTCCATGTACACAGAAGCTCAAAAACGGTCGTTTTGAACGCCAGATTTCTGGCAGAAAAGGCTGCTTTAAAATATAGCTTTTATCAGCGTTTTTTACTAGCGTTTATTAGCGTTTTTCAGTGTTAGCGTTTTTTATCATTTTTTTTTCCCAATGGATCAAAAAACGCTAAAAAATGCTGGCGACCTGCGTTTTTGAGCGTTTATTACCGTTTTTCAACGTTTTGCGCTTTTTATCGTTTTTTCCCACCGAAAAACGGCACTTTGCACGCAAATTTCTTGTGTTCAGAAAAAAGCCCATTAACTCCACTGCTCATTGACGCTAAAAAACATCCATGTGTACATGAACACATAGGCTAACATAAAGTGCAGTTAATGGGCTTTTTAAAAAAATGCCAAAACGCCAATAAACTACAGTTTATCAGCTTCAGTGTACATGGAGCCTTTTACGTGTTTTTTTTAAAACAATGCTCCTATAATTTGTAATTACTTATGTATATGGAGGCAGCCATACTCACTTATTACATACACAAGTCTCGATTCCTGCTTTAAAGTGCTACACAATGGTCATACTTTACTGCTCCATCTCACTATGCAAAACAATACACTCTGGGGTTGATTTACTAAAGGCAAAAAGACTGCAGTTGCTCCAGAGCTTACTAAATGAGCAGAAGCTCTGCTGACTTCCATCTTCCATCATCCAATCATGTGCAAGCAAAAATGCTGTTTTCCCTGGCACATGATTGGGTACGCTTTGCAAAGTGAAGCTTAACCTCATTTACTAAGCTCTGGGGCAACTATTTGCCTTTAGCAAACCAACCCCTCTGTGTTGTGATTACCTTAGCTGTTAAAGAGAGAAAGAGTATTGAACTGAGCCACTGAGAGCTCCCACTACTGGCCAATCTACACATTTTTATTTCAAATATTAGAGGCCGGTTCACACCGGGATCCCGCGATTTCCACACATTCCCATGCGGTGCGTTTTAACAGCCTATTCATTTGAATAGGCTGCAAAATGCACCAGCCCACGCGAAAATTATGCACTACTTTGAAAAACACACTGCACCAAACTGTGGTACCATGCTATTTGGTGCCAGCAAATGCATTGCATTTGCGATCTGCATTTGGACTCTGGAGTGCTATTAACAATACATTGGCACCCACATGCAGCTGGCAAGAGCAATGCGATCGAACAAAGTGTGGGAAACGTCCACGGAAAGCTTTCTCACACCGCAGTCTGGTGTGAAGCTGCCCTTGAGGCTTGGTGTGGCTGTGGGCGTGAGAGTCACATCTGTTCCTGCACCCACAACCATCCACAGCCAAATTGCACTGTTCTTAGGAGATGCGTGTGGCTGCCATTCATTCTGAATGGCACCCCCTCCCATCTCAGCACGCATCGTGTTTGCGGGTGCGGGAACCGCAGGAAAATCGCATGGTCAAATTTATATGTAAGTATTCCAGGGAGATACACATCTTGTTTCCCCTTGCCCCTACCTTCTTTCTCACTATCTGGGCAAAACATTAGATCCTATTTGGTACCTTTTAATTTTTTCAGATACGCTATGCGTTTGCTCCTGATGTGTGGCAACTGGCCACGAAACGCGTCGAGCCTATCAATGTCATCATGTTCCCAACACATAGCTTGACCTCAACTGTGATTTATTTGCATCCTATAACCCATTTGTATCCAATACTCAATAAGCATTGGCTTTTTATACTAGTTACTTCCATGGGATACTATGTAATTTCAGATGCATGCATGTACATACATGAATTCTCCTTTGTTTGTATGCCATTGCCTTGTGTATATAGATAAAAATACTCATGCTCAATGCTTTGTTTCTATGCCAATTAAACAATTTTACAATTTCTCCTTCCACGTGTCTTGTGCCTCACTCAAATCCCCAAAAACCTCTTTCTTATAAAAGACCACGCATCTACCATGCAACTGCATTTTTGAAAAGATGCGCGCTCCTTTTTTTTGGGGGGCGGAAACGCAGGCACAGCAGCTCATTTATTTGAATGGGCTGCCGTGCCCATGCAAACGCGGCCCGCACAAAACGCGGAAGTGTGAACTTTGGGTAACACAACACAAAAATGCGAAAGTGATGTTCTTTCATGGAATAATTATTTTATTTAAAAATACACAATACCCTCCTAAACCTTTTTGTGTACCATGCAGAAAAGTTGTAGACTCATTTTTCCGCTGTCAGACACTAGAGGGTATAGTGTTGGTATTGCTCCCCACAGATCAGACATAACACATACATCACCGATTTGAATGCAAAAAAAAAAACCTACATCACCAATGAGTATGTAGAAAGATCCGAGCAATTAAACTACGCCTAAGGCACTCCTCTTTGTGGCTGAACCCGTACACTTCCCTGCTTGCACAATCTGCAGTACATGCAAAATGTTTCTTTAACAATTGTTTCCTGGTGTGTTCCATGAACAATGTATGATTCATGTATGTAATACTTTAATAACATTATTAAGTTATTATTGCGCAAGTTAACAAACACAGGAAAGTTTTCGTATGAAATCATTCGGGAACCAATCACACTTCCTCGGCCGGACAGATTTCTCTGATACTCGGGAGGAAGTCTCTGCAAAAGTTGTAACCATGCTGAGAGATGGAGGAAGTGTTTATAAAGACACAAGGCTACATTGTATATTAAAGATCAGATGAGTCCCCCAAAACAGAACACAAGTTATCTATTTCTCTATAAACACTATTTAAAAAATAAAATGAAGAATGTGCGTAAAAAAAAAAAAAAAAAAATGATTTCACTTCCAACACTTGTACTGATAGGAAAACCTTTTTACTGTTTGATATAATGGTGTTGATTTACTAAAGAGTGCAAAATCTGGTGCAGCTGTACATGGTGGCCAATCAGCTTCTAACTTCAGCTTGTTCAATGAAACTTTGACAATAAAACCTGGAAGCTGATTGGTTCTATGCACAGCTGCACCAGATGTTGCAGTCTCCAGTTTTAGTAAATCAATTGAATTGAATTAGTCTTCATTCTCCCAGTGTGCTGAGCATACAGTGCAAAATTTGACAGTAAATAGCCTAACAAATAATAATCATTGTAGTAATAATAATAATGATGCTGATGATAATAATAATACTTATAATTATATATATATATATATATATATATATATATACACACACACATACACAGTAAATAGCCTAATAATGACAAAAAATAATTATTGTAATAAAAATTATAATGATGCAGATACTAATAATAATATATATATATATATATATATATATATATATATATATATATATATATATACAGTAAATAGTCTACTAATAACAAATAATATTTATTGTAATAGTATTAATGATGCTGAGCATAATAATAATACTTATAATTAAAAAATAAATATATAATAATAATAATAATTAAGAATTTTTTTTTTTATTATTAATAATAATAATAATAATAATAAAAATAATGTTGGCACTATAGAACCACATTAGGTGATCAGTCTGCCATGCATCAGTCATAAACATATATAGATCTGTCCTCCAAGAGCAGTGCCCTAAACTCACCACACACATTATAATCTGATTGTACAATCTCCTTTAGATTGACCATGGACCTGCATGATTGGATACAGATTGATTGGATACAGTAGATTAGGTAGGTCCTCATATTACATTGTTTTAGGAAATCTAAAATTGATTGTACATATATTGTATATTCAGATTGTAACGTGGGTGGTGAGCCTAATACTATCTGACTATACAATCTCTGTAAAATTTCCTTAGGCCCCTTTCACACTGGGGCGGGAGGGGCGGTGGCGGTAAAGCGCCGCTATTTTTAGCGGCGCTTTACCGTCGGAATTGCGGCGGTTTTCAGCCGCTAGTGGTGCGGTTTTAGCCCCCGCTAGCGGCCCGAAAAAGGGTTAAAAACCACCGCAAAGTGCTTCTGCAGAGGCGCATTGTGGGCGGTATTACCGCGGTGTCCCATTGATTTCAATGGGCAGGAGCGGTGGAGGAGCGGTAAACACACCGCTCCTTCACCGCTCCAAAAATGCGGCTAGCAGGACTTTTGGAGCGGTCCTGTTAGCGCACTGCTCCAGTGTGAAAGGCCTTGGGCTTTCACACTGGAGAAACAGCAGCCGCTGTTTAGGGTCGGTTTGCAGGCTCTATTTTTAGCGCAATAGCACCCGCAAACCGCCCCAGTGTGAAAGGGGTCTTAAAGCGGAGCTCCACCCAAAAGGGGAAGCTCTGCTTGTTCGCACTCTCCCCCCTTTACTGTCACATTTGGCACTTTTTTGGGGATGGGGGGGGGGCGGGTACCTGTCAAAACCCCCACTTCCTGGTAAGATCACCAATCGGCGATCTCCGAGTATTTCCGGCCCCTCCTCCTTCCCCCCCGCTGCCTTCTGGAACACACAGAGGTCCCAGAAGATGGCGGGACCATTCAGAAAGTGTAGTGCAACTCGCGCATGCGCAGTAGGAAACCTGGCTGTTTCCCTTACTTACAATGCCAGCACCTGCACCAGGAGCTGATTAACAAATCGGCGCGGGATGCCCTCTTTCATATTTACTGCAGCATTTAAATCACACAATCTCAAAGCTGCATCTCAGTACGACTTCAGGTGCGACTTTGAAGATATCTGTGAGGCTTCATGCACAGATGTCTATTGGAGTCGCACTCTAAATCGCCAAATGTAGTGCATGTATGACTTTTTTAAATCGATGCGGTAATGCAAAGTCGGCGTTGCATTGATTTGAATGGTGCCATTGCCGGCAATAGGATGCAACTTGTCATGCGTTTTGACCTGTCAAATCGCATGACAAATTGCTCCAATGTGAATGGTTGCTTAGTGTCCTTATATTAAAAGTATTGTAGCTGCTGACTTTTCATTTTTTTCCCCAGACTGGAGCTCCACTTTAAGTGCCGGATCACACGGTAATTGAACAGTAATGCACTCTGCGTTCTTATGCGATGAGATTTTCAGCGCATTCATTTGAATGGGCGCAAATCGCACCAACAGTACCGCATGCACTGCAAACAGATCACGTGGTACTAGCGGTGCCAGGTGAACCGCTGCAGGCAAGTGCACTGCTGCATTTGGGCGTGTCGTTAGGATTATATTAACCCCCAGCATCAGATCGCACACTCAATCCGTTTTGATGGCAGTGTGGGAAACGCACATGGAATGCGGGATTTCCACACCATGTGCTGGTGTGAACGGGCCCTTCGATTTATGAAAACAATGTCATATGAGAATACACCTAAACAATCTATTCAGTTACTATAAAATCCGGCAGGCCTTGCACTGCAGAGTTCATGGAAGATACAATCTGATTGTACAATCTCTTATATGGTGACCATACACGCTTCAAATTTATTATCCAATCAATTTGCAATTTGATCAAAACAATCCAATAGGTATAACTTCTCTTCCGATTGATTTGGATTCAATTTAGATTAGGTTCAATCATACTGAATCCCTCGGCCAGGGTGGAATATTCCGAATCACGTTACATCGATCGGCAGTACTCAGATGCTTTGCTCATGAATCCAATCATATCTTGATCAGTCAGATTATGAGATTACATGGTGACAGCAGAGATGTGATTAGTTACTTACAATCGTATCTTCCAACCTTCTATCATAGTGCACTTCTCCATGTGGGTCATATCCATCAAATAGGATGTCAACGATAGATCAATTATTTGAGATTGATCGGAGAAGAAATCGATCAGTTATTGAAGCGTGTGTGGTCACTATTGGGTATCCCATTGACAAATGCCAGGGCCTGCCTGATCTGATAGGAACTGAATGCATTGATCGGACTTGTCTTCATATAACACAGTTTTACTAAATCTAAGGACCACCACACACATTACAATCTCTGTACAATCAACTTTAGATCTACCAAACCTATGTAATGTGAGGATCTACTGTACCGAAACTATACAATCAATCTGTATCCAATCACGCAGGTCCTTGCAATGCATTATAGTTGTTGAAGGGAAAAGGGAGATTGTACAAACAGATTGCAATGTGTGTGTTGATCTTAAAGAAGATTGTGGTGTAGGGCCAACTTTAGGCATGGTGAGGGTGTCTATGGGTGTGTGATCATTGTGTACAGTGTAAGGTGTATGTGATGGGGGGGGGGGTGCACAGGTAAGGGGTCTCCTCCAGGTATGAAGTGCCCATATACACTGATGGATGGGTGTGTCCTCAGCATGACATTGTATTCCAGTCTCCCTTGCCCAGGGTGGGCTGCAGCTGGCAGATCAGTCCCCCTGGCACTCACCCAGATCCAGCCGCAGTGGTGGCCTTGATGGACAGGATCCTCAGCCTGTTGGCTGTGTCTTTCAGGGCCTGTAGAGTCAGCTGGTCGGGCTTGTGATAAGCGGCCATGGAGAAGACGGCTGTCGGGGATTAGTGAGCGGTATGCGGACACAGGACAGCTGCAGGAACACCGGGGGAGGAGGACAGCGAGCGGTAATAAAGGCAGACAGGGGGCGGGGCTCAGCGACTGGCATACACGAGGGCAAGGGGCGGGGCTGGGAAGGAGAGTGGCAGAATAGTGACAGGTGGGCGGAGAGTGGGAGGAGCTGTATGGAGGAAATGACAGGGGGAGTGCAGAGGACACAGGCAGCGCCCACACTGTACACACAACACACCTATAGAGGTACACTGCCTGACATACTCAATGCTGATTGGCTGAAATCATCAGCCTGGAAGTCATGTATTTCAACATAGAGAGGAATGTATATCAGACATGTTCTTCCCCCACACCACCCATCATAGGAGGAAATGCTGCACACAAGGAATTATTTTATACTGTTACAATCTCTCAAAGTGTATGTGATCTGTAAAGGTGACCACACACTATACAATCTTCTTTAGATCTACCATAAACTATGTAGTGCAGGGCTCTGCCAGACTGCATACACATTGAATTGGTTGTTAAGATGTGTCCTTCTATTACATCATTTAGATAAATCTAAAGGAGATTGTATACTGAGATTGTACAGTGTATACCCAGCTTTTTAGGCTCCATTCACACCTAGGCGTTTGGAATCGCGAGCGTAATCGCCACCATTCTGCCCACGATTCCAGAATCGCAGCAAAACTCGGGACGCGATTGCGATGCCGTTACTTGTTAATAGCCCCCCAATCGCAGTGCAATTTTTGTCGCACGATAAATCTCACTGCAATTGCGGCAAATTGCAATGCGCTACGCTGTCGCCCAAAAGAAGCTCCTGCGCCTTTTAGAGCGACACACTTCACGCATTGCAATTTTGCAGCGGTGGCAGCGCGATTTATCGCCTGCCAATCGAGGCAAAATTGCACCGCGATTGCTATTACCAATTAATGGCATTGCAATTGCCTCCCACGTTTTGCCACAATTATGGAATTGTGGGCAGAATCGTGGCGATTCCCCCCCGGGATTCCAAACGCCTAGGTGTGAATGGAACCTAAATAGCAGCCCAATCCCGATGTGGCTTTGCACGATAAACCGTGTTGCAATGGCGGCAAATCGCAATGTACGATGCTGTCGCTCACAAGAAGTTTCTTTCAAATCACCCAGGTGTGAATGGAGCCTGACTTATTTTATTTGCCCCCTTTTTGGTCTGTTAAAGTGTTACTAAACTAACCGAATGAGTCCTGTGAAAATCACAGTTAAATACTCTCGATACACCTTTGGTATTAGGGTTTTGTGTTTCTTTTTTTTTTTTTTCTTCTCCTCCGTGGAGGAACTGGGACACCTATGTGGCCATGTGGCCACAAGCTGTAGGCCTTATTAGGCTTGAATGTTATTTCGAGACTATATTGTTTATGCTCCCGCTTCACGGTGTAATACTGGTATATTGCTACTGAATACAAGAAAATAATGTGTAAGCGTGTATGTTGATATGCTCTGTAATTTTTCTCTGTTCAATGGAAAAATCAATAAACATAAATTAAAAAAAAAAAAAAAAAGTGTTACTAAACCCACAACAGTAAAATCAGTCTGTATATGCAGTAAAGCATGCTTGTTATACTCACTGTGGAACCCACAGGGGTTAATCCTCTGCATTGTGTATAAAGGCTGTATGATCCTGTCTTCTCTGATCCTCCCCTTCTTCCACAGTCCCCGATCCATCTACTGATAGAACAGAGGCTAGAGGAAAAGCTGCACATGCTCAGTTTGGTGTGTAATACTAGAATTTTTTTTTCTCTTGGGAGGGTGCATGTGATCAGCACAGGGCCAATCAGCACTGTCCAGACAGAGGGTCAGGGGTCCTGCAGCCTCAAAGGACAGTCGGAATAGAATGAAACTTCCTGCTACAAGCTTTAACCAGACACTAATAGAAGTCACAAGACTGCTATATACTGCTGATGAGAAAAGGTATTTAGCAATTTATATTTACAAAAATAGTTGCATTTCCGTGTTCTGTGAACTGTGGGAGACCAGATATAGTGAATGCCGGGTCCTGGGTATAGTAACACTTTAAATGAAACCATACAAAGTGTTTTGTTATATCCATTCAATAAGTGCAAAACATACCTGTTGATCCTGCCAGAAATTCAGTGAGCTCCATGTGTCTGTGTTCTCTGTCTGTGCTACATTGATATCAGTTATTGCTGTTATTATTATACAGGATTTATATAGAGCCAACAATTTGCGTAGAGTACTGACTCTGTCCATTCAGAAAAGGAAGAGGCCAGTAAATTACATGTAGCGGCCTCCTCACTCCCCTCTTTGCATCAGTTCATCTGTCTCTTGTCTAGGGGTACCTTAGAGGGGAGAGAGCGGGGTCACCACGCCAAGCCTTCACCACATGATGTCTGTGCGGTGTAAGCAAAGTTCTTTCTCTACCTTCGGGTCAGTGTTGTGCACCTGGAGTTACCTTGAACAATGTCCACCAGAAAAGAGCCCCACACCATTAAAGTCCAACACTCCTTTATTCTTCTCGAGTGAACAGCACAATCAGTTAGACTCCCTTAAAGAACAGAACAGACAAGGAGGTGTGGATGCGAATAGGCCCAGACACAATGAACTCTCCACTTTCCTTCCTGAAAGTGGGTTGCGGTCTCCGAGCGAGGGGGAATTTTCCTTCCAGGCGGTCTCCGATTGGGAGGCTCACCTGTCACTGGCAATCTGCTGCACCGGGTCTTCAAGTGAGTATCTCCCCCCGGTCCATTACGCCTTCCGGATTCGGGTACCCAATGCCTGGGTTCCCTAGGACCTCCTTCCCTCGCGGAACTCAGTGTTGGGCACTGAGCTCCAGACCTCCATCTGAGTACCTCACCCCAGGCTAAAGGTGCCTGGGATGGAACACGACCTCCGGCTGTCCTCTAGGCCTAGGCCGCCTAGAGGACCGACACGAACCACCGCCCTCAGGCTGAAGGTGCCTGGGACTCGACCCCGTGACAAAGATGGCCGGCCCCTTTATACCCTCTCCCAGCAAGCACGGCGGGTTCCCCGCCCCACCATACCGCTGCCGAGGGAGGACAAAAAGGAGGCACGGCACACAGCAATGGTTCAATCCCAGCCCAGGGCGACAGCGCAACCTGCTGGACCGCAAGGAACTGCACATCGCTGGTGTCTCTGCCAGTTTTAAATGGAGAGAAAAGTGTATACCCGCTACATACATGTTTACCAGCCCCTTCCCCCACTCTCCATCTTGATACTTGGTATCTGGTACGAGTGGAGGCCAGGAGAGCACCTAGGGGGCAGTAGAACCTGAATAGGAGGGGTGGCGGGGCAACACATAGAAGAACCGACCCCCTCCATTTTCCTCCTGCAGCTGCTGAATGTCTGCTGGAGGGAGAAGAAGAGAAGTGGGCTTTCAACTGCGGCAGAAGGAAAATGGTACTGAAGCATGGGGCCTAGTTGCGATTGTGACCCCTGTAGGTATGCCTTTAAACCCTGTGGTCATTAAATACCACCAAAAAAAAGTGGTATTTATGTGAAACGTTATAAATTTCAATGTTGCGTGGCCACGCAATTGCCTGTTAACCGCTTAAGGACCGCCGCCGTACGATCATTTACGTCGACAGAATGGCATGGCTGGGCTGGGCAAATGGGCGTACAGGTACGTCCCCTTTAATTTGCCGCCATGTGGTCGTGCCGCCGTGACCGTGCCCGCGGGATCCGCAAACTCGATGTCCGCCGGTGTCCCGCGATCGGGTCACGGAGCTGAAGATTGGGGAGATGTCAGTGTAAACACGACATCTCCCCATTCTTCCTAGTGACACGTCACTGATCGTCTGTTCCCTCTCATCGGGAACAGCGATCAGTGACGTGTCACATGTAGCCAAGCCCCCTAACAGTTAGAATGACTCCCTAGCACACACTTAACCCCTTCAGTGCCCCCTACAGGTTAACCCCTTCACTACCAGTGTCATTTTTACGGTAATCAGTGCATTTTTATAGCACTGGTCGCTGTAAAAATGACAATGGTCCCAAAATGGTGTCAAAAGTGTCTGATGTGTCCGCCATAATGTCACAGTCACGATAAAAATCACTCATCGCCACCATTACTAGTAAAAAAAAAAAATTATTAGAAAAAACGCCATAAAACTATCCCCGATATAACTTTTGCGCAAACCAATCAATACACACTTATTGCAATTTTTTTTACCAAAAATATGTAGAAGAATACATATCGGCCTAAACTGAGGAAAAAAAAAAAATTTTATATATTTTTTGGGGATATTTATTTTAGCAAAAAGTAAAAAATATTGTTTTTTTTTTCAAAATTGTCACTCTATTTTTGTTTATAGCGCAAAAAATAAAACCCGCAGAGGTGATCAAATACCACCAAAAGAAAGCTCTATTTGTGGGGAAAAAAGGACGTCAATTTTGTTTGGGTGCAACGTCGCATGACCGCGCAATTGTCAGTTAAATCCACGCAGTGCCGAATCGCAAAAAGTGCCTGGTCTTTGGCCAGCCAAATGGTCCGGGGCTTAACGCAGAGCTCCACCCTAAAGTGGAACTTTCGCTCATCGGATTCCTCCCCCCCTCCGGTGCCACAATTAGCACCTTTCAGGGGGGAGAGGGGTGCAGATACCTGTCTAAGATAGGTATTTGCACCCACTTCCGGGCATAGACTCTGCGGGGCGGGGACTTCCCCCCCCCCCCCCCCGTTGTGTTCTCGGAAGCACACGGCTCCCAGAACACAGCGGGGAACAATGAGGACAACACAGCGCGACTCGCTGGGAACCGAGCAGTGAAGCCGCAACACTTCACTTCCTGATTCCCTCACCGATGATTGCTCGTCTTCTGCTGCTGACGTCGCTGGACTCCAGGACAGGTAAGTGTCCATTCATTAAAAATCAGCAGCTGCAGTATTTGTAGCTGCTGGCTTTAAATATTTTTTTTATGGCGGAGCTCCTCTTTAAGTGGTTAAACACCATTTATCATTTTCCTTCCAATGTGTGCCACTTTGTGTTGGTCTATCACATAATATTCCAATAAAATACATTTATGTTTTCGGTTGTAACATGGCAAAATGTGGAAAATTTCAAGGGGCATGAAAACTTTTCCAAGGCACTGTAACCCCCCAAAGCATAGTACTATTTAGAGGGCAGGCAGTATCGCAACGTGGGATTTAAATCTTGCATGTGACATACATATGTTCTCATCTTCCCCATTAACGTCCGCTGCCCTACACTTATGGTACAGAAAAGGTGTGCAGTCACTCCTGTCCTCTGAACCGTCCCCTCTCACACCCTTATTTGACCACCCAGCTGTGCCCCAAGGCGAAGGTTCCCATACGATAGGCCCTTACTCCCGCGCGGAGTGGCCTGTTGCGGGCTCGTTTGTAGATTCCATCTCCGGCAAGCCGGTACTACCAGAGGACCGGGGCAATTGGCTCACGGCCCTTCGGATCGCCTCTTTCTGTTCTACCCTCTTCTCCACTTCCCAAATCCATAGACCCCTCACGGAATTTGAACAGCTGTGCTCTCTTTCTGAACCTCCACACCATACACTCTCCACCATGTACACCATGCAACATACGTTGACACATAAACAACCCCCTTGTTGCACCAGGAGGTGGTCCATGGATCTGGGAAAGGAACTCACCGCTTCTGAATGGCAGAAATCATATTATTTTACGCACAAGACTTCAACTTCCTGTTATACACAGGAGAAGAACTTCAAGCTCCTTGCGAGATGGTACAGGGACCCTCAATCCCTGCACAAAATCTTCCCATCAGTGCCCCCCACTTGCTGGAGGTGTGGATCGGCGTATGGCAGCTACTTACATATATGGTGGGAGTGTCAATCTGTCCAACCTCTTTGGACACAGGTCTTCTCAATTTACAGTAACCTATATGATGAACCTCTACAGCCGTCACCTGAAATTGCTCTATTGTCCGTGCTCCCGGGCCCAATATCCTCAAAGAGACGCTCTTTGCTACGTTTCTTCTTGTCAGCCGCAAGACAAATTATCCCCATATTCTGGAAAACCACCACCAGCCCCCTCTTAACTTTATGGGTCTCCACAGTTAACGACATAATGCGGATGGAGGAGATGTTGGCCCTGGAGCATGACAATTTTGAGAAATATAAGCTCCAATGGCTCATATGGATAGAATACTCGTCCTCGGACTCCCTGAAGAATTTACTATCACCCTAGGGAGCAGGTTAGGTTGCGATTTGCACCTATTGATCAGATGTGCTGCGCTGGGGTCTGCCCGGACCCCCTCTCCCCCTATCTACCCCCCCTGTTCTCTTCTTTCTCCCCCTCTTTACCTTTTCTACCCTATTTATCCAGAATTAGATGTCGTGTTTTTCACGGACATCTGAAAGTTATCTGTACAACTTATATTGCTTAATATTTAAATTTAATAAACATATATTTGACTCTAAATCTTGCATGTGCACACCTTAGTACGCTGCCTTTACAGCTTAAAGGGGTGTGGCAAGGGATCTGTAAAAATATGTCTCAGCCAGGGCCGCCATCAGGGGGGTACAGGCAGTACACCTGTAAGGGGCCCGGATGGTAACCCCCCTTTTTTTTTATTTATTTTTTTTGCCTCTCAATTCGTGGCACCCCCCGCTTCTCAATTTACGGCAGCCCCTCCGCTTCTCAATTTACGGCAGCCCCCCCGCTTCTCAATTCGCGGCGGCAGCACCCCCCGGTTCTCCTCTGCTCCAGGGGGCCCATGCCTGAATCTGTGTGAGGGGCCCAAAAATTCCTGATAGCGGGCCTGGTCTCAGCATGTTTTTACCCCCCCCCCAACCACACATTTTAAACAAGCAAGGAAGGTAGGGACCTGCTTGTAATTTTTACTTCAGACACTGGATCCTGCATTTGGGGCTCACCTTGGTATGTGGTGTAACGAGAGGGTTAGCCGCAGGATGCTATAAAGGTCCATGGCTGTAGTTCATGCCTATGGAACCCAGACCCTAAAGACCCTTGATTCCTAGTGAAGCCTGGACCCTGAACAGAGCCTGCGACATAGACAAAGTAAAGCAGGGTTTCTCTCTGTACCCTTACATATTGATTCCTGGCTATATATGTCTTGTTGGATCATTACTTGGATGTGTAGAATACACTCCATTCTACTCTTTTCTCCTAAAAGACACACTGCAGTGCTTGGCACACAAGCAGTTTTGAAGGCAAAGGTTCTGTGGTAATCCACACGGAGTGCTTTTACCCTGGTCATTTGTCTCGCTTATTCGGCCCTACAGGTAACGTTTTTATAATGTGTGCCTATTTAAATTTGGCAGTCTTGGGGGGCGTGTCCTGATGTGAACAGCGGCGGACGTGTCTGTGGGGAGCTCCGGGAATCCTGATCCTAATCCGTCGCCATCCGTGCATCAATCTACCTAATCCAAGCCGACTTACCTGCCAGCCTGTTCCTCTTGGTCCCCTGAAGTGTCCTGGGCCAGCATCTCGCAGCGGAGCTACCAAGGCTCGCCTGCCCGGCACAGCTCCGTCCTCCCGCGGCCGCCGCCATCTTGCCGGCCTGTGATTTTTCTGAAGCTCGGATCCCGGCCTGCCTGGAGGTAAGGAAGGTCATCCACTCCCTCCTGCCCATCCGCCCATCCAGCATGGTCCGGAGGCCTGTCTGGCCGTTTGGGGTGTCCGCGGCGGCCGTGGCTTAGTGCGGCCTAGTGAGGCCTACAGAGCACCGGAGTTTCCTGAGCCGCTACCCCACGAGAGCGAGCTGCGGCCGGCCCGGCCGAACTCCAGGAACTCAGATCTGCTGCATTCATCCATCCGCCCGCCCATCACTGCACACCACTGCCCTGGCCTTGTGTGAAGCCCTGCAGAGACTGCCTATCCTGCAGAGGTGGCCTGGAGTCTTGAGTCCTCTGCCACCAGTCTACCCCTGCCCCACCAACCTGGGCCACCTCCACCCTTGTACCTCCATCCTTACATCCCCACTAACCTGTCAGTTGGGTGCCTGCTGCTGAGGGACAGGCGCCTGGTGGTCCCCAGTGGTCGACGGCTGCGGCTAGCTTGGGTAGTCCCTTACTGTCTCCTGGACGCTCCTCTGGGCATGGTTACATATCCTCCCTCTGGGTGACCTGCCTGATGCCCTCCTCTTCCAAAAAGGGAAAGGGGAACTCCAAAGCCACTAAGGTGACCGCACCGCTCCAGGTGCTACCGCCCCCTTCCCCGCAAACGGACCCCATACTGGTCGGGCGAATCCGGGCCTTGCTGGCCGAACTGGAAATGGATCCCTGTGAGGCCCCAACGGCAGAGGGGCCAGCCCCACCATCTCCTGACAGCACAGCCATAATCCTCGCTGCGATCGAGCAGAGTAGGACTTCGCTGCTGGTGCGCATTGACCACCTCGCTGAGGAGTGCGTTCTCATACGTAATGACCTGGACAAGATACGGGGGAGGATGTCCGAAACTGAATCGAGAGTATCGGCCACTGAGGATCTAACGGCCACTCATTCCACCTCCATTGCTGAGCTACAACGCACAGTGCAGTCCCTTGTCGCAAAGTCAGATGACGCGGAAAACAGGCTGCGGCGCAACAATGTCAGAGTCATTGGTCTGCCTGAGGGAGAGGAGGGGGATAACCCTGCTGTATTTGCGGAGGAGTTCTTCAAAACTCTCCTGGGCTTTACAGATGTTCCCCCCACCTACGTTGTTGAACGGGCCCACCGAGTGCCTACGGGCAGAGCCATCCCGGGGAACCCTCCCAGGCCTTTCCTGGTCCGCTTCCTCAACTACCGGGACAGGGACAGGATTCTCTCTGAGGCCCGCAAACATCCCACACTCAAATATTGCAACACCTCAGTTCTTCTTTTCCCTGACTTTTCAGCAGATTTGCAAAGAAAGAGGAAGACCTTCAATGTTGTCCGCAGACGACTCAGAGACAAGAACATTAAATATAGCATGCTTTACCCCAGCCGTCTGCGAGTCCAACATGACGGAACGGTCCGCTTCTTCGACAACCCTGCGGATGCTGATAGCTGGCTAACCACCTTGAGGTGAAAGATTCTCCTCATTAGTCCATGTGATGCACGATTCTTCTTCATCCTGGTTTGCTTTATCCTATTTTATCCCTGTAGACACCGGAGTTACCCCAAATGTACCTCTACAAGTTTTCCACAGTTGACCCCCCCCCCCCCCCCCCATTGGGGTGTTTTTTTTTTTTCTCTTGGAGAGCGGAGGACCTGGTAACCTACTTCTACCTGGGGCACTCCCGCGACCTGGAGAGACTATACTACTGCTCCAGATTGCCAGGTCCCCCCTCACTGCGATGGGATGCAGGTTCCCTCAACCTCGCCTACTGTTATAGGTTGAACTCACGCTGAGGTTATCCCAGGAACTTTGAGCCTCCAGAAGGCGACATCTACTATTGAAGTTTAGGGTAAGAAACTGCCTTGGCGACAGTTGGGGTTATGCCAGGTGGTAGGGCGTTACATGTACTCTTGTTTAGTTACCACACCTGCTCAGGTTCCGCACCATTCTTCTTGCTGGACTATGTTGTCTTCATCTTGTTCTTTTCTCCTGTTCACCTCTTTTCTCTACAGATTCACTGGACTGCTACATCTTCTGAACTGCCTCCGCAGCGGGCCTATGGCCAGGATGCTACTGGATGTGGGTCTTCTATAATCCTGTTGTTATTGAGCTTCCCTATTCTAAATGGGTATAGATTTAAGGTTGATATCTTGGAATATTAGAGGACTGAATGACAAGGTGAAAAGGTCATTATTGTTTAAATTTCTGCAGTCTCACAAACCTCACGTTTTGTTTCTTCAAGAAACTCACCTGACGGGCAGTAAAATTCTAGCACTTAAACGGGCATGGGTTAAACAAGGGTTCCATGCCACATATTCCTCCTACGTGAGGGGCGTGACTATTCTGCTGAACAAGTCGCTCCCTTACTCGGTGGAACAGGTCTTCATGGATCCAGGGGGAAGATACCTCATCCTAATTCTTGAACTGTATGCCCAACGCTGGGCAATGGTCAATGTATATATCCCTCCTCCGTTTGACTCCTCCATCCTGTACACCATCCTTACAAAAATAGCCCCTCTCCAGGTCCACAATATTCTAGTTGGAGGGGACTTTAACGCCATCCTAGATCATAACAGAGACACTACAAATCCCATTAGACTTGCCCCCCCTTATTTGGCCCTCTGGGCGGACACTTTTGGTCTCCAGGAAATCTGGCGGTGGAAGCATCCGGAGGATAGGACCTATTCACACATCTCAGCACCGCATAGGTCTGGGTCTCGCATAGACTTCATATTTGGGTCGGCTTCTGCTCTGTCTCAGGTCGGAGCGGTCTCCTATCTCCCGGCAGGTCTTTCAGACCACTCACCGCTGGAGCTGGGCTTGACTCTGGGTACCTCCCGCGAGCCGGGATGTTGGAGGCTAGCGTCCCATTGGATAGGCAATCCTCAAATCCAGGAGTTGGTAGAGCCCAAACTTGTAGACTACTGGCTAACAAATGTGGGGTCGGCTTCCTTTGATGTGGTCTGGGAGGCGGGCAAGGCTTATGCCCGAGGGGAATATATCTCCTCTATTAAGGCAGTGAGATCCGGCTTTGCGTCGCAGACCACTCAATTGGAACAGAGCGAAGGGACGGCACTGGAACTTTTTACGGGCATCCGACACCTGAAAATTATTCTGCTCTAGACCAGGCGAGGAGAGATCTGAAGCTCCATTACACCTCGCTGGTGCACTCTGATACGCGGAAGTTTGTAGCCAAGCTTTTCGAATCAGGGGACAAGAATGGCAAACTACTGGCCAACCTAGTGGCAGAACCCACGCTCCAAACAGTAATCCCTAGAATTCAGACTTCCACTGGTTGCCAAGTTACTGACCCCGAGGGTATACTGAGGGAATTTCATCTCTTTTATAGCAAATTGTACGATGACCCATTCTCTGGCTCAGCTGCTGCTGGGTTGGAGGAACTAGGGGGAATTACTTTGCCTCTTCTTTCTGAGGAGGACAGGGTCGGGCTAGATAAGCCCTTGACATGTCTAGAAATAGAAGCTGCAATCTACTCCTTGCCCAACAATAAATCCCCGGGCCCCGATGGTTTACCTGGGGACTGGTACAAAACACACGCTGCCTTACTGGCCCCCAAGCTAACACAGTTGTTCACAGATTGTTTGGAATCCGATAGGATACCGGATAGCATGTACCAGGCACATATAGTGCTGCTGCCCAAACCAGGGAAGGACCCCACTTGCTGCTCGTCCTATAGACCCATTTCGTTGCTGTATTCCGATCTTAAAATACTCACCAAAGCACTAGCCAATAGAATCATGACAGTTTTACCATCCCTTGTCAGTCCACGGACATTAACATTAGACAAGTCTTTACCCATCTCCAGCTCCCACCCGAGGAGACTGCCTCCCGGTTCCTGGTATCTCTCGATATCGAAAAGGCTTTCGATACAGTTAGATGGTCTTATATGATGCAGGTTCTGGAGGGTTTTGGCTTTGGCCCAACTTTCCGGAAATGGATTGGCTTACTATATAGGGCCCCCACTGCCCGTATCAAACTAAATGGTAGGCTCTCGCCCTCCTTTCCGATTAGGAGGGGGACAAGACAGGGATGTCCTCTATCACCTGCGCTGTTCGCCCTGGTAATGGAGCCTTTAGCTGAGGCCTTGCGGAGGTCGAGCGAGGTGTCTGGAGTGCGGGTCGGCTCGGTGACCGAGAAGCTGGCATTGTATGCCGATGATTTAATCCTCTTCCTCCGGGACCCTGGTCCCTCGCTCACCGGGGCGCTTCGGCTTCTGGATCATTTTTCGACTCTCTCTGGCCTCCGAACCAACTGGAGCAAATCCTTAATCTTGCCCATAGATCCCGGGGCAAGGAGGCTGAGTGATCCTACTTCACCTCTACAATGGGCAGATACCATTAGATACCTAGGAATTAATATCTCTCCCAACACCCAGGATTTTTTCAAACTTAATTTGTCCCCGGTGCTGCAGTGGTGTAAATTAAAACTGAAGGCCTGGTCGAACCTCCCATTATCTCTTATAGGGAGAATTAACTTAATTAAAATGAAACTACTCCAGGTCTTGCTGTATATCTTGCGGCATTCTCCGGTCTGGATCCCCAAGTCTCTTTTCCAGCAGCTAGACTCCTCAGTGGCTTCCTTCTTGTGGCAATCACACCCGGCTAGATTCAGTAAAAATATCTTGCGTAGACCATGGACACAGGGGGGACTTGCCTGCCCAGACTTTCACACCTACTATTTAGCAGCAATGCTCACCCATGCACATAACTGGCTGATCTCGGACGACACCAATGCATCAGTCGTCCTAGAGGCAGCACACTTGGGATCCTTTGAGGCCCTTCGCAACGCACTCTATAGGGGGTCGGGGGGCTCCCCGGTACCTTTACCTCCGGCTATGAAAGCGATTATTAAGGCATGGTACATAGTAGTGATTAAACCTAATTTGGCAAGGGCCAGATGGTCCCCTAATACACCACTTTGGTCTAATCCAAGGTTGCGGGAATTCCACTCTCTACAGAACCCGGGTTTGTGGGCCGGTAAGGGCATCAAGTATTTGAGGGTTTTCTGCGATGTGTTGGGGTTATTTACATTCGATAGGCTAAAGTAAAAATTCCAGCTTCCGAACTCTTTCTTCTTCAGGTTCCTGCAGCTCCGCCACGCCTTTAATTCGCAATTCAGGTCGGTTCAGCTTCGGCTGGAGCTTGATGACTTGGAGATTCTGCTAGACGATGCCGAGCTTCCAAAACCTTTATCCAAAATTTATAGAGGACTTCTACCGTCCATCCAGGTTGGACTGGATGGTCTGCGCGGCCTTTGGCGGGCGGAGATGCAGGAACTGGACAGTGAGGACTGGGAGGACATGTGGGACTATCCATTCCAGCCACTGGTCGCAACTAGGGACAAACTGATCCAATTCAAAATACTCCACAGGATCTATTACACGCCCCAACGCCTTCATCGCATATACCCAGCCCTGTCGGCTGGCTGTTGGAGATGCTCTGCTACTCCTGCGGGCTTCACACATATATTCTGGGACTGCCCACAGATCCAGGACTATTGGCGGGAGGTAACTCAATTTATTCACAGCCTAACTACCATTCCTATTCCCCTGACAATTAGTGTCTGCCTTCTCGGCCTGGTGGAGCAACTGGCACTAGCCAAAGCAACACGTACCCTTATAGGTATCCTTCTCTTTTATGCAAGAAAAGCCTTAGTATTAAAGTGGAAGTCAACCACCCCCCCCCCACCCTGACCTCTTGGAAACAGCTAGTTAACACAATGATACCCCTCTATAAAGCGACGTATCTGTCTCGAGGATGCCCCAAAAAATATGAAAAAGTCTGGCATTTGTGTACAGACTCTGAGTCCACAACTGATGACCAGCCTCAGGGGGAATGACTTAGATGGATCTCCTGGGTACCCACCTGGGGTGCTTGGCACCGAGGTCCTAATCCGAATAGGTAAACGGAGGTGTAAGCATAGTCAAAAAGATGATCGTGCCTACTCCTAATTGCTCCAGTACAGTTCTATACAGGCAGTTAGGAACGAGATGAGGTCCTACAAGAAACAATAACTCCTGCTGAAATCCTATCATGGGTAACCTGAGAGGTGTTTATGTTGCGTTTAGCTAGACGTATTTAGCGTTAGGGTGTGATGGTATTTTCTTTTGTTGTGCATGTGGTTATGCGCAATGTTTGGCTGGGGTATGCCCCTATGGCCTTGTTTTGTAATTCAACAGCACAAAAAAGCATTAATAAAAAGAATTAAAAAATAAATAAATTTGGCAGTCTTGTCCTCCATCTTACTACCAGTAGTTCCTCTCTGGCCAGTAAAATTCTTTACTGTATACTTAGGGTTGTCCTTTCCACTGATGATGCAAGCTGGTTGTTTGCTGTCCCACCAGTTGCCTGATTTGTAAGAGACAGTCACAGAAACTCTGTGAACACCTTGGTCATTGCGATTCCTTCACAATGGAAACATTGAACCCCCTCAGTCCCCATCAATTTTGTGAGTACCCTGCATGGGAAGATCCTTATTTGGCAATGGCGGATTTCAGGTTCTTGGGAGCATAGAACAACGAGCTGGAATGTCGCTGCAGGCCCTGAGGAAGCTTCAAGCATCTTCTTAGGTTCATGGCAGTTCCTTTTTCCAGAAGAGAATCTTAAAGTGATTGTAAAGTCTCTTGTTTTAAAAAAAACAAAAATCATACATGTTATACTTATCTGTCCTGTGTAGTGGACTTGCACAGTGCAGCCCGGATCCTCCTCTTCTCTCCCTCTTCAGTGCTCCTGGCCCCCCCCCCCCTCCTGTCGAGTGCCCCCACAGCAAGCAGCTTGCTATGGGGGCACCCGAGCTGCAGCTCCCTGTGTCCATTCAAACACAAGGCTGCAGTACGGCCCGCCCCCTCTCTCTCCTGATTGGCTAACTGACTTTTACGGCAGTGGGAGCCAAAGGCGCTGCTGCTGTGTCTTAGCCAATCAGGAGGGAGTGTTCCAGACAGCCGAGGGACTCGTGGACTTCGCTGGATAGAGATGGGGCTCAGGTAAGTATTAGGAGGACTGAGGGGGGCTGCTGCACACAGGAGGCTTTTTATTTTCATGCATAGAATACATTAAGAGAAACCTTCTGCCTTTACAACCCCTTTAACCACTTGACCACTGGGCACTTAAACCCCCTTAATAACCAGACCAATTTTCAGCTTTCGGTGCTCTCACATTTTGAATGACAATTACTCAGTCATACAACACTGTACCCATATGAAATTTTTGTCCTTTTTTTCACACAAATAGAGCTTTCTTTTGGTGGTATTTAATCACTGTTGGGTTTTTTATTTTTTGCGCTATAAGAGAAAAAAGACTGAAAATTTTGTAAAAAAAATGATTTTTTTTTCGTTTCTGTTATAAAATTTTGCAAATTACTATTTTTTCTTCATAAATTTTGGCCAAAATTTATACTGCTACATATCTTTGGTAAAAATAAGTACAAATTGGTGTATATTATTTGGTCTTTGTGAAAGTTATAGAGTCCACAAGCTATGGTGCCAATATCTGAAAATTGATCACACCTGAAGTACTGACGGCCTATCTCAATTCTTGAGACCCTAACATGCCAGAAAAGTACAAATACCCCCCAAATGACCCCTTTTTGGAAAGAAGACATTCCAAGGTATTCAGAAAGAGGCATTGTGAGTTTTTTGAAGTTGTCATTTTTTCCCACAATTCTTTGCAAAATCAAGATTTTTTTTTTCTCTTTTTTTTTTTTTTTTCACAAAATTGTCATATTAGCAGGTTATTTCTCACACACAGCATATGCATTCCACAAATTACACCCCAAAACACATTCTGCTATTACTCCCGAGTATGGCGATACCACATGTGTGAGACTTTTACACAGCGTGGCCACATACAGAGGCCCAACATGCAGGGAGCACCTTCAGGCGTTCTGGAGCACCAAGGCCAATTCTGACATTTCTCTCCTACATGTAAAAATCATCATTTATTTGCTAGAAAATTACATAGAACCCCAAAACATTATATATGTTTTTTTAGCAAAGACCTTAGAGAATATAATGGTGGTTGTTGCAACTTTTTATCTCGCACGATATTTGCGCAGCAATTTTTTTAACGCGTTTTTTACGGAAAAAAAATGTTTTGTGCTTAAAAAAAAAAAAAAACAGTAAAGTTAGCCCAATGTTTTTGCATAATGTGAAAGATGAAGTTACGCCGAGTAAATAGATACCTAACATGTCGCCCTTAAAAATTGCACACACTCGTGGAATGGCGCCAAACTTCGCTACTTAAAAAATCCCCATAGGCGACGCTTTAAATATTTTTACTGGTTACATGTTTTGAGTTACAGAGGAGGTCTAGGGCCAAAATGATTGCTCTCGCTCTAACGTTCGCAGAGATACCTCACATGTGTGGTTTGAAAACCGTTTTCATATGTGGGCGGGACTTACGTATGCGTTCGCTTCTGTATGCGAGCTCACGGGGACAGGGGCGCTTTAAAAAAAAAAAAAATTGTATTCTTCATTTTACTTTATTTATTTTAGTTTGACATGTTTTTCCGCCCTAAACATTTTTTTGATCACTTTTATACCTATTATAAGGAACGTAAACATCCCTTGTAATAGGAATATGGCATGACAGGTCCTCTTTACAGTGAGATATGGGGGGGGGGGGTGTCAATAAGACCCCACATCTCACCTCTAGGCTGGGAAGCCTGAAAAAAATACAAAAAAAAAAAACAACAATCCTGGCTTTGATCGTAGCGGTGAGTCGGTAGAAGCACGGGAGGGCGGCGGGGGGGGGGGGACATCCCCTCTCGCCTCCCGTAAGAATGATCAAGCGGCGGAACAGCCGCTATGATTGTTCTTATGGTGTAGGGAATCGCCGGCTGAAAAAGCTAATATCTGAATGATGCCTGTAGCTGCTCCCATCATTCAGATATCCCCGCACAAAGTCAAGGACGTCATATGATGGCCGGAGGGCGGGAAGTGGTTATTGCAGAGTATTGCTGGGCATTGCGGAGTATTGCCGGGCATTGCGGAGTATTGCCGGGCATTGCGGAGTATTGCCGGGCATTGCGGAGTATTGCCGGGCATTGCGGAGTATTGCCGGGCATTGCGGAGTATTGCGGACTATGGCAGGGTATTGCGGTCTATGGCAGGGTATTGCGGTGTATGGCAGGGTATTGCACGGGTATTGCACGGGTATTGCACAGGGTATTGTGGAGGGTATTGCACAGGGTATTGTGGAGGGTATTGCAGAGTATTGTGGAGGGTATTGCAGAGTATTGTGGCGGGTATTGCAGAGTATTGTGGCGGGTATTGCAGAGTATTGTGGCGGGTATTGCAGAGTATTGTGCAGGGTATTGCAGAGTATTGTGCAGGGTATTTTGCAGGGTATTGCAGAGTATTTTGCAGGGTATTGCAGAGTATTTTGCAGGGTATTGCAGAGTATTGTGCAGGGTATTGCAGAGTATTGTGCAGGGTATTGCAGAGTATTGCACCAGGGTATTGCAGATTATTGCACCAGGGTATTGCAGAGTATTGCACCAGGGTATTGCAGAGTATTGCACCAGGGTATTGCAGAGTATTGCACCAGGGTATTGCAGAGTATTGCACCAGGGTATTGCAGAGTATTTCGCAGGGTATTGCAGAGTATTGCACCAGGGTATTGCAGAGTATTGCACCAGGGTATTGCAGAGTATTGCACCAGGGTATTGCAGAGTATTGCACCAGGGTATTGCAGAGTATTGCACCAGGGTATTTTGCAGAGTATTGGCAGGGTGTATTGCAGAGTATTGGCAGGGTATAGCACAGGGATGGCTGAGCAGGGATGGATGGATGGCTGGATCTGTGACTGCAATTGTCACAGATCCAGCCCACAGAGCTGCTGCTGCCATCCGCTCTCTCCCCCTCCCCTCTCACACTGTACCGATCGGTACAGAGAGGGGAGGGAGGAACCGGCGTCATCAAATGACGCCGGTCTGTTTACAAGTGATTGCTCCGTCATTTGACGGAGCGATCACGTGGTAAACGGCCGCTATCAGCGGCGATTTACCGCGATTCGTGATCCGCCGGGTCCTCTGGACCCGGCGGTCACGGAGTTTCCCGTGTGCGCGCCCCAGGGGGCGCACGGGAGCGCGATTCTGGGAGGACGTTATATAACGTCCTCCCAGAGTTAAGCGACCACCTTGTCGACGTTATTTGTCGGCAGGTGGTTGTTAAGTGGTTAAACTGACACCACTCCATCCTTCTGTTTTGAGCTGCCGCATAGCCTGTCTAACTAAAGCAGAATTTTCTGTCACCATGTCTGATCTTCTCCTAAAGGGTTTTGCCACTTTTGGAAATGACAAGTGCCAAAGGTCATAAATATTCTTTTGCCTCTCCCCTCCCTGACTATATTCATGGATCACACCCTGAAGTCATCTTAACGGAGGCTGCTGAAGATTTTTTCACCACCAGAATTTTGTGAAGTTTATTCTTCACCTTCTCACCACATGCTCATTGATTAAGGCAGTGTGTCCTAGTCTCTGGCTAGACATACCTAGCTCTGCACAGCCTTTACATACACCAGTAGGCACAAAAAAAAGGCAACGCCTAAAAGCCTTTCCCTATTTTTGATCAAGCTAAATTAATGACTGACGCAACTGCAAGAGGTTATTCACCCCTCCTGCCATTTTTGTGCCTTGTACCCTATGAAAGAAGAATTCAAAATGAAATAGACTGTTCCCAACAGGGCCGATTCTAGGGTCACAGACGCTTGGGTGCAGAAATATTTCAGGCGCCCCCACGTGGGTATGGTCAACTTGCAAACTCCTCCCCTTTACACATGTTTCTATGGCAATGATCTTTAAACAATAAAGAAAATACAGGAAGAGCGTACACTAATGAGACCTGGAGGGGAATCTCTCTGATGCACACAGAGAGGGCTTCTGTTAGAGAGTTTGTTAGAAAGAGCCCCCAGACATAGTACAGGAGATGGTCAGAGACTGGAGACATAATACAGGAGATGATCAGAGACTGCAGACATAGTAAAGGAGATGGTCACAGACTGCAGACATGATACAAGAGACAGTCCGAGACTGCAAACATAGTACAGGAGACAGTCAGAGAGTGCAGACATAATACAGGAGATGGTCAGAGAGTGCAGACATATTACAGGAGATGGTCAGAGAGTGCAGACATATTACAGGAGATGGTCAGAGACTGCAGACATAGCACAGGAGATGGTCAGAGACTGCAGACATAGCACAGGAGATGGTCAGAGACTGCAGACATAGCACAGGAGATGGTCAGAGACTGCAGACATATAACAGGAGATGGTCAGAGACTGCAGACATAGCACAGGAGATGGTCAGAGACTGCAGACATAACACAGGAGATGGTCAGAGACTGCAGGCATAGCACAGGAGATGGTCAGAGACTGCAGGCATAATACAGGAGACAGTCAGAGAGTGCAGACATATTGCAGGAGATGGTCAGAGACTGCAGACATAGCACAGGAGATGGTCCGAGACTGCAGACATAGCTCAGGAGATGGTCAGAGACTGCAGACATAGCTCAGGAGATGGTCAGAGACTGCAGACATAGCTCAGGAGATGGTCAGAGACTGCAGACATAGCTCAGGAGATGGTCAGAGACTGCAGACATAGCTCAGGAGATGGTCAAAGACTGCAGACATAGCACAGGAGATGGTCAAAGACTGCAGGCATAGCACAGGAGATGGTCAGAGACTGCAGACATAGCACAGGAGATGGTCAGAGACTGCAGATATAATACAGGAGATGGTCAGAGACTGCAGACATAGTACAGGAGATGATCAAATACTGCAGACATAGTTCAGGAGATGTTCAGAACCGGCAGACCTACTACAGGAGATAATGGCCGATCGGCCCTCTCACCTGACCCAGCGATACAGCAACAACGGTTCCTCTGATCAGGAGTCAGCTCACTCTGAATTGCCCGTGGTGACACCGCTGGGTAGAGTCCCTCTGGTGGCGCCGGGCAGCAGGGTTCTCTCTCTGATGGTGTTCTCTCAGCACTGTCCTCTCCCTCTGGAGTCCTGGGTGCACTTCCCTGAAAGCTTTCCCAGGCTCCTGGCTCTCTCTCTCTCCCATTCAGCTGGGCATACTGTGTGGGCTGTAGTTTCCGTGTTACAGTGGGGCTGCCAGTCCTCAGGACTATATGTCCCACAATCCTCTACTCTGCTCCTTTTTTTTATTCTATTTCTTCCCTGGCCGATATGAAGGCGGGGGAAGAAACATAGTGGGCGCCTGTGCTGGCAAGCGCTGCTCACTAGTACAGCATTCCGCGCGAGGAGGAGGGGGGAAAGAAGAGCCTGCGGCTGCAGTGGCATCACTAGGGTTGGTGTCACCCCCCTCTACCATCTATAGTCGCCCCTCAGTTCAGACCCCCCTCCACTAAGTATAGACCCCCCTCCATCAGTGCAGACTCCCCACTAAGTATAAACCCCTCCCTCAGTACAGACCTTCCTCAGTACAGACCCCCCTCCATTAGTACAGACCCCCCCAGGACAAACCACCCCCCTCCATTAGTACAGACCCCCCCAGGATAAGCCACCCCCCTCCATTAGTACAGACCCCAAGGACAAGCCAACCCCCCTCCATTAGTACAGACCCCCCTCAGGACAAACCATCCCCCCTCCATTAGTACAGACCCCCCTCAGGACAAACCACCCCCCTCCATTAGTACAGACCCCCCCAGGACAAACCACCCCCCCTCCATTAGTACAGACCCCCTCAGGACAAGCCACCCCCCCTCCATTAGTACAGACCCCCCTCAGGACAAGCCACCCCCCTCCATTAGTACAGACCCCCTAGACAAACCACCCCCCCTCCATTAGTACAGACCCCCCTCAGGACAAACCATCCCCCCTGCATTAGTACAGACCCCCCTCAGGACAAACCACCCCCTGTCCATTAGTACAGACCCCCCTCAGGACAAACCATCCCCCCTCCATTAGTAAAGACCCCCCTCAGGACAAACCACCCCCCTCCATTAGTACAGACCCCCCAGGACAAATCATCCCCCCTCCATTAGTACAGACCCCCCTCAGGACAAACCACCCCCCTCCATTAGTACAGACCCCGACAAACCACCCCCTCCATTAGTAAAGACCCCCCCATAAACCACCCCCTATTAGTACAGACCCCCTCAGGAGAAACCACCCCCCTCCATTAGTACAGACCCCCCCTCAGGACAAACCACCCCCCTCCATTAGTACAGACCCCGACAAACCACCCCCCTCCATTAGTAAAGACCCCCATAAACCACCCCCCATTAGTACAGACCCCCCATAAACCACCCCCCTATTAGTACAGACCCCCTCAGGACAAACCACCCCCCTCCATTAGTACAGATCCCGACAAACCACCACCCCCCATTAGTAAAGACCCCCATAAACCACCCCCCATTAGTACAGACCCCCCATAAACCACCCCCCTATTAGTACAGACCCCCTCAGGACAAACCACCCCCCTCCATTAGTACAGACCCCCCACCGGATAAACCACCCCCCTCCATTAGTACAGACCCCCCTCAGGACAAACCACCCCCTGTCCATTAGTACAGACCCCCCTCAGGACAAACCATCCCCCCTCCATTAGTAAAGACCCCCCTCAGGACAAACCACCCCCCCTCCATTAGTACAGACCCCCCTCAGGACAAACCACCCCCTCCATTTGTACAGACCCCCCTCAGGACAAACCACCCCCTCCATTAGTACAGACCCCGACAAACCACCCCCTCCATTAGTAAAGACCCCCCCCATAAACCACCCCCTATTAGTACAGACCCCCTCAGGAGAAACCACCCCCCTCCATTAGTACAGACCCCCCCTCAGGACAAACCACCCCCCTCCATTAGTACAGACCCCGACAAACCACCCCCCTCCATTAGTAAAGACCCCCATAAACCACCCCCCATTAGTACAGACCCCCCATAAACCACCCCCCTATTAGTACAGACCCCCTCAGGACAAACCACCCCCCTCCATTAGTACAGATCCCGACAAACCACCCCCCTCCATTAGTAAAGACCCCCATAAACCACCCCCCATTAGTACAGACCCCCCATAAACCACCCCCCTATTAGTACAGACCCTCTCAGGACAAACCACCCCCCTCCATTAGTACAGACCCCCCACCGGATAAACCACCCCCCTCCATTAGTACAGACCCCCCCACAAACCCCCCCACCATTAGTACAGACCACCCCCCATTAGTACATACCTCTCCCACAAACCACCCCCCTCTTAGTACAGACCCCCCTACATTAGTACAGACCCCCCTACATTAGTACAGACCCCCCTACATTAGTACAGACCCCCCTACATTAGTACAGACCCCCCACCATTAGTACAGACCCCCCCACCATTAGTACAGACCCCCCCACCATTAGTACAGACCCCCCACAAACCACCCCCCCACCATTAGTACAGACCCCCCACAAACCACCCCCCCTCCAATAGTACAGACCCCCCACAAACCCCCCCCTCCATTAGTACAGACCCCCCCACAAACCACCCCCCACCATTAGTACAGACCCCCCCACAAACCTCCCCCCACCATTAGTACAGACCCCCCACAAACCCCCCCTCCATTAGTACAGACCCCCCCCCACAAACCACCCCCCACCATTAGTACAGATCACCCCCCATTAGTACATACCCCCCCACAAACCTCCCCCTTCCATTAGTACAGACCCCCTACAAACCCCCCCTCCATTAGTACAGACCCCCCCACCATTAGTACAGGCCACCCCCCATTAGTACATACTCCCCCCCACAAACCACCCCCCCTCTATTAGTACAGACCCCCACAAACCCCCCCTCCATTAGTACAGACCCCCCACCATTAGTACAGACCCCCCCACAAACCACCCCCCCATTAGTACATACCCCCCACAAACCACCCCCACACCATTAGTACAGACCCCCCCTCAGGACAAACCACACCCGGGCGGCAGCTGGAGAGGACAGTGTACAGCCGCGCCGCCCGGGTGGAGAAGATCATGAGTTCGTGACAGAGACAGAGGAGGAGGAGGAGGAGGAAAAAAAATGACGGACCGGCTCGCCCCGCCCCCCCCAACGACGTCACTGCATGGGTCTCGAGCACACAGATCAAGCCGCTTTGATCTTTGTTTAACACGTCTAATCTTATGTTACATTATTGCACAGTCAGATCTCCTGTGACAAGGGACGGACTTGGGCAGGAAACAGCGGCGACGGAGACCGGCGGAGAGAGGCGAGCGTCTCTGGAAACAGAGAGGAGGAGGGAGGGGAGCACTCTGGCGCTTGAACGCCCCCACTTCTGTGGCGCCTGAGTGAACTGCCCCCCTCGCACCCGTGTAGAATCGGCCCTGGTTCCCAATGTAGACCAAGCCATTCTTGCACTAAATAATCAATCTGCTCTTCTAAAAAAAATATTTTCTGGTAGTGCCCCTCCCGAGACTAGACTCTGGATCCGCCCCTGGATACACATCTGCCTCTGACCTGTTCCACCTATCTCTGGACCCTTGACAATAGTCCCGATAAATATTGGTAAAACTCTTGTATGAGCTGGCATGCCTAAAAGCAATCTTAGTAGAATAGTTTACCTTACATTTAAAGCGGTTGTAAACCGCTGCACTTTTTTTTCTTACCTGCAAGGCAAAGGCATAATGTGCTAGTATGCATCGCATACTAGCACATTATGTAAAACCTACCTTAAAACAAAGCCTTCCAGCAGCCATCTTCACCCGGTCTTCAATCGGGGTTCGCGGATTCCGACTCTATGACTGGGCGGAGCCACGATGATCTCACTGTCACGGCACAGGGCTCTGAAGAAACGGCACGGGCGGCCGTTCCTTCAGAGCACATGGGCCAGTGATGTCACTGGCTGCATGTACAGTAAATATCTCCTAAACAGTAGGAGATATTTACACTACCTATAGGTAAGACTTATTATAGGCTTACCTATAGGTAAAACTTAAAGATGGAAGTTTACTTCCTCTAATGGTCATTGAGTATTTGAAACTTGCATCATCCACCAACAAGTGAGAACAGTCATACACTTTCCTATACAATGAAAGATACTTCACTAAAGAACAATATTGGGCCATCGCCTCTCCTAAATCTCATTCGCTGTAACTAATTTATAACTCTACACGACTGTCCAAAGTACGCTACAACTCTCTCATCTGCTCCTCTTCATCATTATTAACCTGTGAAGATAACTGGCCTGCCAGAGGTCCTGGTAGCCACGCTTTTAGAAGAGAGGATCACCAAGAATCTGGCATAAAGTAAGTCTATCCTGAATTGGGTGCTCTAGGTGCAACAGCTGACTGTACTTGATTGTGGTCATTCCCCTCATTGTGAAAATATTAGCCAATTGACATTTCCTTTTGTGTTCATTGAGTGATAACATACATTGCTCTTTAATAAGAAGCTGGGAGTTTGGATCTGCTAATTTTCTCTCTAAAGACATAACCAACTCTTCCATCTCAGACAAATTTATTCACAGTCACTCCACAAGCTTGCTGTTCATATCACAGTCCGCACCACACCTCTTAAGCTGTTCTTGTTCCTCACAATTTATTTTTGACAAATTGTAGCCCGCAATTCATCCATTTCAGTATTGGAGGCTGTTGCAACGTTTAGAAAGTTTTCACAAATTTTTTCTATGTCTTCTCTGAGATGCCTCCTCTCTCCTCCCCACTGCTTTCCCTTTTGCTCAGATATACTGTATCTTTAATTCTGAACAATACAGCAATTTCATTTGCTTATTTCTCTTTCTTCACTTTCTTTGTTAGCTGTTTACCCAATAATTTGCTATTATGTTGCTGACACTGAGACGATAGTACATTACACTGGCTCCTAAGAGGTTACTCTGCACATGAATGGCAGCAGTGGCGACTGCCCCATTAGGAGCGCAGGGCCACTGCCCCCCTAATCCATGCGCCCGGCCCCTTATCTACAGGGCTCCGGACGCATGGATTTCAGTGGGTTTTTTGTTTTTAATTACATGATTAGAGCCTAATGCCGCGTACACACGACCATTATTCATGTCATGCAAAAAAACATAGTTTTTCTCGTCGCGATTCCTCTCAAGCTTGCCTTGCATACACACGTCCATGAAAAGAAAACGCTTGAGCAAAGCGCGGTGACGTACAACACGTACGACGGCACTATAAAGAGGAAGTTCCATTCGGATGGTGCCACCCTTTGGGCTGCATTTGCTGATCCTCGTGTTAGTAAAGTTTGGTGAGAGACGATTCGCGCTTTTCAGCCTCATGCTCTTCAGTCCGTTACAGCATGACGAATGTGCTATCTCCATTCTGAACGCTAGTTTTACCAGAACTTGATTCTGAGCATGCACGTTTTTTTTCCCCTCGTAAAAGCGTACACATGACCGCTTTTCACAATGTGAAAAAGAACGACGTGAAAAACGACGAGAAAAAATAGAGCAGGTTCTATTTTTTTTCGGGCAGTTTTCTCGTCGAGAAAAATGCTATGAAGCATACACACGACCGTTTTTCATGACCAATCTAAAAAAATTGCATTTTTCTCGTCATGAAAAACGGTCGTGTGTACGCGGCATTAGGCTCTAATTGGCTTAAAAAAAGGGTGGGCTCAGGACGCACAGCACTGCGCCCTGAGCCCACCCAGTTGTGTGACAATAGCAAATTAATATTCGCTATTGTCTTCCTGCTTCTCCTCCTGGCCAATCAAAAAGCGGGTCTCAAGATCCGATTGGCCGAGAGGAAAAGTGACCGTATTGGCTGCCAAAGAGGAGACGCAGGGGGAAGCCGCCGAAGCTGCCCATGACCTAGATGGGGCAAGTGTAGAGTGAGTGACGGGGGAGTGTTGGGTATTTTGCAGAGCGATGGGGGTTTGACTGACGGACCGACCGAACAGGGGGATGGGGGGTTTGACAGATGGACCGACTGACAGAATGAGTGGGGGTGGTGGGTGGTTTGTTTGTCGTCGCCCCCCCCCCCCAAAACAGAGCACCAGCCACCACTGACTGGCAGAGACATATTTTTTAACATATATTTAAACAAGTTTCATTTCACAACTATGCAATCCACACAATACACAACTCTATTAGTATTAATGTTCATAAACTGAACAGAACTCAATTGCTTTTAGCTCTCACAACTGATCACACAATTCAAACTACAAACCAAAAACATATGTATAAACAAGTTCCATTTCACAAGTATAACAAGTTTCACTTCACAACTATGCAATCCACACAATACACAACTCTATTAATACTAATGTTTCTAAACTGAACAGAACTCATTTTTAGCTCTTACAACTTTTCACACAATTCAGACTACAAATAAACCGAAAAACAAATCACTCTTCTAGCATTCATTATCTTTCATTCAACACACACATGTCTGAAAACACACAAAACAATTACGCCCAACGCAACGACTGCAAATGACTACCAACCTCTAGACTCCCCTCATAGCTGGTCCAATGCACGGCTGCAAAAAAAGACAACTGGCCTCCAACCTCCCTTCATAGCCAGTCCAACGCACGCCTGCAAATAAGACTACCGGCCTCTAGCCTCCCCTCATAGCTGGTCCAACGCACAGCTGCAAAAAAAGACTACTGGCTTCCAGTCTCCCCTCATAGCCAGTCCAACACACACCTGCAAAAAAAAGACTACTGGCCTCCAACCTCCCCTCATAGCCAGTCCAATGCACGCCTGCAAAAAAAGACTACTGGCCTCCAAACCTCCCCTCATAGCCAGTCCAACGCATGCCTGCAAAAAAAGACTATTGGCCTCCAAACCTCCCCTCATAGCCAGTCCAACACACGCCTGCAAAAAAAGACTACTGGCCTCCAACCTCCCCTCATAGCCAGTCCAATGCATGCCTGCAAAAAAGACATTGTGGCAATCTTGTTGGTGAATAGAGCTAGTGGTAATGCTCTCTTGGAGATAGGTGCTAATGAGAATCCCTTAAAACAGTGATGACGGAGAGAACATTCCAGTGATGATAGATTGACACAGAAAACCAATACCTTGTGTTCCTCATCTTTCTCTGATCCCTCCCCTCCCCACCTAGTTTAAAATTTCCTCCAACTTTTTGGTCATCTTCTCTCCCAGCAGAGCTGCACCCCCCCATTTAAGTGCAGTCTGCCCCCGCTATTGAGCCAGTAACCAACTGAAAACTCAGCTCAGTTCTCCATGAAGTCGAACCTCCTCTTCCTGCACCAGTTTCTCAGCCAGCTGTTAAGATCCCTAAGCTCATGCTGCCTCTCTGGTGTGGCTCGAGGTACAGGCAGTATTTCTGAAAATACTGATATGTACCATGACAGCTGGGTCCTCCCCAGCCCCACCCAATTTGTCCAATCAATCTGCGATTGCCTTGTCTGTCCCTCTAATAGTTGAATCCCCTACTACCAGTATCTGCCTATTCTTTCCTGTAAGCCTTCCCCCTTCTTCACTGGAGGAGATGTTCCCAAGGTTCCCCTGGCATTTTGGTGGTGTCGCATTGTGAGCGTCACATTCTGGTGGAGTTTCATTGTGAGCATCAAATTCTGAGTCTTAATGAGAACTTTACCTTCTGGTGGAGTGTCAACGTGAGTTTCTTCCAGCTTTTTGGTCATCTTCTCTCCCAGCAGAGCTGCACTCTTCCAATTTAAGTGCAGTCCCTTCCTGCTATAGAGCCAGTAACTGAAAATTCAGACCAGTTCTCCATTAAGCTAAACCCCTCCTCCCTGGACCAGTTCTTCACCCATATGTTAAGTTCCCTAAACTCCTGCTGCCTCTCTGGTGTGGCTCGAGGTACAGACAGTATCTCTGAAAATACAGATATGTACCATGACAGCTGGGTCCTCCCCAGCCCCACCCAACAATTTGTCCAAGCAATCTGCGATGTCTCAAATCCAAGCGCCCGGTAAACAACATACTGTTCATTGATAATGGTCTTTGTGACAGACCTGTCTGTCCCTCTGTGAATGTCACATTCTGGTGAAGTCTCAATATGACTGACACATTCTGTTGGAGCTTCAATGTAAACATCACCTTCTGTTTGAGTCTCAATATAAACGTTACTTTTTTGTGGCGTCCCAAAGTGAGCATCACATTCTGGTGGAGTCTCAATGTGAACATCACTTTTCCGTGGAGTCTCCATGTGAGGTTCGCATTCTAGTGGAGTCTCCATGTGAAGGTCACACTCTGGTTCAAGTCTCAATGTGAAGGTCACATTCTGGTGGACTCTCCATGTGAACGTCACTTTTTGGTGAAGCCTCAATTTGAACTTCACATTCTTTAAGGTCACATTCTGGTGGAATCCAAATGTGAAGGTCCCATTCTGGTGGAGTCTCAATGTGTAGGTCACATTCCTTGGGAGTCTCAATGTGAAAGTCTTTTTTGTGGAGTCTCAGTGTGAAGATTGCTTTTTTTGTGGGGTCTTCGTGTTAAGTTCACATTCTGGTGGAGTCTCCATGTAAACATTACATTCTGGTGCAGTCTTCATGTAAAGGTCATATTCTGGTGGAGTCCCACAGTGAAGGTCACTTTTTGGTGGAGCCTCAACGTGGATTTCAGATTTTGGTGGAGTCTCAATGTGGATTTCATATTCTGGTGCAGTTTCAATGTGAACGTCACATGCTGTTGGAGTCTCAATGTAAACGTCACATGCTGGAGGAGTCTCAAAGTGAGCGTCAGATGCTGGTGGAGTTTCAACATGAACGTCACATTCTGGTGGAGTTTCAATGTGAACTTCACATGCTCGTGGAGTCTCAATGTGAATGTCACATGCTGGTGGAGTCTCAATGTGAACGTTACGTTTTGGTGGACTCTCAATGTGTATGTTTAATTCTGCCTCGCTCCCTGGGGCAGGCCCGCCGTGTGAGCTGCATCTGCAGTAAATCTCACCTTCACCTGCAATAAAAAAGAGAAATTGGATTTAGCACCTGCACCTACATTTCATATATTTTTCTTTATACAACATCAATTTATAGAGAGAAAAACTGAAAACTCCTGTGCCAGGGACCAAAATGAACTCAACATGACAGGAACTACTATTTTTGACCATCATATAAAAATGCTGGTTGCCTGGCAGTTATGCTGACCCACTAAAGTTGGGTTACTCAGGAAGCTGGTAACAAGTATTTTCAGCGGTGTATGAAACAGTGAACAAATGGCCGCAAAAACCATAAGAAACACCCAACAGGACGTGAGTGTGAAAAATATTAATTATACACCATAATTTAAAATGTCAGAAACAGTCCAGCACAAATGTGCATATGCATAAACAATAAACAGTGATGATATAAATCTTCAATGCAGTTACTCTCCAACACCGTGCCTCGTATAGTGCAATATGCTTATGTCTTGAACAAACAGAAAGTGCTCCACCCGAAGTGATATATATATATTTGCTCACCAGATGTCACTGGCCACAAAGTAACCACCAGGCATATAATGGAGGGACTCCTTCCTCATTTGGCTCAATCACTCCAGACCACATGTGATTCCAATCAACAGTTTCCAAAATCAAACGGACTCCGACTTGATCATAAATGTGAATGATATAATCCTCCAACTATTACACTCTTGAGTGCATATCCACAGTTCCTTTCAAGTAATCTGTGAAGCTAGGCTCCCCAAAAACAATCTGACAGCCTTCATGCCAACTTCAGTGTTACCATCGGGAAACAAACACAGGTTAGAGATTACGGCGATTCCAGCCACTACTGCAGAATGGTGAGAGCCTTCGGGCTACGATTTAAATTTACTGCCCCTCTCCTTTTCCACCCCCTTCATATACGGAGTGAACACTGATTGTATCTCTATGAACTGAGCCACATTTGACATTGCAAAGGATGCAAAGTGACAATTGGGGTTTGAAAATGCATGTAAATACGTGCTCAAGCAATTTATCAACCCCATTCTGACTGGCTTTCACTACAGCCCGGAGCAACTGTCCTTGGACTATAGCACCCGACTGGTTCACCCTCATTTCTGGTTTGTGATATCATTATCACTTACTTTACCAGGAATTCCATCAATCTATGGATGGACACTAGTATCTGCTCAAGTCCGACATGGACATTTAGCAAAAAGTATTAGTCAAATCAGTCCTGCTACTATTTATTTAAATAGTATGAAATTCCTGGGTATATCTCAATACGTATAGCAGCACCATTCAATTCCATCCGTGCTGGGTCTGTATATGTGTGTATGTGCAGGGCCCATAGGTCTGGCGCCATATTGTGACAACGTTGTCATTTTTTGTATGTGTGTTTTTTATTATTGGGTACGATGGGGACCAATCCTACATTTGTGTTACTATTTAACATTTAGTGGATTTTAACTTACTATTGATACATTAATAAAGCTTACTATTTTTCAACATATGGTATACCGTAGTCGATTCTCCTGATGGCTTTCCCGTGGAATCTCTTTGCTCCACCATTCAACTTATTATATTAGTTTCCCCCTTCCTTGGAGGTATCCCGCTTAATTTAGATGAATCGGTAACCCTTTTATAACGGTTAAGTTATCTCAACACTAAGTAAATTGGATTCTTGTTTGTTTTTATTTATACACCATGGATGGCTGTCTCATTGTTTTGCTCTTTTTATGTTTGTATGTCCAATTTCAAGTTCTTTTTTTACTCAAATACACCAAAGAAGAACTATTGTAGCATGAATGGGCCGTCTTATCTTCCAGGTGCTGCATGCAGGCAGCCCATTGAAGTCTATTAGGATGCAGTAGTGGCTGCACCAACACAGCAGTGGGTCCTAATGTTACGGGGGGGGGGGGGCAAGTGAGCAGTCCCGAACAGACAGTGTGCGTTTGGGGCCGCTCACCTGTCATATTATGACCAGTGACTGTGTCCATGTAGCTGCTTCATACTGTGGCCTCATGCACATTGGGCAGGAGAAAAGCAGCATCAAAAAGCCTTGTAAAAGCATTTAGGCATGTTAAGTGCTTGGGCGTTAAATTATTTTATTGTCCAGAATAATCATTTATTCTTGCCATTGAATTTAATTAACGCTCAAGCACTAAACGTGCCTAACGTTAACGCACATTTTTTCTGCCCAAATGCTGCTGCTCCTGAATGCGTTGGCAGTGTTTTTTTTCTTTTCTGCCTCTAAACACTTATGTGTGTATGAACACACAGGCTAACGTTAAGGGGCATTTAGAGGCAGAAAAAAGGGCAAATGCTCCCATTTGTAATGCCCAGTGGGCATGAAGCCTAAAAGACTTCAATGAGGTGCCTGCATGCAACACATTGAAGTTGAGACATCAACAAAAAAGGAGCCGTTTCTGCTATACTGGCATCAACACTCATGTGAATGAGGCTTAAAGTAGAACTATAGACAAAACTTTTTTTCATTTTGGATAGAGCAAGGGAGGGTTATACCCCTGTCAGAGATGCTGGAGATTTCTCTTTACTTCCTGTCCCATAGCCAAACAGGAAATGAGAGAGGGCGTCTCACAAAGAGACGCCACCAAAATGGCAGGGGAACCTGGGTTGTAAGCTTTGAAGCGGTTTTTGACAGTCTAATCCATTATTTAAATGACTTTCTTTTTATCGGTCCTGCTAGCTCCCCAATTTTTTTACGATTGTTAAAATTATTCATGGTTATCGCGGAACATTTTGGCATACCTCTCACACATGAAAAAACAATCTGGCCTTCCACCTCAATTGAGTTTTTAGGGATGCAAATTGACACTATTCTTAAAGAATTACAATTACCGGTGAGATAAAATAAATAAATCCCTACTGGGCATTTTGGCCTTTGCAACCAGAATAATGCCAGTGGGAAGAATATTCTCTAGGAGGCTTGCTCGTTCTATCTCGGGTTATAAATTGACATTTTCTCACATAAGATTGACATCAGACTTTAAAGATAATTTATTCGTTTGGTATACTTTTTCAGATGAATTTAAAGGTTGGTCATTTTTTCAAGAGCATTTTGTTTTTGCAGCAGACCTGGAATTATTTACGGATGCAGCCAGATCCAAGGGTTGTGCAGACATGTGGGACACACATTGGTGTTGTACTTCATGGCCTCAGTATTGGATCTCTAATAAATTCACGAAAAATATAGTCTTACTGGAGCCTTTTCCAGTAGTAATGGCTTTTGAACTGTGGAGTCAGCATTTTGTAAATAAGCGCATTATTATTCAGACCGATAACAAGGGTGTTCTATTTGCTGTGAATTGTCTATCTTCAAAATCCAGTCCAGTGTTGAAACTTTTGCCTTATTTTGTTTATTACGTTTAAAACTAAATGTTTGGGTGAAGGCTAACTATTTACCTGGGAAAATAAACTTATTGCAGACTCCTTATCCTGGTTTAAGTTTTCTCGTTTCAGGAACCTCCTTCGGAATGCAGATTTAGTGGGTTTCCCTTGCCCGGACCATCTGTGGAACATACAGTATAGGACCCATTAAGAAATCTCTGGCCCCTCAGACTTGGTTGCAGTATGTTCAAGCTTGGGATAGATGGGTCTCTTTCTGCAGGATTATGGGTTTTCCATGGAAAACGATGGAAAATAGTATCCTAGCTTATTTGTGTTCTCTGATGTAACAACAATCATCTTACAATCACATTATGAAAATGATGGCTGGTATTTAATTTTTCTTTAAATTAATGAACCTCCTGGGTTGTAACAGTTTTTTCAAGGTTCGCCAGGCTCTAAAAGGTTATAAGAAGACACATTTTCGCTGTGATGATAGGCGACCGATTTCCTTGCCCATACTTGGCCGTTTATGCGTGGCTACGCAATCTATTTGTTTTTCATCTAATGAATCAATTCTGTTTAAAACTGTGTTTTTTTTTAGCTTTCTTTGGGGCATTTAGATTGTTTGAATTAGTTCCTAGGTAATGTACAGGTATCACGGGTTATAAGCATAATCACATAATACTCTCTCAGTCATCTGTTTATACACAAATCTAAAACTGTTCACGTAGGCAAAGGGACATGGCTGAAATTGTGTGCTTTAGGTAACTAAAATATCTAAAAATTATATTACCAATACTGCGCCAACCCTGTGTAATGAAAAAAAGGAGCAGCCAAACACAAAATCAGACAGGATATAAAATGCACATAAATAAATACAGTGTGGCGCTGTGAAAAAAGTGGAAAGTCCCACTTTGTATATACCATATAATAGTGATATAATAAATGTAAATAACTTAAAAAAAAAAATCTTGAAAACTAGTTGATAATATATCTTTATCAACAAATGATGTGATGAAGCAGTGATAATCTTAAGAAAACACGACGACAATGAAGTCTGTGTATCTTAGAGTGCACCAAAACAAAAAACAATCAGAGTAAACTAATCGTGACCCAAAAAAATGTTTTAGCATAGAGTCCAGTGTAGATGTATAAATGAGTGAAAACGAATGCTTATGGGACTTCACAGGTGAGTATCAAGTCTTAAACGAACATAAATCATAAATAAAGTTCATAAGGCGATATCCAACATGGAGCTTGCATCAACAATGGATAAACACGGAAAGGTGGATGTGTCTAATGCTCTGTGCAGATATGTGAGATATATAACATCACCCGGGAGTGCCTTCACCTTGGGCCAATGGGGGAGAAATTAATGCTCTTACCAGACAGAGTGGACCCAGCTCACCATATAGCAGTGGGTCGATAAGGCTTTGTCCACTCTATGGACCCAGGGAACATTAAGGATCTGCAACGCACCTCCACTCTTGTGCTAACAGCACCGATCGTCCGTGTATGAAAGCTCAGGAACAAGGGGATACCGATATCCACAGATGACCCCTCAGTATGTAATAAAAATAAAAAGAAGAGAGGTCCTCCACATAGCGTAAATCCGAGAGATTTATTTATAAATCCATAAAAAGTTCAAACAAATACAAATAAGAGTAAAAAAAAGCGTGGTAAGGGGAGCTGGAGCTGGCGTATAGACCCGACCGGTTTAGTCTCAAACAGACTTCAACTGGGGTACCCCAGTTGAAGTCTGTTTGAGACTAAACCGGTCGGGTCTATACGCCAGCTCCAGCTGCCCTTTCCACGCTTTTTTTTACTCTTATTTGTATTTGATTTTTATGGATGTTCATTTGTTTGAACTTTTTATGGATTTATAAATAAATCTCTCGGATTTACGCTATGTGGAGGACCTCTCTTCTTTTTATTTTTATTACATACTGAGGGGTCACCTGTGGATATCGGTATCCCCTTGTTCCTGAGCTTTCATACACGGACGATCGGTGCTGTTAGCACAAGAGTGGAGGTGCGTTGCAGATCCTTAATGTTCCCTGGGTCTATAGAGTGGACAAAGCCTTATCGACCCAAAGCCTTATATGGTGAGCTGGGTCCACTCTGTCTGGTAAGAGCATTCATTTCTCCCCCATTGGCCCAAGGTGAAGGCACTCCCGAGTGATGTTATATATTTCACATATCTGCACAGAGCATTAGACACATCCACCTTTCCGTGTTTATCCATTGTTGATGCAAGCTCCATGTTGGATATCGCCTTATGAACTTTATTTATGATTTATGTTCGTTTAAGACTTGATACTCACCTGTGAAGTCCCATAAGCATTGGTTTTCACTCATTTATACATCTACACTGGACTCTATGCTAAAACATTTTTTTGGGTCACGATTAGTTTATTCTGATTGTTTTTTGTTTTAGTGCACTCTAAGATACACAGACTTCATTGTCGTTGTGTTTTCTTAAGATTATCACTGCTTCATCACATCATTTGTTAATAAAGATATATTATCAACTAGTTTTCAAGATTTTTTTTTTATGTTATTTACGTTTATTATATCACTATTATATGGTATATACAAAGTGGGACTCTCCACTTTTTTCACAGCGCCACGCTGTATTTATTTATTTAACTAAAATATCTGCCTGGCACGGGCAGTACGTAATTTCCTAGCCATTCGTCCCCAATACTTCAGACAAATCCTTATACACATAGATGGTTCTCCTCTCATGGGATTTCAGTTTGGAGCTATTCTAAAAAAGTGTTTTATGTTCATTGGTTTGAGCCAATTTCATTTTACACCTCACTCCTTTAGAATAAGGGCAGTGACTGAAGCTGCAAGGATTGGTCTGGATGAAACCATAATATGTAAACTGGGCAGATGGGGCTCTCAGAGATATCGTTTGTATGACAGGTTCTGCACGCTGTATTTGGATTTCCTACATTTATTGGGCCTTAAAATGGGATAGTTTACATTTTCACCTTTCTAGGTTTTCAAACTTGGTCTTCTCCCTCCATACTTATTATTCATCTTGGTGGGAACGATTTAGATAGGGTTAAGACTTTGAACTTAATTAATTTTATAAAGAATGATTTACACAGGTTCAAGATGGCTTCCCCTCAGACAACCATCATATTCTATGAGATTGTTCCACGTCTTTTGTGGTTATTTATGCCAGAATTGAAGGGGTTGGACAACATTCAGAGAAAAGTGAATAGACGTATTCAGAAATTTATGCCCTTAATTGAGGGTTTTTCGTTTAGACATATTAATCTGGAAGGTGGTGTTTCTGGCTTCTATAGGCCGGATTTAATACACCTATCAGATATTGGAAACTATATTTTCAACCTGGATCTTCAATCCTGTATTGAAGTGGCCGCAGGCATGGGGTAGGTCAGCCTTTTAGCAAAACCGGCTGGTGGGGACTTTGTTATGATTTAAAATAAAAAATGATTTTGCTTGAGTTGTTTATGACTAAGGAAATTACTAATAAATCTCTTTTGGTTTGATATGTAAGGTTTAAGAATGGTTGTTATACATTTGTTAAAACCAAAATAAAGTGCCACGGGCAATTATTTGCCCAAAAAAAAATTGTGTGCATTTATTTTAGATAAGCTTGGTTGTCTTGGGGGAATTATTTGTATTGGTTGGGGGTTGCAATTCCATGGCACTGGATGGGTATTAAAACCAAAGTCTCTGTATAAGTTCATAAAAGTCTATGAGATCCTAATGATCGGTTAGTTTTTTTTGAACAGGCAGCTGTGTAACTGTATTCTGACATCCGGGACTCTTAAAATGTTACTAAAGCCTGGAGCCTGCATTCACTATATCTGGTCCCCGACAGTACACAACATGGAAATGCAATTATAGTACATATAAACTGATAAATACCTTTTCTCATCAGCAGTGACTTCTATCAGTTCCTAGTAAAGCTTGTAGAAGGAGTTTTCATTCTCCTCTGATCCTCTGTCTGGACAGTGCTGATTGGTCCTGTGCAGATCACATACACCAGGGATATGCAATTAGCAGACCTCCAGCTGTTGCAAAAACTACAAGTCCCATCATGTCTCTGCCTCTGGGTGTCATGCTTGCTGCTGTCAGTCTCGCTATGCCTCATGGGACTTGTAGTTTGGCAACAGCTGGAGGTCCGCTAATTGCATATCCCTGACATACACCCTCCCAAGAACAAAAAATCATCAGGTTATTTTTTGGAGATAGTGGAAGTAGGGGAGGATCAGTGGACAGCACCAAACAGCCTTTATACAATAGCAATCCCCCTGAGGAAGACACGTGATCCCTATATACAGATCTGCTTAAAACAGTGTGGTGCGCTGCAAGCACCTCGGATGTGCGAGTACCCTAAATGAGAATTTTAAATAAATATGTTTTTTAAACGATAAAGTACTATGTAGCTTGTTTTTGATATATGCACAGAGGATATACCCATAGAACGGCTCAGGAATCTGCAGAGTCGAGACACCACAGAGTCCAGGGGTGGTTCAACAGCGCTATTTGACCAAACGTAGTTGTGCGGTCGCACGCCCTGAGGTGAGGAAAATTACTTAGGGGGAGCATGAGAGTATTAGCACTTTGGAAATATTTGGAGCACTTTCACAAGGATTCACTTCAACTAAAATACTTCAAGGATATTTTTTGAAGGACTAATTTGAGCACTTTAGGTCACTTAAAGGACAGCACATAATATTTAATATTGAGTTTATATATGTTATAAAAATTAGCATTGCATGTGTTGATATAAATAGCATCTATGTTTATATACGGCTTAGGACCCTGAACACTGGATATGTAAATTTAGTCCCATAAAGGACAGCACAAAACTATTTATTATTGCGTTTGTATATGGTATAAATATTTGCATTTCATATGTTGATATAAATACCACATATGTATATACGGCTTAGGACACTGGATATATAATTTTTGCACTGATTCACAGGATCTAGTTTGTTTGCAGAGTACAGCCCGGCAAATTGGTTTTATTAGCCTTCATACACATTGCAGAGGTTTAACCCCTTAGGTTCCACAGCGAGTATAACAAGCATGCTTTACTGCATATACAGACTTTTTCACATTTGTGTGACTTTTCCTGCGGCTTGGGACTGCAAAGTCACATGACAAGTCGTACCCCATGATTTCCAATGAGTACCGTTCATATCTGTGCAACTTCAAGTCACAGCGACTTCAAAGTAGTCCCTGCACTACTTTGGTAGGACTTTGATGCGACTTGAGGTCCATAGACCTCAAGATTACACAGGCATTGCTTCAAGTCACATCAAAGTTGCGGAAAAAATTGTGGCAAAGTCGCGTGACTTTCAGGTCGCACAAGTATGAAAGGGGCCTTAGCAACACTTTAAGCCTGGTACACACTACAAGATTTTTTTCGTTCAACCCTACGGACCCAACCGGTCAGCTCTGGTTGGAGCCGCTGTACTAACTATGCAAAGTTAGTGCAGCGATCTTCCCTGCTAAGCTGTGTTCTGACAGGGGGACGGCCCCCTCGCCAGAACACTCCGATCAGCACCCTTTGCCATTGGCTGAGAGCGCTGATCGACAGTCAGTCAGTTGCTGGTTTTCCAGCATGCACCTCCGACAGAAGCCAGCCAAATGGCTAGCTCCAACATACACATAGCCAAATGTTGGACGTTTTTGTTTTTTTAACCGCCCAATGTCTCCCAACATTCGGCCCGTGTGTACCAGGCTTTAAGCTGTCAGAATACACTGATCAGCGCTGCAGCCAATTGGTTGCAAAACTAAAATTTTCTAGTCTTTAGATCGACTTCTCACAAACAGGAATGGCCATAGATGGATTGAAATTTAACCAGCCGAATTTTGATCCATCTATGGCCAGCTTTAACTTACCAGTCAGCAAGAAGAGTTTTTACAGTGGATTTCCAAATGGTTTAAAAATAAAAGATATGAAGAAGATTGATTCCTGACTCCAGAAAGTTAACACAACATGCAGCCTGTCTGCTGAAAAATAATCTGCACAGTCATGCTGGATAGCACAATCCTGTACAGTAACAAAGGGAATGAACATGCAAGCATGACAAGAGCCTGCCGAGAAATGTTCTATAGACTTGTGGCAGCACTGCTGATCGTTCATAACAGGACAACTTTATTCATTTATTTTTTGGTCCTTTGCTTCCTGCAAGAAAATGAAGTGCTGAGTAAAATTGTCTTGCAGGTTTTTCTGGGATTAGGAACATGGATCCATCAATGGATCCATCAGGAAGAGACAGAAATAGGTAACTGAAACACTAATGTAGATATGAAAGTTACAAAAACACACACGAGTTCTAATCCTTTCCCATTATTCAAAACTGGATGAAATATTTTACACCTTAAGAGCTGCGTTTCTGTGCGACTTGAGTGCAGTGCATTTTCAGCCCATAGATTTGAATTAAGTTAAAGTATAATTAAACCCCCCCCCCCTATTGTTTTCAGCCAAGGAAGCTGCCATCTTTACCTCTATTTAATCTACAACTGCCATGATGCTGCACATGTGATCAGTTATGACACCAGCTATTGGATGGTTTGACTGTTTGGTTGAGAGCACAACCAATGGGAGTGTTACCTGCCAGAAATAAAACGTTTATGGACTGGTTTACTTCCGCTTTAAGACTTAAAAGGTATAACTAAAGGCAAAACCCTTTTTTATTTTTTTTAATTTTTTTGCTGTCTGTGGCCGTTAGGCAAATGCATCCTCTCTATTTGTCCTGAATACCAATATGTCTTCTCACTTCCTGTTTTGGCTATGGGACAGTAAGTGAAATCGCCCCTATGCGACAGATGGCCAAAAAACAAACTGGTAGGGGTTGTAACTCTCCCTTACTCTATCCAAAATGTAAAAAAAAAAGTTTTGCCTTTAGCTTCACCTTAAAGTGTAAATCTAGACAAAACATTAGGTTTATTTTAGGTCCAATTCACACTTGTAGTAAAACATATGTAGCACCCTCTAGTGGGCCACTAGTGGCAGTATAGGCAAATTTAACCTTATGACTCATGGTAAGCTATGAGAGTCAGAAATTGGGTCAGCATAGGTTTGCGCAGCCTATCAATTTTGGTGTGCACCCCAAAGCTCAAACACACATGCCTTTCTCTGCAGCCACAGCTGCACTGGACAGTGAATGAACAGGATAGGGTCCTGTGCTAAGTTGCTTCCTGTTCATTCACAAACTGACTATGCTTCAGTTCTGAATGAACACAGTAAGTGAGTGCGTTTTCTGTGTTCATTTAGAAAAGATAGGGGCTGGTGTCCTGACAAAATAGGCAACTCGGCAGAAAATCTAAACCACGTCACTTCTGCTTTCTTTAAACCATGAGTAATTGCCGATTTGGACGAATTGGTGTTTGGACACAACACCGGCTACCGAATACAGTCTGGTACAGTAAGATTTTGCTGTTTTCACAGCACATCGGCTAATGAGGACAAACTTGTCACCACCTCAGAGGAGGCCATTTTCTTGGATAGCTTCAGAGCGGAGTATCAATCTCCGCTCATAATATTGTGCACTGGCCTCTATTCGGTTGCCGGTGTTGTGTCCAAACAGCAATTTGTGAAAATAAACAGCAATTCCTCAAAATATGCAATTTAATGATGGTTTAAAGAAACCGGAAGTGACGCGGGTTGCTCATTCTGCCAGGTTTGACATTTTGTCAGAACACCGGAAAATAACATTTACCAGCCCCTCTCCCCACTCTTCATTCTGAAACATCCCCCACAGGAGCCCAGGGGAGAGGAGAGGAGTGGAACCAGCAGTACTGCTGAGGGGTGCAACACAGGGGGGGGGAAGCCCAGGCAATAGGGGTAATCGACACCGCATGCAGTGATTAGGGTGTGCCCAGGCCCCCTTCGCATACCCATGTAGGTTAGTTTATTGCAGATCTGGATGGCTCTACAAAGGCAGATATCTGGTACCTTCCCCTGGATCTAGAAGCTGGTAGAAGCTTCTGGAAGTTAGTGGGCGGAGGCCAGAAGGTCCTAATGTGCATACTTAGTGGAGTCTGACCAATCCCCAGGCAAAATGTCCTGGCAGGGTGGATGGACCAGCCCTTAAATATGGTAGCCTAGCCAGCAGGGGAGTCGAGTTGACGATGGAGTGCCGAGAAGGCTGTCGGTGGCCTAGGAGGAAACCCCTGGGTCTAGGGGGGGGCTCTGCCTCAGGCTGGGCTCGGAAAATCCTATCAGCATTACGGTTTGAGAACAAATCTTGCCTAAACAGCAGCAGGGAGCAAAGAGGACAGAGTAAGTACATCAGCACACCCAGGGATTCACAAGAAGAGAGACTGCCACATGTAGCAAGCTTTCAGAAGGACAGTGCTGTGCTTAACCATTTATCGCTTGCCCTGGGAGATCTTTGGAGCATCCAGGAGGGTTGATCGTGCCTGCAGGCAGTGGAGCTAGAGATACTCCTGCATGCAGTTTGCAATATGTTGTGCTATTTTTCTAACGGGGACTAAGAGCTCTAGTCCTCAAAGGACTTTTGCCACTGATCCTTAAGGAGTGTGTCTAGGAAGAACAGTCCAGGATCCTTACTTTGTACAGAGGAAAAATGTTGTCCCCATTCATTGCTTTTCATCAAGTTGGGCATCCCATAACCCCTCTACCCCACCCAAGTTGTTACAAAAAAAAAAAACAATAACAAGCCCAGGGATAGATTTCTTGCATCCGGATGCAAAGTCTGTATGCACACAGGGTATAGGGAGAGTTAAAAAGGGGTTAAAAAAGTCCACAGTACACAGGGCTGCCTTCATGGGTGAACAGAAACCATGTTCAGGGAGCTGTAGAGAAACAAGATGTCTTGTTGAAAAAGGAGCGCGACTTGCCAGGACATCGCAAGTGCGCACCCTCACGAAACGCGTCCCACATCGATGACGTCGATGCCTGGCTGTGCAGGAATAGGGGAGCCAGTTACCAGCAGCCCCTGCGGAGATAGTGCTACACATATGCATTACAGCAACGTGCCTGCTCCATGTGCAGCACATTGCTATGCCATTCATTTTTTACAGATCTTCCCTCGCTTGCTGTCTGGTGAAACCATGCCATTCATTGGGAATGGCACCCCTACACACTGTACTGTAAGTGGCAACAGATGATACTTCTCAGCGCACCACAACGCATAGTGAAGAAAAAAACATGCACCAAGTTGAATTTTAGTGCAAACGTATACAATATAATCCCCAAATTTCTTTTGTTCAGAGTTAAAAATTAGGTTGTGTTGAGTAAAAAGATGCAGAGCCTGTGCATCCAGGTCTGTACAGCCAATGCATGTCCATTCAATAGAAGCTCACTCATACGTTCAGAAACCTTTGCCGACTCTCACAGACCCCAAAGCTGGCCATACATGGATCAAAATTCAGCTGGTTCAGCAGGGACCGGACAAATTTTGGTCCATGTATGGGCTGACTGTTTGTAGACAAATCAATCTATCGGCTATAGCTGGCAACACTGATCATTGTATTCTGACAGCAGGGAAAACATTGACTCAGTGAGAATAATTCCCACATCCCGCTGGTTGAAAGAAAAAAAAAAATGAATCATGCATGACCAGCCTTAGTCTTATAGCATAACTAAAGAAAACTTTTTTTTTTTCGTTTCGGGCAGAATAGAGAAGGATTTAACACCTGCCAGGTTTGTATTGCCTTCTGCACCCTTTTTCGGGATAGTCACCCTCTAATTTGCATAGCATACTAGCTCATTATGAATTACTTACCTGAGATTGAAGCCCCTGCAGCGGTCCTCGTTCACCTCCTGCGTCGCCGCCATCTCTCCCGGAGTGACTTCCTTGTATCGCTGCTCCAGCGCTGTGACTGGCCGGAGTGGCGATGACGTCACTCCCGCGCATGCACGCGGGAGCCGGCAGTGACGGCATGATCAAAAAGTAAAAGGAAAAAGGAAAAAAGAGGGTGCACCGACCTAGTGCATAACCAGTGGCTAGGTTTATTAAAAATATATAAAAAGATTACAAATACTCACAAAGCAAGTATGAAAATAGGCACGTATAACATTCCATCAATGGGAATTGCCTCCTGCTGGAACCAGACACCAGAGAGTCCAGATGACAGGTGTTACAGCTACGGCAGTGACGGCATGATCACCTTCACTAATGCAGAAAATGGAGAAAGTTTGGACAGCCGCACTCCAAAAAATGTTCCTTTTATTGTAAAATCAAATCACAAAAATACATGCCACAGCAAAACCAGATGCAAGCTGGCCTTCACTAACGGCACGTTCAGTGCGCCTGCGCCGTTGTCTACGGCGCTCTTGCACCGTAGACATCGGTGCCCGTTTTTTTAATCTAGGCTTACCTGTAGGTAAAAGTGGTCTGTAAGGGTTTACAACCACTTTAATAATAACTAAATGGGATATCCCAGAACAATGCTAACTCGAGGGGAGGAAAACACAGATCAAGGCAGACCGCCATCAGACGTGAGGATCTATACTGCAGCACACTATGCCCAAAGGCGGCATCCTCATGCCCTCTCACATCCACCTGATAGAATCTAGTGAATGTATAGACCGAATACCAAATTGCGGCCTTGCAAATCTGAGCCATGGAGGCCTGGTGATGCACCGCCCATTAAGCACTTACTGCTCTGGTAGAGTGCGCTCTGACATGAAAAGGAGGAACCTTCCTCTTCAAACCATAAGCCTGAACAAAAACTTGTCGAATCCACTTCGAGATAGTAGATTTTGAAGCTGCCTGGCCCTTCCTGGGACCTTCTGGCAGCACAAACAAAACATCAGTTTTCCGTATCTGAGTCGTCGCTTTCATATAGACCTTGATTGCTCTTAGCACATCAAGAGAGTGCAAAAATTTTTCTTCCGCAGAATGCGGTTCTGAAAAAATGGAAGGCAGGGTAACATCCTGGTTCGGATGGAACCCTGACACCACTTTAGGCAGAAAGGTTGGGTGAGGAAGCAACACTACTCTGTCTCTGTGGATAATTAAATATGGCTCTTTACAAGAAAAAGCTGCTAATTTACATGAAAAAGGGATTTTCTCTTCTGCAAATTCTTGGTTACTAAACACCAACTGAGGCTCCGGCGCAACTCTGGTGCCAGACATATTGGCAATTTCAAGGCTTGGACCCTTTTGTTCCAAGCAGACAGAATGCCGTACTGCAACGGCCTTGAATGAAACTGGGCATAAGGAACAGCCTCGAATGAGGCTACCATCTTCCCTAATAACCTCATGCAAAGGGGAATGGAAGGATTTTCCTTGCCTTGACTACCTGGACCAGGTCCCTGATAGAGTTGACCTTTGACTGGGGGAGAAATACTATTTTTTGGCCTATGTCTATGACCAAACCCAGGTACTCCAGCCTTTTCACTGGCTGCAAGGATGAATTCTCTAGGTTGAGAAACCAGCCCAGGTGTTCTAGATATCTGACTGTGCTGAGCACACTCTGGTTCAAACGTGCCACCAACTGATATACCAGTAGCAAATCGTCCAGATATGCCATTACCGCTATGCCCTGGACCCTTAGCTTTGCCAGGAGCGGGGCCAGAACCTTTGTAAATACCCAGGGTGCGGTAGCCAGGCCGAAGGGTAGAGCCACAAATTGAAAGTGGCGTTGTTCTACTACAAACCGCAAGAACTTTTGGTGAGCGAGAAATATGCAGATACGCATCTTTGATGTCTATTGAAGCTAGAAGTTCTCCCCCTTGTAGGGTGGAAACTGCTGAGTTTATTGACTCCATGCGAAAGGAGCGGATGTTTAGGAATTGATTCAGATCCTTGAGATCTAGAATGGGTCTGACATCTCTTTTTTGGTTTTGGAAACTGTACAGAGGTTTGAATAAAACCCTGTTACCTGCTCCCTCTGAGGGAATCTCTACGATTACCCCTTGGGATAACAAGTGGTCTAATGCTAGGAATAAGGGCCTTCTCTTTACCGGGTCCTTGGGAATGCTCAATCTTAGAAAACAAGATGGCAGAAGTTCCCAAAATTCCAGCTTGTAACCCAGAGATACTGTGGAGATGACCCATCTGTCCTGAATCTCCTTCTGCCAAGCCCTTGAGAATTGCAGAAGCCTTCCCCCCACTCGATCGAGCGGGGGCGCCCCTTCATAAGGAGGCCTTGGGGATCTGTTTTGCAGATCTCGGCCCCCAGGGTTTGTTCTGACCCTGAGCTTCGCCTTGGATTTTACCTCTTGAACCTGGCTGAGGAGGCTGTCGCCACTGCCTGGAGGCTGTTGCCCCCGGGGCTGGGGAAAGAGAATGCTTAAAAGAAGGACGTTTACTCTTTCTTTTAACTGGTAAAAGGGTAGTTTTACCATTTGAAATCTTTTGGATGTACTTGTCATCCCCAAATAATCGTTCTCCATGAAAAGGAAAACCAACCAAAAGCTTTTTGCATGGTGCCTCAGCTGACCCATGCTTCAGCCACAGAATCCTGCGCATATGAACTAGCAAGAGAGCAAGGCGAGATACTTGCTGAATAGAATCTTTAATAGCATCCACCGCAAAACATAAGGCCTTGGGAAGGCCTGGTAAAACCTTGGCCTGCTGAGCAGGAACAAATTTTGATAACCTGCTTCATTTGATCCTTTAGGGACTGACACATGCCAATCGCTGCTACTGCAGGCTGAGCTACAGCGCCAGCCATAGCAAAAGGAGCTTTAAGTAGGGATTCCAGCTTTTTTTCCGCTGGATCTCTAAACACCTGAACATTGTCTACTGGACAGGTTAGAGTCTTATTCACGCAAGAGATAGCAGTGTCTACCGCTGGTACACTCCATCTCTTGGGGACCTTAAAGACCCCAAAGTGGAGGTAGGGGTTTCAGCCATCTCAGCTGAGGGCAACTTATACGTGGCACGAATGGCCTCTGTAAAAGATTGCACCTGCAACTTCAGAGTCTGTGAGGCTGAAAAAAGCTCTTCTGACTCCTCCGATTTATCAGATTGCTCCCTGTCCCCTGATGGTGATTCTTCAGCATCAGATTGCTGATCCTCTGATTGAGGGTCCATCGCGGGGAATGACTACTCTGTGACGATGCTGCGATTAAAGCAGCCAACCTCCCTTCCAAACCCACCAATGCTGATGCAAAAACATCCTCAGTGACGTATGCAGGGGCTGCAATATTGGGAGAAGCTGCGATGCCTGACAGGGCTAATGGCTCATCCTGGCCTCAGGTCTTTCAGGGGATGACGGTACTTCGGAGGCATGACCAAGATCCTCAGGTCCCGAAGGCGACGTCTTTGCGCCCCTCTTACCTGTCCCTGAACCCCCTTTTCGGGAAGGCATAGCCCTAAGCACAAAAGCAGGAGGTACCTTAAAACAATTGCATCCACTGCTGAGCCTTGTAGTCCAGCAACTAAATGCTGCCATCACTGCACAGCCTGATGCTGAGTAGGTGTCTTACAAAGGTATGCCTGGATCCAACACATAAAGCTTACATGCCCCTAATATGCTGCTGTGTCCCTCCGTTATCAGAGCTACTAGCTTCTGGAGTTTTATCAGTTTAGCCTGTGCTGTGTGCTGATGTGCACGTCGGCCGCAGCCACGCCCCCTCTCTCCCCACCGTCTCGGCCGCCTGTAGGCATAATAGCGTCTCCTGTGCGCGCGATAGACAGCGGGTGGGCGGGGAAGAGGAAGAAGGATCTGAACTCGGGGGACCACCGGGAGACCTGCAGACAGCGAGGGACCCCCCCTTCCTAAAATCATGGCAGAGCCTGAAGCGGAGGGAGTGAGCTGATCCACAGACCTGCTGACACTGAGCATTTACACGGGAAAGCATGGTAAAAAACAGCAGGTATGTACTTTAGCGCCCAGAAGACAGGCAAGCCATGCAACTACTGAAAGAGTAAATCCTTAAAAGCACCTAATGATGTTTCTTAGGATTATCTTCACTTACCTTATCCCGTCGCAGGATACTGCTGAGGACCAGACAGACCCAATCTTCACCCATCTGTCGTGCCAGACCTTCAGGGACTTGGGTTCCCATTAAAGGGGACCTCTGACCTGGACCTGTATAGCACCCTGGCAGAAAACCTTTGGGAATTTAGATAAGTGCCCAAAGTGCTGAATCCCAGGGTCCAGTCCTACAAAGAGAGACGTTACAGGCAAAACGTTGTTCTTCCACAAGGCCCGGGTATTATCCATTTTAGCCTTTATTGGCATTTGGATGAATCCGATTGCATAGCTCCTTGACCCCGCAGGGATCCCTCCAGCGGACTAAGCAGGGGGCGGGGGGGGGCGTGCCGCACCGGGTGCCACTCACTGGGGGGGGGTGTCAGGCCGGCACCCCCCCTCCGCAACCGAAGAGGACTTAGCCACACACTGGGGGGGGGGGGGTGTCAGGCCGGCGCCCCCCCTCCGTGACCGAAGATGACGGGAGGCATGGCGCAGTGACAGGTAGGCAGGGGGTACGAGCCGCACCCGAGTGATATCCGTCGGCACGGCCGCAACGATCCCCTTCCCTCGTGGCCGCGCCGTGGCTCTGATAAGTCTCGGCTGTGACGGTCTCAGTCACAGCCGAGCAGAGTGAACGAAGCCGCCTCCCCCTCCTCTGTGTAGTCTGTCAAGTGCACGCGCTGATCATTACGGGTCTGAAGGGGGGGGAGGTTCTGTATTGTAGGGGGGTGTCTGCACTATTGGGGGGGTTCTGTATTATAGGGGGGTGTCTGCACTATTGGGGGGTTCTGTATTGTAGGGGGGTGTCTGCACTATTGGGGGGGTTCTGTATTGTAGGGGGGTATCTGCACTATTGGGGGGGTTCTGTGTTGTAGGGGGGTGTCTGCACTATTGGGGGGGTTCTGTATTGTAGGGGGGTGTCTGCACTATTGGGGGGTTCTGTACTATTGTAGGGGGGAGGGTGTCTGCACCATTGTAGGGGGGTTCTTATTGTTGGCTGGGTTCTGTATTGTAGGGGGGGTGTCTGCACTATTGTAGGGGGGGTGTCTGCACCATTGTAGGGGGGGTTCTGTATTATAGGGGGGTGTCCGCATTATTGTAGGGGGGTATCCGCACTATTGTGGGGGGTTCTGTATTGTGGGGGGGTGTCTGCACTTTTGTAGGGGGGTTCTGTATTGTAGGGGGGTCTGCACTGTAGGGGGAGGGTCTGCACTGTAGGGGGTCTGTGTAACATGCAGGGGGTCCAGAACTGTTAGGGGGTGTCTGTGTAACATACAGGTGTCTAGAGCTGTGGGGGGCTGTGTAATGTAAAGAGGTCCAGAGGTACAAGGGCTGTGTAATGTAAAGGGGTCCAGTGGTGCAGGGTGCTGTGTAATGTAAAGGGGTGCAAGGTGATGTGTAATGTAAAGGGATCCAGAGATGCAGGGTGCTGTGTAATGTAAAGGGGTCCAGTGGTGCAGGGTGCTGTGTAATGGAAAGGGGTCCAGAGGTGCAGTCTAATGTAAAGGGGTCCAGAGGTGCAGGGTGCTGTGTAATGGAAAGGGGTCCAGAGGTGCAGTCTAATGTAAAGAGGCGCAGTGTAAGATAAAAGGGGTCCAGAGGTGCAGTGTAATGTAAAGGGGTCCAGAGGTGCAGGGTGCTGTGTAATGTAAAGGGGTCCAGTGGTGCAGGGTGCTGTGTAATGTAAAGGGGTGCAGCGTGCTGTGTAATGTAAAGGGGTCTAGTGATGCAGGGTGCTGTGTAATGTAAAGGGGTCCAGTGGTGCAGGGTGCTGTGTAATGTAAAAGGGCCCAGAGCTGTGGGGTGCTGTGTAATTTAAAGGGGTCCAGAGCTGTGGGGTGCTGTGTAATGTAAAGGGGTCCAGAGGTGCATGGTGCTGTGTAATGTAAAGGGGTGCAGGGTGCTGTGTAAAGTAAAGGGGTCCAGAGGTGCAGTCTAATGTAAAGGGGTGCTGTGCAATGTAAAAGGGGTCCAGTGATGCTGGGTGTTGTGTAATGTAAAGGGGGCCAGTGATGCAGGGTGCTGTGTAATGTAAAGGGGTCCAGAGATGCAGGGTTCTGTGTAATGAAAATGGGTGCAAGGTGCTGTGTAATGTAAAGGGGTCCAGAGCTGTGGGGTGCTGTGTAATGTAAAGGAGTCCAGTGATGCAGGGTGCTGTGTAATGTAAAGGGGTCCAGAGGTGCAGGGTGCTGTGTAATGTAAAGGGGTGCAAGGTGCTGTGTAATGTAAAGGGGTCCAGAGCTGTGGGGTGCTCTGTAATGTAAAGGGGTCCAGAGATGCAGGGTGCTGTGTAATGTAAAGGGGTCCAGAGGTGCAGGGTGCTGTGTAATGTAAAGGGGTGCAAGGTGCTGTGTAATGTAAAGGGGTCCAGAGCTGTGGGGTGCTCTGTAATGTAAAGGGGTCCAGTGATGCAGGGTGCTGTGTAATGTAAAGGGGTCCAGAGTGCTGTGTAATGTAAAGGGGTGCAAGGTGCTGTGTAATGTAAAGGGGTGCAAGGTGCTGTGGGGTGCTCTGTAATGTAAAGGGGTCCAGAGATGCAGGGTGCTGTGTAATGAAAAGGGGTCCAGTTGTGGAGAGGGGGTACACAGTAGTGACAAAGTTATTGAAGGATGCAGGAGCACAGTGGGGTGTTTTTACATTTTACCGTGGGGGGGGGAGGGGGTGCCAGATATTGGATCCGCCCGGGTGCCAAATGCTCTAGGTACGCCCCTGGATCCCTCAGTGGAGCTCTTCTTAGCACATCTTTAACCTTGACCAACATCTTAGACACTGGTGAAAAAACGGAGGTACTCACTGTATGGTAGGGGTTCTATAGAGGGGAACTTCCTGACTTGGGTGTGCCAGTGTCCAATCACCTGAAGGTGAAATATAACCCATTTAGTTATTATTAAGGCTCTGTGTCCCGTGATGTATGAGAAAGAAATAAACTTTTACTGTAACTGCTTGGGTAACTGCAGTGTGAGCTGGAGTTTGGCTACAATTTATTAGTATATCTAAATCTGCTAGTACATCTAACACTCCCCTTCCCCCAGACTGACAATGCTGCTGTCTTCTGTGTCCCCTGCGCTCCCTCATCCAGAGTGGGGGCACTCTAATGCAGGATATGCGTTACACTGGCCAGGTCACCAGGTGACAACGGGGGGGGGGGGGGGGGGGGCTAAAAAAGAAAACAAATGCAGCCACCATATCAAGTGATTGGTAAGCTGCAATATATTGCATTTTTGGTTTTGGCTTTAATACCGCTTTAACCAATAATGAGAAACCTAAAATTATATCTCTCACTCCAGCGTGTACAGCAATACCCAATCTGTGTTACACAATTGTTTATGTGTGTGTGTGCTTATATCAGTTTGGCGGGTGCGTCCGGTGAGCCTGTTAACCACTTCCCTACCCAGCCATAGACAAATGACGTCCACAGATGGGATCTCCCATCCTGGGTGGACGTCATATGACGTCCTCGGCTTTGTAGGGGGATATCTGAATGATGCCTGCAGCTAGAGGCATCATTCAGATATCCTTTTGAAGTGCCAGCGATTCTGTGCACCATAAGAACGATCATAGCGGCGGTTCCGCCGCTTGATCGTTCTTATAGGCGGCGGGAGGGGACACCCCCCCTCCCGCCGCCATCCGGTGCTTCTCCGAGCTCCCCCGTGCGATCGGGGACCCGGAGCGAATCTTCCGGCATCGTTGGTGGAGTCACGTGATGAGCATAGAGATGACTGGTGACCAGATGGTCACCAGTCATCTCTATGATCGTCGGAGGCCCGGGCGCGATGTGATGACGTCACGCCCGGGTCTCAAAAATGTAAACAAAGCCGCCGTTGCGGCTGTAAGTATGAAATCAGTGAAAAATTTTTCACTGATCTCATGCTTTCCAGCCTGGAGGAGAGATGTGGAGTCTTATTGACCCCGCATCTCTCAATAAAGAGAACCTGTCACACACATTCCTATTACAAGGGATGTTTACATTCCTTGTAATAGGAATAAAAGTGATCAAAAAAAAAAAAAAGTTAAATCATTGTAAAAAAATAAATAAATAAGTAAAATAAATAAATAAATAATAATAAAAAATAAATAAAACGCCCCTGTCCCCAGTAGCTCGCGATCAGAAGCGAATGCACACGTAAGTCGCCCACATATGTAAACGCCGTTCAAACCACGCATGTGAGGTATCGCCGCGTGCGTTAGAGCGCGTGCAACAATTCTAGCACTAGACCTCCTCTGTAATTCTAACCTGGTAACCTGTAAAAAAAAATTAAGCGTCGCCTATGGAGATTTTTAAGTACCGAAGTTTGGCGCCATTCCATGAGTGTGCGCAATTTTAAAGCGTGACATGTTAGGTATCTATTTACTCGGCGTAACATTATCTTTCATATGTTCCCAAAAAATTGGGCTAACTTTACTGTTTTGTTATTTTTTAATTCATGAAACCATTTTTTTTCTTAAAAAAAAAGGCGTTTGAAAAATTATTGCGCAAATATTGTGCAAGAAAAAATGTTGCAATGACCGTCATTTTATTCCCTAGGGTGTCTGCTAAAAAAACATATATAATGTTTGGGGATTCTGAGTAATTTTCTAGCAAAAGAATGATGATTTGTACATGTAGGAGAGAAGTGCCAAAATAGGCCCGGTATTGAATAGGTACAAAAAGCCCTGTATTGAAGTGGTTAAGTAAAAGCAAGCTTGTGGCTGTTTCCACAGCCAACATTACATTTCCTCTCATTTGCATCTTCAAGGCAGGAAATGAAGGGAAACCACACTATCGGAGGGCAGGCAGCAAAATAGAATCCCGATAGGGGTTTTTAACCCTTCCCTTTTCTCAGGAAACATTCACATTGCCAAGTTAAGAGTCTGCACTCCTTTTAGTAAATCAACCCACCTGTGTTGTGTTAGGCCTCAATCACACTGCATTAGTGTATGCTCATCAATGTGCATTGCATTAAAGTGGTGTTCCAGGCAACCCCGGGCAAAATAATAATAATTAAAAACCAGCAGCTACACATACTGCAGCTGCTGGCTTTTAATAAATGGAGACTTACCTGTCCTGGTGTCCCTCGATGTTGGCACCGCAGCTGATGTTTCACATCAGCTGTCGGTGCTTCTGTCGCCATTGCGGGTAAGGGAACCCGGCAGTGAAGACTTTTGGCTTCACGCCGGGAACCCTACTGCGCATGCGCGAGGCCCCGCTCCTCTCTCCTATTAGCCCAGCGGCCAGGGGAGGAGGAGGGAGCCTCACGCGAATTCACCGCCGCGACCGGACTCCAGTAAGTGGGTAAGGATACCGGAGGGGGGGAGGAATCCGATGAGCGGAAGTCCAACTTTAGGGTGGAGCTCCGTTTTCAGGCAGCCTATTCTTTTGAATGGACTGCATAGCACACTAAAGTGCACCAAAAAAGGAGAATGTACTGTTTGTTTGTTTTTTACACATGGTAGTGTGTGTTTCCATCTGTTGTGGTGCTCTGCAACGCATGTCCCTTGGCAAAGGGCATTGGGATGCTATTCAGAATAAATGGCACTGCATTGCACAAACGCATGTAATGCATGGTAAGCCAATGTGCACCTTTGCGCAGGGCAATCGTGTAAACTGGCCCTTAAAGTGATTGTAAAGTCTTTTTTTCTCTCTAAAAATAACAAACATTTTATACTTGCCTGCTCTGTGCAGTTGGTTTTGCACAGAGCAGCTGGGATCCTCCTCTTCTCCGGCTCTCCTGGTCCCTCCCTCCTGTCGAGTGCCCCCACAGCAAGGAGCTTGCTATGGGGGCACCCGAGTCACAGCTCCATGTGTCCATTCAGACACGGAGCCCCGATTTGCCCCCCCCCTCTCTAATTGGCTAACTGATTAATAGCAGCAGGAGCCAATGGCGCCGTTGCTGTGTCTCAGCCAATCAGGAGGAGAGTCTCGGACAGCCGAGGAACTTGTGGACATCGCTGGAGAGAGAAGGGGCCCAGGTAAGTATTAGGGAGTGCTGGGGCAGCTACTGCACACAAGTTTTTTTTTTATCTTAATGCATAGAATGCAAGGTAAAAAAAAACTTCCGACTTTACAAACCCTTTAATAATAACTCTTTAGACGACGTTGTCCTTTACAGTCTTTTCATTGTAAGCACCAGTGTCAAATTCCTATCTTCAGCCTTGCTCAAGAGATTTTAAAGTGGTTGTAAACCCTTACATATACCCAGTGGTGGCCGCTCATGCAGGGCGCACACCAGATTGGCCAGGGACACCCTTCCTGTTCGCCTGGGGGGAGGAATCAACGTCCCGGCTCTTCATTCCCCCGGACTTCAAAGGTAATGCCCAATAGGAGGGGGGGTGTTAGTTTGCCCCCCCAATATTTTAAGCACCAGTCGCCACTGGAAGTGACTATCCTCAGGTGATACCCAGAGATGAAACAACCCCTCCTACATAAGTACAACTTATCTGCAGCCTTCTTTTCTCTACAGCCGCTCAAAGTGCTGAATTTATAAAGCTTGTCAGAGTTCAGTAAAAAAAAAGAAGAGGGTGAAGAACTGAAGGTACATTTTGCAGATCTCAGTGAGGAGAGCTCTGAGAGCTGATTGGAGGGAAGACACATGCCCTTTCCACACAGGTCACAGGAACAAAGCTGGGGCTGTCAATCAGCTGGAGGTCCCCTCCCTGTCATCCTTTTTTCTCTTGGTGTCAGGAAAACTTGGCAGAAGTGATTCATGCTGATAGCACAGGAATGAGACAGCAGACAGAAATTACACTTCGGGGAAGATTTACTAAGACTGGGGAAAAATCTGCAAAATCTGGTGCAGCTCTGCAGAGACCAGTCAGCTTCCAGGTTTTATTGTCAAAGCTTAATTGAACAAGCTGAAGCTGATTGCTTACTATGCACAGCTGTAGCAGATTCTGAGTCCTCCAGTTTTAGTAACCCTTCCCCTTAGTGATCTTAATTGAGACAAGTACACACTATAGGGCAGGGATATGCAATTAGCGGACCTCCAGCTGTTGCCAAACTACAAGTCCCATGAGGCATAGCGAGACTGACAGCAGCAAGCATGACACCCAGACGCAGAGGCATGATGGGACTTGTAGTTTTGCAACAGCTGGAGGTCCGCTAATTGCATATCCATGCTATAGGGGGATATGATTAGTTCACATTTCATGTCTGAGGTTTACAACCACTAACTGAAGAATAGGAAGTTTCCCCAAGGGGCTTTTGACAGCAAAATTCCAAAAGTAATTTACAATAATGCATATTAAAAATGTATTGTGTATACACATTAAGTACAGTCCCAACACATATATACTCCGGTAAAAACATGTATAAATAACCACACAGAATTAGGACACAACATTGCCATACAGTTTTAACTTTTCACATGCATCTGTATAAAATCCTGACGCGTTTCGATCCCAATGGATCTCTTCAGAGGATGGGTGGTTTGCTGTGGGAAATATATGTATTAAATTTAAATTCTCTACATGGGTGTATGCCCAATAGTAAAAAAAATAGAGTATATGATTACCAGTCAACTGTGTGTTAGAACCATGGTTTCTAACCGGAGTTCCATCACTAGCATCTCAAGGGAAATCAGCAGCCTCCCAGACATCTGACACCCAAAGGTAGGGTGCCACCAAGGCGTGTGCAACCTGCAAGGAGTCATATGGAGAGGGAGAGACCCGAGAGGGGGCGCGCACGGACGGAAAGCCGGCACCTGTAATAGAACACCATGGGCATAAATGTAGGATGCATCCATATACACTATGTGGTTGCTAAGTATAAAGTATTAAGTGGACAGACTAGAAGACAGCAGTGGTGTGTCCTTGAATATATATTTGTATTTATCAATGTGCTTCTGTAGTAGTATTTAGCTAATAAAATATATTTGCCATATTCTAGGCATAATGAATGGAATATGATCGATGTGCTTCTATGGTGGTATTTAACTAATAGGGTATGTTGGTCATATTCTAAGTAAAATAAATGGAATATAAAGGTTGTGAAAAAAATATAATGAAGGTGATGTGCACTATGAATGGGATAGTGGAAGACAAAAACGAATGTCACAAAAATAATTATAAAAGTGAAAAAAGGTAAAATGAAACGTCAGCAATGTGAAAAATAGGATTTTTATAACAGCTTACCTGTAAAATCCTTTTCTTGGAGTACATCACGGGACACAGAGCGACATAGTCATTACTAATGGGTTATATAGATACCGTCAGGTGCTGGCACTGGCAACTTCCAAAACCGGAAGTACCCTCCCCTATATAAGCCCCTCCCATCCGGGAGCACCTCAGTTTTGTAGCAAAGCAATAAGTGTCCCCAAAGAGGGGCGGGAGCTCTGTGTCCCGTGATGTACTCCAAGAAAAGGATTTTACAGGTAAGCTGTTATAAAAATCCTATTTTCTTTCTCGTACATCACGGGACACAGAGCGACATAGTCATTACTAATGGGATATCCTAAAGCAATGCCAAATGAGGGGGGGGGGGGGGATACACCATATATAAGCTGAGCGCTATCAGACATGAGGATCTTTTGCGGCCTGCAACACACTGCGCCCAAAGGCGACATCCTCCTGACTTCTAACGTCCACCTGGTAGAACCTAGTAAACGTGTGTACTGAAGACCATGTTGCGGCCTTACAGATTTGAGCCAGGGAGGCCTGGTGATGCACTGCCCATGAAGTTCCAACTGCTCTCGTGGAGTGCGCTCTAACTTTGAACGGAGGCGGTCTCCTTCTCAAGCCATAGGCTTGTATTATGACCTGTCGAATCCACTTGGCTAAAGTAGATTTTGACGCTGCCTGACCCTTTCTGGGGCCTTCCGGCAGAATAAACAAAGTATCCGTTCTGCGAATCTGAGCAGTGGCTTTTAGATAAGCTTTAACTGCTCTTACTACATCCAAAGAATGCAATAACTTTTCCTCTACCGAAGTAGGTTTGGGGAAAAAAGAAGGAAGAACCACATCTTGGTTCAAATGAAACCTCGATACCACCTTAGGAAGAAAGGCTGGATGAGGACGTAACACTACTCTGTCCTTATGGATAACCAGATATGGCTCCTTACAGGACATAGCTGCTAATTCCGATACTCTTTTAGCCGAACAAATGGCTACTAGAAAAATCAATTTCCTGGTGAGAAGCACCAAGGAAATATGCTGTAATGGTTCAAATGGTTGTTTCTGTAGAACCGACAGAACCAAGTTTAGATCCCATGGACATATGGGAATATTAACCGGAGGACTAATACGCATCACTCCTTGTATAAAGGCTTTGACTAGTGAATGCGAAGCCAAGGGCCTTTGAAAAAATATTGACAAGGCCGAAATCTGACCCTTGATAGTACTCAAGGCAAGCTTCCTATCTACAGCCCATTGTAGGAAGTCCAGAATCCTACCTATTACGTATTTACGTGGATGCCATTTCTTGGCCTCACACCAGGCGATGTACGCCTTCCAGATTCTATAGTAGATCTGCCTGGATACCGGCTTCCTGGCATTGATCATGGTAGATACCACAGCATTAGAGAGCCCTCTCTTTTTTAGAATGTGGGCTTCAATAGCCAGGCCGTCAAACCTAGGGCTGGTAAGGAAGGGTGGTATATCGGTCCTTGCGAAAGCAGGTCCGGACGATGTGGGAGGGTCCAAGGACTCCCCACAGACATTTTTACAATCTCCGCGTACCATGCTCTTCGGGGCCACGCTGGAGCCACCAGAATCACTGGTTTCTTTTCTACCCTGATTCTGCGGAGTAATCGAGGTAACAATTGTGGCGGTGGGAATGCATATATCAGCTTGAACTGATCCCAAGGGAACACTAGGGCATCCGAGCCGCACGCTAGGGGATCCCTTGTCCAAGAGACAAACCTGTCCACTTTTGTGTTGAATCTGGATGCTAGCAGATCTACATCCGGTGTTCCCCACCGCTGACATATTGTCCGGAAAACCTTGGGATGAAGGGACCATTCCCCTGGGCATAATTGTTGGCGACTTAGAAAGTCCGCCTTCCAATTCTCCACTCCTGGAATGAATACCGCAGATATGGCTGGGACATATCTTTCTGCCCATCTCAGGATGTAATTTACTTCCCTTTGGGCTGCACGACTCCTGGTGCCCCCCTGACGATTGATATATGCCACTGCTGTGGCATTGTCTGATTGAACTCTGACAGGGGACCCTTGGAGTTTGGATGTCCATGCTACTAGGGCATACCGGGCTGCTCGTATCTCTAAGAGATTGATGGGCAGGGCCTTTTCTGCTTCTGACCACTTGCCCTGGAGAGACCATTGCTCCAGTACTGCTCCCCAGCCTATAAGGCTGGCATCTGTAGTGACCACCTTCCAGGAAATCGGACTGAAGGATTTCCCTCTTTCCAGATTCTGGGGAACCAACCACCAGCGGAGGCTCTTGCGAACGGAAGGGGACAAGGACATTGGTAAGTCCAGAGCCTGAACTTTTTTGTTCCAGGCTGACAGTATGGCCCTTTGCAATTTCCTTGAATGGAATTGACCGTAGGGTACTGCTTCGAATGATGCCACCATTTTTCCCAGCAGCCTCATGCACAGGCGTATGGATGGCTGTCTTTTTGAACCCACTAAGTGGATCAAATCTCTCAAAGACGACCCCTTTTCTTGAGGCAAGAAAATTTTTCTCTGGTCTGAATCCAGCCTTAGCCCCAAGTATTCCAGACTTTTGACTGGTTTTAGGGCTGACTTGTCTCGGTTGATAATCCAACCGTGATATTCCAGAAACTTGATTGTCTCGTGAACAACCACTTCTAGTTTTTCCACTGAGTGGTCTATCAGCAACAAGTCGTCTAGATATGCCATTATCGTTACACCTCGTGTCCTTAGATTGGCCAATAATGGGGCCAGAATTTTTGTGAACACTCTTGGTGCTGTGGCCAGACCGAAGGGTAAGGCTCTGAACTGAAAATGGCGCCCTTCTACCGCAAAGCGTAGAAATTTTTGGTGGGCTGGAAAGATGGGAATGTGCAAATAAGCATCTTTGATGTCGATCGAGGCTAACCATTCCTCCCCTTGTAGGGCAGTGGCTACCGATCGGATCGACTCCATCCGGAAAGTCCTGATATGTAGGAATTTGTTTAGCCCTTTTAGATTTAATATGGGCCTCACGTCCCCGTTTGGCTTCGGAACTGTAAAGAGGTTTGAGTAAAACCCGAACCCCCATTCTTCCAGGGGAACCTCTATAATTACTGCTTGGAGCAATAATTGTTCCAGTGCCAACAGGAGGGATCCTCTCTTCTGGGGATCCCTTGGCACGTTTGACCTTATAAAGCGGGAAGGAGGGGAGTTTTTTAACTCCAATTTGTATCCCAGATTTACTGCGGAGAGCACCCATCTGTCTCGGATCGTGTCCCGCCAGGTCTCTGTGAACAACTGAAGTCTTCCCCCCACCCGATTGAGTGGGGGCAACCCTTCATGCATTTGACTTTGGGGGAGGTTTTGTACCTCTCCTGCTCCAGGGCTTCTTGTTACCCTGCAACTGTCCCTGATTTTTACCTCTGGGATTTGACCGAGGAGGCCGTCGGAACTGTTTCACAGCCGATGTCCTAGGGACTGGAGAAGCCGGCCTCTTAAAAGAGGGACCTCTAACTCTATTTTTAACCGGCAAAAGTGTACTTTTACCGCTGGAAATTCTCTGGATATACTTGTCCAGGTCTTCCCCGAATAAGCGCTCACCATGAAATGGGAAGCTGACCAGCAATTTTTTACAGGGAGCTTCAGCAGACCAGTTTTTGAGCCATAGAAGCCTGCGCATATGTACTACAGACAGCGTAAGGCGGGAGGCCTGATGGATTGAATCCTTTATGGCGTCCACCGCAAAGCATAAGGCTCTAGGTAGATCAGCTAGGGCAAGAGCCTGCTGATCTGGCAAGTCCCTTAAGACCTGTTTCAACTGATCCTTCACTGCTTGGCAGACCCCAATAGCTGCCACTGCTGGTTGTGTCACCAATCCTGCTGTAGAAAAAGCAGATTTTAATAAGGACTCCAATTTTTTATCTATTGGGTCCTTGAACATTTGGACATTATCCACCGGACATGTCAGTGATTTATTCACGCAAGAGATGGCTGCGTCCACTGTAGGGACCTTCCATTTTCTGATGAACTTATCCTCCATGGGATAGACCACCGGAAATCTCTTAGGGGGAGTAAATATTTTGTCAGGATGCTCCCAATCCTGGTAAATGAGCCCTTCCAGTAAAGGATGGATCGGAAAGGAACAAACAGTCTGGGGAGCTTTTAGCGACCCCAACGAGGAGACAGAAGTGGATGATGGCTCCGCAAGTGGCATTTTAAATGCTGATCGGACCATATTAGTCAGGGACTGAACCCATAACCTTTCAGCATGTGATGCTGAGAATGGCTCTTCCACTGTTGATTCCTCTACAACCGAATCGACCTCATCCTGATCCCCTTCAGGTAGGTCGATCCCTGTATGGGACTGTTGCTCTGTTAACAGGCACTCTGAGGGAGGAGACGGAGATCGGGCGCTTTTCTCCTGTGACAGGGAAGCCGCGATCAATGCTGACAATCTCTCTTCCAGCCCTCCCAGAGCTGAGGAAAAAACCTCCTCTGTTACATACACAGGAGCAGGTGAACTGAGGACAGCCACAGTACCAGGTACTCCTGAGGGTGCTCTACGGTCACTAACCTCTGATTCTTTAGGGGAGACTGGTGCAGCCAAAGCATGCCCAAGATCCTCAGAGCCCGATGGAGACCCCCTATTCCTCCTGGAATTCCTAGTCCCGGAGTTTTTAGACGGCATATTCCTAAGCCACAAAGCTGAGGTATTCCAGCCGAAATACACCAGTTACTGACAATAGTCTAGCATAAATGCTGCTATAAGAAACAGTTGGTGTCTACTAATGTGCCTTTCTAGGGGATGCCTGTATCAACCACTTGCTGTATGCCCTTTTTTAAATGTTGCCAGCTCTGTCTCTGTACTTCATAGCCAGCTCACCACACAAAATTGTGATTTTTAACATGCTGGGACGCCCGCACATGCGCAGAAGCGCTGCGGCGCGCACAGAGCGTCATCCCCCAGGCTCCGCCCCCTTTCCCGGCTCACCTCTATATATAGAGGCGCGTGCACGCGCACGCGCGCCTTTGGCGCTAATTTCGAAAAATGGAAACTAGGGACAAGAGCCAGGGCCCCTCTTTGCCGCAGGCCGGGGGATGGACGAGCATTGCAACATGGCAGAGGAAGCAGTTTCCCATAAGAGAACTCACCATCTGCCTGGACTTGCTCTGCTGAGAAGAAACTAGTCCACATGACAAGAAAACATTCCACAGCGGCCTCTAGTGGACAAACACAGGTACCGCAGTCTAATATCTTAAATATATAAAAAAAAAAATTTTTTTTTTTTTCTTGACCACCATTAAAAATTATTACATTTTTTTAGTAGTTACAGGCATGCACAGAATTTTGCGGGAATACCATTAGGTAACAGACAGAAAGACAAATTAGGCTTGGGGGTCCCCCAATAGAACCAAGTTCCTGGGGGCCCCCACTTACCTGTTCCCCGCCGCAGGACTTTGTTTGGTCCACAAAAGCCCAAACTTCACCTATCACGGCAGGCATTGTAATCAAACCTTCAGGGACCGGGTTCCCAAGGATTCCACTCCCCTGGACCTGTATAGCACCCTGCACAGAAAACATCTTGGTCGTGGGTATGACCAGAGCTCTGGATCCCAGGGTCCAGCTCTCCTAAGAGAAGCATTACAGGCAAAACCTTGCTCTTCTCTGCAAGGCCCGGGTACCGACCGTTTAGCTATGAAGCTTTTTTGGTCGGATCCGGAATAGCTTACTGAGGCCCAAAAGAACCTGTACGCAAGCTCAGTGAAAAACACGTTTCTTCTTGGCCAACACCTTAGACACTGGCAAAAAACTGAGGTGCTCCCGGATGGGAGGGGCTTATATAGGGGAGGGTACTTCCGGTTTTGGAAGTTGCCAGTGCCAGCACCTGACGGTATCTATATAACCCATTAGTAATGACTATGTCGCTCTGTGTCCCGTGATGTACGAGAAAGAAATTGATAATGGTGGTGTGATGTGTTATGTATATGAAAAAGTGATATAATGTGATGCGTGTAAAAAGTGAAAATGGATTGAAATGATTGTGTGTGGAATGAATGTGTGTTAATGGGATGACAATGGTGAAAGTAGTGATGAGATTAAACAAAGATGTGATGAAGGTCATTCAAATCAGATGTACTGGATATGTACTGTTGCACAGCATGTGCTGGCCACAGTGTTGTGAAAAGAAATGTATGGGTTCCATTGGTCTTGGAGGGTCCCAGGCTTATTTTATGAGCCAAGGAGACTAACCAACACCACGGATAAAGCTGTAATTAGTTGTAAATTAATCAAAAGTAATGCTAGTCAGGCCTAGTGCATGGTTCTTGAATGGGTCTGAAAGAAATTGGTCAGCCAGCCTGTGTAGGGCTGGTGTACTTACATTTTCCAGGCTGAGTCTAGTCATCCACATGGAGGAGCTGGGGATCAGAGTGTGAACCACACAGCTCTCAGGTTATATTAGTACTGCCCTTAATTAGGGAGGCCCTGATGTAATCAGCAGGCGCCCCGCCTTTGTCCATGCATCATCCTCCAGGGATATCCCCACCGCAGTGAGCGGTCCTCCCTGAGTGGCTCCCTCAGCGTTCCGGAAGGACTTAAGGTCTCCGACAGCTGCCGTCTCCTCCGCCGCGATGTCCTAGCATCCCACGCACGCGCGGATGGCAAGGACGTCCAGAGGGGATCAGGGGCGCCGCCAAGGAAGGAACGCCCAAAATGGGCATGGTGGGAGCACAATGCTCCCCCTCCCCCCTTGTCGGGATGATGCACACGCATGCGCCGCTCACACTAAGGATGACGCAGGTCAAGGAGGAAGCAATGAAGCCCCGAGATGCAAAGATGGAATGGCCCATGGTGGGAAATTATATTAAGTTGACACTTGGTGCATGCAAATTGCATAACACCACAGTGTGAACAAAAAATTACATGCGTTTATAATCGGTATTGAGTAAATGGTATATTGGTAATATAATTATAAATATATATATATATATATATATATATATATATGTATATATATATATATATATATATATATATATATATATATATATATATATATATATAACTAGAGCTGAATATTGGTGATTGTAGTCCAGCGCTTAACCATTGGCTGTGAAAACAGTCAGTGTTGTGTTGGGGGACATATAGGTGTCTCTCAGCAGTTTTCTGCACTGAGACAGTGCTTAGTTTCCAACGGGGGAGTGGATTGAGTTAGAATCCAGTCCCCCTGAAACAAATAAATAAAACTGTCTCATCAAAATGGTCACCTTGAAGTTACTCAAGGAATTTGGACCATAATGTGATACCTATATTGGCATAGCAAAGGAACTAACAATACTATATAGCTCAAGTCTTCACTAACATGTGTCCAAAGGGGGGAAGGGGTGTTTAACCACCCAAAACGAATATGAAAAAATGGGAAGGACACGTATACTGGGCGTGAAAGGCGCTGCGCACCCTGAAAATTTACAGAAGAATAGGAAGTTTCCCCAAGGGGCTTTTGACAGCAAAATTCCGAAAGTAATTTACATTTTTTTCACAACCTTTATATTCCATTTATTTTACTTAGAATATGACCAACATACCCTATTAGTTAAATACCACCATAGAAGCACATCGATCATATTCCATTCATTATGCCTAGAATATGGCAAATATATTTTATTAGCTAAATACTACTACAGAAGCACATTGATAAATACAAATATATATTCAAGGACACACCACTGCTGTCATCTAGTCTGTCCACTTAATACTTTATACTTAGCAACCACAGTGTATATGGATGCATCCTACATTTATGCCCATGGTGTTCTATTACAGGTGCCGGCTGTCCGTCCGTGCGCGCCCCCTCTCTGGTCTCTCCCTCTCCATATGACTCCTTGCAGGTCGCACACGCCTTGGTGGCGCCCTACCTTTGGGTGTCAGATGTCCGGGAGGCTGCCGATTTCCCTTGAGATGCTAGTGATGGAACTCCGGTTAGAAACCATGGTTCTAACACACAGTTGACTGGTAATCATATACTCTATATTTTTTACTATTGGGCAAACACCCATGTAGAGAATTTAAATGTAATACATATATTTCCCACAGCAAACCACCCATCCTCTGAAGACATCCATTGGGATCGAAACGCGTCAGTTTTTATACAGATGCATGTGAAATGTTAAAACTGTATGGCAATGTTGTGTCTTAATTCTGTGTGGTTATTTATACATGTTTTTACCGGAGTATATACGTGTTGTGACTGTACTTAATGTGTATACACAATACATTTTTAATATGCATTATTGTAAATTACTTTCGGAATTTTGCTGTCAAAAGCCCCTTGGGGAAACTTCCTATTCTTCTGTAAATTTTAGGGGTGCGCAGCGCCTTTCACTCCCAGTATACGTGTCCTTCCCATTTTTACAACCACTAACTTGCTAGTAAATAGTCAACCATGCGGTTTCACAGCACATGCCCTATTCATTCCTATGGATAAAGCTGTGTTCCGGTAGCAGAGCGCCTATATACGCATAGTGCTTAGATACAAGCATAAGCTTCTCTAAAGAAAGGTTTCACCCTTTTGGAGCAGATTACATATTACACCCATACTTTGTGCTCGGAGATCGCTGTGTCCTTCGGACACAGCCGATCACAGATCGGGGTGAAGTGCCAATCACAGAAGCCCTTTACCACGTGATCAGCTGTGTCCAATCACAGCTAATCAAAATGTAAACAGAACTTGCCGTTTATTGGCAGTACTTTCCTCACGAGCTGTCACAGCGTGTCGCAGGGGACATCTACACATCCTTACCATTGCCCATCAGTGAAGGAGAAAAATAACTTTTTTGCTAAATTTTATAACAATCACTTTAAGTTGGACTGCATATGCAATGTACAACAAGGGGCTGATACTGAACAAACCTTCACTGCAGATGAATCTTCCAGTTGCATGTGCTTTAAAATGACAGTGATTAATTCACCACCAGTGCATGTTGGATGACAGCCAGATTAACTGCTTTATAAACATGCTTCTAAACCCTGGTTCACACTGGTGCGTATTTTGACATGCGATTTGACATGTCAAATCGGCAGCATTTGCACCGCTCTAATCGGTGCGACGCCACATCTGCGGCGCTGCACCAATTTCAAAAATAAGTTTCTGTCCAACTTTTTGCGATTTCGGGCCGTGATTTACATTGACATCTGTGCAGAAACCTGCACAGATGTCTCTGTAATCGTGGCCGAAATCATGCGAGTTCAGCTGAACTCGCACGGCTTCATTCCCGCAGCCCAGTGTGAACCTGGGCTAAATTTCACAATTCGATATCAATGTTAAAAGCCAATTCCATATTTCTGTCCATGTTTCACGATACACTCATTTTTAGAATGCAACATGAAACATGGTCACAATCCACAGCCTGCACCCTCAAACTGCTCTACCTCTTACTTGAATTGGGCTTTTCTTCTCCCCGCAGCATGATGTATTTTAATAGCGCTCACACAGGCGTGTCATCCATTCACAGACCTGTGAATGGAGACTATAAATCCTGGTACACACAGGCTGAATATCAGCCGGTTCAAATGAAACCGGCTGACATTCAGCCTGTGCATACGGCAGCCTGACCGGCTTCTGTAGAACAGGCATGCCAGAAAAACATCTGCCGATAGGCATCCGATCAGTGCTTTCAACGCTGACCGGTGTGTTGTGGTGAGTGGGCAGTTCCCCTATCAGAACATAATAGCTCAGTGGGGAAATCGCTGTACTAACATTGCTTAAGCCTATTACACACTAGAAGTTTTTTTCGTTCAATCCAGCAGGGCTGAACAAAAAAGAAAACTGACAGCCCGCACGCCAGAACACTACAGTCAGCGCTCTCAGCCATTGGCTGAGAGCGCTGACTGGGAGGCAAACGGCAGACCTTTTTCAGTCATGCCCCATCGAATAACTGGCTTCTGTTGGACGGGCTGCAGTGTGTACCAGGAATAAGTCTCGTCTGCAAAATGACAAGAAGGCAATTAGTACGCACCGACCTATCGCATTACCACAATAAAAAAAAATCGAGAATAAAATGAACAATTATCTTTAGAGCCAAAACAATGAATGAAAAATTAAATCATTGTTTTGGCTCTGAAGAGTGTTCGCCCTTGAAACACGTCAGCCATTACAGAGGCCACCAGGTCTTCACATACCTTTGGTGGACTACAGCAGACCTGAAGGCAATCGGTCTAATTTTGCCTAAGATGTGCGTACACGTGTCATGCGTTTCTGAATATGACAATTGCCGATTTTACTCTCCAATAAAATTTATTGTGGTAATGCTTTAGGTTGGTGCGCTTTTCTCTCCTTAGTGTTGTTTGGAAGTCTATAAAAGGTTACCCATTGTCCTGAGGGGGCAGCAAGCCCACAAGCGCTGAGGAAGAATCTTTACACCACATACCCCTCAGCTCAGCTTTTGTGTGCAGGAGTGTAACTTGTGAATAAGCCTCATCTGCCACTGCAACAGAGGGACTCGTAGTTCTCAAAGAAGCGCATGTGATGTGACATCACCAAACTCATAGTCCATGGTTTACTTCCTCCAGTTCAAAAACTGGACCTGGGGCTGGGGGAATAGTCAGCAGGAGCCTGTACATTGTACCCATGATGCACCGATTGTGGATGCAATGCGTTGCAGACTCCAATCAAAAAATGTAATAATTGCAGATTTTTTAATTATGGGTGCATAATAATGCTTTTATAAAAAAGGTGGAATATGCCTTTAGTCCTTCAAGGCTTCAGTAAACAAATCATACTCAAAACACTTCCCAATTTCCCAACCAAATGTGCTTTTTTATTTACACAAAAATGTACACAAACTAAAATTTCATATAAGTTTAGACGCAATATCAGCATGGCACTTAAAATAAGTTTCATTAACATAAAAATAAGAATTTGGCTTTTTACGGACACAAGAAATTATAATTAAATATTGCTTGCTCACCATATTTTAGACAGACTGTGCTGTTAACATTTATATTTTCTGACAAATTCTCTTCTTTGCGTAAAATACTTTGGTATGGCAACAGCTTGTGTTAGGCCCCATGTATGCTGGGCATTTAGGTGCAGGCAAAATGTACAGGTGCACCGTGCAGCCCTGCTGTCGGCAACCTGTAACAGTCTATGAGAGGCTCACAGCTGCTGGTGCACTGACTACTACCAAGGTTTGGGGCAGTATGCGGCCAGGGAAGAATGCCCAGAGCGCAGACTTCTTGCATTAAGGGCTTTCATCCCTGGGCGCATACTGGCATACGCATTAATAGCACTTAGTGCACCTTCCAGCTTTGGCTAAACGCCCAGTGTGTATGGGGCCTTATAGTGCATTATTTTACAGAAAATAGAACCATAGACTATTCAACAGATCACCAACTTCAGGTAGTTCTGGCTGAAATACTGCAGATATCCCTGGGTACAGCAACACATTTTGGGACATATAAGCAGGAGGTGCATTTACCGGCTGAGTATTCGCTAAACTCCAGGCAGCAACTAAACACACAGGTATTCATTACAAAAAAAATAATAAAGTGTTAATTCGTGACTTTTACTTGTATTCATATTTAATGTCAGCCTTCTTTAGTCTCTTGAACATCAGGCTCCACTCTTCTGGAGAGAGGGCCAGCAGTAGAAGTCAATCAGCAGCACAGTGCCCTAGACATCAATCAGCAGCAGTGGTCTTAATAGAACACTGGAAGTATACCGATTGGAAAGCACAAAGTGGTCACTCATCATTGTGACTGCTTCTTCACTGTCCAGTGAGCATACTAAGGGTGCGTCCTGGACCAAACACTCCTGCCTTACTGCAGTGGGGGTCCAGAACCTTCTAATGCTGTCTGGCAGCAGTGTCTGTATAACCAGATTGGCTTTACAGAATTACAAATCTTTGCCAGGTAAGACAGTTCACATATACTGTATATGCCTAAACTGTGCATTCAGTTGCTTGCCTGGAGTCCGACTGGTGACAGTACTTGTATTGTGTTGGCATGCTTGCCATAGGACACAAAGATGGTTAATTTAATTTAGTGCAACTTAAAAAATGTCAATCTACCCAACACTCATTGTTTAATAGGCAAATACATTTCTCCTGGAGAAACAAAGCCCTTGTGTTTGTCATGTTTCTCAGGAACTTCAGTTGTCAAGTCTCTGCACACCTTCTACGGCCATGATCAGATCTTGCTCTCCTTGATCAATCTGTAATTTATTATTATGGAGAATTAACAATGAGAAGTGGGAATGCCCAGACAATTATGGAAACCAACTATTCCCAGTAGACAAAAACAATGTAGGCCACTGAGTTGAGTATTAAAAATCTAAAGCCAGATAGTGACCTAATCCTTGCAGGTTACACCTAAAACTAAAAACAGGATTTTTATAACAGCTTACCTGTAAAATCCTTTTCTTGGAGTACACCACGGGACACAGAGCCAGTCATTACATAATGGGTTAAGGGTCACCAGCGGTGATTGGACACTGGCACAACCAATTGAATGCAGTTCCCCTCCATATAACCCCTCCCATCAGGGGAGTTCCTCAGTTTTTGTAGCAAAGCAGTAAGGTTCCCATAAGAAGGGGGGACCTCTGTGTCCCGTGGTGTACTCCAAGAAAAGGATTTTACAGGTAAGCCGTTATAAAAATCCTGTTTTCTTTATCGTACACCACGGGACACAGAGCCAGTCATTACATAATGGGACGTCCCAGAGCAATGCTCAATATGAAGGGTGGGAGACCCAGATCAAGCAGGCCGCTTGCGGACAAGAAGCCCTATACCGCTGCCTGCAGCACACTTCGCACGAAGGCGGAATCCTCATGTCCCTTCACATCTATTTGATAGAATTTGGAAAATTGGACTGAAGACCAAGTTGCAGCTTTACAGATCTGAGCCATCGAAGCCTGGTGATGCACTGCCCATGAAGCACTTATCGCCCTGGTAGAGTGCGCCTTAACAGAAAAAGGAGGAATCCTGTTTTTTAAACCATAAGCTTGAACAATTACTTGTCGAATCCACCTGGAAATGGTGGATTTTGATGCCGCTTGGCCCTTCTTGGGACCATCTGGCAAAATAAACAAAACATCTGTTTTACGTATCTGAACGGTTGCCTGCAGATACACCTTTACCGCTCTCACTAGATCTAGAGAGTGCAATAACTTTTCCCCCGCCGTCCGCGGGTCTGGAAAAAAAGAAGGCAGAACAATGTCTTGATTCAAATGAAAACCCGACACCACCTTGGGTAAAAAGGCAGGATGGGGTCGTAGTACAATTTTTTCTTTGTGACAAATTAGATAAGGCTCTTTACAAGAAAGAGCTGCTAGTTCTGATACTCTTCTAGCAGAAGCAATAGCAATCAAAAAGGCCAATTTCCTACTTAAAATAATTAAAGGAATATGGCGAATAGGTTCAAAAGGTTGCTTTTGCAACACTGACAATACCAAATTCAAATCCCATGGGCACAAGGGAGACCTGACTGGCGGATTTATCCTCAGTACCCCCTGAATGAACGCCCGAACTAGGGAATGAGATGCCAATGGTCTCTGAAAGAAGACTGATAGAGCCGATATTTGACCCTTGATGGTACTAAGGGCTTTTTTCATATCCACTCCTAACTGGCAAAAGGCAAGAATCCTGCTTATTTCATATTTCTGAGGATTCCATCTTCTGGATTCACACCAGGAAACGTATGTTTTCCAGACTCTATAGTAGATAGGTCTGGAGGTTGGCTTTCTAGCATTAATGAGCGTAGAAAGAACTGGACCAGAGACCCCTCGTTTCTTCACAATGTGGGTCTCAGCAGCCAGACCGTCAAATTTAGCTTTTGTAAGGAAAGATGGAATACTGGACCCTGCGACAGCAGGTCGTGTCGCAGCGGAAGCTTCCAGGGTCTTCCTACCATCATCTTTACGATTTCGGCGTACCAAGGCCTCCTGGGCCAATTTGGGGCCACTAGGATTACTGGTATGCCCTCCTTTTTGATCCTGCAAAGTAGTCTTTGTAAGAGAGGGATCGGGGGGAAAGCATAGATCAGTGTGAACTGATTCCAGGGAATTATTAGAGCATCTGTTCCGTAGGCGAGAGGATCTTTTGTCCTGGACACAAAGTTGTCAAACTTCTTGTTGAACTTGGAAGCTAGCAAGTCTACATCCGGGGTCCCCAATCTCTGGCATATGGCCTGAAAGATATCTGGGAGGAGAGACCACTCTCCTGGTGATAGCTGCTGGCGACTTAGATAGTCCGCTTGCCAGTTTTCTATCCCTGGGATGAAGATTGCAGATAGACAAGGAACATGATCTTCTGCCCATGCTAAAATTCGCTTCACCTCCTTCTGAGCACCCCGACTGCGGGTGCCTCCTTGGTGATTGATGTAAGCTACTGCAGTAGCATTGTTGGATTGAATCTGAACCGGGTGGCCCTGTAACCTGTGTGTCCAGGTTTTGAGGGCTAGATATACTGCGCGGATCTCCAGTACGTTGATGGGTAGGCTCTTTTGTGTCTTGGCCCAGGTTCCCTGGGCTGAAGCTTCTTCAAACACTGCTCCCCAGCCCAATAGGCTGGCATCCATAGACACCACCTTCCAGGTGACTGGGAGGAAGGATTTTCCCTTCCGTAGGTTCTTGGTCTCTAGCCACCAGTTGAAACTTTGGCGCACTTGTGGAGACAGGCGCATGGGAACATCCAGAGCTTGAATCTTTTTGTTCTAGGTAGTTAAGATACTGCTTTGCAGTAGTCTCGAATGAAACTGGGCGTAAAGGACAGTCTCGAACAAGGCCACCATCTTCCCTAGTAGCCTCATGCAAAGGCGAATTGATGGCCTCTCTTTTGCCTTGATCTTGTGGATCAGGTCTATCAGAGACTGTATCTTTGGCTCTGGTAGGAATACTCTCCTTTGGGCTGTGTCTATGATCAGGCCCAAATACTCTACCCTTCTTTGGGCTTGCAGAGCGGATTTTTGTAGGTTTACAATCCATCCTAAATGCTCCAGATACTTTACTGTAGTGAGCACAGCACAATTTAATCCTGCCACCGACTGATCTATTACAAGTAGATAGTCTAGATAGGCTGTTACCCCTATGCCCTGTGTCCTCAAGATTTGCCAACAGAGGAGCTAGGACCTTAGTAAATACTCTGGGCACAGTAGCCACACCAAAGGGCAGGGCCACAAATTGGAAGTGGCGATGTTCTACCGCAAACCTTAAGAATTTTTGGTGAGCGGGATGTATCGGTATATGTAAATATGCGTCCTTGATGTCTATGGGCGCCATGCATTGTCCACCTTGTAGGGAGGCGACCACGGATCTAACCGTTTCCATTCAAAAATGGCGTATGTTTAGAAACCGATTTAGAGATCTTAGATCCAAGATGGGTCTTACGTGTCCATTTGGTTTTGGAATCACAAAGAGGTTTGAATAAAAACCTGAACCTTGCTCCTTTAGGGGTACTTCTGTAACCACCCCTTGAGACAGTAAGTGATCAAAAACTTTTGAAGTAGGATCCTCTTTTTTATGGATCTTTGGAGAGTCTTGAACTTCGGAACTGAGAAGATGGGATCTCTCGAACTTCCAGTTTGTACCCTGAGGATATTGTAGATACTACCCACTTGTCTTGGATTTCGGTCTGCCATGCCGCTGAAAACTGACAAAGCCTTCCCCCCACTCGGCCGAGCGGGGGCGCCCCTTCACAGAGAGGCTTTGGGGTCTTGCTTGTTGGCTCTTGAACCCCACGGCTTCTTGTTCTTCTGAGCCTGATTTCCTTTGGCTTTTGTGGCTGGCTGAAAATGCCGCTGCCACTGGCTGGAGGCAGGTTTCCCTGGAGCCGGGGAAAGAGAACATTTAAAACAAGGCCTCTTGTTTTTCTCTCAGGTAAAAGGGTGGGTTTTACCGCTTGATATCTTTTGGATATATTTTTCCAGATCCTCCCTAAATAGGCGTTCGCCATGGAAGGGGAAACTGGCCAAGAGTTATTTGCATGGAGCTTCTGCTGACCAATGCTTCCAAAGAACTCTGCGCATATGCACCAGCTGGAGTGTAAGGCGTGATGCTTGTAGAATAGAATCTCTCATGGCATCCACTGTAAAACATAAGGGTTTAGGCAAATTCTCCCATAATTTGGCCTGTTCCTGAGGCAGATCCTTCAGCCCCTGTTTTACCTGCTGTCTGATGACCTGACACATCCCCACTGCTGCTACAGCAGGCTGGGTAACTGAGCCGGCTAAAAGAAAGGAAGATTTAAGTAAAGATTCCAACTTTTTCTCAGAAGAATCTTTAAACACTTGTACATTGTCCACCGGACACGTCAGGTTCTTATTTACACAAGAAATATTTGCGTCTACAGAAGGCAGGCTCCATTTCTTTGAAAACTTCTCGTCCATAGGATAAAGAATGTCAAACTTTTTTGGAGGTGAGAAACGCTTATCTGGGTGTTGCCAGTCTGCGTAAATCAGATCCTCTAGTAATGGATGAACCGGGAAAGAGCATGCACCCTGCAGGGATCTTAATGAACCCAGGGAGGAGACAGGTGATTCAGTTACCTCCGAAGAGGGTAACTTAAATGCAGAACGCACTGTTCCAGCATAACATTGCACCTGCGACTTCAGAATCTGGGATGCAGAGAAAGGCTTATCTGATATCCCTGATCCGTCCGACTCCTCATCCTCTGCCGGTGTAGCATCCTTTTTCATCATCCTCATTCTCAGATTTTTCTGAAAGGAGGTCAACCACCGAAGGAGATCTGCTTCGCTTTCTGTCCTTTTTAGAAGACTTAGCGATTAATGTGGCGATTCTCTCTTCTAGGTTATTTAGGGCTGCTGACAAAGTGTCCTCAGACATACGCAGGCCCAGGCTTCACTGGGGAAGCTGCCATACCTGATAGTGGTAATGGCTCATCCTGTACAGCTGCGTCAGATAATACAGGGAGAAAGGTACTGAGTCAGCACAGCTAGAGCCTCCCGTCTCAGGCGGCGGTGCTTTTTTATCTCTTTTGTCATAATTTCTTCCCCTGGAAGGCATACTGCTAAGAAAAAACCAAGGTACCAAAAATGCATATACTACTGTGCTAAGTTTAGCAATCTACATAAAGTATGCAACTTTAAACACACCGTTTTATGCACAAAAGTGGGTGTCTGTCTCGGTAGTACCCAGCCTGTCCACATGGAGCCTTACGTCCCTGTAATGCTGCTGTATTCCAAAAGGAGTGAGCTTGCTGGTTACTGCAGACCTTTATGCCTTTGTAAACAGGCGCCGTTTTCACGTGCCTGCGCGCGCTCACGTGCATGTTTGCGACCTCCTGTCCCTCCTGCCGCCGATAAAGCGCGCCCCCGTGAGCGCGCGCGGCTCCTAGAGCTCAATGGCAGCGACTACGGTGCAAGGGAAGCTCCCTTATCCAGCACCCTGCCATCCTTACCTGCTTCTGCAGGTGTCTGGTCGGCCATTCGAGAGGAGGAGGGAGGTGCCCAAGCAAGACTCTGCAGCAGAGGAAACTCACAGTGTGCTTGTCCAGGAAACAGACACTGAACAGAGCGAGGTGAGTTAACACTCAGCTCTTTACTCCCCCCCCCAGTGGCGGCATAAGAGAAGACATCCACTTATCCTTAGGAAAGGTCCTTAGTTTAGGACTCTAACCTCTTACCTTTATCCTCGCCGCAGGCTTTTTTTTCTGCTGAAAATCAGACAGATACCAATCTTCACCCATCACGGCGGGCTGTGTGTGCCAACCTTCAGGGATATGGGTTCCTATTTAAAGGATGCCTCTCCCCTGGGCCTTGTAAAAGACTCTTACCAGGACTTTTAGCGAAGTAGCGAAAGTGCTGGATTTTAGAGCCCAGTCCTCCGAAGAGAGACATTACAGGCGACGCCTCACACGTGAGGCCCGGATCCCATCCAGTTTTGTCTTACTTTAGGCGTCTTGGATGGGTCCAAAAGCATAGCTCTTTTACCCCCAGAGGGTCTCCTTGGCAGAGCTTTCCTTTAGCACATCCTATCGCGTCCAACACCTTTAGACACTGGCGAAAAAACTGAGGAACTCCCCTGATGGGAGGGGTTATATGGAGGAGAACTGCATTCAATTGGTTGTGCCAGTGTCCAATCACCGCTGGTGACCCTTAACCCATTATGTAATGACTGGCTCTGTGTCCCATGGTGTACGATAAAGAAATATCTATTTTTGGTTGGCTGACCCTTTAAAATGGACGCACTCACATTTCCCATTCAGGGCAACACTATGTGAAAAAATTGCATACTGCGCCTCCTTCACTGCCATAATTATGTGACTTATGGCGAAAGCACCAAAAAAGGAAATGACCAGCAAGCAGTCCAGCTGCCAGAATGATAATGTACTTCAAGATCAAATTCCAGTGATTCACCAGGGAGCAAATTTATTCTTAAATTTTTAGCTGATCGTTGGTTGTCAAATGGTGAAATACTAAATAATCAATAGTCCATAGGATAGCTCATCCAGCGACTGTTATCACAATAACTAGTGCTGCATGTATGGCAGATATCTGAGTGGGGTGACTGCATTTTATGCTCCTAATACACAGCTTATCAGCACTATTGAACTGTGCTATTTTGTAAGGCTACTAAGACAGCGAAAGGGACATAGAACTAAAAGGTGCTGCCCAAATCAGCTAGATTCTCTTCTTTTTTTTATCTGCAGTTGCGATCTGGCTTAAATATTGAATAATTTTAAAGCCAATAATTAAAATTTTTAAAATCAAAATTACTTTGAAGCGCAGGGGAAAAATTCAAGCCTTTTTATAAAAATAGGATGGTTTGGGATTTTAAGAACAGAATAAGGGAGATTCCTAAAATAAAAGAAAAAGAAAAGGTTTCCTTTAACTCCAGACACAAAACTTTTTTTTGTCCCTCTTAGTTTTGATAAGGTAGGGAAGGATTTGAATCTGCATTGAGTATTTATTGCCATCAGATGGCTCTTTGTGGAGGTTTTTCCCCAAATCCTATCCACCCAGAAAGGAAGTGAGGCAGGATCTTTAGTTGGACACAGAGACATAAAGAGCAAATTAGAGGTAATTTTTTCCTCTTTAGTCCAGATTTTGTTTAGTGTTTTTAATGTCGACTAAAGCCCCCTTGGGCACTTTCCCTAGGTGACACGTTGTCTCAGGGACAGGAAGTAACAGTAAGGCTTCATGCACATGGCCATGCATAATCACTTCCCGGGGACCTGCTGCAGCATACAGCCATTCACCGAAATAAGGTAGAAGATGAAGCTGTACGTGGTTATGTGCCAGGGGTTGTGCAAAGCATTGACACAGACTTATGCTTTGAATACGTAGTGTGCATAAAGAGCATACGTCCAAGTGCATGCTTTGTACAACCCTCAGCACATAACCATGTACAGCCACATCTTCTAATTCATCTCAATAGGCCGCTGTACACAATTATGCAGGCGCTGTATAGCCAACTTACAGCTGTGTTCAAGAGGCTTACATCTCCCTTAAAATGGCGTGAGCCGTAAAATTGGTAGGGGTTCTAATTCTTGCTTACTCTATCCCAAATAAAGTGGAGCTGTGGCTCTAACAAACATTTAAACCAATGTTCCTATTGAAGTTGTGGGTAGCTACAGGTGCTTGTATGTCAGGTCTACTTCTCCAAAGATCGCCCAAGGATCCCCCAAAACTGGTTGATCTTATACAGAAACAATAATTGGCCTTGCGTGTGTCAGTATTCATGAGTAAGGTTTGGGAGCTACAAGGGATGAGTTAAGGTTAAGATTTTAACGGTTTGCTACAGCCACAGGTTTACTTTAATGGAAGCGATTTTTTTGTGTGCTCCAGTAGGTCTGTTAGTTATTTAACCTTAAAGCGGAGTTCCACCCTTTTTTATGTTTATTAAAAGTCAGCAGCTACAAAAAGTGTAGCTGCTGGCTTTTAATAAACATACACTTACCTGCTCCACTGTCCAGCGACGCTCCGCTCCTCTCCCCCTTCCTCCGCCGGCGCGTCCATTCACAGTATGGGCACCCGGCCGTGACAGCTTTCGGCTTCACGGCCGGGCACTCACTGCGCATGCGCGAACGGCGCAGCGCTCTGTGAGTGGACAGGCGATCGCCTGGGACCTGTCACGTCCCAGGTGATCGCCTACAGGGAGAAGCCGCCACAAGGCGATATGACGTATCGCCTAGGCGGCTCCAGGGCGGAAGGAGGAAGTGGGACAGGAAGTCCCACTCCTACTGAAGCCCCCAATCCCCACCCAAAAAAATTACATGCCAAATGTGGCATGTAAGGGGGTGAGGAGTGGAATAAAAAAAAAGAAAAAAAATTGGGTGGAACTCCACTTTAATGCTTTTTTCATATTTCTTACTGGACCATGCCTGTTAATATAATTTTTCTTTCCTATTTGTAGATTTGTCTAAAAGTCTGTTAGAGAGTTCATTAAAAAAAAAGAAAAAAAAAAGAAGGACCTGTAAAACTATGTGCTACTAAAGTCATCTGGCACTATATAACTGAAATTTCTGGTGAATTTCATGTAAAAAAAGAACACAAATTAGATTTATTCTGGGACTGATGTAAAAAACTGATGTCTAAATAAAATTGTTTCTTGTTGTAACCAGTCAGATGTTAGAATACATTTTCTAACCTGATCTACAAAAATTAAAAATGGAATAGGAATGGTAGATGTAGTACCAGCTGTACTGTTTTTGCTCCAGTATTTCTAAACTGGCCATGTAGTGTAAGTATAAATAATCTATAAATCTGAAAATTACAGGAACAGCTTATATTAAAGCCAGTAGAAAGCCAGTCCATGCAAATTGACATATTAAACATTTATATATCAAATGATCCTTCTTTCACCAGATGATTTGTATTGTTTTGGTTGTAGGTGTCATGAAAATGGAGTTACCATTGCCTTCTTTTACTTATAGTTTGACATTGTCCATACTTTTGGTAAGCACTTGTAAATAAGCTTCGTGAACTGTATTGAGAAAGCTGGAGTCATTCTAGAGAAAAAATCAAACAGAAGCATATTAGTAAATCACACTACAGCATCTCAACATACCACAAGGAAATCATAGTAGGGGGGGGCGACAGATAATAGTATTTTCAGGGCCGATATCGATTTTTCAGCTGCCTTTAACCTCCCTGGCGGTATGATTATCTCAGATTTTTGATGCTGAAATGTTTTGCACGGAAATTTGGCGTTTTATATTGTAGGCCTGTAATTTTTAGGAATAACTCACTTAAATCTGTCCAAACCAGAGTCTAGTAGACATTCCGGGTATGATACAGTTTGAAACACGAAATCATAAAATTAAAATATAATAAACTATAAATAATTCTAACAAATAATAATATATTAATAATAAAAATTATTCAATAATGTAATCAAATCAACAACACTGAAATTTGCTCAGTTGCAGAATTGTCGCTGTCATTACTTTCAGTGTTTGATGACGAATTTCCCCACAAATCGCTATCGCTCAATTCTGCAAGTGATTTTAATTTATTATCGCTGTTTTCTAGCTGGTCTAAAACCACTTTTGACGTAAAAGGGACACTTTTTGGTTGCCATGGACAATCTCCAGTTTCCAGGCAAAAACCATTAGGGACAAAAGGGATGTGAAATAATTTGAAACAGTAATTTAATCTGTAAGATTACAGTGAACTGTATGCATTGTGCGTTTTTAACGTTTTGAATTTGGCGACGTGTTCCGTCCTCGTGCGTCGCAACGCTCGCAGGGAATGGAGCTCTGCACTGTGATGAATCGAGCGGAGACACGGCTCGCACACACAGCGGGGAGACATCGCAGGATCCTGGGGACAAGGTAAGTAACTTTGCCTGGATCCTGCGATGTGATCCCGAGTGTGGCTCGGGGGTTACCGCTTTTGGTACTGAAAATTCACACTCGGGAATACCGCCAGGGAGGTTAAGGCCAATAGCAGGTGCTGATATTCTGTAGATTTAATAGTTTTTACTTTTACACTGTCCTTTTACATTTTTTTTTATCATCACTTTTATTGCTTTCACAAGAAATGTAAACATCCCTTGTGACGCCGCTAATCTGTCAACCCCTACATTATAATAAATCAACCTCTATATCTATTAGAATTCTAGATCATTTTGTTTTACAGCAGGTATTTTTTCCACAAGTCACATGGGCACACTGTAAACAAGTATCAAAGCTTTTATTACTTGACCTCTTCAATGTGATAATTTTAGGATAGTATTGCTGTAATAAATAAGTCTGTTTAGGGCCCCACAAAAAACTTGCAGGTCTCTACAAAAAACGGCCAAGGGAACCACCACCATTTAATGTAAAAGCAAAATACAAAGTGCAATAAGTGCACGGTTATATAATGGAGCAATTAATTTAATTCAAGACAAGTTTGATACCATTTCACACACCATTTAAATCCAAATGTCTACTTTTGTTGATGGCTAACACGGTACAATACTCTTCTGCTGTTTTAAATTAAGAGGAAAATCAATGATCAAATGCACTCACAAGGGGACAGTATAAGATCACTTATCTGTGATTTAGAGATGTTCCCCTGTTATCCAGTCCAGGAATCCCCAATTTCAAGGTCAGCATAAGGGGTTAGTGCTAAATGTGTCTGGGCTGCTGGGATTGGCAGTTACACTATGCAGAGTGCAGTGTCTACAGTAGCAGCATCCATAGAGACACATAGCATGGCTCGGCCACGCTGCTCCTGCACCCTTCTCAAAGGATTTGCCTGACAGCAGAAGGAGCCTATGCTGTCTGTTTCTCTGGTGGGTGTGGGTGTGTGTGTGTGTGTGTGTGTGTGTGTGTGTGTGTGTGTGTGTGTGTGTGTGTGTGTGTGTGTGTGTGTGTGTGTGTGTGTGTGTGTGTAAGGAATTTCTACAACTGCATCTCACTTACAAAGATATGCTTTATTCTTGGGAGCTTATACTTATTCTATCAGATACTGCTCCCTTGATGCCCATGGCAATGCAGATGCATTTTCCAGATTTCCAATTGGAGACCACTCACCAAGAGACGTACGCATAGTGGAAATACACAGGCCAAAATCCTGCATGTCCACCTCCCTAATTGCCAGACATACAGTCACAGATCCCTTCCTGTCTCAGATATTCTTATATGTTCAGGCTGGATGGCCGGAGAAAGTCCCAGGTGAGTGTGTGTGTGTGTGTGTGTGTGTGTGTGTGTGTGTGTGTGTGTGTGTGTGTGTGTGTGTGTGGCACTAGTGGTGAGATGTTTTTAACATTAATTCAAGAAATGCATTAAAGTGATTTTTTTTGTTATTAAAGTAAAAAACATGTTATACTTACCTGCTCTGTGTAATGGTTTTGCATAGAGCAGCCCTGATCCTCCTCTTTTTGGATCCCCGCCATCGCTCCTGGCTCCCCCTGTCAAGTGGAAGCCACTTTTTATGGGGGGATTCGTACGTGCTTGATCCTAAGCTGGGCTGTTTGCATCTATTCAGACACACAGCCCGGCTCGGCCCCGCTCTCTGCTGACAGGTTTTGACTAACAGCAGCAGGAGCCAAAAGGCTCCCACTGCTCTCAGCCTAGCTTTTAAGACAAGGGAGAACAGCTGCTGCAGATGTGCACAGCACTGGACTGAAATCGGGCTCAGGTGAGTATTTAGGGGGGACTGGAACTGCACATAAGTTTTTTTTACCTCATTTCAGATAATGCATTAAAGTGGATGTAAACCCGCTCTCATCCTTTCTAAACTACTGCCATAGTGGTTATCTATAAGGATATACATGTCTCCTGCATGTATCCTTACCTGTCAAATGTCTCCCTTCTGTCTGTTATGAGACCCAAAAAACTGCAGATTCTGTGGGTGGGTCTGTTGTCCGGAGCTCGGTGGGTGGAGTCGTGATGTCAGTAGACTCCCCGCCCATCTCTACACTCCCCTTGTCCACATGCATTTTCTCCTGAGTATTTCTTACACTGAACTTCTGCTATGATCACTAACATCCAGTCAAAAGCCAGAAAAGTCACCACATGACTTCAGCATGCCCAAATATGCTGAGGTGTGGAGCAACCAATCCTGGGAGAGCTGGAGAAGAAAGGAGGAGGGGATCTGAAGTACACAGAATGTCTCTCTCAGGCTTGTGCATGAGATATGTAAATCACCTGTCACTCACAGCAAGGGGGAAGAACCGACTCCTATTTCTCTGTGTCAGTTTTTATCTCACTGAAAAAAGATAAGGACTGCTCAGAGCTGGATTAACTCTTTCTGGCAAGACTGGGAAAAGATGACATGAAATCCTATACTGTACAAGGTGCAAGGCTTAATTAAAAAAAAAAAAGAAATTGGGTTTACATCCACTTTAACCACTTCAGCCCGGACCATTTTGCTGGCCAAAGACTAGGCCACTTTTTGCGATTCGGCACTGCGTCACTTTAACTGACAATTGCACAGTTGTGCAACGTGGCTCCCAAACAAAATTGATGACCTTTTTTTCCCCACAAATAGAGCTTTCTTTTGGTGGTATTTGATCACCTCTGTGGATTTTATTTTTTGCGCTATAAACAAAAGAAGAGCAACAATTTTGAAAAAAGTTCAATTCCTTTTACTTTTTGGCATTTTTACAGCGATCAGTGCTATAAAAATGCACTGATTACTGTAAAAAGGTCACTGGCAGGGAAGGGGTTTACACTAGGGGGCTATCAAGGGATTAATTATGTTCCCTTAAGTGTGTTCTAACTGAAGGGGGGGATGGGACTGACTAGGGGAAATTACAGATTGCTGTTCATACTTTGTATGAACAGCGATCAGTCATTTCTCCCCCTGAAAGAACCGGGAGCTGTGTGTTTACACACACAGCTCCCGGTTCTCGCTCTATCACGAGCGATCGCGGGTGCCCGGTGGTCACCACGCCCGCCGGGCACTCGCATCGGCACCTGAGGCGAGCGCGCCCCTAGTGGACACAGAGCAACCTCACGTTATATTACGTGATTTCGTGCACCCGAGCCAACCTGCCGCAGTAAAACTGCCGCGGGCGGTCGGCAAGTGGTTAAGGTAAAAAACCTTTTACCTTTACAACCACTTTACGGTAAAAAAAATTATAAAGTAACCTCTGGTTTTGCAAATGTTCACAATATTCTCAGTCTATGTCCTTTTGTGGAGCTTTCACTTTACTTCCTGTTCTGGAAATGCAACCAGTAGTGGAAGGAAATCTCTTCAAAGTGAGGAAAATTTACCTCACCTAACTCTCCCATGGTGGAATCCTTCCCTACCAGAACTCAATACTATCACTGATGTACAGTGGTGGTCCTCCCAAGGTAATAAAAGTTTGTGTTATATATATATATATATATATATATATATATATATATATATATATATATATATCCCACTGGGTCTTAAATCCTTTGATTAGTTGTGCGAAGACTTTGAACTCCCAGCCAATTTTTTTTTTTTTTATTACCAACTCCGCCATGCTATCAGAGCCCAATTTGGCTCCTTTTCCAGCCCTACAGAAGACACTCCCTTTGAAAATCTGCTAAGTAACTCTGACACCACCGGATTGATCGCCTTATATTATTCTATTACTAGTGACACAAATGATAAGTATTTGGAGGCTCCACAGAAATGGTCATCACTCGACCTCCACAATACAGACCTGGAATGGTCAGAGTTTGAAGGGACATACAAATCCTCCATCATCCACTCTAAGAATAGGGTTATCCAACTTAAACTGTTCCATCATAGTCACTTTATCCCAGTACATCTACGTAAAATGGGCATTTCTTTAGAGGTTGCAAAGAAATGGCTGACAACCTCCACTACCTTTGGACCTTCCCAGTCATTCAGGCCTTTTGGTCAGAGGTCAACATTTTCATCTCCTCGACCCTGGGCTTGCCCAATTGTTCTCATCCTGAAAACTGTCTCCTCTGTATTTTTGGAGACCTGTCCGTCTCCAAATATGAAAAGCGCTTATTGCGCATAATATACTTTTATGATAAAAAGGCCAACCTACTCACATGGAAGGGTGTCACTGTCCCTACATTCTTTTTCGTACATCATGGGACACAGAGCGACTTAGTCATTACTAATGGGTTATATAGATACCTTCAGGTGCTGGCACTGGCAACTTCCAAAACCGGAAGTACCCTCCCCTATATAAGCCCCTCCCATCCGGGAGCACCTCAGTTTTTTGCCAGTAGTGTCTAAGGTGTTGGCCAAAGAGTAACATGTGTTTTCACTGGGCTTGCGTACAGGTTCTTTTACGGGCCTTAGTAAGCTGTTCCGGATCCCACCAAAAAAGCTTCATAGCTAAACGGTTGGTACCCGGGCCTTGCAGCAGAAGAGCAAGGTTTTGCCTGTAATGCCTCTCTTAGGAGGGCTGGACCCTGGGATCCAGAGCTCTGGTCATACCCACGACCAAGATTTTTTCTGTGCAGGGTGCTATACAGGTCCAGGGGAGTGGAATCCTTGGGAACCCGGTCCCTGAAGGTTTAATTACAATGCCTGCCGTGATAGGTGAAGTTTGGGCTTCTGTGGACCAAACAGAGTCCTGCGGCGGGGAACAGGTAAGTGGGGGCCCCCAGGAACTTGGTTCTATTGGGGGACCCCCAAGCCTAATTTGTCTTTCTGTCTGTTACCTAACGGTATTCCCGCTAATATCTGTGTATGCCTGTAACTACTGGAAAATGTAAAATTTTAATAGTAGTCAAGAAAAAAAAAAAAAAAGGAGGACCGCGGTACCTGTGTTAAACCACTAGAGGCCGCTGTGGTCCATTTTTTCTTGTCATGTGGATCTTTGGTTTTCTCAAGTCAAAAGATCCAGGCAGTTGGTAAGTTCTCTGTGGGAATCCACTTCCTCTGCCCTGTTGCTGCGCTCATCCACCGCACAGGCCCTCCGGCAAAAAGGGCCCTGGCTCCTAGTCCCTGCTTGGTTTCGAAAAGGGCGCCAATGGTGCACGGGTGCACGCGCCTCCTATGAAAAAAAAAAGGGGCGGGGCGGGTGGATGACGCTCGATGCGCGCCGCGGCGCTTCTGCGCATGTGCAGGCGTCCGAGCATGTGTAAAAGACACAGTACAAGTGTCAGCTGGATGCAAGCAGAGCTAGCAACAAAACGGTGGCACACAGAGGCGGTTGATGCAGGCATCCCCATAGAAAGACACTTTAGTGGACACCAGCTGGTATATAGCAGCAACTGTGTTAGACTATTACCAGCAAAATTGGTGTATGACGACGGGAATACCTCAGCTTTGTGCTTATAGGATATGTCGTCCAGACGCTCTGGAAATAAGTCTTCCAAGAAGCGAAAGGGGTCTCCATCGGGCTCTGAGGATTTTGGGCATGCTGTACTGCGCCAATCTCCCCTGAAATTTCAGAGGTCAGTAGCCGTAGGAAACCCCGCAGGAGTACCTGGTACTGCGGCTGTCCCCAGTCCACCTGCTCCTGTATATATAACAGAGGAGGTTTTATCCTCAACTCTGGGAGGATTGGAAGAGAGATTAACAGCATTGATCGCTGCTTCCCTGTCACAGGGAAAGCGCGTCCGATCTCCGTCTCCTCCTTCAGAGTGCCTGTTAGTGGAGGAACAGCCCCACACAGAGATCGACCTACCTGAAGGGGATCAGGATGAGGTTGATTCAGTTATAGAGGAATCAACAGTGGAAGAACCTTTCTCAGCATCTCAGGCTGAAAGATTATGGGTTCAGTCTCTGACTAACATGGTCCGAGCAGCATTTTAAATGCCTCTGGCGGAACCATCAACCACTACTGTTTCCTCGCCTGGGGTCGCTGAAAGCTCCCCAGACTGTCTGTTCCTTCCCAATCCACCCTTTATTGGAAGGGCTTATTTACCAGGATTGGGAGCATCCTGTTAAAATATTTACTCCCCCCAAGAGATTTCCAGTGATCTATCCCATGGAGGATAAGTTCATTAAAAAATGGAGGGTCCGTACAGTGGACACAGCCATCTCTTGTGTAAATAAATCACTGACATGTCCAGTAGATAATGTTCCAATGTTCAAAAGACCCAATAGATAAAAAATTGGAGTCTTTACTAAAATCTGCTTTCTCTACAGCAAGCATGGTGACACAACCTGCAGTAGCAGCGATTGGAGTCTGCCAAGCAATGAAAGATCAGTTGAAACAAGTCTTAAGGGACTTACCAGATCAGCAGGCTCTTGCCCTAGCTGACCTACCTAGAGCCTTGTGTTGCGGTGGACGCCATAAAGGATACAATCCAACAGGCCTCCCGCTTTACGCTGTCTGTAGACATATGCGTAGGCTTCTATGGCTCAAAAACTGGTCTGCTGAAGCTCCCTGTAAGAAATTGCTGATTAGCTTCCCATTTCATGGAGAATGCTTATCTGGAGAAGATCTGGACAAATATATCCAGAAAACTTCTGCCGGTAAAAGTACACTCTTGCCGGTTAGGAACAAGGGTAGAAGTCCTTCTTTTAAGAGGCCTACTTCTCCAGTCCCTGGCACATCGCCTGTGAAACAGTTCCGACGGCCTCCGCGGTCAAATCCAGGGGGCAGAAATCAGGGACAATCACAGGGTAACAAGAAACCCTGGGTCAAGAGAGGTACAAAACCTCCCCCCAAGTCATGAAGGGTTGCCCCCACTCAATCGGGTGAGGGGAAGACTTCAGTTGTTCACAGAGACCATGGCGGGACACCATCAGAGACAGATGGGTGATCTCCGCAGTAAGTCTGGGATACAGGCTGGAGTTAAAAGACATTCCTCCTGCCCATTTTATGAGGTCAAACGTGCCAAGCGATCCCCAGAAGAGAGGATCCCTCCTTCTAGCACTAGAACAACTATTGCTCCAAGGGTAATCATGAGGTTCCCTTGGAAGAAAGCGGGTTCGGGTTTTACTCGAACCTTGTCACAGTCCCCAAACCAAATGGGGACGTGAGGCCCATATTAAATATAAAAGGGCTAAACAAGTTCCTACATATCAGGACTTTTTCGGATGGAGTCGATCCGATCGGTGGCCACCGTCCTACAAGGGCAGGAATGGTTAGCCTCGATCGACATAAGGGATGCTTATTTGCATATTCCCATCTGTCCGGCCCACCAGAAATTTCTACGCTTTGCAGTAGAAGGGCGCCATTTTCAGTTCAGAGCCTTACCTTTCGGTCTGGCCACAGCACCACGAGTGTTCACAAAAATTCTGGCCCTACGATTGGCCAAACTAGGAACACAAGGTGTAACGATAATGGCATATCTAGACGACTTGTTGCTGATAGACCACTCAGTGAAAAAAACTAGAGGTGGTCGTTCACAAGACAATCAAGTATCTGGAATCTCGCGGTTGCATTATCAACCGAGACAAGTCAGCCCTAAAACCAGTCAAAAGTCTGGAATACTTGGGGGCTAAGACTGGATTCAAATCAGAGAAAGATTTTCTTACCTCCAGAGAAGGTGTCGTCTTTGAAAGATTTGACCCACTTAGTGGGTACAAAAAAGAAAACCATCCATATGCCTGTGTATGAGGCTGCTGGGAAAAATGGTGGCTTCATTCGAAGCAGTACCCTACGGTCAATTCCATTCAAGGAACTTGCAGAGGGCCATACTGTCAGCCTGGAACAAAAAAGTTCAGGCTTTAGACTTACCAATGTCCCTGTCCCCTTCCGTTCGCAAGAGCCTCCATTGGTGGTTGGTGCCCCAGAATCTGGAAAAAGGGAAACCCTTCAGTCCGGTTTCTTGGAAGGTGGTCACTACAGATGCCAGCCTCATAGGCTGGGGGGCAGTACTGGAGCAATGGTCTCTCCAGGGCAAGTGGTCAGAAGCAGAGAAGGCCCTGCCCATCAATCTCTTAGAGATACGAGCAGCCCGGTATGCCCTAGTAGCATGGACATCCAAACTCCAAGGGTCCCCTGTCAGAATTCAATCAGACAATGCCACAGCAGTGGCATATATCAATCACCAGGGTGGCACCAGGAGTCGTGCAGCCCAGAGGGAAGCGAATTGCATCCTGGAATGGGCAGAAAGATATGTCCCAGCCATATCCGCGGTTTTCATCCCAGGAGTGGAAAATTGGAGAGCGGACTTTTTAAGTCGCCAGCAATTATGCCCGGGGGAATGGTCTCTTCACCCCGAGGTTTTCCAGGCAATATGCCAGCGGTGGGGAACACCGGATGTAGATCTGCTAGCATCCAGATTCAACGCAAAGGTGGACAGATTTGTGTCTCGCACAAGGGATCCCCTAGCTTGCAGTTCGGATGCCCGAGTGTTCCCTTGGGATCAGTTCAAGCTGATATATGCATTCCCACCGCGATTAATCCGCAGAATCAGGGTAGAAAAGAAACCAGTGATTCTGGTGGCTCCAGCGTGGCCCCCAAGGGTATGGTACGCGGAGATTGTAAAAATGTCAGTGGGAAGTCCTGGGACCCTCCCACATCGTCCAAGCCTGCTTTCGCAAGGACCGATATACTACCCTTCCTTACCAGCCCTAGGTTGACGGCCTGGCTATTGAAGCCCACATTCTAAAAAAGAGAGGGCTCTCTAATCCTGTGGTATCTACCATGATCAATGCCAGGAAGCCGGTATCCAGGCAGATCTATTATAGGATATAGAAGGCGTACATCACGTGGTGTGAGGCCAAGAAATGGCATCCACGTAAGTACGTAATAGGTAGGATTCTGGACTTCCTACAGTGTGCTGTACATAGGAAGCTTGCCTTGAGTACTATCAAGGGTCAGACGGCCTTGTCAATATTTTTTCAAAGGCCCTTGGCTTTGCATTCATTAGTCAAAGCTTTCATACAAGGAGTGATGCGTATTAGCCCTCCGGTTAGTATTCCCATATGTCCATGGGACTTAAACCTGGTTCTGTCGGTTCTACGGAAACAACCATTTGAACCATTGCGGCACGTTTCCTTGGTTCTTCTCACCAGGAAATTGATTTTTCTTAGTAGCCATTTGTTCGGCTAAAAGAGTATCGGAATTAGCCGCCTTGTCCTGTAAGGAGCCATATCTGGTTGGCCATAAGGACAGAGTAGTATTACGTCCTCATCCAGCCTTTCTTCCTAAGGTGGTATCGAGGTTCCATTTGAACCAAGATGTGGTTCTTCCTTCCTTTTTCCCCAAACCTAGTTTGGTAGAGGAAAAGTTATTGCATTCTTTGGATGTAGTAAGAGCAGTTAAAGCTTATCTAAAAGCCACTGCTCAGATTCGCAGAACGGATACTTTGTTTGTTCTGCCGGAAGGCCCCAGAAAGGGTCAGGCAGCATCAAAAATCTACTTTAGCCAAGTGGATTCGACAGGTCATAATACAAGCCTATGGCTTGAAAAGGAGACCGCCTCCGTTCAAAGTTAGGGCGCACTCCACAAGAGCAGTTGGAACTTCATGGGCAGTGCATCACCAAGCCTCCCTGGCTCAAGTCTGTAAGGCCACAACATGGTCCTTAGTACACACGTTTACTAGATTCTACCAGGTAGACGTTAGAAGTCAGGAGGATGTCGCCTTTGGGCGCAGTGTGTTGCAGGCCGCAAAAGAGCCTCATGCCTGATGGCGCCCAGCTTATGTATAGTGTATCCCTCCCCTCATTTGGCATTGCTTTGGGACGTCCCATTAGTAATGACTAAGTCGCTCTGTGTCCCGTGATGTACGAAAAAGAAAAAGGGATTTTTATAACAGCTTACCTGTAAAATCCTTTTCTTGGAGTACATCACGGGACACAGAGCTCCCACCCCTCTTTTTGGGACACTTATTGCTTTGCTACAAAACTGAGGTGCTCCCGGATGGGAGGGGCTTATATAGGGGAGGGTACTTCCGGTTTTGGAAGTTGCCAGTGCCAGCACCTGAAGGTATCTATATAACCCATTAGTAATGACTAAGTCGCTCTGTGTCCCGTGATGTACTCCAAGAAAAGGATTTTACAGGTAAGCTGTTATAAAAATCCCTTTATATCCATGTGGCTACAGTTAACAATAGCCTCCAACAATAGCCTTCCACTTTATAAAATCACCTATGAGCTTCGGGAAGAAGCCCTGTTTGTTTGATGCTGTTTGGGACTTCTGGCTTTCTAACCCACTTACTCTTGCCTCTGTTACTCCAGAGTCACTGAATGTAACTCCATACTTTGTATTATGATCTACTGTTTCATCTGACTCACGATATTTGGTGTATCATCTAAATTACTATTCCGATATGTTTTGTGAAGCATTGGGAAACAGCTCAGAGTGTTTTTTGTTTTCTTTTTCTGGGGCGATTTTTCTATGAAACTAAATAAAACAGATCTTTAAAAAAAAAAAAAAAAAAAGTGAGGAAAATTAACCTTTTAACGGCTTGCCGACCGCCGCACGAGGATATACGTCGACAGAATGGCACGGACAGGCATATGGGCGTATATATACACGTCCCCTGCGGCGTGCTCGCGACCTCGATGTCCGCTAGTGTCCCGCGATCGTGTCACGGAGCTGAAGAACATCTCCCCGTTCTGCCTAGTGACATGTCACTGATCGTCTGTTCCCTGTCATCGGTAACAGCGATTAGTGACGTGTCACGACAAGTCACGCCCCCTAACAGTTAGAAGCACTCCCTACGTCACACTTAACCCCTTCAGCGCCCTCTACAGCTTAACCCCTTCACTGCCAGTGTAATTTTTACAGCAATCAGTGCATTTTCATAGCACTGATCGCTGTAAAAATGACAATGGTCCCAAAAGTGTCTCCGATGTGTCTGCCATAATGTCGCAGGCATGATAAAAATCGCTGATCGCCGCCATTACTAGTAAAAAAAAAAAATGTATTAATAAAAATGCCATAAAACTACCCCCTATTTTGTAGACGCTATAACTTTTGCGCAAACCAATCAATAAACGCTTATTGTGATTTTTTTTTTTTACCAAAAATATATGTAGAAGAATACATATCGGCCTAAACTGAGGAAAAAAATGTTTTATATATTTTTTGGGGATATTTATTATAGCAAAAAGTAAAAAATATTGAATTTTTTTCAAAATTGTCGCTCTATTTTTGTTTATAGCGCAAAAAATAAAAAACCACAGAGGTGACCAAATACCATTAAAAGAAAGCTCTATTTGTGGGAAAAAAAGGACGTCAATTTTGTTTGGAAAACACGTCGCACGATCGCGCAATTGTCAGTTAAACCGACGCAGTGCCGAATCGCAAAAAGTGGCCTGGTCTTTGGCCAGCGAAATGGTCCGGGCTTAAGTGGGTAAAGTTCACGTACGTGTAAATGCGGGCATCGCTGTACCTACTGTGAAATTTGCCCTCACTACTTGTTCTGGTGCCTTTATGGGTTTCCCATCACTTTCTGTCCTGGTGAGAATGATACCAGGACAACTAGAGAGGGTAAATCTAACCAGTACACAGCAATACAAAGTTGACAGGTGTTCTTATCCATTACTACTCTATCAAAAACTATAAAATGTTTGGCTTTACACAAGTCCTGTTTTACCTTCAGAAGGTGTAAAAGGGTTTCCTGGAGCTGAGCACGGCTAAGGGCAGGGCCAGGTCTTGTGCGATCCACACTGTGATGCATCAGGGGTGGAGTCCCGGTCCGATCTGTCTGACCAGTGTGCTTAGGAGGAGGTTGCTGGAATACACTGGGAGACCACAGCACAGATGTGGCTTCAGTACCTGTATGTGCAGCATACTGGGGAGCCTAAAAACAAAAGATAAATATATTTGAAATAAAAAGCCTTAGAAAAATTTCTAAAAAAAAACGTGTTTGAGAAAATATGCATTTGTAAAAGCCAAAAGCAAATAAAATGCAACACCACCAGCATCTTTTCCAGCTCATTAATAGAAAAAAAAATTGTATTTGGCTTTTCGCCACAACGACCCCCTCACATGCTTTCCCAATATGTCAGATAGTATAGGAAGGAAAAATAATCCTAAAGCTGGCCATACACTAGTAGAATTTTGTACAAACATTTCTACCACAATTCTCATTTAAACATTCTAACAAAGTTTTTTCTTGCCCTCATGGAGTCAACCAATTTTGTTCAAATGCCCTTAAAATTTCATCCAGACCCACTTTTTAAATAAAATCTTAGGTCTCATTCTGACAGCCGATTAGTGCCATTCTCCGTGCAGAGCCGATGGCAAATGTGTGTGGGAAGGTGCAGCGGCAGTAAAACACTCAAGAGTCCATTTGCAGAGAACAGAACTTGTTTTAATGTTAACGTTCAGTAATTCACAACAAGCCTCGTGGGAAGGCGCTAACTGGGAACACAACAGCAGTGTGTAGCAGAGCAGGTCTTGGATGTGCCAAAAGCATCTGTCTTGAGTGGTGGAATGCGGCCTGGCTGGTCCGCACCCAAATGGGGAGGTTTCCAAAAAGGATGGCGTGTCCTTATACTTTCCCTACGCATCTGGAACATCTTCCTAACGCTAATCACTGTTCCTTTCAGACAGGTGACCTGTCCCCTACACTACCCACACGTGAAAAGCTTGCCAAGCCGTGGCCTTAAATAGGCTTGGCCTGACCTAAAATGGCTGCCAAAGTCACATGGGGTAGCAGCATCCAATCGGATAGCTCCTCCAGTGAACCAGGAAACCTTAGAGGAACCATGTTCCTCTTGACTTGTCCTCCAATTGCAATGCTGCTGCGGTCGAGCACCACCTACAGTGGATAAAATAAACTGCACCTGCCTACATGTGCGCATCCACCTTGGAGCTGCATTTTTCCTGAACAAAAGTTCAAATTTCATTAGTTGAAAAAATAAATAAAAATCTGCATCACACTCCTTTAAAGTTCTTCATCACTTCGGTCAAAAGCAAACGAAACATTACACAATAAAAAAAAAAAAAAAAAATTTTTTTTTAAAAACAAACGTTTCTAAAATAAAGATTTTCATACAAAATTCTACTAATGTATGCCCAGCCTAAGAAACCAAAAAGGGTTAAATCAACATGAAGAAGCTGCTCACCAAATAGGATTTCCTACATTTTTAAATAATGGCTTCTTTATATTAAGACACTGATGTTTGACTAGAAGTAAAAGTATTTTTTTTATCCATCAACCATACATTAAAGGAAATGCAGAATAAAAAAAAGATATTTTGTTGAAGCGAGAACTTCACACTGAAATATCAGAAAAACAGATCATTGTCTATATCTGTACGAGCCGTTCTTCTATTCCTGGACTGTGGCTCTGCATTTATAGAGCCGATTATTCCCTGTAGGCTCAATGTTATCTTTTTTTCATTACAAAGCCAATGTTCAATGCTTGCCAGCAGCATGCAGAACAGTTGGTATCAGTGCCAATCCTCAAGCTTTGTTATCAGTTTGAAGACATTACTTACAGCTACCACCTTAGATACACCCAAAGGCTGGGCAAATGATTCAGGTTCCCTCTTTTCATGAGCATTCTATAGAAAAACAAAGATAAAAAAGTGAGATTATAAAGGATTATGCTGTGTATACCTGAATCATTCATGCTAAGCAGTAACTTTTGGCTTATGAACACGGTTAAATGTCCTACTTGAAGCAGAACTTTTCACTTGCCAAAAAACTAAGTATACAACGCCTAGCAGATGCAGAATATAATGCTTATTTTCCCAGGTGATGATTTATCAGAAGGAATAATGTACAGTTCTGCAGTTTTTCCCGGACAGTTCAGGTTGTAAAGACCAGTCCCCCGAAGCTGCTCTTATTGCTAGTCTCCAACGGGTCCCATCATTGCCTCATTCTGCACAATGGAGAACCAGCAGCTACCACTGGTTCTACATTGTACATGATGATGTAGAGGGCCTGGCCACATTTTAATGCTGGAGAGTGGAGGATCGAATGCTGGCTGCTGTGGGACTGAAGAGTAAGGCAAGTAATCCTGTCTATAAAATAATCCACCAGACAAAACAGACATTACATTATACATATGCTAAGGAAGGAAGGCGAAAACATGTACTGCATTTGTTGACGTATAAGGCGACCCCCTAATTTTCCAGCTAAAACGTTGGTTTTGGGATATTCTCGCCGTATAAGACGACCCCGTTCCGACTAGTCTGTCTAGTAGCTTGGGTAACATACGGAAAAAGCAATAATAAGTCTGTGCAACTAAATTAACAGCTTTGTGAAGCAATGCTGCGGTGGTAAATACCTCATGAGCCTGGCAAAAATCCACTGATGGAGGGTCAGGTGCCAGATGGAGGGTCAAGTGCCTCAAACCAAAGCTCCGGTGGTGGATGGCGAGATGGCCATGGAAGGAAGAGGAGCCGAGGGGTAGCTGCATTCGGTAACATACTGTATACATACAGTATACCGCGCTGAGCCAATCACGGAAAGCGATGTATTCTATTAATGAATACAAAGCCTGCTCGGATTGGCTTTGAGATTCAGAGAAGCGCTGGCTGATATTACAACCTCTGCCAATCCGACCAGGATTTGTATTCATTAATAGAATACATTGCTCACTGTGATTGGCAGAGGTTGGAACATCATCAGCCCAAGCCTTGCTTGCCCCGATTGGCTCAGCGCAGTATACTGTATGTAGCCGAAGCTACATACAGTATTAATGCGCAACCAGCAGGTGACTTTTTATACCAGCGTATAAGACGACCCCCGATTTTTGGGGGACTTTAAGCATAAAAGGTCGTCTTATACGCCGGAAAATACGGTAATTTTCTTGGTCAGATTTCCAAAGAAATATAGTGATGATGATGATGGCAGCGATTGTCAGTTCTTTTACAACCACCATTATTGTGATCCAAGTTCAAGTAGGTCTAAACTATAGGTGTGTTTATGGAAGTCTGAGGTTGTGTGTGAGGATTGCACTCGCAAAGCACTGACTGTGCGCTGTCAGAGACAGCTCTCAGTCACAGCTTCTGATCGGGAACCAGTAGAACCGGCTCCTGATCAAATGACTGCAGTGAAAGCCAATCACAGCAGTCATGATCAGGATGCTGCTCTGACGCCCTGCAACAAAGTGATTGCCAAGTATTTTTTTTCGCTCTTTTTAAATGATTAACATGGTATACTTACATGCTCTGTGCAATGGGATTGCACAGATTGTCCTCAAACCTCCTCTTCTGGGGTCCTACTCTTCAGTGTTTGTCGCCACAGAAAGATGCTTTCTATGGAAGCAGACGTGCAGGCTCGCTCCTGAGATGGACTCTGTGTCCAAAGACACACACACAGTGCAGCACAGCAGCCCTATCTCCACTCCCTCCTCACTGGATTTGATGGACAGCAGCAGGAGCCAATGGCTCCTGCTGCTATCAGTAAAGCTCATGAGACCAGGAAGAGAACAGAGAAGACTTGCAGCCGGGCACAGCACTGGATTGAGAGAAGACTCAAATGTTACAGGAAAATTAGAGAGTTGCAAAAATGTTTTTTCAATGTCTATGCCTGTGGAACTTCTGATTGTTATCTTCACTTCCTGTCCCATAACCAAAACAAGAAACAAGAGGAAATCCCTGCAAATTAAGGGAATCCCTTGGGGAACCCCAGGTCACCAGAACTAGTGTCCCCATTGGAAGATTTCCCCTCTATTACTTATCTGGGGACAGGCCAAAATGTGGGATTTACTTTCACTTCCAACGATAATGATAAACATGAATAATAAACAGGGGCACAGACTGTAATAAAAGCTGACAGGTGTGTTAATCCCTCTCCACGCTATACAAAACTAAAAAAAGTTTTGGCTTTAGTTGTACTTTAAACTCTTGCCACTAAAAATCTCAAAACCGTCTTAAAGCGGAGTTGCACCCAGAAATGGAACTTGCGCTTTTTGGAATCCTCCCCCCTTCGGTGTCACATTTGGCACCTTTCAGGGGGGAGGAGGGAGCAGATACCTGTGTAATACAGGTATTTGCTCCCACTTCCGAGCATAGATTACCGCAGTGACCTACGCCACGTCCGGCGCCTACTCCCCCCCCGATGTCTTCTGGGAGACACACAGGTCCCAGAAGACAGCAGGGACCAGTGGGATCGCGCAGTAGGGAACCAGGAAGTGAAGCTGCAAGGCTTTACTTTCTGATTCCCTTACCGAAGATGGCGTCTGCAGCACCCGAGAGCCAAATCGGCTTCGGGACTCGATATCGTGGGCGCCCAGGACAGGTAAGTGCCCATATATTAAAAGTCAGCAGCTGCATTACTTGTAGCTGCTGACTTTTAATATTTAATTTTTTTCGGCGGAACTCCGCTTTAATAATCCAGTCTGTCCCAACTTATTGTAAACATCCTACAAGAATGCCATAGCTAGCACCACACAAACCTTAGTTAGCTTTCATTGAAGGAGCAAGTGTAGACAATGTTATTTTAGCAATCTACAGGATTTCTGCTAGTCATTTCACATTTTCCATGTGCATTATTTTCATAAGCTATGGAGAAAGACAACAAAAAGTACCTGAAGAGAAGGTATTAACAGAGGTCCAGATGGCAATGTTTTCAGGGAGCTTTCTTTGAAACTCTCAGGTGTTGCCAGCTGACTTGCAGTACTGGAGAACTTGGGAGCTATGGCAGTCTTGTTGTTGGGCTGAGACTGTAAAGAGTCAGCCTGTGGAGTCAGCTTTAACTTGTGTAGAAGATCCATGCTGGGTTGAGATGAACTGGAGAAGCTGCTACTACGGATCGGCACTAAAGGTGGAATGAGGGGCTGACCATGGGGAGCGCTGACAACGTCCGATACCAATTGGCTCATAAGGGGGGACATTCGGGTAACTTGTGCAATACTGGGTCCATGTGAAACAGAGGTGCTCAGGACTTCAGATGAGCCAAGATGGGGACTAATACATACAGTAAATGTACTAACTTTTTGGGAGTTCACTGAAGCGACTTGTCCTTTAGAAATAAATGATGGTGGAAGGCAATCTGGGTGACTAAAATCACTAGCACTACAATTAAAACTTCTTGGTTCTGCTTTCACTACCACCGGCTGGATGGTCTTTGGCTGCAGGATAGTATTGTGTTCACCTAAATCTGCTAGGAAGGGCTCTCCAACTTCAAGGTTAGTGCAGGCAAGCACTGGTGGATCTTTTGCCATCGAAGTTCCAAAAAGTTCTTCCACTGTCAAGTGTTTATGTATAGTTTGGAAAGCCTGAAAAAAGAAAAAAATCCTGAATGCTATACGTTCGTTTACAGCACCTTTTCTTCATTAAAAGTTTTACAATGAACTATGATGCTCCACAAACACACAGTACAAAGCAAGTAAACCACCCCCTCCTCCCGCGCTCTGGTTACAGACTTGCTGCATGTACCACGCTTGTCCTTCCTCCTCTTTGTGAATGCATTACTTTAAACTTGCTTTTACTTATGGCTCAGCAAAGATGGTGCCATGCTATGAGGCTGTTTGTCCCCCTCTCTTTCTCCTTTCATTGCCAATATACAAAATTAGCTGATCTCCCTCCCCATTTTAAGATTAAAGACCGTCTGGGGCTCCTGCCACCACTGCATAATCATGACAGGATCCATAAACAGAAATCATAATGGTTGATGAGAGAAAGACTTTTGTATTCCTGATTTAGACCTGTCCATGCTATTAAAGTGGTTGTAAACCTCAGACATGAAATATGAACCAAGCATATCCCTCTATAGTGTGGACTTGTTTCAATTAAGAGCACTTCATGTAATTTCTGCTTCTGAGGACGTCACATGATGACAAAACGCATCAAGCGGAACTCCCGGTGCATCATTTCCGGTCCAGTTGGAACACTTGTGAGCGGTTAGGTGGTTTCCCAAGAGACTGGGCAGATCGGGTCTACACCAATTTGTATATTTTTCTGGCGTCAGCCTCTGAATGCGATCGTTTTTTTTACCAATAAATTAGCAGGTTTTACACACTTTGACAGGATCCCTCCTCTCTTTTATTCTTTTTGGTCCCAGCCGTCTGAGCTATTGGAATACTGATCTGTTTGTAGATGAGGAGAGCACACCAACCCCAGGCATCCATCCAGTGGTATGATCTGGTCCCTGCATGACCAAAGCGTAGCTGACTTCTCTTGTTGTACAACAAGGTCATCAAAACAATCTGGTGACTGTGGATTGATTTATACGAGCACGTGGTTATATAGCATGACAAGGGGTGATTTCTGGTGTCAGGACACAAATGTCCTCTTCACTTTCCTTGGACTGTCATTTTTAATTTATTAAATATTAAAACACAGATATTAAATCATCATGGGCTGAGTACTTATCATTAATTTACATAATTTTTACGGTTTCATTAGTGTTATGTTGCAAGCCCTGTCTAGCACGTTTGAGATTATTTGCAATTCAAGTGTCATTTTTGTCTGCTGCTTCGTTCCTCTGCTATAAGCACGAGTCACTTCTGACACATTTTCCTGACACAAAGAGTAAAAAGGTGACAGAGGAAAGACCTTCAGCTGAATGAAAGCCTCAGCTCTGTTTATGCGTGTGTGTGTGTGTCTCTCGCTCTCTTACCTTCAATCAGAGCTCTTCTCACAGAGCTCTGCAGAGTGTAATTTCAGCTCTCCACCCCCTTTTCTGAACTCAGATACACTTTGTAAATTCAGCACTTTAAAAGGATGTAGAGAAGAGATGGCTGCAGGTAGACAGATACAACTTATGTAGGAGGATTGGTTTCATCTCGGTGTATCACTTGAGTCCAGTCACTTCACTGGGTATAAGTAAGGGATTACAACCACAAATTTTTTGCATGTGCATCACCATAGGGACCCTATAAAAACATTTGTCTTCACAGAATGTGATGTTTTAATACAATTAAATTGAAGATGTGGTACATTGTACATATTTCCTGAATGTTACATGTCACAAGATCCCCAACATTTGATTTTATAAGATTCCATAAATAAATGCTTGTGCTAACAGAGCTACATAAATGCTCATGCAAACAGAGCTACAAACTTCAGAATGCATGTCACCCCCTGCTCATCCAATAGATGGCAGTATTACACAACATATTGAGCACAGTTGTATTTTTTTTACCCCAAATAATTCACTGACAGCAAGTCAAAGATAGAGGAGAAAGGGATGTCATGAAATAGTAATTGTTCATCTTGATAAACCTGTTATTGTGTGCAAAATGAGGAGGCACAAAGGCGAAAACATGTACATTCTTAAAGCTTGTCCATACAGATGGCCCCTGCTTCGATTCTCAGTGATCTGTGCAAAAGCACAGTAATCAAACTGTGGCGGGCATATGGTAAGACCACACACAATTAGATAGCAAGTACAGCCACACAACATGAAGTGCTGACCACTGATAGCTAGAATTGCAGCTGTCCAATTAAACAATTATGTTCCTCTAAAGCAAAAACAGCAGAGAAAAGAGAAAGAAGAAGAAAAAAAAAAATGTACTAGATGTCAGCGGAGTCCCCTCTGGCTCCAACATGAGACAGGGGCCTGCGTTACCTTATCATGGACTACAAAAATCATGCTGAATTCTACTGCCGAATCTCATCACCAAACACACAATAAAATATATTAAACTAAAAGTATATTGTTTTCTCACTGAACACAAATTTAGTATTTCTTTCAATTTTTTTTTTTTTTTAAAATAACAAAAGATATACTAGTAAGTTTGTAACAGATTACTATGTCTGTCCCTTAACAATTGCTGTGACCAGATACCAGCCACATAGAAAGTACATCGTTTTCAGGAGCCGAATGACTTGTAGACTTGTGTTGCAAAAAGGAGCAGCAAGTCCCGGTTCACACATATGCGATGCTGGAAGCAGCGTGATTCCTGTGCGAGTTTGCGCATCGCATGTCACTCGCAGGCAGTTCACACTGCCCTCTGCGAACCGCTTCAGGTGTCAATAGAAAGTTAATGACACCCCCAGATGGGTTCGTAGATCACTGTGCGAACTGTCAAATGGTACAGGAACTAGATCCCACGGGTGTAAACACCTAAGCGATTTGATTCCAGTGTGGACCCCAAAAAAAAAAAAAAAAAAAAAAGCGTCCTGCACCACTTTGGTGCAAATGTGATGCGATTTCAGCCATACAGTTTGTATGTCTGAAATCACATCACACAGACATGGCATGGGATCTGCGCAGCAATGCGGTGTGAATGCGATGTCTGTGTTCTCACCAGTGTGAACTCAGAGAAACTGCTGCACAGTACTGCAAAGCAAAAGGCAGAGCTGCAAAAATAATAAGGCAATATGGCTACTCCTATGTACACATACACTCACTGGCCACTTTATTAGGTACACCTGTTCAATTGCTTGGTAACACAAATTGCTAATCAGCCAATCACATGGTAGCAACTCGATGCATTTAGGCATCTAGATGTGGTGAAGACGACTTGCTGAAGTTCAAACCGAGCATCACAACAGGGTAGAAAGGGGATTTAAGTGACATGGTTGTTGGTGCCAGATGGGATGGTCTGAGTATTTAAAAAACTGCTGATCTACTGGGATTTTCACACGCAACCATCTCTAGGGTTTACAGAGAATAGCCCGAAAAAGTAAAAATATCCAGTGAGCAGCAGTTGTGTGGATGAAAATGCCTTGTTGATGTCAGAGGAGAATGGGCAGACTGGTTTGAGATGAAAGAAAGGCAACAGTAACTCAAATAACCACGCGTTACAGCCAAGGTATGCAGGGGAGCGTCGGTGCACAGCCATTTTAAGCTCTCCCAAAAACGTTCAATCAAGTGCAAGTCTGGGCCACTCAAGGACATTCACAGAGTTGTCCCGTAGCCTCTCCTTTATCTTGGCTATGTGCTTAGGGTCGTTGCCCTGTTGGAAGATGAACCTTTGTCCCAGTCTGAGGTCCAGAGTGCTCTGGAGCAGGTTTTTATCAAAGAGGTCTCTGTACATTGCTGCATTCATCTTTCCCTCGATCCTGACTAGTCTCCCAGTTCCTGACGCTGAAAAACATCCCCACAGCACGATGCTGCCTCCACCATGCTTCACTGTAGGGATGGTATTGTCCATCAGACATGGAACTTGCCATTCAGGCCAAAGAGTTTAATCTTTGTTTCAGACCAGAGAATTTTCTCTCTCATGGTCTGAGTGTCCTTTCAGGCGCCGTTTGGCAAACTCCAGGTGGGCTGTCATGTACCTTTTTACTGAGGAGTGGCTTCTGTCTGGCCATTCTACCATACAGGTCCGATTGGTGGAGTGCTGCAGAGATGGTTGTTCTTCTCAAAGGATTTCCTCTGTCCACAGAAAACCGCTGGAGCTCTGTCCTCTGTCAGAGTGACCATCAGGTTCTTGGTCACCTCCCTGACTAAGGACCTTCTCCCCCTATCGCTCAGTTCGGCCGGGCAGCCCGCTCTAGGAAGAGTCCTGGTTAGGGATGCCACATCATCCCTTTAAACTCAAGCACATATAAATTTCATAGGTTCCAAGGGTAATTTAATGCAGATAACGCACCAACTGAGTTTAATTACCACCTTAATCAGCCACAGAACCTGTGTAATTTATATGTGTTCAGGTTTAAAGGAATGAGGTGGTAGCCCCTTGTCCTGGTGGTTCCAAACGTCTTCCATTTATGGATGATGGAGGCCACTGTGCTTATTGGAACCGTCAATGCTGCAGAATTTTTTTTGTACCTTCCGCCAGATCTGTGTCTCCATACAATCCTGTCTTGGAGGTCTACAGACAATTCCTTGGACTTCATGGCTTGGTTTGTGCTCTGACATGCACTGTTCACTTTGGAACCTTATATAGACAGGTGTGTGCCTTTCCAAATAATGTCCAGTCAACTGAATTCACCACAGGTGGACTCCAATCAAGTTGTGGAAACATCTCAAGGATGATTAGTGGAAACAGGATGCACCTGAGCTCAATTTTGAGTGTCATGGCAAAGGCGGTGAATACTTATGTACATGTGAATTTTTTATTTTTTATTTTTAATAAATTGGCAAAGATTTAAAACAAACTTGGTTCACATTGTCATTATGGGGTATGGTTTGTAGAATTTTGAGGAGAATAATGAATTTAATCCATTTTGGAATAAGGCTGTAACATAACAAAATGTGGAAAAAGTGAAACACTGTGAATACTTTCCGGATGCACTGTATCAATAGTTCAGGCTGCTGGTGGTGTAAGGGTGTGGGGGATATATTCTTGGCACACTTCGGGCCCCTTAGTACCAATTGAGCATCGTTTAAACGCCACGGCCTACCTGAGTATTGTTGCTGATCATGTCCATCCCTTTATGACTACAGTGTACCCATCTTCTGATGACTACTTCCAGCAGGATAATGCACCATGTCACAAAGCTCAATTAATCTCACCACTGGTTTTTTCAACATGACAATGAGCTCACTGTACTCCAACAGCCTCCACAGTCACCAGATCTCAATCCAATAGAGCACCTTTGGGATGTGGTGGAACGGGAGATTAGCATCATGGATGCGCAGTAGACAAATCTGCAGCAACTGCTTGATGCCATCATGTCACTATGGACCAAAATCTCTGAGGAATGTTTCCAACACCTTGCTGAATCTATGACATGAAGAATTAAGGCAGTTCTGAAGGCAAAAGCGGGTCCAATCCGGTACTAGCAATGTGTACATAATAAAGTGACTGGGGAGAGTATATTTTCTTACAGGAGGAGTTCAGTGTCTGTCCCTTTAGGAGGAGTACAAATACTGCAGCTGCTGATTTTTAATATATTGACACTTAACTGACCAGGGAGCCCACAATGTCGCCCCCCCTAGCTGATCTTCGGATCGAGTCCCGGTTGCTGCCGCCGCCATTCCTGGTAAGGGAACCAGGAAGTAAAGACTTTCGGCTTCACTCCTGGTTCCTTACTGCGCATGCGCAAAGTGTGCTGCGCTTTTTAACTGGCCCGGCGGCGGGGGAAGGAGGATAAACTTTCGGGAGATTGGGCCGGGACCCGTCTCAGTTAGTGGGGAAAGGGACCTGTCAAACAGCTCCCCGTTGCCCCCTTCCCCCTGAAAGGTGCCAAATGTGGCACCGTAGGGTGGGGGGGGGGGGGGGAAAAGCATATAAGCGAGAGTTCCAGTGGTGGAACTCCGCTTTAAAGATACCATCCACATCAGAAATGCATTGTTTTCAGGAGCCGAATGACTCAGACTTGTGTTGCAAGAAGACGCAGTAAAGTAAAACTGCTATACAACCCTGCAAAGAGCAGGAAGCAGAGCTGAAAAAAAGGCAATTTGGCTGCTCACATGTACATATATAATTAAAGAAAAAAAATAAAAAAAACAACACACACACACACAAATTCTTGTAGGTATGCTTTCATAAAAAAAAATAAAAAAATGATGGCCTCTTTCACACAGGTGACCAGGGAGCAGTTAAAACAGTTTGAGCTGCAGTTTTACCACTTCACATCCACCCACCTAACATACAGCCAGAGGGTGGTGTACATATGAGGTGTGTCTAAAATGTTTAGTGATTGGTCCGATATCTCAACGGCAACATGGGCCAGGTGTATGCACATGGCTATCCAGAGCTACGCTGAGAAGCACCACCTAGCGTGGAGTACACGTGACCGTCTGGGTAAACCTGCTGCGGGCAGTTGAACATAGTCAGTGTGAGAGGTAGGGTCACAATGCAATGAAGCAGCGGGTGAACATCAAGTTCTGCGTCAAATAGGGGAAAACGGTGATGTAGACACATGAAATGTTGGTGCAAGTGTATGGGACGGAAGCCGTGAGCAGAAAAATGTGTTTAAGACTTATTTAAACGTTTTCACGATGGGAAGGAAACAACCGAGAATGAGCAACGTTCGGGTCGGCTGTCGTCAAGCAGAACCCCAGACATGATCAAGCAAGTGCGACAAGTGCTGGCATGAGATCGGCGTCTGACGCTACGATAGATGGTGGAGGAATTGAGCATTATCAAGGACACGGTGTGCACCATCGTCCGCGAAGACTTGGGTAAGCGAAAGATCTGTTCCCAGTTTGTGGTACACAAGATGACAGACGAACAGAAAGCAAAACGGATGGAAACCTTTGGAGAGTTCATCACCATGCATGACCAGGATCCATTCTTTCTGCAAAACAATCATCACAAGGGATGAGACCTGGGAGCCAATTCAGCGCAGCATACCTGTGCTAGATCATCCACCGCACTCCCCTGATCTGGCGCCTGTGGACTTCTGTTTCCCCGCCTGAAAAGTGCCATGAAAGGCGCACGTACTGCGGACATGGCGGTCCTGAGGTTGGTTCCTTAAAAGGTCTTAGCCGACAGTTTCCAGAACCTTTTTGAAAATTGCCAAAATGTGTGTTGTGAAGGACGGAGATTATTTTGAAGGCCAATAAAAGGTAGTTTGTTTATATCTTCTGTCTTGTTTTCTGATATAATTCACCAAACTTTTTACACTCACCTCGTATTCTGCAGCACTTTGCGGCATGGCCGCAGAAAATGTAGCACGGCTTATTGAATTAACAGGCGGCAGAGCCTACCAAACTCACCCATTTAAACCAATAGGGCCTGCGTTGCATTGCGGCACGTTGGTTGTATTTTAAATTGCCATTCAGCAAAGCAAAATGCAAAAAAATGACGCTTAGCCACCCACTGAAACGTAATCCAGCGCAGATCACTTTTCATTAACAGCCAGCACTGTCTAGCCTAAGTATATTATTTTTAAAGACAGTCGGTCCTTAGGCAGACTGGGGTTGGTTTACTAAAAATCAGTTCTGATTATAAACAAATGATTGCACATAATTGCTTGTATATTATGTATTATTGCTTGTATGCTGTTTATTAAATTTTGGTTTATTGCATTATCTGCTATACAGATTATTCCTCCTGATCCTGAAGAAGCGGCTGAGTCCACGAAACCGGTAGAGGATATTGCTTTACTCCACCACAACAGAAAACTTCACGGGGTTACCCGCTAGTAGTAACTTGTTGTCTTTGGTTGGGGTATTGCTTGTGTTTTTTAGAATTTTGTATAATTTTATATGTAATAAGTAATCTTTTATGATACCATATGTGTCAATGTTATCAGTACCGAGACAGTCCAAGCCGTCCTCTTTCTAAGTGATCGCATACTGGTTAGGCAACATCAGCAACTGCCACCACGTGTTCACTTGGTCCAATCTTTTATTTAATAATGGAGTGCAAAATCTGGTGCAGCTCTGCAAAGAAACCAATCGGCTTCCAGGTTTTATTGTCAGAGCTTAATTAGACAAGCTGAAGTTAGAAGCGGATGGCCACCATGCACATCTGCACCAGATTTTGCACTATCCCGCTTTAGTAAATTAACCCCACTGTGAAATGTGTGGCTGGGTTATATACAATTTAGGAATAAATGGACAAAATTTGGTGGACATATTCCACCAGATTTGATAAAACACACTTGCATTATTTAAAAGAAAACCTGTGAATTTATTACATTTTTGCACTGAAGCTTGCAGAGCATTGCAATCAGAGGACCACGGGTGCAATGCACAGGCTGCTGCATTGTTTACATCTCAGCCCCAGACCTACCGTTATGGGGCTGGCGAGGATGTGATCAAGATGGTGGTGCCCAGCCACAGTCTTATGGCATTTTGGAAGTTTCCACACGGGAGGCTTTTACAGGTAAATTAGATGCATAAAATATGTGAAATGCACAGAACATTCAGCACAGATTGTTGTTAAAACTGGTCTGGCGACGGGGACTCTTTAAACTTTCAGCTGGTATGGGGTAACTAACAGCTTTCAAGTAATATGTTGAATAGAAAAGCAATTTAATATCTCTACCATAAAACAAACAAAAAAAACGTTTGCATAGACTGAAGTGCAGCATTAAAGCTACACAACAAAAGCATATTTTTTTAAATGAAAAGAAAAACCATCTACATGTACAGTTATAGGCGAGGACGATTCTAGCACATGACCTTTGCTAGAGTTGCCACGTGTCTATGTCGTTTTGCTTTGACCTAATTACGGTATTTGTTTATCTTCTGTTAAAGGTGAGAGTAATAACAGAACATTCTTTAGTCTATATATGATGAAGCTACAACATTTGAAGATGAATCAGCTTGTAAAGGTCTTCACGTGACAGAGGTAGCACCGTGGGGGGTTCTCATGTGGCTCTCAAACCGATTGATCATCAACAGTAAACCTCTTCTTTTGACTCCAGTAGTATTAACTACAGGTTTAGGTTGATAAAGACACATGTCCATCCAATTGAAGATGATTAGTACTGTTACTTAAAGTAATGACAAATGCTTTTTAAAAAAACAAACAAACATAAAATCCCACAGGTTTATACTTTGTATGGGGGCACTCGTATGGGCTCACTCCTGAGCCTCATCGTCTGCGCCAATAGACACAGACAGCAGTCCTCAGCCCCGTAGGGGGAGCCAATGGCTCCTGTTGCTTTAGCAAAGCTATTGAGACCAGGAAGTGAGGGGAGAGAAGATCTGCAGATGTGCAAAGTGCTGGATCAAATGAGGGCTTAGGTAACTAAAAGGAGGGGAGATACTGATGCCTACCTTTTTTTTTTACAAGGAATTAAGGTAAAACATATTCAACAGGCTTTGGAACCACTTTAATGACTCGGGAATCACATGTAAATTGAAGGCAAGTTCAAATGAAAAAACGTACTACCATGCAGGCTTCTATATAAAACGGAAAGAAGACCAGACAAGCACATACTTTCTCCTGAGGAGCAGAGGATCCATGCTCAGCCATTTCCAAGCTGTCTGCCTTCACTAGTGGAGAGTTCTTCACTGTGGCACTGATGTCATTCCCTTGACCCTAAAGAAAGCAAAAAGACAGTTTTACAAATATCAACTGCAGATAACTATTAACCGGCAAATTGTTAGGACCACAACAAGGCACGCATCAAAACAGCAGCAAGGATACAAGCCGCATGAACTTCCCCCTTGCTTTTTCTTTCTAGTGCCAATACATCTAGAGCACTCAGATCCGAGTCTACAGGTATATAAAAAACACAACTAGATTTATCAGGTTTTTCAGACCCTAAACAGTCAAGAACCTTTCGGGGCATAGGCAACCACGATAAATCTTGTTACTTTTACCTTTCCTGCCCCCCAATGTTGCTGGTATCATCGCTTCTGCCTCCATACTCCCCACTAAACTATATGCTTGCACTTGCAGTCTGGATGATGACCAGCCTCATTCAGACCCTTCACCTTGAGGCTGGACTTTCAAGGACACCATACAGCCCTCCTATATTGGGCCATCCGTTTGTTGACAGGTTGTTTTCTCACCAATGTACAGGTCTTTGCATTCCTCACTGGAATATATTGTTAGTTCCCTACATACAAACGTTCAATTTGCAAACTTTCAAAGATGCAAACATGTGTTTGCATGCCCAATCGTGAAAAGCTGGGCACACACGCTCAGTTTTTTATTTTATTTAACCCTGCTGGGTTGAATGAAAAAAAAAACAAAAAAAAACTGGGAGCGTGTGTACCCAGCTGAAGAAAAAAAAAAAAAAAACTAACATCACCGTACCAACACCATCAATGTTGGTGCAGCCATCTACTCTGCCTCCACCTCCAGAACACACTGAACAGCGCTTTCCGCTTTCGTCTGAGGGCTTTACAGAACAGCTGTATGTATACGGAGATTAAATTACACACCAGGTGGTGCACACTATTTATCAATTTGGTGACTTGGTTCCAATTGGTTCCACTATATTTTTGTTAGGGGTAGCAGAGTAAGGCTGGGTTCACACTAGTGCGATGCGAGAACCCTGCGAATCCACTGCGCGTTCCCGCATCCGACTCGCACGGTAGTTCACACTGCCATATGCTAACTGCTAGGGAGTGTCATACAACATTAAAGACACCCCTATTTCAGCTCGCATATCGCACTGCAAACTGACAGTTCGGACATGAATCGGATCGCATAGGTGCGGACCAAAAAAGGGTCCTGTGCGTGTTTGGTCCGAATGCGGTGCGACATCAGCCATACTATCTGTATGGCTGAAAATCGCATTGCACGAACATCGCATGCGATTTTCACTGCAGTGTGGTGCGAATCACATGAGATATCGCACAGCGCACTAGTGTGAACCCAGCCTAAAGGGGACTGAATACAAATGCACACCACACTTTTCAGATCTATTTGTAGAAAAAAAAAATTTGAAAACCATTCATCATTTTCCTTCCACTTCACAATTACACTTTGTGTTTGTCTATCACATAAAATCCCAATAAAATACATTTATGTTTTTGATTGCAACATGACAAAATGCGGAAAATTTCAAAGGGGTGTGAATACTTTTTCAAGGCACTGTAATTACACATAGCAGTGGACATTCAACATACCGTATTTATCGGCGTATAACACGCACAGGCGTATAACACGCACCCTAACTTTAAGAGGGAAGTTTCAGGAAAAAAACTTTCCACAGCCACCTGTGTATAACACGCAGGCACAGTTTACCCTCTATTTTCAGGGTAAAAAAGTGAGTGTTATACGCCAATAAATACAGTAATTAGAGCCGGTTCACACTGGGGCGGCACGACTTTGGGGGCGACTCAGCGACGCGATCTCAAGACGACTTGAGAGGCAATTTGCAAAATGACTTCTGTATAGAAGTCAATGCAATTTGTCCAGAGTCGCCCCCAAAGTAGTACAGTAACCTTTTTCTAAGTCGGAGCGACCAGAGTTGCTCCTATTAGAACGGTTCCATTGAACAGAGCGGGACGCGACTTGTCAGGCGACTGAGTCGCCCCTGTGTAAACCGGGTCTTAGGATTATGTGATTTTTATATTCACTATTGTTTTTCGGAGAGCGCATTATTATTATTACTTTTATAGTATTAACTGGCAAATAGCTAGGACCACGGCAAGACACACAAAGTCGGCATCAGGATACAAAATGCATGAAGTTCCCCCTTGCACATTCTTTCTACTACTAATCCATCTAGAGCACTCACACAGCATGAGCCAAGTCTACAAGTATATACACACACACACACACAACTCATTTATCAGGCAGATTAGGCTCTTTCAGACCCTAAACAATAGTCAGGAACTCTTCACTTTTAAAAGCTGAAGTCCAACCCAATTAAATCGTGTTATTTTTACCTTCCTTGTCCATGCTGACCACCAATGTTGCTGGCATCATTGTTTGTCTCCTATACGCCCCACGCACTTGCAGTCTGGAGGAAGGACAGCCTCATTCAGACCCTTTACCTTGAGGCTGGACTTTTAAAGGACACCCTACAGCCCCCCCTCCTATATTGGGCCATCCGTTTGTTGACACGTTGTTTTATCCCCAGTGTACAGGTCTTTGCATTCCTCACTGGCATATACTGTAAGTCCACTACATATGAATATTCAATTTGCAAACTTTCAAAGATGTGAACATGTGTTAGCATGTCCAATTGTAAAAAGATGGGTACACACACACACACCAGTGGGCTGAACAAAACAAAAAAAAAAATCTGACAGATTGCTGAACTGACACAAGCAATGTTGGTGCAGCGATCTCCCCTGCGGTGCTTTGTGTTCTGACAGGGGAACTCCCCCCACCAGAACACACTGATCAGCGCTCACAGCCTGTGTCTGCAAGCCATGATCTTTGTTGGACTTATGAACGAGCTTCCGGAACAGAACTTATTCGTAAGTAGGACTTGCTGTATTAAGATACAATACTTGTGTTTTGGTGTTGGGTCTTTTAGCTGTACAAGCTTTTGCCTCACTGTTTTGCAATGCTTGAAAAAACACATGGATACACAGGAACATCAATGCACTGAGACTTAAAGCATGACAAAACTTCCACTGTCACAAACTGGGCATTGTGTTCCTGGAAGACTGACTCCTGCACTCGCACAGGAGTGGTATCATTATGGTGCCAGCCAATGAAGATGACCAAAAGACTGGCATCAGTGAGGGACAGGCTCCGATAAAGGAAAGGCAAGTTTAGCTCCACTTTAAGGAAACGGGACATATTGGACAAAGAGGTCAGTTTGCAAAAAAAGTGACCAGTTACACTTACCGGTAACGGTGTTTCTGGGAAGTCTTCCAGGACGGCACAATGAGAGATGACTGGCTCCACCTGACAGGAAACACAATCAATTCAAAGAGGTTAAAGCACCCGCCCCTCCCCGTGCTCCTCAGTTATGAAAAAGTACAGACCCACACCAGTGCACGAGAGAGAAAACACACACCCAAATAACTCTATACAAACCAATGTATCAACCAAAGCGGTGGGAAGTAGGCCTGCCGTCCTCGAAGACTTCCCAGAAACACCGTTACCGGTAAGTGTAACTGGTCACTTTCTCAAGTCGTCTTCCAGGACGGCACAATGAGAGAGAAGCAAGTAGCTTCAGGCCTACCTTAGGGTGGGACGACTGCTTGCAGGACCTTTCTACCAAAGGACAGGTCCTGAGGTGACAGCAACTCCACTCTGTAATGCCTTAGGAATGTATTCTGGTTTGACCAAGTCGCCGCTTTACAGATCTGTTCCACCGAAGCTCCGGCTCTTTCTGCCCAGGAGGTTGCCAAAGAGCGAGTACAATGAGCTTTAACTTTCGGGGCTGTCTTACCAGCCTGGTCATAAGCTATGGAGATTGTCTGTCTGATCCATCTAGATATGGATGCTCTAGATGCCTGTTGGCCCTTTTTCTGTCCAAAAAAATTAATTAGTAAATGGCTGGATTTCCTAAATTCACCCACTCTATCCAGATAAGCTAGCAGACACCGTCTGACATCCAGACAATGAAAGGAGGCCTCTCTTTCATTTTGTGGATTTGAACAAAAGGAAGGAAGAATAATTTCTTGTGATCTATGAAACTTTGACACTACCTTAGGGAGGTACAGGGGGTCCTGCCTAAGAATAACTCTGTCCTCGAATAAACTAAAGAAAGGCTCTTTAATCGTCAGAGCCTGCATGTCGCCTATTCTTCTGGCTGTAGTAATTGCCAGAAGAAAAGCAAACTTAAATGTCAGTAATTTAACTGAAATATCTTCTAGTGGCTCAAACGGAGCCTTAGTTAATTGTTCCAAAACTAACGTAAGGTCCCAGGGCGGGACTCTAGAGATCCGCACCGGGGACAATCTATCCCTGGCCATTAGAAATCTTTTAACTAGAGGGTCCAGTGATAACTTTTTGTCCAAAAAATACGATAAGGCTGCTACCTGTACTCTTAGAGTCTTGGTAGCGAGACCCAAGTCGGCGCCATCCTGGAGAAAGTCCAGGATGACCGAGGTTTCTTGCTGGGATACCTTTCTCACTAGACACCAGTGAGAGAAGACTCCCCACACCTTCCTGTAGATACGTCTGGTGACTTCTTTTCTACTTGAGAGGAGAGTGTTAATCACTCTCTCGGAACATCCCCTCTCCCGCAGGTTCTGCCTCTCAAGCACCAGGCCGTCAGCTTGAAGAAGCTGGGATCTGGGTGAAAGACTGGTCCCTGCCGAAGAAGGTCCACCCGAACTGGTAGATGGAGGGGAGGTGCTACGGACCAGTTCTGTAGAGCGGGAAACCAGGCTCTCTTGGGCCACCAAGGAGCAATTAGAATGAGTCTGGTCTCTGAGAGACCTAGTTTTTGTAGGACTCTTGGAATGAGACTCAGAGGGGGAAAAGCATAAGCCAGGTGAAAACTCCATACCTGAGCCAGTGCATCCACCCCCCCTGAGCCCCACTCCCGGGACAGGGAAAAGAATCTTCTTACTCTCCTGTTCTCCTTGCGGGCAAAGAGGTCTATTTCTGGCCTTCCAAAATGTTGGCACACCAGGTTGAACACCTCTGAGTTCAGCTCCCATTCCCCCTGGAGAATCCGATGACGGCTTAGATAGTCCGCCTCTATGTTGTACCTTCCCTTTATGTGTACTGCCGTAATAGAGGCAATCCGAAGCTCTGCCCAGCCCAGAATCCCTAGAGACAAGGTCAGCAGGGAGGGAGACCTGGTTCCCCCCTGATGATTTATGAAGGCCACCGTGGTCGCATTGTCGGAGAGGATCTGGACCTCCCGGTCTCGGATCCTTTCCTCGAACGCTTTTAGGGCCTCCCCGACCGCCAATAATTCCCGGAAGTTTGAGGAGGCGTGTCTCTGATCCTGATTCCAGGAACCCTGGGCTCGGAGTTCGCCTAAGTGGGCCCCCCAACCCCAGGAGCTTGCGTCCGTCGTTATCCTGAGGGGGTCTGTCTGAGTCCATAGATGACCCACCTGCAACTTCTGAGGAAGAAGCCACCAGCTCAGAGAGTCCTTTACTACCTCTGGGATGGAGATTCTGTGGTCTAATGTTCCTCTTGTTCCGTCCCAGGAGGATAAGAGGAATTGTTGGAGGGGTCTGGAGTGGAGCTGAGCCCACGGAACCGCAGGTATACAAGAGGTCATTAGACCCAGTACCCTCATGATGCCTCTGAAAGAGGACTCCCTTACCTCCAACAGAGACCTGACCGCTGTTATGAGGCCCTGGACCTTCTCCTGGGGTAAACAAAGCTTCCTTTGTAAGGAGTCTATCAGGAAACCCAGGTAAATCTTTCTTTGGTCCGGGATCATCGAGGACTTCTCTCGGTTGATGATCCAACCCAGGGATTCCAAGGTACTCACAACCTTGGCCAGGTCTGCGAGGAGGAGATCTCGACTCTGGTTGTAAAGTAAAAGGTCATCGAGATAAGGGACTATCGTTATACCCTCTAGGTGTAGGAAGGCAACCACCTCTGCTACGATTTTTGTAAATACCCTTGGGCTGGAAGCCAGTCCAAAGGGGAGGGCAGCAAACTGCCAGTGTTGAATCCCCTGAGGAGACCCGATTGCGAATCTGAGGAAGGCTTGATGTCCTGGAAAGATCGGGACGTGAAGGTAGGCGTCCTTTAAGTCGATCGTTACCATGTATACCTCCTTCAGAAGGAGTCTTCTGAGGGTGTATATGCTTTCCATGCGAAATTTCTTGTGACGCAAGGAGGTATTCAGGGGTCTCAGGTTTATTATCAACCGGTACTTGCCTGACGGCTTTGGGACAACGAAGATGTGGGAGTAGACCCCCAGTCCGCGTTGTCCCGCAGGTACCGGGACTACAACTCCCTGTTCTGCTAGTTCTGAAATGTTTTGCAGAAGACCTGCTGCCTTGAGGGGGTCCCTGGGGAGATGCGTTACTAGGAACTTTGAGGGGGGGGGGATGAAGAAACTCCAGCCTGTAGCCCTCCTTTATAATGTTGAGAATATGAGGGCTCTGGGTAATACTCTCCCACCTGGAAAGGAATTGGGAAAGTCTTCCCCCTACCCTTACGTCACTTAAAGTCTTTTTCATTTGATTTTTGGTTGGAAAAGAGGATACCTCCTTTTTGCTTATCCTTTCCAACGCCCCACTTCCTATTACCGGCAGGCTTCTTGCTCGAGAAACGATTTCTACCCTGGGGGCCTCGAAAAAATCTTTTTTGGTCCCTTTTAGGTTTAGTGGGGAACTTTTTGCCCTTTTCGGTAGATCTTGATAGGGCTTGGTCCAGCCCTGTACCAAAAAGGAGTGAGCCCTCAAATGGGAGTCCACATAAGCGGGTCTTGGATGCGTTATCCCCATCCCATGTTTTGACCCATACGGCTCTGCGAGCCGAGTTTACGAGGGCACCCGTTTTTGCGGTGGTTCGCATGGTCTCAACTGCAGCATCTGCTAGGTATGCCACTGCGCTACCTATTACCTGTAGAGAGTCTAGGACTTCCCTGGACTTGGACACACGGGAAACATGTTCTATTAGTTTGGTTATCCATGTATCCGCGTTCCTAGCTATACAAGCTGAAGCCAGCGCGGGGCTCATTGCTGCCGCATTGGCTTCCCAGGCTCTACGCAAGGTCGTCTCAGTACGGCGATCCATAGGATCCTTGATATTACCTGCGTCCTCAAAGGAGAGGTCGGATTGCTTTGACACCTGTGCCAAAGAGGCGTCCAATCTGGGAATCTTAAAGAGTTTCTCCTCATCCTCCCCCTTAAAAGGGCACCTACGCTTCCAAGTTTTATATTTCAGAAGCTTCCTCTCAGGTTCCTTCCACTCTCTAAGAATCACATCATGGAGAGCCTGGTGAACCGGGATGGTTCTGGGTTGGGCCCTTACCAAGCCTCGGTACAATCTATCCTGTGCGGATACCTGTTCCGTCGGCTCCTGAATTTCTTCAGAGGTGTAGATTGCACCAAGGAGGCCTTCCATGTCGTCAGCTGAGAAGATGTGTCTTCCTGACCTAGAGCCTTCTTCCTCCTCCTCAGCCTGACTATCTATCAGGCCCTCATCGGATAGTCCCTGATCAGGGATCTCCGAATCCTCTTCTGCCTCTGAGTCCTGAGACAGGAGGGATCTCAGGGATTCTGGGTGTCCTCTCCCCCTGGTTGAGGAGAAAAACTCCTGTGAGGAAGGGCCCTCCCTGCTTGTCTGGGGCTCTGGTTCCTTAGCTTTAAGGGAGGCTTGAAAATCCTTAAGGGTGGCAAGCATCTGGGTTTGGACAGAGAGAAAGTCTCTCATCACCTGAGATGTTTCCTTCCCAGCCAGCTTCTGGATACATTTGAAGCAGAAGGGCTTGGAATGGGTTGAGGGTAATTTCTCGTTACAGTAACCGCATCTTTTGGAGTGGGCAGGGGTTCTAGAGGAACGACTGGCAACCCCCTGGGCAGTGACGTCCTCTCCTGCAATGTAAGAGTACACAGGAATACATTAACAACCAAAAAGAACCCTGTGACAGGCAAGGGGAAAGAGTCGGGGTACCATCCCCCATCATGACCCCTGCTGGCTGGGTTGACTCACCCCCTGTGGTCTCCTCTGTAGCCGCGGCCGTAGTCGGCCTCTCCTCATGCTCCATGTAGGTGAGATGCTCTGCTCCCGATCGCAGTTCCACTGGAGGAGAAAAAAGGGCGCCTCCTTCCTGGCGTCCCTCCGTTTTTGAATGCGGTAACAGACGCCGGCCGCCGCCATTTTGCCGGAGACCGGAACCGGAAATGACGCGGCACGCGATGGCGTCATCCTTGACGCTAGAGGACGAATGTCCTAGACGCCGGGAAAATGGCGCCACAATGCTATGCACCTGCATAGAGCGGCGCCCTAAGCAAACAGACCGCGCGAGCGGACGGAGGAACCTGCCAGCCCCCCCCTCCAGGATGGACACCCAAACAGGTAGGAGGGAGGAAGGAGGATATCTGGCCCCTGAAGTCCCGGGTACAGCCCCGCACCTAGGGAGCTTCAGTGCTCAGGGAGGCTCTTCAACTGCCCTCCCTGAGAAGGAATGGGATACCCCCCAGGACGGACAAATAGAGTCCTGCTAGGCCCAGAGGCTTCCCAGGCATGCGGCTCAGCTCCCGGGGAGGGGGGGGGACTTCCAGCCCCAGGCCTTCAGTCTGTGGAAAAAAAATAAACGGGTTCGCTGTGGGGAAACACAATCAAGAACTGAGGAGCACGGGGAGGGGCGGGTGCTTTAACCTCTTTGAATTGATTGTGTTTCCTGTCAGGTGGAGCCAGTCATCTCTCATTGTGCCGTCCTGGAAGACGACTTGAGAAAAGTGTGCTACTTCAAAGTCGTGCGATTTTACCACGATTTCGGGGACGCGATTTTGACAAGACAGTCATACGACTGTCGATCCGACTTTGTCCCACGACTTGAAGTATGACTTCAATGAGCAGGGAAGCGACTGATCCCCCAATAATTAGGGGGAACTCCATGCCAATTTTTTTGGGAAAAAAAACCCGGCATGGGTTCCCCCTTCATGAGCATATCGAGTCCCGTCGGTCTGGTATGTATTTTAAGGGGTACCCCCCACGATCCATACCAGACCCTTATCCGAGCACCAGCCCGGCCAGTCAGAAAAGGGGGTGGGGACGAGCGAGCGCCCCCCCTGAGCCGTACCAGACCGCATGCCCTCAACATGGGGGGTGGGTGCTTTGGGGCAGGGGGGGCCCGGCGTCCCCCCACCCCAAAGCACCTTGCCTCCATGTTGATGCAGACAAGGGCCCCTTCCCGACAACCCTGGCCATTGGTTGTCTAGGTCTGCGGGCTTATCGGAATCTGGGAGCCCCCGTACCCCTACCCATTCACCTGGAATAAAAAGTGTAAAAAAAAACCACACACACACACACACACACACACAGGTTTTTAAAGTACTTTATTAGGCAGCTCCGGGGGGTCTCTTCCTTCTTCTCCGTGCGCTCCGGTTCTCCTCCCGCTGTCCGGTCATCTTCTGACAGGTTCTTCTGCCTGCTCTTTTGCTAGCTCTTGCCCGGTCTTCTCCCCTCTGCTCTTCTTTTGATGTTGACTCGACGCTCCCTCCCGCTGTAATGCCATGTGCGCAACAACTTTTATAGGCATGGGGTGGGGTCACTGGGTGATGTCATCCGGTGACCCAGCACCCTTATGGCGTCACCGCCCGGGTCATGCTGGGACTGTGACAACATAAGGGGGCGGGGTCACCGGATGACATCACCCGGTGACCCCGCCCCATGCCTACAGGTCCTTCTCAAAAAATTAGCATATTGTGATAAAGTTCATTAATTTTCTGTAATGTACTGATAAACATTAGACTTTCATATATTTTAGATTCATTACACACAACTGAAGTAGTTCAAGCCTTTTCTTGTTTTAATATTGATGATTTTGGCATACAGCTCATGAAAACCCAAAAATCCTATCTCAAAAAATTAGCATATTTCATCCGACCAATAAAAGAAAAGTGTTTTTAATACAAAAAAAGTCAACCTTCAAATAATTATGTTCAGTTATGCACTCAATACTTGGTCGGGAATCCTTTTGCAGAAATGACTGCTTCAATGCGGCGTGGCATGGAGGCAACCAGCCTGTGGCACTGCTGAGGTGTTATGGAGGCCCAGGATGCTTCGATAGCGGCCTTAAGCTCATCCAGAATGTTGGGTCTTGCGTCTCTCAACTTTCTCTTCCCAATATCCCACAGATTCTCTATGGGGTTCAGGTCAGGAGAGTTGGCAGGCCAATTGAGCACAGTAATACCATGGTCAGTAAACCATTTACCAGTGGTTTTGGCACTGTGAGCAGGTGCCAGGTCGTGCTGAAAAATGAAATCTTCATCTCCATAAAGCTTTTCAGCAGATGGAAGCATGAAGTGCTCCAAAATCTCCTGATAGCTAGCTGCATTGACCCTGCCCTTGATAAAACACAGTGGACCAACACCAGCAGCTGACATGGCACCCCAGACCATCACTGACTGTGGGTACTTGACACTGGACTTCAGGCATTTTGGCATTTCCCTCTCCCCAGTCTTCCTCCAGACTCTGGCACCTTGATTTCCGAATGACATGCAAAATTTGCTTTCATCCGAAAAAAGTACTTTGGACCACTGAGCAACAGTCCAGTGCTGCTTCTCTGTAGCCCAGGTCAGGCGCTTCTGCCGCTGTTTCTGGTTCAAAAGTGGCTTGACCTGGGGAATGCGGCACCTGTAGCCCATTTCCTGCACACGCCTGTTCACGGTGGCTCTGGATGTTTCTACTCCAGACTCAGTCCACTGCTTCCGCAGGTCCTCCAAGGTCTGGAATCGGTCCTTCTCCACAATCTTCTTCAGGGTCCGGTCACCTCTTCTCGTTGTGCAGCTTTTTCTGCCACACTTTTTCCTTCCCACAGACTTCCCACTGAGGTGCCTTGATACAGCACTCTGGGAACAGCCTATTCGTTCAGAAATTTCTCTGTGTCTTACCCTCTTGCTTGAGGGTGTCAATGATGGCCTTCTGGACAGCAGTCAGGTCGGCAGTCTTACCCATGATTGCGGTTTTGAGTAATGAACCAGGCTGGGAGTTTTTAAAAGCCTCAGGAATCTTTTGCAGGTGTTTAGAGTTAATTAGTTGATTCAGATGATTAGGTTAATAGCTCGTTTAGAGAACCTTTTCATGATATGCTAATTTTTTGAGATAGGATTTTTGGGTTTTCATGAGCTGTATGCCAAAATCATCAATATTAAAACAAGAAAAGGCTTGAACTACTTCAGTTGTGTGTAATGAATCTAAAATATATGAAAGTCTAATGTTTATCAGTACATTACAGAAAATAATGAACTTTATCACAATATGCTAATTTTTTGAGAAGGACCTGTATATAAGTCATTGCGCACCGCGCGCACGGCATTACAGCGGGAGAGAGCATTGAGTCAACATCGGAAGAAGAGCGGAGGGAAGAAGACGGAGAAGACCGGGCAAAAGAGCAGAAGAACCCGGCAGAAGATGACCAGACAGCGGGAGGAGAACCGGAAAGCACGGAGAAGAGGCCGGAGAGCGCGAAGAAGAAGAAGGAAGAGACCCTCGAAGTCGGAAGAGACCCCCTGGAGCTGCCTAATAAATGACTGTAAAAACCTGCGTAGTGTGTTTTTTTTTTTACACTTTTTATTCCAGGTGAATGGGTAGGAGTACGATGTACCCCATACTCATTCACATAGGGTGGGGGGACGGGATCTGGGGGCCCTCTTATTAAAGGGAGCTCCCAGATTCCGATAAGCCCCCTGCTCGCAGACCCCGACAACCAAGGGCCAGGGTTGTCTGGAAGGGGCCCTTGTCCTCAACATGGGGGCAAGGTGCTTTGGGGTGGGGGGCGCAGGGCCACGTCGCACGACCGCGCAATTGTCAGTTAAAGCAACGCAGTGCCGAATCGCAAAAAGTGGCCTGGTCTTTGGCCAGCCAAATGGTCCGGGGCTTAAGTGGTTAAGGTTGAAAAAGTTCTGAAATGATCTTTTTGTCTCATTCTTTTACATCACAGAAACCTGACATTTTACTGGGGTGTGTAGACATGTTATATTCACTGTATGAATGTTGAGATATGATCCTAACACGTTATAAAAGGTCTTGTTTAGATGGGTGGCCGTCTGTACCGCCCATTTTTACTGACCCCTTGCCATCGGTGTAAATGAGGCCTTAAACTGAAGAAGTTGCCTGGAAAAGCGGGGAAACGTCTTCAACATTACACAGCAAGCCCACCTGGATACAAACTACTATTAAACTACCCCCCCCTCCCCTCCCCAATAGCTCAGTTTACACTTTACTTCCGGGGGAAAGGGCAATACAGCAGAGCGATTTGCAGTGTTACTTATTGTTTCTTACAGCTTTTCCCCATCAGTCCCCCACTATACATGTGAATGAGGCCTCAGCATCACTACCCCAAAACTAGAATATAGAGCGTGTCAGCTGCTTCCATCAGAGCCCGATCACAGGAGTGTTTGTTTCTGCAAGAGAAAAGACTGCATGTGGATAATCAAATCTATGTCATCAACCTACGTTATTTTATTCTGATGATCAGCACTTTAAATAAAACAAAACAAAGCAGCGGTGAGAATTTTGTAAGTACCGTAGGATAGGGAATGCTGCTGAACGAGCTAAATGTGTGCTCCTGTCCCTTTAATGCATGATATATAGCACAGTGCTTCTGCAGTATCCATTAGCCCTTTCCATGTTCTACAATATCCGGTTGATCCTGCCTGTTCTCATCTTGCTCTGTTTAAACTGACCATGCTAATCATGGCTGCTGATCCATGAATGTGTGGTCAGATTACGTGCCTCCATCATCCTGCTCTCTCCTCAGCCTCCCTGCATCTCTCCCTCTCTGCCTGTCATTTCCGTAGTCTGTGTGAGCCGCTCTCCTCTCCTCCCATGCTTGAGCAATGCAATTCCATCTGCAACTGCCCGCTCCACCCCCCCACTCTTTTCTTTTTAGCATGTCCAACCAATCGGTACATGACATGCTCTGCCACTCAGCACACAAGCTAAAATTGTAGCACTTCCTCTGCTGAAGTAATTACATACATCAGAGAGGAATATCAGCCCCTCCTACTGGAGTCCCTGTTCTTGGAAAAGAGCGAAAATCACATGACCGCACAGATGCTGTGCTAAAAAGGGTATTTAGAGATATTATAACTAAAAAAACAGTACCATTACCCTGAAAGAGAACATATAATGGCAGTTTCAGCCTAGGTTCTCTTTCAGGGTAAATGGTACTGTTTTTTTAGTTAGTTAGGCATGTGCGATGCGGGAACCAGCACGAAAACAGCGGCGGTTCCCACATCTCTCCCGCCGGCAGTTCACACTGCCCTCTGCGAACCGATGCAGGCGTCAATACATTGGTAAACCCTCAAGGTTTTTCACCTTGATGCATTCTATGGACACGGGAGCGTGCCCGCACGGGTGCCCTGAGGGAGAACGCTTCTCTGATGGGGCACTTAAGAGGATGAGTCAGGAGCGCCGCTGAGGGACCCAAAACCAACTGCATGGAGGAGGCAAGTATGACATATTTGTTTTAAAAAACAAAAAAAAATTAAAACATTTGTTTTTTACCTTTAATGACACCCCCAGATCGGTTCACAGATCGCAGTGCGAACTGTGAACTGGCACATGAATCTGATTGCAAGGGTGAGAACACCCATGAGATCCGATTCTAGTGCGGGGGGAAAAAAAAGTCCCTGCACTATTTTCGTGTGAATCCAATGCGAGTTCAGCCATAAAACTGTATGGCTGAACATGCACTGCACAGACATCGCATGTGATTGGCACCTGCAGTAGAGAAAAATCATACTCCAAGCTCTGGAGAAAGACAAGTACCTATAGAGGGATATGTGCTTTTTTTTCACATTTCATGTTTAAGGTTTACAACCACTTTAATGTTCAGTTATTAGACAGTCTTCAGGAGCTCAGATAAGCACACCTTCCAGTATGCACGCCTGGGCTAAGAGCAGATAGACTTCAGGAAGTACATTCTACGTGAATCATCTGCCTTACTCAAGATGGCCAGAAATCCAAGGGGGCTGTTATTTTTCTTACAAAGATATTTATTAGGGTTTTTCAGTAATTTTTAACAGTGCACAAGATTCGGAGTACAAATGAAGGCGCACAAGTAGGTCACAAATATCAAAAGGACAAATCGAAATAGAATAGTCATTGTCATAATAACAGCAGATAGGAGTAGATACCAGTGAATTGTTTGGATGTACGCAACAAGGGAACGGCCACACTACATGCTACCTAGGGGGAAGATTTTCAAAGTGATTTCTCAACAAAATAAAGCATGGAGACATGGATGGATGGGTGAGTTTGCTTTGAATAATAATAGTGAATTAAATTGTGTTTTTGGTTTATGGTGCTCAGATGCAGTGTAGTTCGGCTTTAACTGTTAGGTTAAGTTGTGAGGTTCATTGAGGCTGGGAGTCTGACCAGATCACCATGTTGCTGGAGAAGTTGTTGCATCCTGTCCTCTTACCCCAGCTGAGATCAGAGTATCTGCAATTCTGAGTGGAGTTCATGCATAATACATGCCACACATTGATAGAATCAATTGTTAAAGTGCCACATTCTTATTAGTAAGTATTAAAGTGGAAGTAAACCCTCCTATCGTTTTCAGCCAAGGAAGCTGCCATCTTCCCCTTTGTTTAATCTTCAACTGCCATGATGCTGCACATGTGACCAGTTATGACAACAGCCATTGGATGGTTTGACAGTTTGGTTGAGAGATCAACCAATGTGGCAGTTAGCATTTCCGGCATGCCGGGAATTTAACAGTTATTTTAAACTGTTAAATCAATGGGTTTACTTCCACTTTAAGTACAGCTTACAGGTCAGGGACATAGGTGCACACATTAATTTCACTTACACAATATTCCTGTGTCAAAACAGTTACTGTAGCTCCAACACCAAAACCTAACTACTTCAGGCCCACAGGACGTCATATGACGTCCTCTGGTTTGTGGGGGTATATCTGAATGATGCCTGCAGCTACAGGCATCATTCAGATAAAGCCAGTTTCAGCCGGCGATTCCCTACACCATGAAAACGATCATAGCGGCTGTTCCGCCGATTGATCGTTTTTACGGGCAGTGGAAGAGGACGTCCCCCCCTCCCGCCGGTGCTTCTACCGACTCACATGTGCGATCGGTGAGTCGGTGACAGGATCCGCCGGCCCCAGGTGTTGATCAAAGAGATTTCCGGCGGACCAGATGGTCGCCGGAGTCTCTATGATCGGAGGCCGGGCGCGATGTTATGACGTCACACCCGGCGTCTGCATTCAAAAAAACTGCGCTGATTCGGCTTTGAAGCGGTGATCGTTTTTTTTTTTTTTTTTTTTAGGCTTCCAAGCCTAGAGGTGAGATGTGGGGTCTTATTGACCCCATATCTCACTGTAAAGAGGACCTGTCATGTCATATTCCGATTACAAGGGATGTTTACATTCCTTGTAAAAGGAATAAAAGTGATCAAAATATTTTATTTTATTTTGACACTTTAAAAAAAAAAAAATATATATAAGTAAAATTAACAAATAAAAAATAATGTTTTTTTTTTTACAGCGCCCCTGTCCCCGTGTGCTCGCATGCAGAAGCGAAACGCATACGCAAGTCCCGCCCACATATGAAAACGGTGTTCAAACCACACCATGTGAAGTGTCGCCACGAACGTTAGAGCGAGAGCAATAATTCTAGCCCTAGACTTCCTCTGTAACTCAAAAAATGTAGCCAGTAAAAAAAATTAAAACGTCGCCTATGGGGATTTTTAAGTAACGAAGTTTGGCGCCATTCCACGAGCGTGTGCAAATTTGAAGCGTGACATGTTAGGTATCCATTTACTCTGCGTAACTTCATCTTTCACATTATGCAAAAAAATTGGGCTAACTTTACAGTTTTGTTTTTTTTAAAGCATGAAACTTTTTTCCCCAAAAAAGCGCGTTTGAAAAATTGCTGCGCGAATAACGTGCAAGATAAAAAGTTGTAATGACCGCCATTGTATTCTCTAGGGTCTTTGCTAAAAAAAGATATATAGTGTTTGGGGGTTCCAAGTAATTTTACAGCAAAAAAAATGATGATTTTTACATGTAGGAGCGAAGTGTCAGAATTGGCCCGGGCCTGAAGTGGCTAACATACTGGTAAGGACCTGTCTCAGCTAAAAGTTCTATCCAGTGGCGAATGCTGCAACTGTCCAGTCCCTGGAAAAGGGTGTTCATTTCAGGGCAATGCACACCTAAGTAGCGTTCTGACAGTTAAGTAACATACTTGTCCTGGATTGCTTCCTGGGATTGGATGTGGACGCTCTCCAGCACTAGAAATAACCCTACATAGAAGATCTGCCAGGTGCCTTTTAAAAAAACTGGCAACTATGCCACTAGATACAGACTGACGTACAGTTTATTAAGGGCATGGAAATACCAGCTTTAAGATGGAAGCGGTAAGACACTTATCACATCTACATACTTTACATCCAGGTCTCAAAATCATATCCTACTCTAATAGAGACAGCATTCAGCAAGCACTTGGAGGATTAAACTGTATTTAGAAGTCTAGATTAAGTCAATCGGTCCCTTAATAAAGCTCTCGGTGCCTTTGTGGACATGCAGGGCTGACACCGGGGCCAATCTTGCGTGGGCGGCTCATCAGGATTATTATGATCCATCTGGAACACAGCAGCTAAATAAGCAGTTCCCATTGCTGGCCTGTGGTTTAATTATTACAAGTAGATTGCAGTGTAAGAGCAGGCAGAGGCCTGAACTCAGGACATGTATGAAGTCTGCTCAAAGGCAACATTATTTGCATTAAACTTTTGCATTAAGCGAGACAAAAATGCATATAGACACGGAGGCCTTTTCACCTGGAAAAGACATCCACTTGCTCAAAGCATCCAATTACTATTCTAAAGCCTCATGCACACTGGGTTTTTGAATGAAAAAAACCTGACAGCTCTGGTCTACTAACAATCTGATGTTGGTACAGGGATCTCCCCTGCTGAGCTTGTGTGTTCTGACAGGGGGACAGCCCCCAAACCAGAACACTCCTATCAGCTGCTGGTTTTCCAGCATGTTCGGAGGGGCTGCCATACACACAGGGCCGAATGTCGACCTTTTTTATTAAACCGACATTCGGCCTGTATGTACTGGGCTAAAGCTTATGTGACGAAATCCCAGCATTTTTCTGTGCCCAGGAGGCACAAATGCAACATCTGGCCCTGCTGCAGGTAGCCTGTCAAAAACCTAACAGGGGCTGAAATATGTAGCAGCTGGACGCTGTGTGGTACTTGCATTTAAGGGCTGTATATGCACATAGAGACGTATGCCTGGAATGCAGGTAGTGTTCTGACAGGCAACAGACATTTAGGCTGGATGCTGCATTTACCTCATTTTCCACCAAAATATCATTGTCACACTGAACTCTCCAAATAACTGCATGAAATAATTTCCCTCAAATGGTTTCTCCAAAGAAATGCATGATTCCTTTTGACTGCCTCTGGCCCTCTAGACATTGGAGTTAGAATAGTATAGCTGACACTCTGTGAATAAAAGATGGATAGAATACGAGTAACCTCATTAAATGTTAAAGGACTTAATATTCCAGAAAAACGTAAAATGTTGCTGAATGAATTAAAACATTTAAATACAGATATAGGGATTTATACAAGAGACACATTTCAAGGAAGGGGCTTTTCCATATCTACAAAAATGGGATTTTTGTACTCACCGTAAAATCCATTTCTCTGAAATCCATGAACCGACACGGCGTCTCTCTTACACTTTACACGTGGGTATATGTCCCTGCTTGCAGGAGAAGACCTAGGCAGAATGTTAAATGTTAAAACATTCCAGAACAAACCAGAGCTGAACAGCCCCGCCCAGGGGGGCGGTCCCTTCGGACATTACCCTCACACCTGCAGCTAGCAGGCCTCAGTTCGTAACAAAGCAGCACAAACTTAAAGGAAGGGTGGGTGCCGTGTCGGTCCATGGATGTCAGAGAAATGGATTTTACGGTGAGTACAAAAATCCCATTTTCTCTTATCATCCATGGACCGACACGGCGTCTCTTACACTTTACACGTGGGATGTCCCAAAGCAGTGTCAAGAGGGACGGGAGCAGTATAAATGGAAAAACCAAAAAAACTTCACTCCAAACAAGGCAGAGCTCCCCAACGGAGGAGTTGCCACTTTAAACAGCGGCCTGCAACACCTTGCGGCCGAAGGAAGCATCCGGAGATGCAGCCTCATCAACCCTATAAAACATAGAAAAGGTATGAACAGACGACCAGGTCGCCGCCTTGCACACTTGTGCAACCGACGCTTGATGTCGGAAAACCCAGGAAGCACCAATTGCCCTGGTGGAATGCGCCGTAACCGGGAAGGGAGGCGCCCGCCCCATGAGAGTATAGGCTTGAAAGCCGATTTGTCCGATCCACCTAGAAAAAGGTGGCAGACGAAGCCGCTTGACCCTGTATCTGACCAGAGACAGTCAAACAGAGAGTAGACTTCCGAATAGAAGCAGCAGACAGGCACACCTGCAAGGCACGTACCACATTCAAAGTGTGCCGCGCGCACTCTGGGATGCGACGGGCGAGGACACTAGGACGGGAGGACAATGTCCTCATTTTAGGTGAAAGGTCAAGATCACCCTTGACAAAAGAGAAAGTCGCGGATGCAACACCGCCTTATCCTTATGGATGACTAAATATGGCGACTTGCAGTACAAGGTCGCCAATTCAGATACTCGTCTAACAGAAGTGATTGCCACTAAAAAGAGCCACCCACTGAGACAAAGCGAAGAGGGGAATATCCCTGATATTCTCAAAAGGAGGTTCCTGGAGAACCGAGAGTACCAATTCCGATCCCATGGGGGGAAAGGAGACATGACAGGAGGGAGCCCATGGCGAACCCCCTGTACAAGGGTGCCAACCAAGGAATGACCCGCTAGTGGTCACCGAAAGAAGACGGCCAAGGCCGAAACTGACCCTAAATGATACTCAAAGCGAGCCTTTGGGCCACGCCATGCTGTAGGAAACGCAGGATTCTAAGGACGGAATACGTCCGAGGATGTCAGTCCAGCTCTTCGCACATGGCGATGTAAGCTATTCCAGGTACAGAGATAGTTCTGGAGGAAGACTTCCGTGTCCTTCATATGGACGAAATGACCGAGTCCGAGAGCCTCGGTCTCTCAACACCTGGCTTATAACAGCCATGCCGTTAAGGCCCGAGACTGTAAAGGCAGGATGAAATATATGACTTTGAGACAGAAAGTCCTCCCTATTGGCAACCATCAGGGAACGGCCTCGATGAGACGTACCAGATCGGCGTACCAGTGAAGCCGAGGTCGATCCGGAGCAATGAGGATCACCGCAATTCCCTCAGTCGCCACCCTGCGCAGCAGGCGAGGAAGCAACTGCAGCGGAGGATAAACGTGTATCAGGTGATCATGACCCCATGGGCCACTGACGCCTCTGATGCATCCGCCCAAGGATCCCTGGATCTGGCCACAAATCGACAACTTACAATTGAGTCGAGAAGCCATCGGGTCCACCTCCGGCGTGCCCCACCGTTTGTGTGGTAAAGGAGTTGAAATACCTCCGGGTGCAAGGACCACTCTCCCCGGTCCAACGTCTGGCAACTCAATAGTCCGCCAGTTCTATGCCCGGAATGTAAACGGCTGACAGAGCCGGCACGCTTCCTTTAGCCCACTTCAGGGTACGGGGGACCTCGGAAGCCTCAGCTTAGCTTCGAGGTGGTCGACATACGCCACCACCGTGACTTGTCCGACAGGATCCTAATGGAACGATCCTGCAATCTCTCAGACCACGAGGAGAGGCACAGTCTGATGGCCCGTATTTCCAGAACATTAATCGGCAAACGGGCTTCGTCCGGAGTCCAAGCCCTTGGGCCAACAGGACTCCCCAGATTACACCCCAGCCCTTCAGGCTGGCGTCTGTAGTGAACACCGTCCATTGGACGGGGAGGAACGACTTCCCGGACCGAAGAGCCGGGGACCCAAACTCCATGTCAGGGACGCCCTGACCAGGTGGCTCACCTGGATCGGAAAATCCAAAGACAACGGGGATTTGTCCCAAGGGAACAAGATCTCCTTCTGCAATGCCCTGGTGTGTGATTGGGCATACGGAATGGCCTCGAAAGAGGTCACCATGAGTCCCAGGATTCCCATGCAAAAACGGATTGACGACCATTTTTTGGGATGTCAGCATCCGTACTGCAGACTGAAGTGTCAGTAGCTTCCCCGGAGGTAGGAATACCTTTTGCCTCCAAGGAGTCCAGAATCAGACCGAGATACTCCAAATCTCGAGTCGGGACCCGGACTGACTCCTGAATGTTTAGGAGCCACCTGAAGTCCCTGAGGGTCTGACTGACGATAGTCACACTGTCTTCTAATACTGAGCCATTTCCTGCTCTGAGAAGAAGATCGTCCAGATAGCCCACGACAGCAATGCCTTGCTGTCTCAGCAAGCTAGAACCGGCACAAGCACCTTAGTGAACACCCTCGGCGCCGGGGCTAGGCCGAAAGGAAGAGCCACAAATTGATAGTGGACTTCGTCGATCGCAAGCGCAGATCGGAACATACAAGTAGGCGTCCTTGAATTCCAAGTTCGCCAGAAAATCCCCTTGACGGAGTGCACTGACCACCGTGCGAATGGATTCCCTGCGGAACTTTTGCACCTTCACGAAGGCATTCAGGACCTGGAGGTCCAAGATAGGCCAGTAGAATCCCTGAAACCTCTCCTGTGACGGAACCAGCACAATCACTCCGGACCTCAAACCTGAATAGGCCCCATAGGGCCACCCGACGGTCAGGAAGGAGAGGAAGATTCGAGGGAAGAATCTGTCTGGTATTAGGAACGGAACCTATCCTGTAACCTGAGGGGATCACCTCGCACACCCACCAGTAGGAGATCCGAGAGGTCCATTGATCCGTGGTCCTGCAAAGTCGTCCCCCCTACCCCAGAGTTGGGAGGGGCAAGACTTCACGCGGAGGCAGGCTAGGGAGCCGGCTTGTTCGGCATACGCACCCAGGGGCGCTCGTGTCCACCAGCCATACCGCTGTCAGTCTGGGGGGGCCTCCCCGTTGACTGACGAAAATATCCCCCTTTTTTCTGGAAAGGAAGGACCCTGCTTATAGCGGCCTCCTTGCCAGCCTGAGGAAGAACAGTGCTTTTACCTCCCGTGACATCCTTGATGATGTCATCCAGCGCAGCACCGAAAAAACCTACCACCTTTTAATGGTAAACCCTTCCAAGGCTTTTTAGAAGCTAGGTCAGCAGACCAGCATTTCAACCAGATCAGACCACGCAATATCCTGAGTTATAAGGGGCCGCGTCAAACGTGGTGTCGCCACATAAACCAGGCCCTGCACCATTTGTGGGCCAGAACAATAGTGTCTGGAGGAAGATCATGCTCCTGTACAGTTGCCCATCCCGCAAGTGTTGGAGACACAAGGGTCGCCGCTACCACAAGCCGTAGGGCGGACCCCAACAAGGCAAACATGGCTCTACTCACCACTTCTGACCTCCTGTGAGTGGGGTCCTTAAATGCAGGAGTCCCCTCCACCGGGAGAATGGTGGCCTTGTTCAACCGGGCGACTGGAGGGTCGACCACTGGGGGAGAAGCCCACATTTTTAGTAGGGCATCCTCAAAAGGGGTATCTGATAGACAAACGCCGCCGGACCATAAAAGACTTCTGCGGCTTTTTCCCCAGACCTTGTCAGTGAGCTGGTCAAAGAAAGGTACATATTGAAAAAAACACTTTTTAGAAAGCCCTGCCCCAAGGAACCAGAGGAGACCGTCCGCCAGAGGTTCTGCATCCGCAGCATTTAGCTTGCGAGTGTCCCTCACTGCATCAATGAGTTCACAAAACAAGCACCCTGTCATTTACTGACACAGAACTGGAGTTTTCCTTGCAAGGAATGTCCTGTTCAAAACCAGCAAATATATATTCAGAGCTAGGGTCCTGAGCGGTAGTGGCTAGGCCCATATCTGAATCAGCGCATTACCCACCTTTTTTTTTTTTTGTGGAAAAAAGGTGGGGATAGGGGCTTTTTTGCTCCCTTGCGCTCACACACTGCTTTCTCCTGGTCAGATTAATGATTCCAGGAATGCCGACAACTGGTCCCTAAGGACCGCAGGTGCAGAAGCACTGTCAGTTGTCTCTAACAATGTAAAGAAAACAGGTGAACCAGACTCCAATATTGCCACCCTCTGAGACCTTATTCACCATTATAGTGAATAATACAGCCCACCCACAGGCCGTGCTGGGGCTGAGGAGGGGATACCTGGAGTACTCACCACCCCTAGGGACCGCTGTATGAGCCGCGCTGTAGCGCTGTATGAGTCGTGCTGTAGCGCTGTATGAGTCGCGCTGGTGCAGCCTGAGGTGAAGAATCTGTGGGGATGTGTGTATTCCGCGCTGTACAGCAGCGCTGCTAGAGGCCGAAAACGAAAGTGCAAGTGCCGCGGCTACAAGAAAATGGCCGCCGGGCACCAGTTTAACTATGTATTAAGCCTCAGCCAAAATGGCCGCCAATGGCGCATTTTTTAAAAATAAAACACCGCGCCAATGGCGCACAGAAAACACCACAGCCAGTCCCCCAGAACACTTCCCAATAAAAATAACAGTCATGGAGCGGCCCCCCCAAGCATCCCCACACAGCACAACAGGGTGCAGAGAGCAGCATACAGGGGGGAGACAGGGAGAACCCCCCACACACAGAAACACAGCCAGCATGTACTCACCTTGCAGCAGGAGAGACTACTTACCCGTCCCGCAAGCACCTTGGAGAACACCCCCAGTGCCAATAGAGGAACTCGCTGGCTTGTTTCAGACAGGCCTATCACAGAGTCGTACTGCGTAGCTGTCGGCCCGGTCCACCGCGAAAGATACAGTAGGTACGGTTCGATCTTGAGAGGACCGCGGGAGCATGAAAGCAACCCGGCCACCCCTGGAGCCATGGGGTATGTCGTGAACTGAGTCTCACGCACACAAGGCGAGGATCAGCACGCTCGATGGTCGGACAGGGAAGACTACGAGGATACTAGTGTACCCAACCTGTTGCCCAGCCGACAGTTGATTGAAGGTCTCAAAAATAAAATAATAAAATTCCCAAAGGAATAAAAATTAAAAGTAAAATCTTCCAGGAGACTGGCTCCTGAGAGAGCCACGTCTTCTCCTTCTGATAGGCAGAAAAAAACTGAGGCCTGCTAGCTGCAGGTGTGAGGGTAATGTCCGGAGGGACCGCCCCCCTGGGCGGGGCTGTTCAGCTCTGGTTTGTTCTGGAATGTTTTAACATTTAACATTCTGCCTAGGTCTTCTCCTGCAAGCAGGGACATATACCCACGTGTAAAGTGTAAGAGACGCCGTGTCGGTCCATGGATGATAAGAGAAATAGATATTTCCCTAATGTCTATCAAGCTTCCAATCAGGAAGCCAAGACAAAGGGAGTCGCTATTATGATTTCAAATAAAATACCTTGGACACTTACAGATAAACGTTCAGACCCAGGGGGAAGGTACCTTTTTCTGAAAGGTGTGATAGGTAAAGAAAAAAAGTGACTCTGGCCACTATTTATGCCCCAAATTCACATCAAGATGGCTTTTTGGTTAAATTGATGTCAAAATTAAGGGACTTCAGTGAAGGAAAATTGATATGTGGAGGAGATTTAAATATCCCACTGGACCCAAGAGTAGATACTTCCAATGGGACTTCATCAGTTGCTAAGGGGGTTAGAAATCTATTCTACGAAAATTTCATGATTTACAATTAGTAGATGGATGGCGGATTATACATCCAGGGGAGAGAGATTACACTTTCTTCTCAAACCCTCACCAAAGTTATTCAAGAATAGATCTTTTTCCAGTCCCACACCAATTGCTACACTCAATATGTGATATCTCGATAGGAAACATAACTTGGACAGATCATGCACCTGTTATAATGGAGATGAACTTGGTGGGGGGGGAATTACTCATCGGAATGGAGATGGAGGTTAAATGAAAGCTTATTAGAAAATCCCCAAATTATGGAAGATTTAATTAAAGAAATAACGTGGTATTTTCAAATAAATGACAATGGAGAAAGCGACCGGGGAATGGTTTGGGAAGCCCATAAGATGGTAATTAGAGGAATATTAATTAAACATGGCACTCGAATAAAAAAGGTCAGAGAAGAACAGGTAAAACACTTGCTAGAAAAGTTACATGATCTAGAGACGCAACATAAGACGACAACAGAGAGAGAGAACTGGGAAACGAGGTAACATACTTAAGGAGACAAATTGCAGATTTACTCAGATATAAGGCGGAAGCGGTCCTACAATACGGAAGGAAACAGAATTGTAACTCAGGAGATAAATGTGGAAGGTTATTAGCAAAAAAAATTAAAAAACAACTGACACGATCTTATATCCCAACTATTAAAGGAAAGGCAGATATGAAGAAGCCACTTCCAAAAGAGATAGCACAAGAGTTTCAAGAGTATTACTCCACTTTATATAATTTGCCAGAAACAGGAGTTTCTCCTGGGGCTATAAAGAAATATGTGACTTCGACAGGACTACCTAGATTATCATCACCAGATAGAAGGAAACTAGAAGGGCCAATTACTATGGAAGAACTACAATCAATAATGAAAACAATTGAGCATGGGAAAGCGCCAGGACCAGATGGTATTACCATACAATATTATAAAAAGTGTATTACTCAATTAGGACCATATATGATAAAAGTATTTAATGCAGTCGGACAAACAGTGGTGCTACCTCCTGAGTTTGTAACTGCACATATTACCTCGATACCAAAAGAGGGGAAGGACCCTGAGATATGTAGCAGTTACAGACCAATATCTTTACTAAATGTCGACTTAAAAATTTTGACCAAAATCTTAGCGCACCGGATTCAGCCCTATTTATCACAATTGGTACATTTAGATCAAGTAGGGTTTATCCCTAAGAGAGAGGCAAGGGATAGTACTATTAAAGTACTAAACTTGATACAACAAGCTAATCAAAAAAAGATTGAGTGTTTTCCTGAATACGGATGCAGAAAAAGCATTAGATAGAGTTAATTGGAAATTTATGATCGAAGTACTAACACAAATGGGTATAGGAGAAAAGATGCTACAATGGATAAAGGGAGTATATGAGAATCCTCGGGCATTAGTAAAAGTAAATGGGGTTTATTCCAAGCCCTTTATAATTGTAAATGGAACACGGCAGGGCTGCCCCCTTTCGCCCCTGTTATATGCTTTGATTTTAGAACCCTTTTTGAACAAGATCAGACAGAACACGGATATTAAGGGTATTGAAATTGGGGAAAAGGAATATAAAGTATCTGCTTATGCAGATGACATGCTTTTTTCATTATCAAGACCACAAATTTCTCTACCCAATCTTATGAAAGGAGTAGAAATATATGGGAAGATTTCGAATCTTAAAATAAATTATGGTAAATCGGAGGCGATGGGGGTGGCCCTGCCGGGTCCCATTAAAAATGTAATAGAACAAAACTTTAAGTTTAAGTGGACGAGGAAAGCTTTAAATTATTTAGGTACACAGATACCCGCAAATCTGGAGAAAACGTTCAAATTAAATTTCGAACCATTAGTTAGAACTGTAAGAACGTTACTGGAAAATTGGAGTAAAGGTATGCACTCATGGTTTGGGAGATGCAATATTCTTAAAATGAGTGTAATGCCAAAATTTCTCTTCCTGTTTCTAGCATTACCGATAAGAATTCCTAAGTCTTTCTTTAACCAAGTCCAAACCTTGTTTATGAAATTCATTTGGAATAGTAAAAAGCCAAGATTAGCCAGAAAACTTTTAACTTTACCAAAAAGAGTAGGAGGTATATCTGCACCGGACATATATAAATATTATCAAGCAGTGCATCTTGGGAGGCTAGTAGACTGGAGCAGACATAGAGATTACAAATTATGGATAAATATGGAGCAGCAAATAAGTTCAATCCCATTAAATAGGGCAATATGGTGCTATAGAGTCTTGCCCCCTTTGGTAAAATCACATCCCACGATAGGACCGACGCTATGGGTAGGAGATAAAATATGTCAGAAACCTAAATTTACAGATAAAAAATCACCACTATATCCGATAATAGGAAACCCTGAGATTTTACCGGGGATAGAGTCAGTAAAGTTTAAGGAACTGAGGGAAAAAGGAATTTTTCAAGTGTCGGACTTCATAGGAGAAAGGGGATGGGTAACAGTAGATAAGTTAACAAAAAAAGGAGGTAAATATGAAATCCCGATTTGGCAAGCTCGGCAGATTAGACATTATCTAGAAAAACTGGGATCAGCGGAAATATACAGACGGACACGGACAAGATTTGAGGATCTCTGTGAGGGAGGGGAACCACTGTCACATGTCACATCGAAAATGTATGCATTATTGATTGCACCCCTAGATGACTTTAAAATGGAATGTCTGGGTAAATGGGAGAGAGATATAGGTCACGCCTTCTCTCCAGCACAATGTCAGAATATAATAGAATTAGCTACAAAATCATCAAGGTGTATTAAAATACAAGAATCAAATTATAAAATTTTAACACGCTGGTACTATACACCGGTGGCCCTAAATAAATTCTTCCCAGAATTGTCTGACAGGTGCTGGAGGGGATGCAAGGAAAGAGGGACAATGATACACATATTCTGGTCTTGTCCAGTAATCAGACAATTCTGGGAGACAGTACATAGAATTACACAGAAGTTTACTGAATATTCAGTCCCAAAGGAACCAGATTTCTTTTTGTTGCATAATGTAGAAATACCTTCCAAAAGATATATCAATTCAATTATGTGCCACCCAATAAATGCAGCAAAAAGTTGTATCGCAACAAATTGGAAGGATATAAAAGCTCCGATGGTTTCGGAGTGGCTTAAGAAAGTTAGGAAGATAGGAATAATGGAGAAATTGTTACCCATAACATTAGATAAAAGGGAACAAGTTAAAGAAATCTGGGCTCCATGGGAGACATATATGCAATCAGAAGAGGGTAGGAGGTTAATGGGAGGGTAGGGAGGGGGAGAGAGGGGAGAAAGAGAAATTATCGTTAATTATTTTAAAATTGTTTTTTCCCCCCTTTTTTTTTTTTCTTCCGGGAGGGGAGGAATATGGGGATTGAAGGGAATGGGAAATGGGTATAGAGATATCGGGAGGAGTTTGGGGATAAGGGGAAGACAACAGGGGAAGATGAAAATATGTAGATAAGAGATGAAGGAAAATAAATAAATAAATAGAAAGTAGAGAGTATGAAGAAAGAAAGTCGGTTAGTATCAAGTCTAAATATAAACAATTAATTAATATATTATTAATACACTATAGAGTTGGCATAGAATTAATTTTTGAAAGATGAGATATACAGAAATGGATTGTGATTTGAATTTTGTTTCTTTGGAATAATCGATTGTCTAAGAAACCTTGTTGATAAATAATAAATAAAGAATGTAAAAAAAAAAAAAAAAGAAGAAATGCATGATAATTTCATTTACACTAGTGACACACTTTACCTTTACAGTATTGTGTATCATTCACCTAATATTGTTCAATCTACCAATAACTATGTAGTGTAGGAGCATATCTGTCTGGAAACAAACTAAATACATTGGTTTAGGCAGGCCTTCACATTACATAGCGTTGGTAAATAGACATGTGCACACTGAAATATTTCGTTTCGGAATTTCGTTTTCGTCCGAAAAATAAATTTATTAAGTTACTCCCGAAATTCGTTTTTATTTATGTCGTTTTTCGTTAAAAATTGCATTCGTCCGAAAATCTGAATTAATTAAGGTCGAATCTGTCATTGAAGGCTTATGGTGTCTGTCGAATGTTCAAAGAAGATTCGACGGAGCAGCGAAACTGTACGACACTGCAATCATACATTTCCGGTCGAATGTTCCGCCCACAAGCAGTGATCTTTTCTCTCTATAATGTCGAATCTTTTCTCTCTATAATGTCGAATCTTTTCTCTCTATAATGTCGAATCTTTTCTCTCTATAATGTCGAATCTTTTCTCTCTATAATGTCGAATCTTTTCTCTCTATAATGTCGAATCTTTTCTCTCTATAATGTCGAATCTTTTCTCTCCTATGTCGAATCTTTTCTCTCCTATGTCGAATCTTTTCTCTCCTATGTCGAATCTTTTCTCTCCTATGTCGAATCTTTTCTCTCCTATGTCGAATATTTTCTCTCCTATGTCGAATCTTTTCTCTCCTATGTCGAATCTTTGCTCTCCTATGTCGAATCTTTGCTCTCCTATGTCGAATCTTTGCTCTCCTATGTCGAATCTTTGCTCTCCTATGTCGAATCTTTGCTCTCCTATGTCGAATCTTCGCTCTCTATAATGTCAAATCTTTTCTCTCCTATGTCGAATCTTTTCTCTCTATAATGTCAAATCTTTTCTCTCCTATATCGAATCTTATCTCTCCTATGTCGAATCTTTTCTCTCCTATGTCGAATCTTTTCTCTCCTATGTCGAATAATCTTGGACTAATAGAGTTAAGGTTAGGCACATTCGACCACAGGTTCGATAGACACAGATTGTTATTGTCAGCGTCACGTCGAATCTCCTATCTATATCGAACTGTTGTAGCAACGAAAAGGAAAATAAAGCATTTGTTTATGTCGGATCTTTCGGTTTTCGGATTCTGTGCTTTCGTTTGTTAAAACGATAACGAAAATAGCTGAAATTCGGACGAAAATGCATTCGGACGAAAACGAATGCACATGTCTATTGGTAAACATGAGTAAATTGCAGAATTGTAGTGGGTATCGGGGCTTACCTTAAAGTGGATGTAACCCCACTCGCATCCTTTCTAAACTACTGCCATAGTGCTGATCTAAGGATATAGATGCCTCCTGCATGTATCCTTATCTGTCAGTGGTCTCCCCTCTGTCTGTTATAAGAACTGAAAAACTGCAGATTCTGAGGGTGGATCTGTTGTCTGGAGCTCGGTGGGTGGAGTCGTGATGTCAGTAGACTCCCCGCCCACCTCTACACTCCCCTTTTTAACATGCATTTTCTCCTGTGTATTACTTCTGCTATGATCACTAACATCCAGTCAAAATCCAGAAAAGTAACCACATGACTTCAGAAAAGGAGTGAGGGTGGGAATTAAAAAATAATGCCTGTCTAAAGCTAGTGCACAAGATATGTAAATAACCTGTCACTCAAAGCAAGGGGGCGGAACGGACAAAGGTAACTCTGTTTGTCCGTTTTATCTTACTGAACAATAAAAGAGGATTGCTCAGAGCTGGATTAACTCGTTGTGGCAAGACTTGGCACAAATGATAGGAAATCTTATACTCTACATTTTGACAGCAAAAAAAAAAAAAAAAAGTTTTCGGGTTTACATCCACTTTAAGCTGGGATCCCATGCGGAAATGTAATTATTAAAAGCAGTGCTAATGCACTTCAGTATGTTTCCAAATAGGACTGAATGGTTAAACTAAGGCACACCCACCTTTTCGTATTCATTTTTAGCCTTGCTCAACATCTCCAGGATATCGATGGATTGGGATCTGCAACCATTAATTGGACTTTTTCGATGGTTTGCCATTTCAGTCTCCTGCTGTACCACTCTGGAAATAGAAAGCACAGATTACTACCAACATGGTTTTGCCAATGAATTCCTGACACACACACACACACACACACACACACACACACACACACACTTATTTAAAAAATGATCAAGGCTTAAAACAGAATATTGTATTTTCAGTCATTATGCATTGTATTTTAGACATATTAATTTAAACGTAATTTATTACATTTTAACAAAATTGCTGCAATAGGTTTTCATATTGTACTATCTGACATATGTACACATCTTGACATGTAGGTTGTCCTTCTGGTGGCGAACTATAAATTCAGACTAAGACTATTCTAGCAGCTGCCGGTGCTCTCTTCTCTAGCGTTAAGCCTGCCGATGGGAAGGTCATGTGACCGGACAAGAGCACCCTGAGAGTAGGAAAGTATAAGCATCTTTCTTCTACAGGGTAGTTAGAATAGGAGTCAGAAGGTGGGTGGGAGACGTCTTAAGCATAGTTAGATCTAGCCTGGAATTCTACTTTAATTTTGAAACTGAATTTGTGACAATCACAATCTCAGCATGAGCTGCTGTCAACATTCCTGAAATGAATAAGTGTTTGTTACTTCATATGAAAGTAAACTCTACAACTGTATATTATTAAACAGTATATACATTGAGGGAAAAAAAGTATTTGATCCCCTGCTAATTTTTTGTACGTTTGCCCACTGACAAAGAAATGATAAGTCTATAGTTTTAATGGTAGGTTTATTTTAAACAGTGAGACCAAACAAAAATATCTAGAAAAACACATTAAAATGCATATCAATTTATAGCTTTTTTTAAATGAGTGAAATAGGTATTTGATCCCTTATCAAATCAGCAAGATTTCTGGCTCCCAGGTGTCTTCTATACAAGTAAAAAGCTGAGATTAGGAGCACTCTCTTTAAGGGAGGGCTCCTAATCTCAGCTTGTTACCTGTATAAAAGACATGTCCATAGCAGCAATCAGATTCCAATCTCTCCACCATGGCCAAGACCAAAGAGCTGTCCAAGGATGTCAGGGACAAGATTGTGGACCTACACAAAGCTGGAATGGGCTACAAGACCATCGCCAAGCAGCTTGGTGAGAGGGTGACAACGGTTGGTGCGATTATTTGCAAAGGGAAAATATAGAAATTAACGGTCAATTTCCCTCTCTGGGGCTCCATGCAAGATCTCACCTTGTGGAGTTTCAATGATCTTGAAAACGGTGAGGAATAAGCCTAGAACTACACGGGAGAATCTCGTCAATGCTCTCAAGGCAGCTGGACCATAGTCTTCCAAGAAAACAATTGGTAACACACTATGGCGTGAAGGACTGAAATCCTGCAGCACCCGGAAGGCCCCCTGCTCAAGAAAGCACATGTACAGGCCCGTCTGAAGTTTGCTAATGAACATCTGAATGATTCAAAGGAGAACCGGGTGAAAGTGTTGTGGTCAGATGAGACCAAAATCAAGCTCTTTGGTATCAACTCAACATGTTTGGATGAGGAGGAATGCTGCCTATGACCCGAAGAACACCATTCCCACCATCAAACATAGGAGGTAGAAACATTATGCTTTGGGGGTATTTTTCTGCTAGGGGGACAGGACAACTTTACTGCAAAAGGGACAATGGATAGGGCCATGTACTGTCAAATTTTAGGTGAGAACCTCCTTCCCTCAGCCAGGGCATTGAAAATTGGTCGTGGATGGGTCTCCCAGCATGGCAATGACCCAAAACACACGGCCAAGGCAACAAAGGAGTGGCTCAAGAAGAAGCACAATAAGGTTCTGGAGTGGCCTAGCCAGTTTCCAGACCTTAATCCCATAGAAAATATGTGGAGGGAGCTAAAAGGTTTGAGTTACCAAACGTCAGCCTCGAGTTGGACAAAATCCCTCTTGAGATGTGTGAAAACCTTTTAGCCAACTACAAGAAACATCTGACCTCTGATTGCTAATAAGGGTTTTTCCACCAAGTCAAATACTTATTTCACTCATTAACCACTTGCTTACTGGGCACTTAAACCCCCCTGCTGCCCAGACCAAATTTTCAGCTTTCAGCGCTCTCACTCTTTGAATGACAATTGCGCGGTCATACAACACTGTACCCAAATTACATTTTTATAATTTTTTTTCCCACAAAATAGAGATTTCTTTTGTTGGTATTTGATCACCTCTGCTGTCTTTATTTTAAAAAAAAAAAAAAAAAAAAAAAAAAAAAAAGACTGAATAAAAAAAAAAAAAAAAAGACAAAACCATTTTATATTTTGTTATAAAATTTTGAAGACGTGTAATTTTTCTCCTTCATTGATGTACGCTGAAGAGGCTGCACAGATGGGCACTGATAAGGCGGCACTGAGGTGACACGTGGCACTGAAGGGCACTGAGAGGTGGCACTGAAGGGCATTGATAGGTGGCACTGGTGGGCACTGAGAATTGGCACTAATCAGCACTGGTAGGTGACACTGATAGGCAGCACTGCTAGGTGGCACTGATGAGGCACTGACTGGCACCACTGGTGGGCATTGATAGGTGGCATTTATTGCACTGGTGGTCACTTTGGGCAGTGGCAGGTGGCACTGGCAGGGAGCACTGGCAGGCGGCACTGGTGAGCACTAATGAGGCTGATGTGCATTCTTTCACTGGGGACCAATGTCCCTTACACAAGAGCCGCTGATCAGCTTTTTTTTCTCCTCATGCTGTTAGCGTGAGGGAAAAAAAAACAATTACCGAGCTTTGTTTACATCACGTGATCAACTGTCATTGGCTGACTGCTGATCACGTGGTAAGGGGCCAGGACCGGATCTGTGATCACCCGAGTCTGACTCCGTGATCACAGCGCGCGCCCTGCAGGGGGCGCACGGGGCGTGTGCCAAGGGGAGGAAGTCTATTGACGTCCTCCCGGCATTTGAGGTCCGCCCTGTGGCCGTCATTTGGCTATAGCGCAGACCCCTAGTGGTCAAAATGCAAATCCATTTATAAAACTTTTTTGAAATGCGTTTTTCTGGATATTTTTGTGCTATTCTGCCTCTCACTGTTAAAATAAACCTACCATTAAAATTATAGAATGATCATTTCTTTGTCAGTGGGCAAAGGTACAAAATCGGCAGGGGATCAATTACTTTTCCCCCTCACTGTAGTTAAACCAGGAGACCTCCTTTGTATGGCAAGTTAACATAAATCCATCAAGCTGGGACCCATATATTATGGGGGGAGTGCTCTGTGAAAAATTACACGGTTATGGGTATTTTTTCAACACCAACAAAAATGTCAGAAAACAGAAGTGTTTCAGAGGAGGGGTTGTAAAAGCAGAAGGTTTTTTTATCTACATGCATTCTATGCCCAAAGGCGATATCCTCATGCTTTCTTACATCCAACTGATAAAATTTAGTGAATGTGTGGACTGAAGACCAAGTTGCGGCCTTGCAGATTTGAGCCATGGAGGCTTGGTGATGCACTGCCTAAGAAACACTGACTGCTCTGGTAGAGTGCGCTTTAACTTTAAACGGAGGAACCTTCCTCTTCAAACCATAAGCTTGAAACTTGCCGAATCCACTTTGAAATAGTGTATTTTATTGCTGCCTGACCTTTCCTGGGCCCTTCTGGCAAAACGAATAAAACATTCGTTTCCCGAATCTGAGCACTAGCCTTAAGATAGACTTTAACTGCTCTCACTACATCCAAGGAATGTAAAGATTTCTCTTCTGCAGAACTAGGTTCTGGAAAAAATTAAGGGAGAACCACATCTTGGTTCGAATGAAAACTTGATACTACCTTAGGAAGAAAGGTTGGACGAGGATGTAAAACCACTCTATCCTTATGAATAATCAAATATGGCTCTTTACAGGAAAGCAGCCAATTCTGACACCCTTCTAGCGGAGGATATGGCTACCAAAAAGGCCAATTTCCTAGTCAAAAGGACTAAGGGAATACCGAATAAAGGCTCAAAGGGCTGCTTTTGCAATGCCGATAGGACCAAAGTCAAGTCCCATGGACACAAGGGGGACTTAACTGGTGGATTGATCGGGGTTACCCCTTGGAAAAAAGCTTGAACCAGAGAGAGAGAGAGTGCGTAGCCAGTGGCCTTTGAAATAATATCAACAAGGCCAAAATCTGACCCTTGATAGTACTCAAGGCTAGCTTCATGTCTACACCTAATTGTAGAAAGTCAAGAATTCTACCTATGACATACCTACGAGGATGCCAACATCTGACTTCACACCAAGACACATATCTTCCAGACTCTATAATATATAATTCTGGAAGCTGGCTTTCTTGCATTAATTAGGGTAGACACTACTGAACCAGAGAGTCTCCGATTCTTTAGAATGTGGGATTCAATAGTCAAACCATTAAATTTAGAGTTTTTAAGGAAGGATGGAATATTGGGCCTTGTGAGAGTAGGTCTGGTCGAAGTGGAAGGGTCCATGGATCTCCCACGGACATCCTTATAATTTCTGCGTACCAGGACCTTCTGGGCCATGCTGGGGCTACAAGAATCACCGGCTTTTTCTCCATCCTGATCCTGCAAAGGAGCCGTGCTAATAGTTGCATTGGAGGAAACGCATAAATCAGTGAAAACTGATCCCAAGGAGTTACCAGCGCATCCGTACCGTATGCGAGTGGGTCCCTTGTTTGGGACACAAAGTTGTTCACCTTTTTGTTGAGCCTGGAAGCTGAAAGATCTATGTCCGGGGTCCCCCCATCTTTGACATATGGCTAGAAAGATGTCTGGGTGAAGAGACCATTCCCCTGGAAATAATTGTTGGCGACTTAAGAAGTCCGCCTGCAAATTCTCTATCCCTGGAATAAAGATTGCAGATATACAAGGAACATGCTTCTCTGCCCAGACCAGGATCTGGTTCACCTCCTTCTGGGCAACGTGACTTCTGGTGCCTCCTTGGTGATTGATATAGGCCACTGCTGTGGCATTGTCGGACTGAATCCTGATAGGGAAACCCTGGAATTCAGACGTCCAGGCCCACAGGGCCAAGCAAGCCGCCCGAATTTCCAGGACGTTGATGGGCAAGGTCCTTTTGAACACAGACCACTTGCCCTGGAGCGTCAGTCTCCCTAGGACTGCTCCCCAACCCAGAAAACTGGCGTTTGTTGTCACCACTTTCCAGGTGATTGGAACGAAAAATTTCCCTTTTTGCAGATTTTTGGGTACCAACCACCAACAGAGGCTTTGACGTACCCCTGGGGTCAGAGTCATTGGGAAGTCCAAAGCTTGGACCTTCCTGTTCCAAGCGGAGAGGATGGTGTTTTGCAACATCCTTGAATGAAATTGGGCATAAGGGACGGCTTGGAATGAAGCCACCATTTTCCCCAATAGCCGCATGCAAAGGCGAATGGAGGGATCTCTTTTCGTCCTCACTACCTGGATCAGCTCTCTTAAGGAAGTGACCTTTGCCTGGGGCAAAAAAAAAACAACCTTCTTTTGGTCTGTATCTATGACCAGACCCAAACATTTCAACCTTTTTACTGGTTGTAGGGCTGAATTCTCCAGATTGAGAACCCAACCCAAAGACTGCAGATACTTGACCGTGCTGCGCACAGCCTGGTTTAGGGCTGGTTACTGACTGATCCACCAGCAGTAGATCGTCTAAGTATGCCATTATCGACACACCCTGAGCTCTTAGTCTGGCCAAAAGTGGGGCCAGAACCTTTGTGAATACTCGAGGTGCAGTGGCCAGCCCGAAGGGCAAAGCCATGAACTGATAATGGTGTTGCTCCACCTCGAACCGCAAGAGCTTCTGATGAGCGGAAAAAATAGACACGTGCAGATACGCGTCCTTGATGTCGATTGACGCTAGCAGCTCTCCCCCCTGAAGGGTGGAGACCACCGACCGGATTGACTCCATGCGAAAGGAGCGGACATTCAGGAACTGGTTTAGACCCTTGAGGTCTAGGATAGGTCTGACATCCCCGTTTGGCTTTGGTGCTGTAAAGAGGTTTGAATAGAAACCTAAACCGTGTTCTTCTGGTGCAACCTCTATGATCACCCCTTGGGACAACAGCCAGTTCAATGCCAGAGAGACCTTTTTACTGGAACCTTTGGAACGCTTGACCTCAGAAAACGAGGTGGAGGAAATTCTCGTAACTACAGCTTGTACCCTAGCGATACCGTGGAGAGGACCCAACTGTCCTGAATCCCCCTCCCACCAAGTCCCTGAGAACAATCAAAGTCTCCCCCCCACCCGATCGAGTGGGGGCGTCCCCTCATAAGGTGGACTTGGGGCTCTGCTTAGTTGGTTTACGTCCCCAGGGTTTCTTGTGTCCCTGGGCTTGACCCTGAAGTTTTCCTCCAGGCACAAACCGCGGAGGCCGTCGAGGCAGAAGTTCCAGGAACTGGAGAGGTAGAACGTTTAAAAGAAGGATGCCTACTCCTCCTTTTAACTGGCAACAGAGTACTTTTCCCGTTAGAAATTCTTTGGATATACTTGTCCAAATCATTGTTCACCATGAAAGGGAAACCCAGCCAAAAGCTTTTTGCAGGGTGCCTCGGCAGACCAATTCTTTAACCATAAGAGCCTACGCATATGCACCAACAGGAGCGTCAGGCGTGAGGCCTGATGAACTGAATCCTTAATGGCATCCACCGCAAAACATAATGCCCTTGGCAAGTCGGCCAAGTCCCGAGCTTGTTGAGCAGGGATATCTTTGAAAACCTGCCTCATCTGATCTTTCAGGGCCTGGCAGACACCAATAGCTGCTACCGCCGGCTGAGCTACTGCCCCTGATAAAGAAAAAGAGATCTTTAATAAAGTTTTCCAACTTTTTATCCTTTGGATCCTTAAACATCTGAACATTGTCCACCGGACACGTTAGAATTTTATTCACACAGGAGATAGCCGCGTTCACTGCAACTTTTGGTGAATTTCTCCTCCATAGGATAAAGAGCAGAAAATTTCTTAGGAAGGAAGGAAATGCTTATCTGGATGATCCCAATCCTCATAGATAAGCTCCTCTAGTAAAGGACGGGTAGGGAAGGTACAACCAGCCTGCGGAGCCTTTAATGAACCCAAAGAAGGGACGGGCCTCCCCACTGGCTCTAGTAGGGGCAACTTAAATGCTGCACGAACCATTTCAGTAAGGGACTGCACCATCAACTTTCAGACTGAGGCTGAGAAAGGTTCTTCTACTGTAGATTCCTCAGAGGTAGACACATCAGAATGTGCTTCCTCCCGATCCCCTGAGGGTAAATCAAATTCCTCTGGGTGTTGCTGCTCGGCTGCAAAAGAGCCTGAGGGGGGAGAGGGGGATCTGCTATGCTTCTTACCTGAAAAGGAAGATGCGAAAAAGGCTGTCAACCTCTCTTCCAAACCCCCCCCCCCAACACTGAGGCCAGAGCATCTTCTGTAACAAATACAGGAGCAGGTGGGCTGAGGGCAGATGCAGCACCTAACAGCCCCGATGGCTCACCCTGGGCAATCAAATCTAACTTATCAGGGGAAGGAAGGTACAGTGGAGGCCTGACCAGGATACTCAGAGCCTAATGGAGAAACCCTCAGCTTCTTAGGAGGTTTAGCCCCAGAACCCTTTGAAGGCATAGTCCTAAGCACAAAAGTCGACGTACTTGTTCCAAAAATTGCATCTACTGCTGAGATAGTCCAGCTAAACGCTGCTATCCAAATCAGCCTGATGCAGAGCACTACGTGTCTATGGGGATGCCTGTACCACCATGTACCTGTGAGCCCTCCAACGCTCCTGTGTCCCTCTGTCAGCCAGAATGCCTGTACACATACAGACTTTATAAGCCAAGGCTGGCTGCGCCGTCCATCAGCCAATGCTAGGCATGACATTGTGCAAGCCCCCCCGTTTCCCTTACTGAATTCAGGATTCCCGCGCGCCACGTGACGCCGGCACTATGGAGCGGGGATGGAAGGGGGGAGGAGGAGGGAGAGCGCCCAAAGCTAGCTGCGGGGTCCAGACACTGCCTGAATGGAACCCACCTGCGGATGACCTCCGCGTTTGTCAGCAGCACACGAGAACATGCAGGTTCACCGTTACTTGCCACAGAGGAACCCCCACAGGTTGGGTAGCGCACCACAGCAAAATCTCCCTAAACAGACCAGCAAGTTGAAGCAGGTATGATAGCACCAACTAGAGGCTGACACAGACATGACACTATGCTCAATGGAAGGTTTTCTGAGTGAAGTTCATCAGGAACCTTCACTTACCTTTCCCGCCGCAGGACTTTGCTAAAAAGACAGACAGTCCAATCTTCACCCATCATGGCGGGTATGTCAATAGACCATCAGGGACAGGTTTCCTTTTGGATAACCACTCCCCTGGACCGGTAGCGCATCTTGGCAGTAACTTTTGGTATTTGGCATAACCAAAGAAATGAAACCCAGGATCCAGCCCTCCTAGGAGAGGCATTACATGCAAAACCTTGTTCTCCTCAACCGAGGCCCGGGTACCGTCCACTTGGTCTCAGTGGCACTTTGGACAGATCCGGTAAATATTGCTTGCTTGGCCTAAAAAGGACCTTCCAGCGAAGCTTCTCGTAACACATCTTAACCGTGACCAACACCTTAGACACTGGCGAAAAAACTGGAGGTACTCCCGGTATGAGAGGGGTTATATAGGGGAGGGGACTTCCTGTCTTGGGTGTGCCAGTGTCCATCACCTGAAGGTAGGCCTATAACCCGCATAGTTATTACTATGTTGGTCTGTGTCCCGTGATGTACGAAAAAAAAAAAAAAAAAAAGGATTTAAAAAAAAAAAAAAAAAAAAAAAGTCCGTCGGCTGATGTCACACAGCAAGCAGTTCCAGGCTCTGGAGCGATCCAGACTTCAATGTCAGGATCCACCCAGCTGCCCGAGCCGGCAGCTGGCTCAGCCTCTCAGTGAGCCTGAGCAAACTGTTCCAGCAAGCACTGCAGGGGCAAAGCAGAGAGCCGGTGAGTGTGAATGTTTTTACATTCCCACACTTCTCTTTTAAATAATGGGTTTTTATATCCGATTAGAGGTCAGCTTCATCTCCTACAAATAAAAAATTATAAATAACCTCATTCAATACTATCCCCAGCTGATCACTTCAACGGATATCCCACTTCCCCAGCTAAACCCTTTCAAGCCACAACATGGCCATGACAATTCACTGAAAACTAATTTCACACATTCAACACATTCATTTCCCTCCCGTAATCCTAAAAACACTGTTAATCAACAAAACAACCTTTACGTCTTCAAAGTGGCAGCTAAGCTGGTCTGTCATCTTTAAAGGCAGGTATGGTCCGCTGAAGGCATAGCCAAAAGGATTCCATCCAAACGATTCTCGAACATGTCACTCATACAAGTCCCTATTTGTGCAGGTCCCAAATTTGCTCACAAAAGTTGTAGAATGAAAACTCAGACTTTGAATTAATGTGGCAAGAATTTGCTTTTAAAATCATAGCATTAAAAGTTATATAAAATAGGGTGTCAAGATTAGCAGATCCATAAACGAAATTACATTTACCTCCCTGTAGCACCGTTGACAAGGAGTTCTAACAACGCAAGATGGAAGGGAGAGGGGTTGACAGCACTGCCCCTGACCAGCAACGCAAGTGGGGAGTTTACAACACTGTCACTGACCACTAGTAAAAGCGGGAGGGGGGGGGGGTTAAGATACTGAAAAGGACACCAACACATGGGGGTTATTATTGCAACTACTAACTTCAATGTTAGAGGCTATTTTATAATGGCTACGAACAGTAGTAATGGGGGCAATTATTGGTATCACAGACACCAAGGCTGGGGTTATTGTCGCGCCTACAGACACCAAGGCTGGGGTTATTGTCGCGCCTACAGACACCAAGGCTGGGGTTATTGTCGCGCCTACAGACACCAAGGCTGGGGTTATTGTCGCGCCTACAGACACCAAGGCTGGGGTTATTGTCGCGCCTACAGACACCAAGGCTGGGGTTATTGTCGCGCCTACAGACACCAAGGCTGGGGTTATTGTCGCGCCTACAGACACCAAGGCTGGGGTTATTGTCGCGCCTACAGACACCAAGGCTGGGGTTATTGTCGCGCCTACAGACACCAAGGCTGGGGTTTATTCTTGCAGCCACTGACACAAATGCTGGGAGTTAATACTACGACAGGACTTGTTTTACTCATACATTTTCTTCAACAAAAAATGCAGCAGGACTGAATTATTTAGAGCATTATCGCTCATCCATTTTGAATGGGCCTGCTTAACTTGACATAATGCACCTCACAAATTAAAACACACTGCTATTGTGTAATTCTCTAGGAATGTCAGGCCGCACTTGATGCCCTCTAAAATTTTTACATTCATCAGCACTGCTCCAAGGTCTCTTCAGGTAACTTCCAACTTTCCATGAAAATTAACCAAACATTTGTGTTTATTCATAAAGTTGTGGCAACATTTTTTGTTCTCAACACCAACATGATAATAAATTGGTAGGATAGAAAAGATGACAGTGACTGCACCTGTCGAGCTATATGAATAATGAGAAACCATTAAATCTGTCTCCAGTGATCTGGATGCTCAGATTTCAGATCTGAGTATTCAGAATTTAAGCCGATTTGGGTAATGTACACCCAAACTTCTATGGTCACAATCTCTCAATGCAAGAATTTCTCTCCTCACATTTAAAACTTTTATAGCTTAATAATGTTTATCACTTTAAATATTAGAACTGTGGATAAGAATCGAGACATTTCTATTTAATAAAGTGCACCATTTAGAAGTTTTGTCCATCTATTGGATGAATAACAAATCAAAACCATTTCAGTTCCACTGGCAGCCTCCACATCCTGGGCAGCTGGCAGCTTCCGTAAGGGATTCTGTTCTGTGAATCTTTCCAAATAAAATACAATGTACCTTCATAGACAAGTTATTGCAGTGTGTGTGTGTGTGTGTGTGTGTGAATTTTTTTCAGGTCATACGGGGTGTACTTATGCATTATATGTTGACTATAAAGTAGTACTAAAGTCATAAGATTTTGGTTTATCTTCATGCAATCTATGCATTAAGGTAAAAAACCTTCTACATGCAGCTCCCACCCCCCAGCCACCCCTCATACTTACCTGAGCTGGTCTGTGTTCTATTCAATAGTGACCTCCGTCAAAAAGTGCCAGCGCATGCGCAGTACGGAAAGCCACTCAAGCTGATTTCCCGATCAGCTGGCGTGACGTCACCAATACCGCATGCGCACATCGTAGGAGGCATTTTTCAACGGGAGATACCATTTGACAGGCAGAATGAAAAGCTATGCACACAGTGGAGGGAGGCCGTAGATGTCAGATTGTGCCTCGCTGTTGCAGGGCGGGTTTACAGTGTGCTTAAGGTCTGGTTTTGTCTGTATTGCAGGGCAGGTTTTCTGTGTTGAACGGCAGGTTTTGCATGTGTCTAAGGGCGGGTACAGGGCACAGACAAAACAGCAGGCACAATCTGACATCTACGGTCTGCCTCCGCTATTTTCATAGCTTTAAATTCTGCTCATCACATGGCATCTCCAATCGAAAAAGCCTCCTGCGATGTGCGCATGCACTATAGTGACGTCACGCAAGCTGATCGGGAAAACAGCTAGAGTGGCCTTCCATACTGCACATGCGTGGGCGCTTTTCGGGGGAGGGCCCTATTCGATAGAACACTGGATCTCAATCCAGCACTGTGCACGAGAGCAGTGATTCTCTTTCTTCCACTTCTCACAGGGCTGAGCCTCACTCTCTGTGTCTATAGATAACTATGCACGAATACCCCCCTAAGCAAGCAGCTTGCTAGCGGGGTACACAGAAGGCAAAAAAAGCCAGAAACACCAGCGGGGGAGACTCCAAAGTATCGGGGCTGCTCTGTACAAAACCATTGCACAGAACAAATATATCAGGTTTGTTATTTAAATAAATAAAAAAACATTTTCCTATAAAGTTAATATGTGGATCATAGTATATCCCTTTTTTTAACCCTTTCTCGAGACTCACCATTTTCAATTAGGTTCTGCTCACATTTCGTGTACGCAGAACTCACTTTTTTTTACCGCAATTCCACATGTTGCGCATAGGTCAGTCCATTCACTTGAAGGGGGAGGTGTCTGTAAAACCTATCTTTTAGTGCAGGGGACAGCAGAGCACATCGCAAAGGCAATGTGCAAAATCCACACAAGGTGGCAATGCAGTGCAATCAGACAATGTAGGAGCAGCGTTGTCACCATGCAACAGGAAGCATGCCTGCGAACACAATCACCAGGCAAAATTTCAGCCAGAAGAGAATCATTCTGGTATGTGCAAGTACCCCAGGTAACTGTATTTGATGCATATATTTGGTTTATCCACTTTTAAAACCTGGCAGATGCACTTTTAGTGAATGATCTACCAAAACAACCCAATTTTTTCCATCGTATGTACCCAGTTTTTTCATGGCCCCCCCTTCCTCCCTGCCTGCTAGATGCATATTTTTATACCCAAACATGCATTATTACACAACAGCAAAAACACTAGTGTGCATGGTGCCCAAGGCTTCATGTACACTACAGCTCATAAACTTGAATTTAGGTGCTTTTGACCTTTTTTTGCCAACGCTCCTAAACCCAACTCCATAAAAGCCTGTGGTTCCGTGTACACATAGGCTTTTAGGATCGTTTATGACCGCTTCCTTAACCTCCCGCTCCCTAACGCAGAAGAAACACATTCAGGATAGGAATGTTTTGAATGCCGGCCACAAAACGTGGCAAAAATCGCTGCAAAATCGTGGCGAGATTTTCAGTTTTCCTGCGGCCGGCGATCATAATGGGCTATGTGTACATGAAGCCTTAAACTCTTATAAACATTATAATGGAGAGCTTAAGTTTATTTCTTTAAATATTATAACTGTGGATAAGAATGGAGACATTTTATACTTAGGAACGTGTATATTTTTATACCCCAAAATACATTATTACACAACAGCAAAAACTGAAGGTGACCCGACAGATGGGATACTTCCAAGATTTAGAACTCATAGGGCGTTCATCAGCTTCATAAACTACTTTAAATTACATTGCCTGTGTGAGATACACAGATAAGAACAAGTTTTCAGTACAAAAAAAGGCCCAAAGAGTGACGATAAGTTTATCCGAGAAACAGATTTTACTCTACTTCCCCATGTGTTCATTCTAAATGATAGAGCGCTAGGTAGATATAATTCATGAATTCCATTATTTCTCACTGCCACTTCTGCAAAGAGAGGGATAAAAGTTAATTGGACAGAACTGCAGGAGAGATGGAAATCTGTTGCCAGTCATCTATCATACAGAAGTAAGAAGGGCCTTTAAAGACGATGCACACGCTGCACAGCAAAGATTACCCTTCCAGATGATCAGAGCATCACGGAATGAGCAACACAATTAAAAGAACTAATTGAACTTCCTTACTGGGAGCATGAGCATCTGGCGATGGGTTTAGTAACTGCTGCACTTATGCAGTCACTAATAAACAGAAATTGGTTTATTCTTGCTGATCTTTCCATTGAAAAAACTCCCAAGTTCACTCTGTTAAAGCTCAACTCCAGGCAAACTGCTAAATGTGCAGCTAAAATACATATGTGCCAACTGCTATTCCTGTCCAAGGATTTATATTCTTTTCCATTCAGTCCTGAGACTTACATCTTGCGCTGCTAAAGAGCAAAGCAATGCAGTCTTATCACCCATCTACCTCATACTGATATTAGACAGTGAAGTAGAAGCAACAGGCTGATGAGCTCATCCCACAGCTCACGTTGCCCTTTCCTCCTGTCAGCAAGTTCCCTGTCAGTATATAAAGCAAGCAGCACATCCAAGAGGCATTTAATGCTTCTCCTCTCCTTCCAAATGTGAGCTCAGGGAATTACAGGCAGTTTTTCTTTTTTTTTCTTTTTTCACACTTATACTTACCTAGGTGGATGCAGCATCGGTCTGATGCTACACCTGTCCCCCACCAGCTCTAACACTGATAATGGAGCGATCCAACACCGCCGATTGCTCAGGGGGCTCTGAGAACTGGAGCGGAGAGCTGGTGACTGTCAGTCACCAACTCTCTGCTCTGCCTCCCCACATTTACTGGAGCACTGGGCTGTGGAGGGGGCAGGAGCGGCCGGCTCAGGCTCTCGACAGCTCGCCGAGAGGCTGAGCTGGGTGCCGGTCCAGGCATGTGGGCAAATCGAGACTTCATTATCGCGATTTTGCCCGAGCCTGGACCGGCTCTGAAGTCTGCTTGACAGCGGCCTTCAGCACGCTGTCTGCTGAAAACAGGTCACAGGAGTGCAAAATTAACTGCACTCCTGCGATCCACAGGAGAAGTACAGCCAAACGAGCTTTGGCTGTACTTCTCCTTTAAGACAGCCATAGACGAATCTTGACTGGTTCAGCAGAAACTGCCCAAGATTAGAACCAAGTATGGACAGGCTGAATGTACCCAAGTTAATTGGTCCATCAACTTGGGTACAACCAGCCTGCTGGATTTTTGCAATCACTGTCCCCTCTTGGAGGAACACAATGGCTCCGCAGGAGGGATTTTCCTGTCAACACTGGTTGACCCGTGGTTAAAGGAAATAAATTCACTCAGTCTATGGCCAGCCTTACACTAGCTGCACTTAAATATATATTTAATGAACACTCAAATTAAACTTGAGTTTTTTACCATCTGCCGGCAGAACAGCTTTAAATGAATAGTACACCTAAAACAAATATTTCAGACTTGGGTGTCAACAGGCTGAATCACTCTCTGGCTCCAAATGCCTCTCAGACTCAGGAGTTGTATGACTAGAATGCAGCTATTTCAGGACAATGAAAACACTTTGCATGTGCTAACCAGAGAGAGCAGAAACAACTGGACATGCCTTTTAGGGAAGAAACAGGGACATTCTTATCTTGAGGGAAAGAAAGAATAAACTACACTATAGAGTATAGACCATATCTTCCCAGAAGGAGCAGAAATAAAATGTTCTCATATCACCTACTTTTGCCTCCTTTCCTTCATCTCCCATCAACCACCTTTCTGCCAACACCACGGAGGCCTCATTCACACAGGGCATACTACAGCATAACCCCATGGAGGGCCGTGTTTACTCGTATGGGGATGCACACGTTTCATGCATCCCCGTGCTGCAGTCTCGCTGATGTCTGCACAAAACATCTGTACATTCCCATGCAGGTAAACATGGCCCTCACACGGGCGTATGCCCCCATGTGAACAAGGCCTAAAGAGAAAGCCATTTAGCAGAAGTATGAATCTGGTCATTGCTGAACTCTCTGCAAATGCTAGATGCCTGGCTGACAAGTTGAATCAGCGGCTTCAGTCAGTGACCCAGAAAAAGTATGCAGATTGGGACTTCCCTGCTTTCAGGGTTGCCAACTTTCAGTAAATTTACTAACAGTTTGTAAAATCCATAATTGTTGCATCTGTCCATGAATGTCAGTTACGGACATGCAGCCTACATGTCCGTAATGGACATTCAAGGACAGATGCAAAAAGTACAGATTTTACAAACTGTTCGTAAATTTAGTGAAAGTTGACAACCCTGCCTGCTTTGTAGGCTTGTTTTGGGTCAGTGACTCAAAGCAACAAGTCTTCAGGCAACCAGGTAACTAGCAGCCAGCAAAGGCAGCCTCTGCACTTTTCCAATGATGTGTTTCCTGTGAATCTGTGCTTTGCCAGTGCCCCCTCCCAAGCACCGCAAGCTCGCCTTCTCTTCACTCTGCTACCACTCTATTCAGCCACTGGAAACAGTAGAAGTCGCATTGTGTAAGCTAGGAGTTGCTCAAATCTTTGCTTACATAGCACTATGGACTCTGCCTATGTGACAGAGCTGGTAATTGAGCCGCTGCATGCTTTTTCATACCTGAAATATACACTATATTACCAAAAGTATTGGGACACCTGCCTTTACACGCACATGAACTTTAATGGCATCCCAGTCTTAATCTGTAGGGTCCAATATTGAGTTGGCCTACCCTTTTGCAGCTATAACAGCTTCAAGTCTTCTGGGAATACCGTTCACAAGGTTTAGGAGTGTGTCTATGGGAATGTGTGACCATTCTTCCAGAAGCGCATTTGTGAGGTCAGGCACTGATGTTGGACGAGAAGGCCTGGGCTCACAGTCTCCACTCTAATTCATCCCAAAGGTGTTCCATCAAGTTGAGATCAGGACTGTGCAGGCCAGTTAAGTTTCTCCACCCCAAACTCGCTCATCTTTATGGACCTTGCTTTGTGCACTGGTGTGCAGTCATGTGGTAACAGGAAGGGGTCATCCCCAAACTGTTCCCACAAAGTTGGGAGCATGAAATTGTCCAAAATGTCTTGGTATGCTGACACCTTAAGAGTTCCCTTCACTGGAACCAAGCCCAACCCCTGAAAAATAACCCCACACCATAATCCCCCCCTCCACCAAATGATTTGGACCAGTGCACAAAGCAAGGTACATAAAGACATGGATGAGCGAGTTTGGGGTGGAGGAACTTGACTGGCCTGCACAGAGTCCTAACATCAACCCACTAGAACACCTTTGGGATGAATTAGAGCGGAGACTGCAGCCAGGCCTTCTCGTCCAACATCAGATCAGTGCCTGACCTCACAAACGTGCTTCTGGAAGAACGGTCAAACATTCCCACAGACACTCCTAAACTTTGTGGACAGCCTTCCCAGAAGAGTTGAAGCTGTTATAGCTGCAAACGGTGGGCCAATTCAGTATTGAACCCTACAAACTAAGACTGGGATGCCATTAAAGTTCATGTCTGTGTAAAAGGCAGGCATCCCAATACTTTTGGTAATATAGTGCATCTTCTCACCTGGGGGCTGAAAAGAAGTGGACACCACCCCACCTTGGCCTTTGTTCTGCTTTTTGGGGTGGGTAGGGGAAAGAAAGGTGAATAAATGTCGATTAGAGGAGAAGGCGATAAAGCAAACCTTTTTTAGCAGTACCTGTAAGCCTAGTACACACACTATCAGTTTTTTATTCAACGAAAAAAAAACTGACAGCTCAGGTTGGAGCTTCTGTACTAACAATACGATGTTAGTACGATGATCTCCCCTGATGAGCTATTGTACTCTGACAGGGGGACACACACACCCAACCCGGCAAGAACAGCCGTTTTTACTGAACTGGCTGATGTCGCCTGGCATTCGACCCATGCTTGCTAGGCTATATTCTGGTTAATTAACAAAATTGCACAGTGCCTTTACAACAAGTCAAAAAGACCACGCAGGATGCTTTTGCATCATTAAAACACCAGTTAGGACAGTACATGGAAACGCAGCAAACACGCCCTTCTTAGGAGGTGAAACAAGTAAGAAGTAGCAATCATACTCACTGGGCCATCACTTTTGCAATCCTCTGGCAGTCATCCTTGTCATAAAACCAGATACTGTAAATGGACACTAAAAGAGATAGAGACACAAAAAAAAAAAAAAGAAGAAAACATAAGATAAGCACCACTATCATCCCTAATATGTGTCTTCTCTAGTCACACAAGATAACCACAAACCACCCACAAGCTATGCAACCCGAAACTTGTGATTAAGAAACACAAAAAAAAAGAAAAACAACATTCATTATGACTACACGTGCATGGAACTGCCTGTTTAAAGTAAAGTGATACAAAAAAAAAAAAAAATAAGGAAAAAAACAAAAAAAAAAAAAACATATATACATTTTCTACACATTGTTATATTATGTTTACATGAATATCTTAGTTACTAATTTTTAACCATTATTGCATGTGGTTATACAACTTTGTGACTAATCTCCGCTTCTATTCTAATATTTACCCATTTTTATGTTTTAAATTTATGTATCCAACTTATGAAGTACATTCGATTTTGCATCGGAGGGTGGTGTCACCATTCTCTGAGTTGCAACATTTCCTGTAAATGTTGTCATGGACGCTTAGGATGTTCATGTTATATTAAAAGCAAGGCTTTTCGGTCCGTGCATGACTTTCAATAGGGAGATTGATGGTATCGTCGATGCGGACGTTCGACGCGCTGTCAAAGTGAGGCTTGATCCGCTCGCGTCACCACATCCCTCCGAGCGTTATGCGGACCAGGCATGATCCAGCCCATGTTTCATAGTAAGGCTTGACATGCACGCACAGGTGCCATTTTGGTAAACAGGAAGTGACCACAGTCATACACTTTGGAAGCCAAGATCGAATCACAGGTTGACATTCAGTTTTGGGGTCATATTTTCTTTATAAAACGCAATGACTAGAGCAGGCTCATACCCCAGATGAGATCTACTTAGACGAAACGTGTCGGAACAAGCTCTGCTGATGTTATTGTGTTGCTTTTAATCATGATTACAAGCACTTGTTTTACCCTTCCCAAATGTGAGTGTTCACAATTTTTTTATTAATACTTATGTAGCGCCCCTTTACTTTTTAGGGGTGTTATGTGCCTAAATTTAGGGGTTTGGTCTGAGCTGGTAGCCAGGCTCAGACCGCTTTGATTGTTAGGTATTTGCTTCTGCCTATGTGATGCTGCCTGGTGTATAGTTCCCTGTGGCCTGTAGGTGGCACTGCCATATCAGGTCAGGGTTGAGCCCTGGGTGGCATTACTGCGCCTTAGGGTGTCCTCTCTCGGTAGCGGTACAGTGGGTGTGGTCGGCCTGCTGTGCATGCTGGGAGAGGGTACATAAGGGGCAGACGCGATCTTTAGAGGGAGTCGAGGAGGTGGAGGAGAGAGGTGGAGGAGCCGGAGGTGTGTGCCCCACGGGGGTGCGATGACTGGCCCGAGAAGTCTCGGGCACCTTTGGCCCAAGGCTGCAACATTCCAGGTAGGCCCAGTACCTTTAACTGGGTCTACAGTTCACCCATTGGAGTCCCAGGGTGCCCAGGTGAGGGTACCCGCTCTGACCGAGAGGAAGCCAGGGGAGGATCGGTCCCACTGAGGAGATGAGTAATGGAAGATTGCTGTCTCGGGAGAGGCCTGGTGACCTGTCAGAGGGAAGGATTCTTTATACCGGAAAGCTAACCTGTAGAGTTAAAAGGGGTTGTAAAGGTTCGTTTTTTCTAAATAGGTTCCTTTAAGCTAGTGCATTGTTGGTTCACTTACCTTTTCCTTAGATTTCCCTTCTAAATATTTTTTTTCTTTGTTTTCTTTGTCTGAATTTCTCACTTCCTGTTCCTCCTCAGTAAGCTGCTCTGGCTGACTCCACACCACTCGGATGATGGTGTGAAGTTTAGTGAGGAGAAACAGGAAGTCAGAAATTCAGACAAAGGAAACACAGGAAAAAAATATTTAGAAGGGAAATCAAAAGGAAAAAGGTAAGTGAACCAACAATGCACTAGCTTAAAGGAACCCATTTAGAAAATAAAAAACAAACCTTTACAACCCCTTTAACCTGTAGAGTGCCCATTGGCATTATCCTGTTCTTAAAAGTCTACAGAGGTTAGAGTATCTCCTGAACCCGTCCCTGGAGGGGATAGGGTGGCAGAACTGTTCGAGCTCCACACCGGCTGCTAGGACTGTGAGAGAGGACTATCCGGGTGAGCTAAACCCACTCCGGATCAAGTGGCGACGAGGTTACTAGTTGTGCCTGGATCTAATCCCTCACACTTATTCCTTCTTTCATCCATCTGTCTCTGTCTACTACGTAGCAAATAGAAAATAAACTCTCTGTTGGAGTTAAAGTGTTTCTGGACATTGGCTTCTTATAAATAGAGACTTGACCCCATACTCTGGGAAGAGAATCAGTGGAAGAAGGTAACTCGCTGCAGGACCCAAAATTTGCAAACACCGCTTAATCTCTTCAAACAGGAGGGTACGGGCATATAGCACGGTGGTGCCTTGACTTGCGAGTGAGCCAGGCGAGAAAAAGGTCCATGTGCTACACTTAGTATCCCTACGGGTTTACACTATACACTTTTTTTGTTTCCTTCTCGGTTATACTGCATGTTACATAGTTAAAGACACATCCCATCAAGACTTGTGGACACCGTTTTTTCTAAGCGGAGCACTATCGGAACCTTTTTCAGTATATGGAGGCATCTCCCATCTTGGCATAAACCATACGTATGGATGATCTATACTCTGGTGTTTACACCACAAGCCTTGGCGGCTCATTGGGCATATGCCCATTTGTTCCGATAAACCTTCCTGCAATCAGTGGTGGCTGTCTTTCACATTTATGTTTTAAAGGACTACAATTTTCCGATTTGATCCAGTCTTATCATATATGATCACAACTTTTCAGTCTTTGCACTATATGGACTCTTTTCACAGACATCATTACTAATACATTTATATATACATACACATACACCTCATTATTTCTGTTCATAGATATATTTAATATGAGCACTAACAGTTATTAATATACTCTTTGAATTCTGTAGCCATGTTTGTCATAAAACCAGATACTGTAAATGGACACTAAAAGAGAAAAAAAAAAAATTACATAATAAATGTTATATTATATATATATATATATATATATATATATATATATATATATAAAAATTTAAAAAAAAAACGTATTTTTTTTGATTACTTTAACCACTTAACGACCGCCCACTGTAAATATACGTCGGCAGAATGGCACCGACAGGCAGAATCACGTATATCTACGTGACTGCCTTTGTATAGTTGGGGGGTCCGATCGGACCCCCCTTCTTTAGTGAGCGGTGGTTAACTGATCGGGAGCAATCAGGCATGAGGGGACGGCCGTTCGATTCCGGCCACCCCCTCTCGATCGCTCCCGGCGAATGAGAGAGCTTCCCCTGCCTGTGTAATGTTTACACAGGCAGAGGAAGTGATGTCATCTCTCCTGCGGCGCTCACATATACCGAGCGTCGTACAGGAGAAGATGCCAGGTTAGTGCACAAAACACTACACTGACACCAGGACACATAGGTACATAAATCGCCCCCCCAGATCACCCCCCAGATCACCCTCCAGCCCCCAGCCACAGTGTCACTGATTGCAGTGACCATTTATTTACTGATCACTGCAATCAGTGACATTTGTGACTGTAAAAGTATCACCAAAGTTTAGTCTTACGTCCAGTGTAGCCCCCTAACCCCCCTAATCAAGGTTTAACCCCCTGATCGCCCCCCAGATAACCCTTTTACCCCCTATCACCACTGTCGCTAAGCGATCATTTTTCTGATCGCCGTCTTAGCGTCGGTGATGCTGATCGGTAGCCAGTAATTTTTTTTAGGTTCGCCGCAGGTTTTTATAGCGTCGGGTACCCCCATAAATTATCTAATAAAGGTTTAACCCCCTTGATCGCCCCCCAGGTAACCCTTTCACCCCCTATCACCACTGTCGCTAAGCAATCGTTTTTCTGATCGCTGTCTTATTGTCAGTGATGCAGATCGGTAGCCAGTAATTTTTTTTAGGTTCGCCGCATGTTTTTATAGCGTCAGGTACCCCCATAAATTATCTAATAAAGGTTTAACCCCCTTGATCGCCCCCCAGGTAACCCTTTCACCCCCTATCACCACTGTCGCTAAGTGATCATTTTTCTGATCGCTGTCTTAGCGTCGGTGATGCAGATCGGTAGCCAGTAATTTTTTTTAGGTTCGCCGCAGGTTTTTATAGCGTCAGGTACCCCCATATATTATCTAATAAAGGTTTTAACCCCCTAATTGCCCCTAGTTAACCCTTTCACCAGTGATCACCATATAAGTGTTACGGGTGACGCTGGTTAGTTTGCTTTTTATAGTGTCAGGGCACCCGCTGTATATATAACCCAATAAAGGTTTAACCCCCTGATCGCCCGGCGGGTGATATCAATTAGGTTTTAGCGTCAGAGAGGGTCTGCGTCACACCCCAGGCAGCGTCAGGTTAGTGCCAGTAACGCTAACACCCACGCGTAAAGCATACACCTCCCTTAGTGGTGATCAGATCTATACTAGCGTCCCCAGCAGTTTAGGGTTCCCAAAAACGCAGTGTTAGCGGGATCAGCCCAGATACCTGCTAGCACCTGCGTTTTGCCCCTTCGCCCAGCCCAGGCCACCCAAGTGCAGTATCGATCGATCACTGTCACTTACAAAACACAACACACATAACTGCAGCGTTCGCAGAGACAGGCCTGATCCCTGCGACTCCAGTGCTGTAGGAGGTGATTTCACCACCACAGTTAAAAAAAAAAGCATATATGCCGAAGCATTGGGGCAGCATGGGCGGAGGAGCGATTTTGCTCCGAATGCCGCGTACATACGGTCGAAATTCTGACGGAGGCTTGCCCGTGGAAAAGTCCGACCATGTGTGTGCGGCATAACTTTTTTGCGGGAGGATGCCCCCATGCTTCGGCACATATAAATGGTGCATGTATGCCCATCATTAGAAGTGGGTGGATGAAGGGCGGTATTCTAATGGTGGGCATACCCACCGATCAATCTCTTTTTTCGTTCAGCCAACTGGCTGCATGAAAAAAAAAAAAAGATTACAATACATGTCCAACAAGGACCAGCAACGTACTGGTATGTTGCTGGACTTTGAATGTCGGGGTCCCGTACGCGGCTAGGCTCCTAAAAAGTCCCACACATGTGGTATCCCCGTACTCAGGAGAAGCAGCAAAATGTATTTTGGGGTGTAATTCCACATATAACTATGGCATGTGTGAGCAATATATCATTTAGTGACAACTTTTTGTAATTTTTTTTTTTTTTTTAGTCATTATTCAATCACTTGAGACAAAAGAAAAAAAAAAAATATTCAATGGGCTCAACATGCCTCTCAGCAATTTCCTTGGGATGTCTACTTTCCAAAATGGGGTCATTTGGGGGGGGGGGGGGGTTTGTACTGCCCTGCCATTTTAGCACCTCAAGCAATGAGATAGGCAGTCATAAACTAAAAGCTGTGTAAATTCCAGAAAATGTACCCTAGTTTGTAGACGCTATAACTTTTGCGCAAACCAATAAATATACGCTTATTGACATTTTTTTTACTAAAGACATGTGGCTGAATACATTTTGGCCTAAATGTATGACTAAAAAGTAAGTTTTTTTAAAACAGCTTACCTGTAAAATCCTTTTCTTGGAGTACATCACGGGACACAGAGCGGCATAGTCATTACTATGTGGGTTATATAGAATTACCTTCAGGTGCTGGCACTGGCAACTTCCAAAACAGGAAGTACCCTCCCCTATATAAGCCCCTCCCATCCGGGAGCACCTCAGTTTTGTAGCAAAGCAATACGTGTCCCCAAAAGAGGGGTGGGAGCTCTGTGTCCCGTGATGTACTCCAAGAAAAGGATTTTACAGGTAAGCGGTTTTAAAAATCCTACTTTCTTGTTCATACATCACGGGACACAGAGCGGCATAGTCATTACTATGTGGGACGTCCCAAAGCAATGCCAAATGAGGGGGGGGGGATATACCATACATAAGCTGGGCGCCATCAGGCATGAGGATCTTTTGCGGCCTGCAACACACTGCGCCCAAAGGCGACATCCTCCTGACTTCTAACGTCCACCTGGTAGAACCTAGTAAACGTGTGTACTGAAGACCATTTTGCGGCCTTACAAATTTGAGCCAGGGAGGCCTGGTGATGCACTGCCCATGAAGTTCCAACTGCTCTCGTGGAGTGCGCCCTAACTTTGAACGGAGGCGGTCTACTTCTCAAGCCATAGGCTTGTATTATGACCTATCGAATCCACTTGGCTAAAGTAGATTTTGATGCTGCCTGACCCTTTCTGGGGCCTTCCGGCAGAACAAACAAAGAATCCGTTCTACGAATCTGAGCAGTGGCTTTTAGATAAGCTTTAACTGCTCTTACTACATTCAAAGAATGCAATAACTTTTCCTCTACCGAGCTCGGTTTGGGGAAAAAGAAGGAAGAACCACATCCTGGTTCAAGTGAAACCTCGATACCACCTTAGGAAGAAAGGCTGGGTGAGGACGTAATACTACTCTGTCCTCATGAATAACCAGATATGGCTCTTTACAGGACATGGCGGCTAATTCCGACACTCTTCTAGCCGAGCATATGGCTACTAAAAATATCAATTTTCTGGTGAGTAGAACCAAGGAAATGTGCCGCAAAGGTTCAAATGGCTGCTTCTGCAGAACCAAATCTAGATCCCATGGACATATGGGAGCTTTAATCGGTGGAATAATACGAGTCACCGCTTGCATAAAGGATTTGACAAGTGAATGCATAGCCAGGGGCCTTTGAAATAGTATTGATAAGGCCGAAACCTGACCCCTGATAGTACTTAAGGCAAAACTTCCTGTCTACAGCCCACTGTAGGAAGTCCAGAATTCTGCCTATAACGTACTTACGTGGATGCCACTTTCTGGCCTCGCACCAAGTGATGTACGCCTTCCGAACTCTATAGTAGATCTGCCTGGATACAGGCTTCCTGGCATTGATTATAGTTGATACCACAGAGTTAGAGAGACCTCTCTTCTTTAGGATGTGGGATTCAATAGCCAGGCCGTTAAACTTAGAGTTAGTAAGGAAGGGTGGTATATCGGCCCTTGCGAAAGCAGGTCCGGACGACGTGGAAGGGTCCAAGGACTCCCCACAGACATTTTGATGATCTCCGCGTACCAGGCCCTTCGGGGCCACGCTGGAGCCACCAAGATCACCGGCTTCTTTTCCAACCTGACTCTGCGAAGGAGTCGAGGCAACAATTGTAGCGGAGGGAATGCATATATCAGTCTGAACTGATTCCAAGGGAACACCAGAGCATCCGAGCCGCAAGCGAGGGGATCCCTTGTCCGGGAGACAAATCTGTCCACCTTTGCGTTGAATCTGGATGCTAGCAGATCTACATCCGGTGTTCCCCACCGCTGACATATTGCTCGGAAGACCTCGGGATGAAGGGACCATTCCCCTGGGCATAACTGTTGGTGACTTAGAAAGTCCGCCTTCCAATTCTCCACCCCTGGAATGAAGCCAGCTGACATACATGGGACATGCTTTTCTGCCCATTCCAGGATGTGACTTACTTCCCTCTGGACTGCACGACTCCTGGTGCCTCCCTGATGATTGATATATGCCACTGCTGTGGCATTGTCTGATTGAATTCTGACAGGGGACCCTTGGAGTCTGGATGCCCAGGCTACTAGGGCATACCGGGCTGCTCGTATCTCTAAGAGATTGATGGGCAGGGTTTTTACTACATTTGACCATCTGCCCTGGAGAGACCATTGCTCCAGTACTGCCCCCCAGCCTATAAGGCTGGCATCTGTAGTGACCACCTTCCAGGATATCGGACTGAAGGGTTTTCCCTTCTGGAGATTCTGGGGGATCAACCACCAGCAGAGACTCTTCCGAACGGAAGGGGACAAAGCCATCGGGAAGTCTAGAGCCTGAATTTTTCCGTTCCAGGCTGACAATATGGCCCTCTGTAAATTCCTTGAGTGGAATTGGGCGTATGGCACAGCTTCGAATGATGCTACCATCTTTCCTAGCAGCCTCATGCACAGGCGTATGGACGGCTGTCTTTTTGCACAAAGCAGACGGACCAAGCCCCTCAAAGAGGATACCTTGTCTAGAGGTAAGAAAATCTTCCTCTGGTCTGAATCCAGCCGTAGCCCTAGATATACCAGGTTTTTCACTGGCTGTAGGGCTGACTTGTCCAGGTTGATGACCCAACCGTGAGATTCTAGATACTTGATTGTATCGACAATTACCACTTCTAGCTTGGCAACTGAGTGGTCCATCAACAACAGGTCGTGTAGGTATGCCATTATCGTTACACCTCGTGTTCTTAGATCGGCCAACAGTGGGGCCAGAATTTTTGTGAACACTCGTGGTGCTGTGGCCAGACCGAATGGTAAGGCTCTGAACTGAAAATGGCGCCCTTCTACTGCAAAGCGTAGACATTTTTGATGACCTGGAAAGATGGGAACATGCAAGTAAGCATCTTTGAGGTCGATCGAGGCTAACCATTCCTCCTCCTGTAGGGCAGCGGTGACCGATCGGATCGACTCCATCCGGAAGAACCGGACGTTTAGAAATTTGTTTAGACTCTTTAGGTCCAATATGGGTCTTATGTCCCCGTTTGGTTTCGGGACTGTGAAAAGGTTTGAGTAGAAACTCAACCCCCACTCTTCCATAGGAACCTCCATAATTACTCCTTGGAGCAATAGTTGTTCTAACGCCACTAGGAGACACCTTCCTTTCAGAGGGTCTTTTGGCATGCCTGACCACATAAAATGGGAAGGAGGAGACTCTTTTAACTCCAACTTGTATCCCCGAGTTACTGCGGAGAGCACCCATCTGTCTTTGATCGTCTCCCGCCAGGTCTCTGTGAACAACTGAAGTCTTCCCCCCACCCGTTTGAGTGGGGGCAGCCCTTCATAGGCTTGACTTGGAGGCTGGTTTAGTACCTCTTCGGATCCAGGGCTTTTTATTACCCTGTGACTGTCCCTGATTTTTACCTCCTGAGTTTGACCGAGGAGGCCGTCGGAACTGCTTAGTAGCAGACGTCCCAGGGATAGGAGAGGTAGTCCTCTTAAAAGACGGACCCCTAGACCTCTTTTTAATTGGTAAGAGAGTACTTTTACCACTGGAAATCTTCTGGATATATTTATCCAGGTCTTCGCCAAAAAGGCGTTCTCCATGAAATGGGAAGCTAACTAAGAGCTTCTTACAGGGAGCCTCAGCAGACCAGTTCTTGAGCCACAGAAGCCTACGCATATGTACCAAAGACGGCGGGAGGCCTGATGGATAGAATCCTTGATGGCGTCAACCGCAAAGCATAATGCTCTAGGCAGATCAGCCAGAGCCTGGGCCTGCTGGTCTGGCAATCCCTCAGGACCATTTTCATTTGATCCTTTAAAGCTTGGCAGACCCCAATAGCTGCCACTGCTGGCTGTGTAACAGCCCCTGCTGTGGAAAAAGCAGATTTTAATAAAGATTCCAATTTTTTATCTACTGGATCTTTGAACATTTGAACATTATCTACTGGACATGTCAGTGATTTGTTCACAGAAGAAATGGCTGCGTCCACCGTAGGAACATTCCATCTCTGGGTGAATTTTTCCTCCATGGGATAGATCACCGGAAATTTCTTAGGTGGAACAAATAGTTTATCAGGATGTTCCCAGTCCTGGTATATAAGTCCTTCCAATAATGGATGAATTGGAAAGAAGCAATTAATCTGGGGAGCTTTTAGCGACCCCAACGAGGAGACAGCAGTAGTTGATGGTTCAACAAGAGGCATTTTAAATGCAGATCGAACCATGTCAGTTAGGGTCTGGACCCACAATCTTTCAGTCTGTGATGCTGAAAATGATTCATCTACTGTCGATTCCTCAAAAACAGAGTTAACCTCCTCCTGATCCCCTTCAGGAAGGTCAGTCCCTTCCTGGGACTGTTGCACTGCCAACAGGCACTCTAATGGAGGGGATGGAGATCTGGCGCGCTTTCTTTCCTGTAGAGAAGAAGCGATCAATGCTGCCAATCTCTGCTCCAATCCCTCCAGAGTTGAGGCAAAAACCTCCTCTGTTATATATGCAGGAGCAGCTGGACTGAGGACAGCCGCAGTACCTGGCACTCCCGGGGGTTCCTTATGGGTATTAACCTCTGATTTCTCAGGGGAGGAAGGTGCAGATGACTGCTCCAGATCCTCAGAGCCCGATGGAGACCCCCTACACTTCCTGAGAGGTATATCTCTGAGTTTTTTAGGCGGCATATTCCTTAGTTCAAAGCTGAGGTATTCCAGCCGCAATACACCCCTTTACTGAAATAGTCTAATGCAATTTGCTGCTATGTACATCAGTGGGTGTCTACTAATGCGTCTTTCTGGGGATGCCTGTATCAACCGCCCGCTGTAAGCCCCTATACCATGCTACCAGCTCCTTTTCATGCTCTGTGTCCATAGCAAACAGCGTGGACTGAGTCCTTTTATCTTGCTGGGACACCCGCACATGCGCAGAAGCGCTGGGCGCACAGAGCGCGTCATCCGCCAGGCTCCGCCCCCTTTTTTGAAGCTAAATCTTATAAAAAGAAAGCGTGTGTGCGCGCGCGCATGCACGTGTGCGCTCTTGGCGCCATGTAGGGAGAGGAGCCAGGGTCCCTGTTTCACCAGGACTCGGGGATGGAAGGAAACTACTTGGCAGCATGACAGAGGAATGCAGCTTCCCTGATAGAGAGCTCACTCATCTGCCTGGACTTTAACCATGGAAGGAATAGTCCCAAGAAAAAAAAAAAGACGTTCCACAGCGGCCTCTAGTGGACAAACACAGGTACCGCACTTTTGTCTTTTTTTTTTTTAAAACCTCCTTTATGAAAAACATTTCTAGGTTTACAGTTTTTAAAACTTCCTTTATGAAAAGACATTTCTAGGATTTCTTAGGCATATACAGCTATTAGCAGGAATACCTTTAGGTAACAGGCAGAAAGACATATTAGGCTTGGGGGTCCCCTCAATAGAACCAAGTTCCTGAGGGGCCCCCACTTACCTTTTCCCCGCCGCAGGACTTTGTTTGGTCCACAGAAGCCCAAACTTCACCTCTCACGGCAGGCATTGTACTAGACCTTCAGGGACCGGGTTCCCAAGGATTCCACTCCCCTGGACCTGTATAGCACCCTGCACAGATAGCCTCTTGGTTTTGGGTATGACCAGAGCTCTGGATCCCAGGGTCCAGCCCTCCTAAGAGAGGCATTACAGGCAAAACCCTGCTCTTCTCTGCAAGGCCCGGGTACCGACCGTTTAGCTATGAAGCTTTTTTTGGTCGGATCCGGAATAGCTTGCTAAGGCCCAGAGAACCTGTAAACAAGCACAGATGAATACATGTTAACCTTGGCCAACACCTTAGACACTGGCAAAAAACTGAGGTGCTCCCGGATGGGAGGGGCTTATATAGGGGAGGGTACTTCCTGTTTTGGAAATTGCCAGTGCCAGCACCTGAAGGTAATTCTATATAACCCACATAGTAATGACTATGCCGCTCTGTGTCCCGTGATGTATGAACAAGAAATAGGATTTTTTGTACTCACCGTAAAATCCTTTTCTCTGACATCCATGGACTGACACGGTGTCTCTTTACACTTTACACGTGGGTTATGTCCCTGCTTGCAGGAGAAGACCTAGGCAGAATGTGAAATGTTATACATACATTCTAAAAGCCAGAGCTGAACAGCCCCACCCAGGGGGCCGTCCCTCCGGACATAACCCTCCCACTACAGTCAGCAGACTTCAGTTCGTAACAAAGCAGTACAAACTTAAAAGGAAGGGTGGGTGCCGTGTCAGTCCATGGATGTCAGAGAAAAGGATTTTACGGTGAGTACAAAAAATCCTATTTTCTCTTACCATCCATGGACTGACACGGTGTCTCTTTACACTTTACACGTGGGATGTCCCAAAGCAGTGTCAAGAGGGATGGGAGCAGTATAAAAATGGAAAAACCAAAACTTCACTCCAATAAGGCAGAGCTCCTCAACGGAGGAGTCGCAACTTTAAACAGCGGCCTGCAGCACCCTGCGGCCGAAGGAAGCATCCGAAGATGCAGCCACATTAACCTTATAAAACTTAAAAGGCATGAACAGACGACCAGGTCGCCACCTTGCACACTTGTGCAACCGACGTAACCGGAAAGGGAGGCGCCCGCCCTTTGAGAGCATAGGCTTGAATGACGGTTTGTCTGATTCCCCTAAAAATGATGGCAGACGAAACCGCTTGGCCCTGTTATGGACCAGAGACAGTCACAAACAGTGAGTCGGACTTCCGAATAGAAGCAGTAGCAGACAGGTACACCCGTAAGGCTCGTACCACCTCCAATATGTGCAGCGCAAACTCTCTGGGCTGCGATGGGTGAGGACACAAGGACGGGAGGGCAATGTCCTCATGTAGGTGAAAGGTCGACACCACCTTTGGCAAAAAAGGAAGGTCGCGGATGCAACACCGCCTTATCCTTATGGATGACTAAATATGGCGACTTACAGGACAAAGCCGCCAACTCAGACACTCATCAAACAGAAGTGATTGCCACTAAAAAGGCCACCTTCTGAGACAAGACAAGAGGGGAATATCCCGGATATTCCAAAAAGGAGGTTCCTGGAGGACCGAGAGCACCAAATTCAGATCCCACGGTGGGAGAGGAGGCTTGACAGGAGGGAGCACATGGCGAACCCCCAACACAAGGTGCTAACCAAGAAAATGACCCGCTAGAGGTCGCTGAAAGAAGACGGCCAAGGCCGAAATCTGATCCTTGATGGTACTCAAAGCAAGCTTTTGGGTCACTCCACACTGCAGAGGACGCAGGATTCTGGGGACGGAATACGTCTGAGGACGCCAGTCCAGCGCTTCGCACATGGCGATATAAGCTTTCCAGGTACGGTGATAGATCTGCCTGGAGGAAGACTTCCGTGTCCTTAACATGGTCAAAATGACCGAGTCTGAGAGACCTCGGTCCCTCAGCACCTGGCTTTTAAACAGCCCTGCCGTTAAAGCCAGAGACTGTAAGCCGGATAAAACATAGGACCTTGAGACTGAAGGTCCTCCCTCATCGGCAACCGCCAGGGAACGTCCGCGAAGAGACGTACCAGATCAGCGTACCAGTGATGCTGAGGCCAATCCGGAACAATTAGGATCGCTGGAGTTTATATCAGGCGATAAGGACCCTATGGGGCCACCAACGCATCCGAGGCATCGCCCAAGGATCCCTGGATCTGGCCACAACCTCGACCCTTGCGATTGAGTCGAGAGGTCATCAGGTCCACATCCGGCGTGCCCCACCGTCGGTAAAGGAGTTGAAATATGCAAGGACCACTCTTCTTGGTCCGGTGTCTGGCGATTGGCGACTCAGATAGTCCGCCTGCCCATTGTCTATGCCCAGAATGTAAAATGGCCTACAGAGCAGGCACGTTTCTTCCGGCCCACTTCAGGATACGGACTACCTCGGAAGCCGCAGCTGAGCTCCGAGTTCCCCCTTGATGGTTTACATACGCCACCGCTGTGGCGGTGTCCGACTGGCTCCTGATGGAGCGACCCCGTACTCTCTCTGACCTGAGGAGAGACACAGTCCGATGGCCCGTATTACCAGAACAGTGATTGGTAAACGGGCTCGTCCGGAGTCCAAGGCCTGAGCCGACAGGATTCCCCAAACTCCACCCCAGCCCGTCAGGCTGGTGTCCATCATGAGTGCCGTCCATTGGATGGGAGGGGAATGACTTTCCGGACCGAAGAGCCGAGGATCTCAACCACCATGTCAGGGGCGCCCTGACCAGGTGAATCACCTGGATCTGAAGATCCAAGGACAACGGGGATTTGTCCCAGGTGCACAAGATCTCCTTCTGAAATGCCCTGGTGTGTGATTGGGCATACGGAACGGCCGCGAAGGAGGCCACGACGAGTCTCGGGACTCTCATGCAAAAAACGGATTGACAACCATTTTTGGGATGTCGGCACCCGCACCGCAGACTGAAGTTTCAGCAACTTCTCCAGAGGTAGGATACCTTTGCCTCCAAGGAGTCCAGAATCAGAACTAGATACTCCAGACACTGAGTCGGGACCAGGACTGACTCCTGAATGTTCAGGAACCACCCGAGTCCCTGAGGGTCTAATTGACGATAGTCACCTTTCCTCTAAGTCTGATCCACTTTCTGCTCTTAGCAGAAGATCGTCCAGATAGCCCACGACAGCAATACCTCGCTGTAACAGAAGGCTAGAACCGGAGCAAGCACCTTGGTGAACACCCTTGGTGCCGAGGCTAGGCCGAAAGGAAGAGCCACAATCGATAGTGGACTTCGCTGATCGCAAAGCGCAGAAACTTCTGGTGACTTGCGCAGATCGGAACATGCAAGTAGGCGTCCTTGAAGTCCAAGGACGCCAGAAGAAAATCCCTTTGGTGGAGTGTAGCGATCACCGTGCGAATAGATTCCATGCGGAATTTCTGCACCTTCTCGAAGACATTCAGGGCCTTGAGGTCCAGGATAGGTCGAACCACGTCCTATTTTTGGGACGACAAACAGATTCGAGTAGAATCCCTGAAAACTCTCCTGTGACGGAACCGGCACAATCCCTCCGGACCTGATCAAATCCTGTACAGCCCCCAAGAGGGCTGCCCGACAGGTAGGAAGGAGAGGAAGATTTGAGGGAAAGAATCTGTCTGGGGGCCAGGATCGGAATACTATCCTGTATCCTGAGGTGACCTCCTCGCACACCCACCAGTCGGAGATTCGGGAGGACCACCGATTCGTGACCTGCGAAGTCGTCCCCCCAACCCAGAGTCGGGCGGAGGCAAGACTTCACGCGGAGGCGGGCTTGGGAGCCGCATGTTCGGCTTACGCACCCAGGGGCACTTGTGCCCACCAGCCGCACTGCCGTCAGTCTGAGAGGGCCTACCCGTGGACTCTGACTGACGAAAAAAAAACCTTTTGCTGGAAAGGAAGGCCCCTGTTTGCGGCGGGCCTCCTCACCCTTGCTAGTCTAAGGAAGAAGAGTGCTTTTACCTCCCATGACATCCATGACGATGTCATCCAGAGCAGCACCGAAAGGTCTACCAACTTTAAATGGTAGAGCCGTCAGGAGCTTCTTAAGGCTAGGTCAGCAGACCAGCACTTCAACCAGATAAGACGACGCAATACCACCGCCGAGACAGAGGCCCTGGATATTAAAAGGGGTCGCGTCCAACGTGGCGTCGCACACATAAACCAGGCCCTGAACCAGTTGGTGGGCCAAAGCAACTGTGTCTGGAGGAAGATTATGCTCCTGTACAGCTAGGTGCAACATCTTTGCCCAACCTGTAAGTGTTTAAGACACAAGGGTCGCCGCTACCACAGGCCGTAGGGCGGATCCCAACAAGGCAAACATGGCTCTGCTCACCACTTCTGACCTCCTGTCAGTGGGGTCCTCAAATGCAGGAGTCCCCTCCATCGGGAGAGTGATGGCCTTGTTCAACCGGGCGACTGGAGGGTCGACCCTGGGGGAGAAGCCCACTTTTTAAGTAGGGCATCTTCAAGGGGTATCTGATAGACAAACGCCGCGGGACCATAAAAAAATTCTTCTGCGGCTTTTCCCAGACCTTATCAATGAACTGGTCAAAGAAAGTACATATGGAAAAACCTCTTTAGAAGGCCTGGCCTTAAAAGAAGGAGACTGTATCCGCCTGAGGTTCTGCATCCGCAGCATTTTAGCTTGAGAGTGTCCCTTACCGCAGTCATGAGTACACTAACAAGCGCCCTGTCATTTACTGACTCAGAACTGGAGTTTTCCTCATAAGGAATGTCCTGTTCAAAACCATCCAATACATTCAGAACTAGGGTCCTGAGCGGTAGTGGCTAGGCCCATATCTGAATCAGCGCACTGCCCTCATGAAGTAAAGAGGGGAGAGGACGCTTTTTTGCTCCCTTGCGCTTGCACACAGCTCCCATCCTGGTCAGAAATGATTCTAGGAGTGCCCACAACTGGTCCCTAGGGACCGCAGGTGCTGAAGCACAGCCTGTTGTCCACTGACATTTAGGGGAAGCTGGTGACAGAGACTCCATATTGCCCCCCTCTGAGACTCCTCAGATAAAAAGTCCACCCACAGGCTGTGCTGACTGAGGAGGGGGCGCCCAGGGGACTCACCAAACCGGACCAGGGACCGCTCAGTTCCGCTGTCTGTACAGCGCTGTGTCAGCGCTGGTGAGCTGTGAGGAGATTGTGAGGAGATTCGCGCTGTTACAGCAGCGCTAGAGGCCAAAACTAGTGCTGAAGAGCGCACGGGCTACAAGAAAATGGCCGCCGCACTTCACTGAGGCGATCCGCGGCAAGATGGCCGCCATGACTCAGCAAAAGTGAAAAAAACAGCACACACACAGCGCCACTCGGCGCTCAGGCCCCAAAACACACAAAAAAAGGCCCCAAGCATATCTGCAGACCAGCATTAGCCCCTCCAAGAACAGTGTGACCCCCAGGCACCCCACACAGCACAGCACCAGCAATGGTGACAGAGAGTGACAATGAAATACAGGGGGAGACAGGGAAAATCCCCCACAGAGAAACACAGCCTTTTGTACTCACCTGCAGGCAAGAGAGACTACTTACCCGTCCCCTGAGGGACCCACTGGTGTGTTTCTGACAGGACTATCACAGTGCAGTACTGAGTAGCTGTCGGCCCGGTCCACCGCGAAAGATACAGTCAGTCAGGAACTGTTCAGTCTTGAGAGGACCGTGGGAGCATGAAAGCAAACCCGGCCACCCCTGGAGTCATGGGGCATGTCGTGAACTGAGTCTCACGCACACAAGGCGAGGATCAGCACGCTCGATGGTCGGACAGGGAAGACTACGAGGATATCTTGTACCCAACCTGTTGCCCAGCCGACAGTTGATAGAAAATTCTCAAAAATAAAATAAAAAAGAATTCCAGAAAAGGAATAAAAATAGGTCAGGAGACTGGCTCCTGAGAGAGCCACGTCTTCTCCTTCTGCTAGGCAGAAAAAAACTGAAGTCTGCTGACTGTAGTGGGAGGGTTGTGTCCGGAGGGACGGCCCCCTGGGTGGGGCTGTTCAGCTCTGGCTTTTAGAATGTATGTATAACATTTCACATTCTGCCTAGGTCTTCTCCTGCAAGCAGGGACATAACCCACGTGTAAAGTGTAAAGAGACACCGTGTCAGTCCATGGATGGTAAGAGAAATTAAGTTTATTCGATTTTTCTTATAACAAAAAGTAGAAAATATCATTTTTTTTTCAAAATTTTCGGTCTATTTCCATTTATATCGCAAAAAATAAAAATCGCAGAGGCAATCAAATACCATTAAAAGAAAGCTCTATTTGTGGGAAGAAAAGGACGCAAATTTCGTTTGGGTACAACATTGCATGTCCGCACAATTTACAGTTAAAGCAGCGCAGTGCAAAATTCTGAAATCACCTCTGTTCCTCTAGCTACCAAATGGTCCGGGGCTTAAGTGGTTAAACAGGCAGTTCCATGCTTTCGAAGTGTAATCATAATTAATGGTGTGCTGTCTTTTTTGTTTTTTTTGCTTTTTTTTCTGTACATGGGTGGAAAAAGTAACATAAGATGTAACAAGTCAGTCCAGTCTATGATCCAACAGGCACAATTCAAGAGGACCTAAAATCATGCATATATATTTTTTTTCCCCAAAATATAAAAAGTTCCCAGCACAAACTAACCTTGCTATTGCAGTGTAACAAAAGTATTCATGTTGAATCGGCAGAAACTCAAGCTGTGATTGGCCCTGTTAGCACAACCCAACAACAAACTTTAACTGATAAATCAGTATGTGGGAGCTGGGTTGAAAACAAGCAGCTGAACAGTGACTTCATCCTATAAGATGCAGTCACTGTTAAAGTATCCAGACAGCCGCAGGTGCTGTGACTACCTGACTACAACAGCCACCAGGGAAGATTCCTCTATCAATTCTGTTTAGCATGGATGGGGGAAACCAGGGCTTTCATTCAGCCTGTGGCGCTAGCAAGAGAAACCTGAACCTCTATGGCTTGCATTAGATCATTAGTACATTACAGCAAATCTGGAAGAAAACCTGGAGTGCTGAGCTGGTAGTCTGTGCTCCTGGTTTATTTTTCAGTTTCACTGCAGTGTACCTTTAAGTGGCTATCAGCAATATTCCAACACTTGAGGCTGCATTCATCCCTGAGCGTTTCAAAGTCGTGTGTTTTTACAGCGATGTTTGTTCAGGTCACCAATGTAAAAGGCAGAAAAATGCCTGTAATCTGTCCCAAAGAAGCTCATGTTCTTTTTTGAGCTTAGGGTGTTTTTCAGGCGTTTTGCTTTTAGGTGACAAAACGCTCAGATGTGAACAGGTGCCATTGAAATTTTATGAGCTGAAAACAATGCAGCCTCAGAGTTGCCAATATCTGACCCATTACTCAGAAGTACAACCAGAGTACTAAAAAATGAAGATGAGCAGTCCTTCAATTGTTATTTCTCCAAGGGAGGATCCTTGATACAGAAACTAAACAAAGAAAACGTACAACAACTTTAAAAAAAATCATGTAATGTGTCAGGATGTCCCTGAGCTGTCAGTACTGAAAACATCCAGTACCTGCAACTAATTCAACACTTTTACCCAATAAATCTGAAAAGGTCTGGGAAGCTTTCCAAAGTTTTAAAAAAATTTAAAGTTAAAAAATTTAAAAGGTTTATGCTGAAAAAATAAAATGGGAAAGCGTAAGGATTTGAACAACTTTGACAAGGGCCAAATTGTGATGACTGGGTGAGAGCAACTACAAAACTGCAGCTCTTGTGGGATGTTCCCAGTCTGTAGTGGTCAGGACCTACCAAAAGTGGTTAAAAAAAAGGGGGAAGGAAAACTGTCAAACCGGGGATAGAGTCGTGGACGACCAAGGCTCATTGATGTATGTTGGGATCGAAGGCACGACACGAGTAGTCCGATCCAAAAGAAGAGATTCTGTAGCTCAAACTGATGAAAAAGTTAATGCTGGTTCTAATAGAAAGGTGTCAGAACATGCAGTGTATCGCAGTGTGGGGCTGACCAGCTGCAGACCGGTCAGGGTGCCCATGCCGTGTACATGGCCAAAATCATCTATATATAAAAAAAGTCTAAACACCCTATTAACCACTTGCTTACTGGGCACATAACCCCCTTCCTGCCCAGGCGAAATTTCAGCTTTCGGCACTGTCACGCTTTGAATGACAATTGCGCAGTCGTGCGACGTGTCTCCCAAACAAAATTGACGTCCTTTTTTTCCCCACAAAAAGAGCTTTCTTTTGGTGGTATTTAATCATTTCTGCGGTTTTTATTTTTTGCGCTATAAACAAAAAAAGAGCGAGAATTTTGAAAAAAAAAACAATCTTTTTTACTTTTTGCTATAATAAATATCCCCATTTTTATTTAAAAAAACTTTTTTTTTCCCTCAGTTTAGGCCGATACATATTCTTCTAGGTATTTTAGGAAAAAAATAAATAAAATCGCAATAAGCGTATAGTGATTGGTTTGCGCAAAAGTTATAGCGCCTACAAAATAGGGGATAGAATTGACAATTTTTTGTATCATTTTTTTTTTTTTTTACTAGTAATGGCGGCGATCTGCGATTTTTATTGTGACTGCGAAATTATGGCGGACACAGCGGACACTTTTGACACCATTCACATTTATACAGCGATTAGTGCTATAAATATGCACTGATTACTGTATAAATGTGACTGGCAGGGAAGGGGTTAGCACTGGGGGGCGGGAAGGGGTTAAATGTGTACCCTGCTAGGTGATTGTTACTGTAGGGGGAGGGGACTGACTGGGGGAGGAGACCGATCTGTGTCCCTATGTACAAGGGACACAGCATCGGTCTCCTCTCTCCCTGACAGGACATGGATCTCTGTGTTTACACACAGAGATCCACGTCCGTGCTCTGTGACAGCCGATCGCGTGTACCTGGCGGACATCGCGGCCGCCAGGCACACGCATCGGCACCCGAGTGACACAGCTTTTTCCCCGATGCGCGCCCGCAGCGGCACGCACCGAGGAAGTAAACAATTGAGCGCCGCAATGCGGCCGTCTTTTGACCACGGCCCGGGCGCGAAGTGGTTAAATTACAGGTTTCTGTGATGTAAAAAATAAAATAAAAATAATGTATGAGACAAAGAAATAATTTCATAACTTTTTTCACCTTTTTAATGTGACCTATAAACTGTACATCGCAATTGAAAAACAAAAAACGGAAATCTTTTAAGGGGGGGGGGGGGGTCGAGTAAAAATAAATCCCCTCTTATAACTGGGGATGTAGCGGTGTTCAGAATTAAGCAAACGCATTCAAACTCATGTTAAATAGGAGTCAGTACACACCTGCCATCATTTAAAGTGCCCTTGATTAACCCCAAACAAAAAGTAAGCTGTTCTAGTAGGTCTTTCCTGACATTTTCTTAGGTCGCATCCTACAGCAAACGCCATGGTCCGCAGAGAGCTTCCAAAGCATCAGAGGGATCTCATTGTTAAAAGGGTATCAGTCAGGAGAAGGGTACAAAAGAACTTACAAGGCATTAGACATACCATGGAACACAGTGAAGACAGTCATCATCAAGTGGAGAAAATATGACACAACATTGACATTACCAAGATCTGGACATACCTCCAAAATTTATGAAAAGATGAGAAGAAAACTGGTCAGGGAGGCTGCCAAGAGGCCTACAGCAACATTAAAAGGAGCTGCAGGAATATCTGGCATGTACTGGCTGTGTGGTACATGTGACAATAATCTCCCGTATTCTTCATAAGTCTGGGCTATGGGGTAGAGTGGCAAGATGAAAGCCCTTTCTTACGAAGAAAAACATAGCGTCAAAAGTGTCCAATGTGTCCGCCATAATGTCGCAGTCACGATTTAAAAAAAAAACAAACACACGCTGATCGCCGCCATTACTAGTAAAAAAAAATTATTAATAAAAGTGCCATAAAACTATCCCCCATTTTTTTAGACGCTATACCTTTTGCGCAAACCAACCGCTTATTGCAATTTTTTTTACCAAAAATACGTAGAAGAATACGTATCGGCCTAAAAACGGAGGAAAAACTTTTTTTTATATATATATTTTTTTGGGGATATTTATTATAGCAAAAAGTAAAAAAATATTGCTTTTTTTTCAAAATTGTCGCTCTATTTTTGTTTATAGCGCAAAAAATAAAAACCGCAGGAGGTGATCAAATACCACCAAAAGAAATCTCTATTTGTGGGAAAAAAAGGACGTCAATTTTGTCTGGGAGCCACGTCGCACGACCGTGCAATTGTCAGTTAAAGTGACGCAGTGCCGAATCGCAAAAAGTGGCCGGGTCATTTGGCAGCCAAATGGTCCGGGGCTGAAGTGGTTAAGGGTGTGCGCACCCTTGGTTGTACAGTTTATAGGTCACATTAAAAAAGGTGGAAAAAGTTCTGAAATGATTTTTCTTTGTCTTTTTTTTTTACATCACAAAAATCTGACATTTTAACAGGGGTGTGTAGACTTTTTATATCCACATACATTGGGCACGTGAGCATCAGAACTGGACCACGGAGCAATAGAAGGATGCCTGGTCTGATGAATTCAAGAATGGTTTGAGGAACAAGAGTTTGAAGTGTTGACTCTAGATTCTCCATATCTCAACAATCCAATCAAGCATCCATGGGGGACCCACCTTGAAACTTACGGACTTAAAAGATCAGCTACCATAGCATACCTTCAGGAACTAGTAGAGTCCATGCTGATGGCTAATGGTGGGAGGTCGTAATGGTATGGCTGATCAAGTGCTCTATGAATGTAGGATAGAGGACCAGCAGATGAATAAAAAAAGGTCCACCTCTTATTCAGGAAATGTTTTCATTGTGAGAAGCAATCGTTTGACTTCTATGAACAGAGTACAAGGGCGGAAAGGGTCTGCATAGTTGGCCCTTGACAAGTGCCTGTGACAGGTGCAGTCGTTCATATTAACCCCTCCAGCACCGGCAGATAACCACTGAGGGGGTATCTGGGGGCAGAGGTCTTTAGATTTTAAACAAACACAGCTGCTGCCTGGGAGACTGTTCATTCATCATAAGCACCGTCCCCAATGTTGTTAATTTAAGCTTTATGATGCAGGTGGATCACAGTAAAAACAAAAAACACAGGCTAAGACAGCACTTTTTACAAATGAAAAATGTAATATTTGTACAGTAAAAGCTCATGTAAGAGGCCCCAAAGCACATGAAAAGTAGCACCTCTCCGTAAATACAGTTTCACAAATCTGGTTGCGGAAGAACTGAAGATGACTCAAAGTGATAGCACAGCGCAGGGCGAGATAAGAGATGCCAAAAGCAGACTAGCTAAGCCCAGAACTAGATCCCAAATCAGCATTTGTCTGCCAACATCAGAGGGCTCCTTCTGTGCAGCTGGCACGGAGTCATGTGGAAATTCCAGCAGAAGGATGCAATGTCACAGACTTGACAGTAATAATACGCACAGAGGTATCTGACACAAGACAAGCCACTGAAAAATGTGCACTGCTCTTCCTCTTGTTAATCAGGCAAAGAAAATAATGGTTAAAGTGTATGACCAGCCAAAAACTTTTTTTGTTTTTATTTTGGATAGAATGTACGATTAGAACCCCTGTTAGGTTTTTATTGCCATCAAGCACTCGGTTAGAAGGATTTCCCCTTGCTTAGTGCCGCAGTAACAGAAAAAGAGGGATAGGGTCCTTTCACACAGGCATTCCATTTGTTTCATCAGTTCAGTCACTTTTTTAAAAGAAAAAACAGGATTCAGTTTACATCAATATTTCATCAGTTCTGTTTTTTTGAAGGAACAAAAATAGGGTCTTGATCCGTTTATTAAAAAAAAAAAAAAAAAAAACGGATGTTGATGGATGCGGATGTCAAAGGACGATCATCTGTTTTGGGCGAAAAAAATGGAATGCCCCTGTGAAAGGGGCCAAAAGTCTCCAACAGTAACTAACCAAAATAAAAAATTACCAAAAAAATGTGTCAGCGCTAATTTGGTCAATATAAAGCAACGTGCAATCAGTGCAGATATGCACAGCATTGTATCGTACATATAAAGAAAAATGCAACGCTAATTTTTTTTAATGTCGCCTGAGATTATTAAATCCCAGAGTGTATAAAGTGTCCATCAAACCGTATACAGATGATAAAAGTTCATTAATAAACAGTAGTGATCAGCAATTGAAAATCCTCCACGATATGTCTTGCCTCCACCAAACTTGAAGTGTGCAAACTCACCAGATGCCGTCTAACCTAGAACAGCAAAACTCATTTATGCCACACTATAGTGGAGGATTTCCAATTGCTGATCACTACTGTTTATATATGAACTTTTATCATCTGTATACGGTTTGATGGACACTTTATACACTATGTAGGAGATTTAAAAAGCAGTTGAAAAGGCAGAAGGTTTTTTATCTTAATGCATTTTATGCATTAAGGAAAAAAAACTTCTGTATGCAGCAGCCTCTCCAGCATCCCCCTAATTACTTACCGGAGCCGCTTCTCTCTCCCCAACGATGTCCACAAGTGTCTTAGCCATCCAGGACTCTCCTCCTAATTGGATGAAATACAGAAGCGGCGCCATTGGCTCCCATGGCTGTCAAAGTCACTTGGCCAATCAGAGGAGAGAGGGGTCGTGGCTCAGTGTCTGAATGAATGGACACACAGAGCTTTGATTCGGCTGGGGTGCCCCCATAGCAAGCTGCTTGCTGTGGGGGCACTGGAAAGGAGGGAGGGGCCAGGAGCAGCCAAGAGGGACCTGGGAAGAGGAGGATTGAGGCTGCCAACTGCACACTTTTTTTTTTAAGCAGGACTTTACAATTACTTTAATAAATCACAGGTGGTATAGTTATTTTTAAGCGCTGCATTTTCTTTATATATTTTTATATTTGTGACCCTGTTTCAGGATTTCCCCAATTTCCTTCCTTTTAGTTGTAGATAACACAGGGAAGGGTTAGAAGTTCGAGCCTTTGTCCATCTTTACTCATCTCTGTGGTCCGGGTGGAAAAATGTTCCCTCTTTCCCTGTCATAGTAGGCAGTTGCAAGAACATGAAGTCAAGGGAGTATCCCCAGCAAGGCATCAGAGAGCAATAGAAATCCACATAGAACCAAATTATCCTATATTGTATACTTTAACTGCTTTAACCACTTCAGTCCCGGAAGGATTTACTCACTTCCTGACCAGGCCATTGTTTGCGATACGGCACTGCGTCTCTTTAACTGACAATTGCGCAGCCGTGCAACACTGTACCCAAGACAAAAAGGTGTCCTTTTTTTCCCCCCATAAATAGAGCCATTTGATCACCTCTGCGGTTTTTGTGCTGAAAAAAAAAAAAACATTTTTCACTTTCTGCTATAATAAATATCGCAAAAAATGTTTTCAAAAAATTATCAGTTTAGGCCGATATGCATTTTTGTACATCATATTGGCAAAAAAATTTAAAATAAAAAATCGCAATAAGCGAATATTGATTGGTTTGCGTAAAATTTTTAAGGTCTACAAAATAAGGGATAGATTTATGCCATTTTTATTATTCTTTACTAGTAATGGCGGGGGATCTACGACATTGTGTTGGACAGATCGTACACTTTTTTGGGACCATTGACATTTATACAGCGATCAGAGCTAAAAACAGCCACTGATTACTGTATAAATATCATTGGCAGGAAAGTGGTTAACACTAGGGGGCGATCAAGGAGTTCAATATTTGTGTCCTAGGGAGTGTTCAACAGTGGGGGCGGAGGAGACCGATCGTTGATCCTAATCAGTGGGAACAACAGATCTGTCTCCTCTGACAGAACGGAGATTTGTCCCTTTACATTGACAGATCTCCGTTCTGTCTCTCAGGAGCGACCGAGGGTGCCCGGTGGACATCGTAGCCGCCCGGCACGTGCATCAGCTCCTACGTCACGCAGCGGGTGCGCGCACACCCTCCTTTACCCCTTAAAGCTCCTGAACAGAAGGAGAGAATATAGTTCTCTCACGTGGGTATAACAAAACACTTCGGATGAATACAAAAAGACTATTAATTACAAAAAAATATTTATTACAACAATTAAATTAATCAAAGAGTGGCAAGTAGATTGTGCAAAACAAACTGATTTAAAAATAAAACAAGTTGTCATACAATCTAAAAACAAGGGGAGATCGCAGTTGCACATGCCTCATTCACACCAAGAATACTACATGTAAGCAAGATATTGGATTAGCACATATTAAAAAGGAACCTACCATACTCATCAAGTGAAAAAATGAAAAATAATAAAAAATTTAATAAAAGAGCTCCTTTAGCGCCTTCCTTTTCAATACTTCATGCAATTAAGTATATACACTTTAATTTGCATATTGGTTCTGAACTGTCCAATATCTTTTTGATTTACCTGGGGGTGGTATCTGTGGGTTTATTGCATCTGCCTGCCCATTGCAACGCCACCCAGCACGGTCATCAATGTTAGCCCTTTGTGGTTTGCACCACTGCTTGATAGCCGGACTTTTCATCCAACTCATTTGTAATCAGGATTGTACTTCATTCCACTCATTCAACCATATTAACTCCACGTATTTACAAGCCTTTTTGGAACTATATACACATTGCTCTGTGGGAACCCCCTCTCCCTTCTGTTTAGGGACAGTGGTATTCAAGTGGACTTGCCTTAATTAAACTACATTTTTTATTATTTTTAATTTTTTCACTTAAACCTAGACAAATAATAATAAATAATAAATGTAGAAGACTCCATGACTACAAAAATCAAAATAATAGAAGACCCAAAAAAACACAACAAAAACATGGTTTCTAAATTGACTGTTAATGGAGGTTTAGGACACTGCTGTATTCTTCTCTAGAGGGTCTGTGTTCTATCAAAGGTGCTTCAAGCTGGTCTAAGGCTGATCAAAATGTTTCACCTTCCCCGACTGCCAAACAGACAACTCAGTTACCAACCTGCACATTTCTGGAAAAATTAGGATGGCACCATGTTCAATATGAGTTACTCATTCGCTCCACTCAGGTTTGGGGTTCATCAAGACCACATTATCGTCACAGTAAGGATCACATAAAAAAAAAAAAAAGAAAAAAAAATCTGCAATACTAGGTCACAGGAATACCAACATTTCAGAGATGCAAAGGATCCCCTTTATCAAGGCGACAGACAGAGCAAGCGAACACAAAATTAATTGCATATATAAAACACATGCCAATCAACATCAGTTGAACCACAAACAAAAATCCAAAAGAAGTAGCAAACATGGCATAGCAATAGGCAGAAAGAGGAATAACAAAACGTCTTTATTGATATGGTTCCTTTTGCTGCATATGGCTATGCTACATTAACTTTTTCAATTTCTGTATTAATATGGGTAATCTTGTTGAATATGGCCATCCTTTTTGGATTTTTGCAACCGTCAAAAGGCATTTAAAAACATTATTGGAGGTGAATTTCTTTCTGTGCTGGTGAAAATCGTGCGTTGCCGGGACACAGAAAAATATACAACCCGGGTGTCAAATAGGAAAATCTATCTAAAAGAATAAGAATAAAAAAAAAAGTGCCGAGTTTTACCTCCACCAGATTTCACAGAGCCAAACAACACAGCTCTCCATGTTCTGTTTTCTCCTGTGCAGCTGCCAGAAATCCATCTCTCTGGCCGTGTGCTGACAAGCATTTAATGAAGACACAGAGGAAGGAATTATAGGAGAAAACCATTTGTAGGAGAGCCCTGGAAACCCATTTTAAATGATAAACAGAAATTCTCTGCAGAGATGAAGGTAGAACTATGGGCAAAATAAAAAATGACATATCAATGACACTGTCACTAGCATTAACACAGCATTTTTTTGTTTTATCCAAATCCCCGTCCCCAGGTTTCATAACCTGTTTATCCTAACAGTAGACCCATTACTTTTCCGTGTCTTGTAACATGCTACGCTGTCCAGCAAAGGTGGCATTTAGAGAGAGAACACACCGGACAGGTCAGAGATAAAGCTGTGAAATTTAAAACAGGGTTAGGTTATAAAAAAATATCCCCGAGTGCGCATGGCCGAGGCTCCCAAGATGGCCACTTGAGCCGAGAGCTCCGCTCCATCCCTCCACAGCGGTGCCAATAGCGGCAAACACGGTGGCGGTTCTGCCCTCATTTCGACACAACTGACTACCGGAAGACCAGAGAACATCCCCAGCTTACCTAATCCTATTTTTTAGAGGTTTTCAGGCCGTTATTTGGCTTACTAATGACGGATGTCAAATCCAAGATGGCCGCCGCATCACAGCATTTGATCCCTGATCCGCCATTTCTGACTGAAAAACGACAGAATACCTGCTCTTCCACTGCTAAGTTCTCCTCAGGAACTCAAGGAGGTACTTACTCAGGTAATTACCACCACTCCAACTACATCTGGAACCATAAATAACCTCTCTGCCTCAGAATATAGCCTTACTGCATTGGGGCATGACACTGCTATTCAGGCCATTTCTTTTACCTCAGACGCCTGTCAGGGAATAGAGGCTTATCAAATGGCGGACTTATTTCAGAAATTCTCTGGACTTACTTGACAAAGGTCTGGCACAAACTGCTAATAAAATCACAAGGGATCTGAAAGCAGATTTTCAAAGCTTGGGCTCTAGAATTGACTTTATTGAAAATAAAAATCGATGAAACTGCTGCAGCTACTAATCAAAATATGGAACATATCAACACTGTTCAGGAACAACTGGAAATTGCATGGTCTAAAATCGATGAACTCGAAAATAGGTCCCGCAGATACAATGTCAGAATTAGGGGACTTCCTGAATCTGTAATTGATGTACCCAAAAGCGGTCCAGGACTTAATTTAGAAATATGCTTCCTAATACCCCACTTAACCGACTGGAACTGGATAGGGCACACAGAGCCCTGGGACCACCTAGGAAGGATGGCAATCCGAGGGACATTATTGTCAAGCCTCATTTCTATGCAGTAAAGGAAGATATTATGAAGCAAGCTAGATCTTCTCCACACGTGACATACCAGGGTCATTCAATTCAATTGTTTGCTGATCTTTCTCCGTCCACTATACAGCGCAGGAGGTCATTGAAACCTTTATTGTTAGTCCTCACTAAAAGGGATATCAGATACAGATGGGCCTTTCCATTCGCTGTTAGATTTACTATCAACGGGAAATCCTATTCTTTCTCCAACTTTCAAGAAGGTGAAAAGTTGTTCTTACAACTGAAAATTAATCTCGCATGAGGCAGAAATGGATACTTCTCTGCCCAGTTCTGGATCATCTAAAAGACCAACGCCGACTAGTCCAAATTCTCCCCAATGGAACAAAGGAAGAGCTAAGAAAATGAAGGATGCTGGCCCTACTTGATTTGATTGTATTGTCTGTTTTTTTTTCTTCCCTTAATTCTCGTTTTGACCGAGGGTCCAACTTTTTCCCTTTGGGGAAGTCTGTCGATTGTTCTCCCCCTTCCGCATTTTTTGTGCCCCTAGTGACTTAAATTTACAACAACCTGTCCCATCTTATTTTTTTTTTATTGATTTTTTTGAGATATCTACCGTATTTTTCGGACCATAAGGCGCACTTAAAATCCTTTTACTTTCTCAAAAATCGCCAGTGCGCCTTATACTGCGGTGCGCCTAATGTATGGATGGATTCGTAGTCGGGAGGTACGGCCATCGTAGTCAGGAGGTACGGCCATCGTAGTCAGGAGGTGTGTGTAGAGGTGTGCACATTCATTCGTTCATTTTCTATACCCGCTGCCCCAAAAATGGCTCCTGGTAAGAGACATGCTTACGAAGCGGATTTCAAACTCAATGCTGTCAGTCACGCAGTACAACATGGAAATAGAGCAGCTGCGAGAGAATTCAACATTAATGAATCTATGGTACGGAAGTGGAGGAAGCAAGAAGACGCCCTGCGCCAGGTAAAGAAGACCAAACTGAGTTTCCGAGGGCACAAAGTGAGGTGGCCACAGTTGGAGGACAAAATCGAACAGTGGGTTATTGAACAGAGAACCGCAGGTAGAAGCGTCTCTGTCTCTATTCGACTCAAAGCAACAGCGATAGCAAGCGACATGAAGATCAACGACTTTCGAGGAGGTCCTTCTTGGTGCTTCCGTTTTATGAAAAGGCGTAATCTCTACATCCGCACAAGAACTCCAGTGTCATCCGAGCTTTCAGGAAGGCCGGAATCATCACCGAACAGCTAGGTAACAGCAACGAGACTGACTCGGATAATGATAACGACGAGAGGGATCCGGGCATGCTTGATGCCGAAATCGCCCAACTGTTAAACTCAGACACCGAAGATGAAGAATTTGATGGATTTGAGGTAGAGGAATAAACTGAAAAAGTGAGTATTGTTTTGTATTTTATATAACTGAACAATGTTGAGAGTTATTGTTATTGTGAAAGAGTTGAATAAAGTTTGACTTATCAGAGTTTTGTTTCATTTAATGCGCCTTATAACCCGGTGCGCGTCTTATGTACGAACATAAACTCGTTACCAGTCGATCATTGTTGTTGCGCCTTATAACCCGGTGCGCCTTATGGTCCGAAAAATACGGTAGATATATATATATATATATATATTTTCATATTCTAAACTTTCATATATAGACTTGACACTTATTATCTCTCTTCGGATGGAGGTGTAGGTAGGTGTGTGTGTGTGTGTGTGTGTGTGTGTTTGTGTAATATATATATATATATATATATATATATATATATATATATATTATATATAAATAATATTTTTTTTTGAGGGGTAGTGATTCGCTAATTCTATATAGGTCACTTGTGGACATCCTGATATGTTCAGTTCAAAATGTTATATAACCGTGTTACAACTTGAATGCAATTTTTTTTTTTCTTTTGGGGGCGTCCTGTGGAGGGATGGCTCACATGCGCCTCCACCTATCTCTTGAAGACCAGTAGTCTTTGAAGGATAGGTTGTCTGCACCTTTGGGTCAGACATTTTTGTTGAAGAGTTCTGGGGGGTTGTCTCCCCCCCCAGATCCTGATATTTGATGCTAGGAGACTTATTTTTTTTTATTGGTTCTACTTTTTCCATTTTTTTTTCTTCTCCCTCATCCTTCTTTTCTTCCCCTCTGTGCACATGCCTGACTTATCTGTATTTTACAGGATCACATCCACCAGATTTACAGTGAGCACATTCACATATGGGTATCTGCTGAGAGAAATTCTGAGCTCAACTGCTACCAGCTATCTCTTCTGGGTGAGTGGGTACGACTGTAATAGATGCTTCCACCTTGACTTTCATGGCTAATACCACACATTCCAACCTACTAATTTCCTCGCACAATGTACAGGGCCTAAACTCTCCAACCAAAAGGAGAAAAATTTTAGACTATTATAAAACTCTTAAAATTGATATTCTCCTACTCCAAGAGACACACTTTCCTATACGGTATACTCCTACTTTCCTACATTCACATTATTCACAATTTCACCTAGCCAATGCCGAGAATAAGACAAAGAGGGTAGCCATTCTTTTTTCTAAATTTAGTAAATTTGAAAAGATTGCTGAATACTTAGATCCTGAGGGACGATTTATTCTACTAAAAAAGGTACCATTGAAGGGCACCTTTATTCTTTAGTTTCCTACCATGCCCTTAATAAGGGTCAAGCTTCTTTTTTTTTAAAGTCATGATGGATTCCCTCAATCTCTTACTAGAAGGCACGATCCTTCTTGGAGGCGATTCCAATGTTGCTTTGGACCAGGCTTTGGACAAATCTAAACCCCAAGGTACTCAACTAACTAGACCTACTAGAGAAAGACACAAATTTGCAAAATTACTTTCGACCCATAACCTGGCTGACATATGGAGGGAGCTGAATCCTTCAAAAAGAGATTTCACTCACTTCTCTCATCCGCATAATACATATGCTAGAATTGATCATATTTTAACGTCCAAATCTCTTCTCCCATTTATTCTCAATGCTCGTATTAAAGATACTGTCCTTTCAGATCACTCAATTGTACTTATAGCTCTTCACTCTAATGCTTTGAGCGGAAAGAGGGGCAATTGGAAACTCAACGAATCCATTCTTTCTGATCCATTAAGAGTTGAGACGATTAATAAAGCTCTTCAAGATTATTTTCTTCTCAATGATACTGGAGAAGTCTCGGTTGAAACACTTTGGGCGGCTCATAAGGCTTTCATACGGGGTAAAATAATTCAGCTAGCAACGCAACTCAAAAGGGAACGTAAAGATAAAATAGAACGCTTAGAAAAAGAATATGCCTCTCTCAGAGCCAAACACAAAATGGACCCGTCCAAAGTTCCTATTGTCCTCATTGATAAAGCTAGACTTGATCTAAACTTACTCAAGCTGATAAAGCTATTCGCTGGACGAGTAACAAATTCCATGTTCATGCCAACAAAATAGGACCCTTATTAGCTGCTAAGCTTTCCTCCCGGGTTCGAATCAATACTACTCCTAAAATCAGAATTTCTGGTCAGCCTCCCACAGCTAACCCCGTCAAAGTTCTGGAGGCCTTTCATGAGTTTTTTTCCGACCTCCATAAATCTTCCTCCCAAATAGATAGACTCAGTTACTAAATTCCTTGATGATCTCCCCATTCCTACCCTTCTCTCTTCGCATAGGGATTTACTTGAATCTGCCTTTACTGAGGAGGAGGTTCTTGAAGTCATTAAAAGGTCTCAAAGCGGGTTCGGCTCCGAGTCCTGACGGGTTCTCTATTCCCTACTATAAGGCCTTCGCGGACACATTAGCTCCACATTTAACTAAATTTGTCAATGCTAAAACAGTGGGTGTTCCTTTAGATGTACAATTAAATACTGCATACATCACAATTTTACCTAAGCCTGATAAAAATCCTGAAGAAATTAATAACTACCGTCCAATCTCTTTGATAAACAATGATATAAAAATAATGACGAAGATACTAGCCAATCGTCTAGCCTCTTTTATTAATGTGTATATACATAAAGATCAAGTTGGCTTCATCCCTGGTAGACAAGGGCCTGACCAGATAAGGAGAGCAATAGATTTAATCTCTATACTTCAGACTAATTGGGAGGGGGGCACGAGGCAACAGGGATTCCTTTTATCATTGGACCTTCATAAGGCTTTTGATTCGGTTTCATGGACTTATATTTTTACCCTTATGGAACGTTGGGGTTTTGGAATGCGCTTTAGGGGTCTTCTTCATTCCCTATACTCTCATCCCACAGCATTGCTTAGTCTCCAAGGTCATTATTCAAAACCGATTAACATAGAAAAAGGCACTAGGCAAGGTTGCCCGCTTTCTCCGCTCATCTTTGCCATTGTGATAGAAACCCTGGCAATAGCAATTCGTCAAAACCCTAGCGTTCAGGGGGTGGTATGCGGAAATCAGACACATAAATGTGGGCTATTTGCGGATGACATTCTTTTGTTTGGTAAAGAAATTAAAGGGGAAGTAACAAACATTTGCAAAGTACTTAATGACTTTTCTAAAATTTCAGGTCTAACAGTAAACTATACGAAATCACAGGCTCTAAACATCTCGCTCCCCTGTTCCGTTGTTTCCTCATTACAGCAATCATTCAAATATGAATGGAAAGATTCTATTAAATACCTAGGTATAACTCTAATTGCACGAACGGAAAATCTATATGACTGTAACTACCCGCCCCTATTTAAGAAATTGGAAATTGATCTCAAAGCCTGGTCCAAATATGATATGTCCTGGCTTGGCAAAATCAATTCTGTCAAAATGACTTTACTCCCGAGGATTCTTTATTATTTTAGATCATTGCCCATCCCTATTAAAAAAAATAATTTGAAGTCATTTCAGAGCAAGATTCTCAAATTTAATTTGTGGTTCCTCTGGTTACCGTGTATCACAGAGCACGCTTTTTCTTCATAGAAATAGAGGGGGACTAGGTCTCCCAGACTTATACAAATACTTTGTTTCAGCAAGATTAGCACAACTCTCCTCAATATACTCTAAGACTGAAAAGCCTGATTGGGTCTTAATAGAAAATCAAGCAGCACCCTGTTTTTCCTTTGGATTATCTCCTATGGTGCCCTACCAAATTTCGTCCTCCTATAATGTCTCCTACCTTGTCGCAATCTATAGCACTTTGGGACAAATTGAAATCTTCCAACCCTTACATCTGCTGGATGGCCTCTCACACCTGTATTTAATAATCCAGATTTTCCCCCTGGTCTGAATGTTGATGATTTCAGATGGTGGACTAATAGGGGACTATACCGTATAGGAAACTTCATTAAATCTGGGTGTCTTATATCCCTAGATCATTGTATCAAAATATTAAAACTCCCAGACTCTGAAAAATTACATTATCGCCAAATTTCACAATTCCTGACTAGTACATGGAAGGATATCCCTTCCTCGATCCAATATACTAATTACGAAACATGGTGCGATAGAGCTATGGAACCAAGGGGAGGTATTTCTCTAGTGTATTCGTCCCTCACTCATTCTAATGAGAAGTCCCCCTACATGACAGCTTGGGAAAAGGACTTCTGTTGTACTTTGGACCTGAAAGTCTGGCATACTGCTTGTTCGAAGTCCTTTAAAAGGCGCTCTGAATGTATATCTGGTGGAAGCCAATGTAAAAGTTTTAACAAGGTGGTATCTTACCCCCTCTAAATTAGCTACTATTTACCCTTCAGCTGGTCCTTCATGCTTCAGAGGTTGCCAACTTATAGGATCAATGGCCCATACATGGTGGGAGTGTCCTAGGATTCGCCCCTTTTGGAATAAAGTTTTTAATTTAAATATCTTTAAAGTCACTGGAAACCAGATTCCCAGATCCCCATTTGTTGCTCTCCTGAATGCACATGTTCCTCGTATATCTAAACCTACTCCATTACTGATTCACTTCATTCTCACCGGAGCCAAGATCACCAAAGCAAAAGCTTGGAAAAAACAAAAACCCCTTCCTTTTTGATGTCAAACGAAAGATTTCTTGGATTATGACTCAAGAAAAACTAGCTAGTATATTAAATAACACAGTTCCAAAATTTAAAGAGATATGGGAACCTTGGGCGAATTATATTGGATTATCTCTTCATTGAATTGTTCCATTGTTTTCCAGCTTGGGATCATTAAGTCAGGCATGTACACCCCTCTCCTTTTCTCCCCCCCCTCCTTCCATCTTTTATTGTGCTTTTGTCTTCTATTTTTATTTTTATCTTTATTTTTTCTGATATGAATCTTGGAGATCCTTATAAGAAACATATTCTTATGATATTCCTAGGGTCTTTACAACATTTTTTGATTGAAAGGTTATAGTGTGGATGACCCTTCATCCTATTTCATTGGTTTTATCTCATGATTTGTAAGGGTTAGAGGGCTTTATTAAGAGCCAATTTAAATACACGTGGGATCCCCTCTTCTGGTACAGCATGATCCCTATAGGGGTACCATGGAGGGGCGTGGATCTCGATTAATTCATTTTTTCTTTTTATTCTGCTTTAGCTAAAGTAAATCTATATAGCATTTTTCAGGCTTTTTGGTCTTTATCGGATAAATCTTCTATTGAAAGTAAAGATACGTATTGCTCATTTATATTTTATTTTTTTATTAAATTTTTTGAATATGGAATATTATTTGTGCTGTCTATATTATTCTCCTGTATGAATTATTCGTATGTTATACTGTATATTATTTGTTTTATTTTATGATTTATTTTATGATGATTGAAAAATAAAATATTTTGAAAGAAAAAAAAATATCCCAAGCTTTGAACATCTCACAGAGCACTGTTCAATCCATTAGAAAATGTAAAGAGTATGGCACAACTGCAAACCTACCAAGACATGACTGTCCACCTAAACTGATAGGCTGGGCAAGGAGAGCATTAATCAGAGAAGCAGCCAAGAGGCCCATGGTAACTCTGGAGGAGCTGCAGAAATCCACAGCTCAGGTGGAAGAATCTGTCCATAGGACAAACATTAGTTGTGCACTCCACAAATTTGGCCTTTATGGAAGAGTGGCAAGAAAAAAGCCATAAGTCCCATTTGCAGTTTGCGAGAAGCCATGTGGGGGATACAGCAAACATGTGGAAGAAGGTGCTCTGGTCAGATGAGACCAAAATTTAACTTTTTGGCCTAAAAGCAAAATGCTATGTGTGGCGGAAAACTAACACTGCACATCACCCTGAACACACCATCCCCACTGTGAAACATGGTGGTGGCAGCATGATGTTGTGGGGATGCTTTTCTTCACAAGGGACAGGCAAGCTGGTCAGAGTTGATGGGAAGATGGATGAAGCCAAATACAGGGCAATCTTAGAAGAAAACCTGCAGTTTGCAAAAGTCTGCAAAAAGACTTACAGCTGGGGCAGAGGTTCACCTTCCAACAGTACAACAGCCCTAAATATACAGCCAGAGCTACAATGGAATGGTTTAGATCAAAGCATATGTGTTAGAAAGGCCCAGTCAAAGTCCAGACCTAAATTCAATTGAGAATCTGTGGCAAGACTTGAAAAATTGCTGTTCACAGACGCTCTCCATCCAATCTCACAGAGCTTGAGATATTTTCTAAAGAAAAACGGGCAAAAATGTCACTCTAGATGTGCAAAGCTGGTAGAGACATACCTAAAAAAAGACTTGCAGCTGTAATTGCAGCGAAAGGTGATTCTACAAAAGTATTGTCTCAGGGGGGGCTGAATACAAATGCACGCCACACTTTTCACATATTTTTTTAAAAATTTGAAAACCACTTTCCTTCCACTTCACAATTATGTGCTACTTTGTGCTGATCCATCACATAAAATACATTTATGTTATTGAGTGCAACATGACTAAATGTGGAAAATTTTAAGGGTTATGAAGACTTTTTCAAGGCATTGTAGACACATAAAAAGCACTCACATATAGAAGAAATATCACTACGCAGTAAACAAAAGCAATCTGGATCGGCTCAGCCTCACTTCTGGTTTAAAGAACAAAGTGATGTCAGCAAATAGCTCCATCCGACACGTATCCGATGTCTTTCAGGGCACCTGGAAGCCGTCATCTCTGACAAAAAACATATCGTATGATCCCATTTCTTATTCCAAAAAATAAAAACCTCTAAGTTTCCATTAACAATGCAATAAAAGCTACCCTAAGAGCCGGTTCACACAGGGGCAACACGACTTCCAGAAGCAACTTCAGACACGACTTGAGCATGAATCACAGCGAGACTTGGAGGAGACTTCAGCGCGGCAACTCAGGGAGACCTGAAGTCTCGTCCGGAGTCGCCCCTGTGTGAACCGGGTCTAAACTAATATACGAAACTGTGCTTTCAATTATAACATATTTCAGAAGCTTGACAGAATGTTAGCTGCTTGGCTATTGAAAGAAAAACAGGCCCAAATGACTGGCTTTATGGTCAATTAATTTACCCCTGGCATTGTGGCAACATGTGTCATTGCAATGGGGAGTGAAGGTTGGCTTTAACAAACCACATTGCCAAGATGATTTAATTCAGGGATTTAATTCCATGCTATAAAAAAAAAGTACAATACAATTTCTACACAGATTACAACCATAGGCAGAACACTAAAACCGTGCACAGAATCTATTATACAAAAGTCAATGTACATGTGCCAGGAAACAAAGAAACCCGCATAAACAGTGCAGAGTAAGAGAATTCCACAATGCATGGCTGTGCTTCTTCTCTTAGCATATCTACATATATAATGGAGTAATTCCATGTACACTGCTACTGCATTCTGGCGTAGAATTAAACATTGCTTGTGATGCGCCACAAATTTGTAAGCGGGACTCTAGGTTTCCACATAAATGAAAATAGACCGCCGTTCACTTGTTAGATATTCGTCTCCCAGTTTAGTTTGCCTGAAGCTCAGCTGCCATAGTAACTGTGTTTAAAATCCCTTTTCCTCATGTCACGCTGAGACATCAAGAGACTTTGTGATATGTTCCTGACACCGCCTGTGGCATCTTCAGTACACAACAGAGGAGCAATGCAGACCCCTCGTGGAATGGGAGATGCACCTTAAAGCTGAACGCCAGCATTACCTTCTGTCTTGCACAGTTGTACAGACTCTTCTCCTGTACTAAAATTGCTTACTCTAATTCCACTGCATACTGTGAGTGTCCCCCAGTGTGCATTAAAAGCTGCAGCAACCAGATAGCTCTCCTCATTTCCTGGCTGAAGGACAAGCAGCATCATCTAGCTTTCCTCGCCTCGGCCTTGCTGTCCCTTTCATTCACTGGATTTCAGTTCCTTCAATCCATTGGTGATCAGCATTATACAGTGGCATTATCTAGGGCAGGGGTCTCACAACTTTCTAAACAAAAGGGCCAGTTTACGGTCCTTCAGACATCAGGGGGGGGGCCGGACTGTGGTCATAGGAATAGCGCCCCATTGCTGGCCTCAGCGGGAGGAATAGTGCCCCATTGCTGGCCTCAGCGGGAGGAATAGCGCCCCATTGCTGGCCTCAGCGGGAGGAATAGCGCCCCATTGCTGGCCTCAGCGGGAGGAATAGCGCCCCTTCATTGGTGTCAGTGGATGGACTAGGGCCTCAAAAGGCCAGATAAAGGACCCCCCCCCGACGCGTTGTTTGGAGACCACTGATCTAGGGCAGTCTGCATTCACTCCTCCAGACTGGATCATTGGTGATCAGCATTACATGGCATTATCTAGGGCAGGGGTCTCACAACTTTCTAAACAAAGGGCCAGTTTACGGTCCTTCAGACATTGGGGGGGATAACAACCCCATTGTTGGCCTCAGCGGGAGGAATAGTGCCCCATTGTTGGCCTCAGCGGGAGGAATAGTGCCCCATTGCTGGCCTCAGCGGGAGGAATAGTGCCCCATTGCTGGCCTCAGCGGGAGGAATAGTGCCCCATTGCTGGCCTCAGCGGGAGGAATAGTGCCCCATTGCTGGCCTCAGCGGGAGGAATAGTGCCCCATTGCTGGCCTCAGCGGGAGGAATAGTGCCCCATTGCTGGCCTCAGCGGGAGGAATAGTGCCCCATTGCTGGCCTCAGCGGGAGGAATAGCGCCCCTTCATTGGTGTCAGTGGATGGACTAGGGCCTCAAGGGCCAGATAAAGGCCCCCCCCCCCAACGCATTGTTTGGAGACCACTGATCTATGGCAGTCTGCATTCGCTCCTCCAGACTGACATCCACCCATCAAGACATATTACCAAAACTCCTTCCAGGAACCAGCCCACTGCTTGTATCAGGGCTGAGGACTCTTAAGGGATGGTGCAGTGATCTATACACAGCACTCATCTGGCCCTTCCCACCACCCATGATATGCCTGCATTGCAGAGAAGCCCAGAGAACCAGTGATAACATCCATGGGTCTAAAATAAGGTAATGAAAAGTTTTTTTACATTAACATTTTGGTAAGCAGGCATAGAAGGAACTGGGTCAGGCAAAATATTAAATCAGATAAAATATCAGCTGTAATCTTCAGTGTTCCTATCGGATCCAGGTGTGTGGCTGCTTGTAGAGAAAAGCAGGCTACTTCTAATATTCACTTTTTTTTTTTTTCAAACAAAAAGGTGTTTAAACCTAATTGGATTTTGCTCATTTTATAAACCAACAACAAATCTTACAGTGCCCTCTCAATTCCAGGTGCACACTGAATAGAAGTCTCAAGTTAAAGTTCCACCGTACATCGCTCAACCTTCTGCAGACCAACGAGAGCACTTCAACTGCCAGAATTGGTGCTCTCATGGGTGGAGTTCCAGATCAGAAAAAATGGGTCTGTTCATGGTGTTTTTAGGCTCATTATGCTGTGAACTCCAATAAACTATTTGAAAGTATAACCGTACATTTGTATACAAAAATAACTGAATGGGCTCCCATCCCCCTTATTTTAATGCCAAAAATCAGTCATCAGATGTAGCGCAATCCCCCCTTTATAATGCCCAGCTTTCATAAATTAATATAAATTCCCATAAATTACTATATAGCATTTCAAACATTGTATTATGGCACATAGTATTACAGACCAGAGCTTGCAAGTGTGTGCTTATACAGTATTATGTTTTTTTTTTAACTTAGAATAAAATACATTTTGCCTTTATACTTGCCTAAGTCCCTCTAGCTAGATAATTGTGTGCTTAGTACATTGAGGGATGTTGGCAGCTGTGAGTCCCAGTACTCTTAATGGAATCATATTTTTCATATATGATAACCTTTATTAGAAGTTTATATACATTTTGTTCAGTGGTAGTGTAGCTAATCTTTAGGATGGCTCTTTTATTGGTTTTCTGTAATTATATGAGGTGCAGCCTGCACATGGAGTAGTCTGAGACAATTGTTAGCTATATAAATATTGCCAGACATTCTAACCCTTCTCTAAATGTATTTTTGATTTTGCCACTCTTGCAGAGATTTCCCATCACTTCCTGTCCTGTCAAAGTAAAGGAAAATCTTCCCAGTCAGTAATAAAGTGTACATATTTGCCAGCACACCACGGATCTTCAGATTAAAGTGGGGTACACACACTATAAGTAAAATCGTGCAAACGTTTGTCTTATTCTTCTCGATGTTTCACAGCAAATCGGAACTGATAAAATTTGTACGAAAATGCTTACGAATATTCTTTTTTTTGTTATTTATTGATTGTGATTATGCGCAGTCTTTTTCTGATTTTTCTTGTATGAAAACGGTACACATTAAAATGAAAATCGTTCGTTCTGTTCCCATATGAGAGTTAATCCCTTCGGGAATTTGTTCGAAAATTCGGAATCAGATGTCGAAAGTTGTGTACACACTAAGAAAATTCTTTGGATGAAAATGTTCGCCCGATTTTCTTATAGTGTGTACAAGCTTTAAGTCCAAATGTTGTTTGTTTAATTGAAGAATGATAGCATCAAAAAGAGGAAAGTGCAACATTTTGGAGCAATGCAGGACCCCTTCAGCAGGGATGCAGAAGGGGTCCTGCGCTGCTCTAAAACGCTGCTCTTTCCTGTTGATGTGATCATTCTTCAAAAAAATAAAACAAAAATAGGTTTGGATTTTATCTGAAGATTGGTGGTGTGCTAGCAAATACCTACACTTAACTGTGTAGGTTCCAGTTGGAGTTTGCTGCAGCGCCCATCATCTTAGAGCCCATTCCAGGAACGTGCACAATGGAAAAATAGAGGATCGCAGTCAGCCAAAAAAAAAAAAAATACCTGACAGAGGCTCCAACCCAAAAAAATAAAAAGCGAAGAAGGGGGAGATGGGTTAACTATGGGGATCACATACAGCAGGTTGCAACTGCACAGCAAATTCTGAAATGCTAGCTGCCTTTCTCTCTGGCTGACCAGAAACGAGCATGAAGCTAGAGAAGTCTGAACATGACCCAGATCAGTATCCTAAAGTGGTTCTAAAAGCTGAAGTTTTTTTTTTTTTACCTTCAAGAATTCTATGCATAAAGGTAAAAATAGGATTTTTTGTACTCACCATAAAATCCTTTTCTCGTTCGTCCGTTGACGGACACAGCTCCTTAAATCTTGACAAAGTGGGTTATGTTCCTGTTCATAGGAGAGGACTAGGCAGAACATGTTAGTTATCTTAAAACATGTAACTTTAACAGAGTTGAACAGCCCCGCCCAGGGGGCAGTTCCTCCGTACATGACCCTCCTACCTGCAGCCAACAGCCTCAGTTCGTAGTAAAGCAGTACAAACTAAAAAAGGAGGGGTGGGTGATGTGTCCGTCCATGGACGAGCAAGAAAAAGGATTTTACGGTGAGTACAAAAAAATCCTATTTTCTCTTATCGTCCATGGACGAACACAGCTCCTTAAATCTTGACAAAGTGGGACGTCCCCAAGCAGTGTCAGAAAAAACAAGGGGTGGGAACAGCAATCAAAAGAAGACTTAACTTCACCCCAAACAAACACCAGATACCGGCACGAACAGTGATTCAGAACTACAAAACGGAGCAGTAGCAGACATGTACACCCGTAGGGCAGGTACCACGTCCAAGGTATGTAGTGCAGCCTCCTGGGATGCAACGGCCGAAGACACAAGGATGGAAGCACAATGTCCTCGTTTTAGGTGAAAAGCCGAAACCACCTTAGGAAGGAATGAAGGTTGCAGGCGAAGCAGCGCTTATTCATATGGAGGACCAAGTAAGCCGACTTGCAAGACAAGGCCGCCAATTCCCAAACCCTTCAGACCAAAGTAGTGACAACTAGAAAGGCAACTTTCGTGAGAAAGAGAGGAATCTCCCTGATGTTCCCAAAGGGAGGTTCCTGAAGTACCGAGAGCACTAGAGTCAAGTCCACAGAGTAAGCGGTGGTCCATCAGGGGAACCACTGTCGGACCCCCTGCACACCCGTACTTACCAGTGAGTGAACCACCCAAGGTCGTTTGAAGAAGACAGCCAAGGCTGAAATCTTCCCCCTTAATAGTGCTCAAGACAAGGTTCAAATACAGTGCGGAGTGGAAGAACAGCAGGATCCGAGAGACCGGCTATGTCCGTGGGCGCCCGGCCATCTCAGCACACGTAGAGATGTAGGCCTACCAAGTGCAATGGTAGATCGTCCGAGGAGAAGGTTCCCGGGTCCTCCACATGAAGGGGATCATTGAATCTGCCAGACCACGGACCCTTTCAGTCTCCCTAGGTCGGCGCAGCAGGGGCGCCGGGACCAATATGGGGCGATTAGAATCACCAGAATACACTCTGCGGAGCAGTCGAGAAAGCAATTCCAGTAGGGGAAAAGGCATAAACTCCCCATGGAGCCACCAACGCATCCGACGCGTCTGCCCAGGGATCCCTGGACCTCGCCACAAACCGACACCTGCGATTGAGTCGAGAAAACCAGGAGAACCACAACCGGTGTGCCCCAATTCCAACAAAGTAATTGAAAAACACCTCCGGGCGAAAAGACCATACCCCTTGGTGCAGCATCTGGTGACTCAGACAGTTCGCCTGCCAGGTCTCTACGCCCGGATGTAAGCAGCCGATAGAGCCGGCACGCTCCTTTCGGCCCAACTTAGGATGCGAGCGACTACCGACGGTGCGGCCGTCCAACTGAAAACCTGATCAAATGCCCCTGAAGTCTCTGCGACCACTTGGAGAGGCACAGTCTGATCGCTCGAATCTCGAGGGCATCGATCGGTGGGCGAGATTCTTCCAGACCATAAGGCTGGCATCCGTCCTATGGAAAGGAAGGGACAACCTCCCGGACTGAAGATCCGGGAAATGCAGCCGCCCGCTTATGGAAGCCTTGACCAGGTGACTTACCTGAATCTAGAGACAATGGAGATCTGTTCCAAGTGGACAGGATCTCTTCCTGCAATACTCGAGTGTGGAATAGGGCAGACAGAACTGCCTCGAAGGAGGCCACCATGAGGCCCAGAACTCGTGCAGAAATAAAAGGGGAGAGACGACCATATGCGGGATGCCAACAATTTCACTGCCGACTGGAGCGTCTGCAACTGCCCTAAAGGAAGGAAGCCATTTGCCTCCAAAGAATTCAGGATCAAGTCTAAGGACTCCAGACACTGAGTCGGTATCAACACCGACTTCTGTATGTTCAGTACCCAACCAAAGACCCGGAGGGTCGGACTGGCTATTGACATATCCTCCTCTAATTCTGAGCCAAAAGCAGCTCTCAGAAGAAGAACATCCAAGTAGCCCACGATATCAAAGTCTCACTGTCTCAGCGAAGCCCAGATCGGGGCGAGCACATTGTGAACAACTCTTGGTGCCGACGCCAAGTCAAATCGCAAAGCGCAGAAAACTCAGATGGCTGTTGCAGATGGGGACAGGCAAGTATGCGACCCTGGTGTCCAGAGACGCCAGAATTCCTCAAAAAGCAATACATACACACACTGTATGTGTTAATGCGCATGTTCTTTCTGTGGCGCCGAAGACGCGCATGTCTTTGGAGTGTGGGAGGAAACCGGAGTACCCGGAGGAAACTCACGCAGACACACGGAGAACATGCAAATTCCAGGCAGACGGTGTTGGGGTCCAAGTTTGAACCAGTGACCCTTTTGCTGCCAGGTGAGGGAGTTAATTACTACACCACTGTGCTGCCCTACAAGGTATTGAGGTCCAAGAATGGACGGACACAGTCCTTCCGTGGGACTACCAACAGATTCAAATATAATCCCTGAAACCCTTCCACCAGGGGCACAAGTAAAATTATTCTGCACCAGAGCAAGTCTTGTACTGCTCCCATCAAGGCAGACCGACGAGCCGGAAGGAGAGGAAAAACTCAAGGGAAAGATCTGTTTGGTGGACAAGAAGAAACTGAGCGGAGAGGTCCACCGAGCTGCAAAATCGCAAAATCGCCCCCCCCACCCTTGAGTCGGGCGGGGACAAAAAAAACATGCGTAGCACGGTATGTTAGCCGGCACATTCGTGCACGCACCCAGGGACGCTTCTGTCCCCCAGCTAGAGCCTTGTCAGCCCGGGAGGATCTACTGACGAAAATACCGCTACTGCGCGGAACCCGGAGGGCCCCGGCCAACGGCGCGGCTCCTTCCCTTAGAGGACTGTGAGAGAAGAGTGCTCTTACCTCCAGTGACATATTAACAATGTCGTCCAGCGAGGAACCAAAAAACCTCAGAAAGGCAATCTGCCAGAGCTCACTTGGGAGCTTAGCTAGCGGACCAGCAGTCCAGCCAATCAGGCGGCGCAGCACCACCACAGATACAGTGTTAGATATTTTCCTGTAATCAATCGAATTCCAGGTGTTTGAAAGTGAAGACAATTTATTCAAAATGCACCGGTACACTTTGTGTGAAGCTTACAAGATGAAAATCATAGCAAAAGTGAGTGAGAAGCAGGGGGCCCCCCACCTTCTCATCCTTACACTGAAAAGACAATAACACTTTTTATTGGCTAATTTGCTAAGGAGGCTCCACTGGTACATGGTACAAGTTAGTACCTTTATTCACAAGCAAAGCGTCCCGTACAATCTGCTTTCTATACATGTATTACGTATGGGGTTAGTAAGAACAAAAGAATACAACAAGGTTAGAACATGTGCTCAGAAGCCATCTTAAAGAATCAGTAAAGCTGTCTAATAGACGCACAATACAAAACTTTTCTAACATACAGAGGTTCTGGAAATCTTTTACATACACACACCGAGTATGTATCAGTGTAAACGGTTTTACCGTGGCGCCAAAAGCGTGCTTGTCTTTGGAGTTTCGGAGGAAACCGGATCACCCGGAGGAAACCCACGCAGACACAGGGAAAACATGCAAACCCCGACGGGGCCATTGTAAATACACACACTGTGTATGTATAAGTGCATATGTTTTTACTGCAGCGCCGAAAGCGTGCATGTCTTTGGGGGCGTGAGAGGAAACCGGAGTACCCGGAGGAAACCCACGCAGACACAGGGAGAACATGCAAACTCCAAGCAGATGGTGTCGGGGTCCGGGTTCGAACCCTCTTGCTGCCAGGTGAGGGAGTTAACCACTACACCACTATGCTGACCTACATGGAAAGTCGCAGCCATATATAGTTCGCAACACTGACCCCAGCATTCAGAAGGGTCCCGTATGATAACGGACCGCCATATGCTAGGGGACCACAAGGACCTCTGCGGCCGTTCCCATTCCTTATGTATGAACTATCAAAGAAAGTAACATAAGGACAAAAACGTCACAAAAGCGGGCAGATTTTTTTGTGATCTAAGGGAGACCGACTCCACTGCGGAAGTCCCAGTTGCAATCCCAGCTGGAGAGTGTGTCCCTCACAGCATCAGAAGTACACTCAGAAGTGCCCTGACAAACATTTCCCAGAAAATGGTGGGGGGGAGAGGGCGCTTTCTTACCCCCCCTTATGCCCGCAATCCGTTTCTACCTTGGCAAAAGGTTCCAGGACTATCTATAACGTATCCATGGAAACCGCAGGTGCAGGGGCACCATTTGCTGCCTCTGGCAATGTATGGGGAAGAAAGGTCACATACTGACTCCATAAACGCCCACTGACAGCCCTCAGGGACCAAGTGAAATACACAAAAGAGTCCACCCTTCATGCTGCACTGACCGGGGGGGGGGGGGGGGGTAACCCAGGGGACTCACCACCCAGAAGGAGACCGCTCAACACTAGGGGTGCAACGGATCAAAAAACTCACGGATCGGATCGATCCTCGGATCAGAGCCACGGATCGGATCATTTTCGGATCGGCAAAAAAAAAAAATTACTAATATCCACGTCATCCCCCCCCACTGTAATATCCACAATCTCCCCACCACAATCTCCCCCAGTAATATCCACAATCTTCCCCCAGTAATATCCACAATCTTCCCGTGTATGTAATATCCACAATCTTCCCGTGTATGTAATATCCACAATCTTCCCGTGTATGTAATATCCACAATCTTCCCGTGTATGTAATATCCACAATCTCCCCCTGTATGTAATATCCACAATCTCCCCCAGTAATGGGCATCTCCCCCACTTACCAGTCTCTCCCGCCGGCCAGTTCAAATCCACGAGCAGCGAGGGGTGATGACGTCACAAGGCGGCCGCCGCCCCCGGGTGTACCAAGATGGCCGCGGATCGGGAGCTAGGCCGAAGCCGCGGCCTTTCCTAAGGCCGAGGCCGCGGATCGCGGTGTGTGCCGATCCGAACGGGGTGGCCCGCACGGATCGTCACCGATCCGTTGCACCACTACTCAACACCGCTGCTCGCCTGGTATACACAGCGCGCGCGTGATGAAAAAGCTGTGAGAAGAAACTGCGCTGTTCAGAAGCCAGTGCTAGAGGCCAAACCCACCCCAAAATAGCCGCCAGATGCCTCAGATATAAAAGGTCGGGGACCACAAGAAAATGGCCGCCCGCAATACCGGCCCGCGCCACAGTGCGGCTACAAGAAAATGGCCGCCAATGGAAGTTTAAATACAAAGAAAAAAAAAACCCACCACACTAAAAATGGCGTCAGCGTCGCAAAAAAATGGCGCCCGAGGCCAGGGATGTGGACGAGAAGGCCTGCAGAGACTTTCCAGGAGACAGACCCCCCCTCACAGAAAGCAGACCCTGGTGCCCCATGGTTCCCCACAGGGACTCTGAGCCCCCCCCACAGGTACACCCCGGTAGAAGCGGGCCCTAGGGCAGGAGGAGAAAGGGCGACAGAGAGCAGGGAAAGGGAGGACAGGAGAACCCCTAAATCCCGGGAATGCCCAGCTGTTCCATCCTGCCGAGACAGGAGGAACTGTACTTACCCGTCCTTGCGAGGACAAGCTGGCACGTCCCTGACAGACCCACAACTGATGGAACGGAGTAGCTGTCAGCGGTCCACTGTGAGTGAGGCAACAAGCAGCCCAGTCATATGTGGACCCTGGAGCATGTGCTCACCGGCCACCCCTGGAGCCATGGGGTATGTCGTGGTCAGAACCAAGCGCGAAGCAAGGGACTGGCATGCTCGCTGGCCAGGACTGGGAAGACTACAAGGATCTATAATATCCAGCCTGTCGCCCAGCGAAAGAGAACACAAAAAAAAAAAAAAAAAATTCTTCAGGGCTCTGGGCCCAAAAGGGAGCCACGTCCTTCTCTGCTAGGCAGAAAAAAACTGAGGCTGCAGGTAGGAGGGTTATGTACGGAGGGACCGCTCCCTGGGCGGGGCTGTTCAACTCTGTTAAAGTTACATGTTTTAAGATAACGAACATGTTCTGCCTAGTCCTGCCTAGTCCTCTCCTATGAACAGGAACATAACCCACTTTGTCAAGATTTAAAGGAGCTGTGTCCGTCCATGGACGATAAGAGAAAAACCATCAGTGTACAGCTCTCCCTCAGTCCCCCCCTAATGCTCACCCAATCCTAAATCGCAGTCCACCGATGTGCACAAGTAGTGGCTCTTCCGGGTGTCCCCCTCTTTATTGGCTGAGATAGAGCAGCAGGAGCCATTGGCTTCCACTGCTGTCAATCACAGCCAGTGAGGATGGACACAGATCAGGCTTGGGAGTGAGCAGACACGAATGACCCATATAGCAAGCAGGTTGCTAGGGGGGCACTTGGCAAGGGGGAGGGACCCAGAGTGTTGGCGGGTGACCCGAGAAGAGGAGGATCGGGGCTATTCTGTGCAAAAGCATTGCACAGAGCAGGTAAGTATAACATGTTGGGTTTTTCTTTCATTGTTTCCCCTTTCAGACATTTTCAATTAGTTCTAAAGGCCGACTTTTTTTACTTAAATGCATTCTCTGCATTAAGGTAAATAAATATTCTGAGTACAGTCCCACTCTCCGGCTCCCCCCCTTATTGAGCCCTATCTCAATCCAATGCTGTGCACAAGAGTAGTGGCTCTCTCTGTTCTCTCTCCTCATAGGCTCAGCGACAGGAAGGAGGTGAGCCACGCTCTGTGTATCAATGTACACACAGAGCACGGCTCAGGAGCATCATCTCATTTTCTACCAGTAAAGTCTGTATAAACCTTATGAGATATAAATTGAGGTGTGGCACTTTGTCGGTGGCCTTTTATTAAGTAATCACGTAGCATTTACTTCCTGGAATCCATCTGTCTTTAGCTTAGACATGCAGGCAAGAGTGTGCTTAGATGAGAAACCCCCTCCTAAAGACTCCTGGGATGTATAACATCTTTTGCCTATGCCTGAAAACCAGGAACTGAAGAAACTTAAAAAAAAGAATTAAAAAAAAAAAAAAAAAAAAAGGAGGCTTAAAACAAGTAAATATGATGAACTTTCCCATCTAAATACTAATGCTATCAGCATAAGGATTAAAAATAGTCAATGTTAATTGAAAGAGTGACGTTCCGCTTTAAAAAAAAAAATATTCCCATTTTTTATACCAGTGCGTTCGCAAACAAAACATCATTGTTACATCTACTGTATTTTTCTCATTTTAGATAGAGTGGAGAGGGATTAGAACACGTCAGGTTTTTATTGCTTTCTGTGCCCCCAATAGGGAGATTCACCTTCCTGCTTACTTTCATCAAGTGTAAAAATCTGGGTTGTCTCCAGAACAGGAATGGAATAAAGGGATTTTTATAACAGCTTACCTGTAAAATCCTTTTCTTGGAGTACATCACGGGACACAGAGCGACTTAGTCATTACTAATGGGTTATATAGTTTACCTTCAGGTGTTGGCACTGGCCAATTCCAAACCGGAAGTACCCTCCCCTATATAAGCCCCTCCCACCCGGGAGCACCTCAGTTTTGTAGCCAAGCAATAAGTGTCCCAAAAAGAGGGGTGGGAGCTCTGTGTCCCGTGATGTACTCCAAGAAAAGGATTTTACAGGTAAGCTGTTATAAAAATCCCTTTTTCTTTTTCGTACATCACGGGACACAGAGCGACTTAGTCATTACTAATGGGACGTCCCAAAGCAATGCCAAATGAGGGGGGGGTACATAAGCTGGGCGCCATCAGGCATGAGGATCTTTTGCGGCCTGCAACACACTGCGCCCAAAGGCGACATCCTCCTGACTTCTAACGTCTACCTGATAGAATCTAGTAAACGTGTGTACCGAAGACCATGTTGCGGCCTTACATACTTGAGCCAGGGAGGCCTGGTGATGCACTGCCCATGAAGTTCCAACCGCTCTTGTGGAGTGCGCCCTAACTTTGAACGGAGGCGGTCTCTTTCTCAAGCCATAGGCTTGTATTATGACCTGTCGAATCCACTTGGCTAAAGTAGATTTTGATGCTGCCTGACCCCTTCTGGGGCCTTCCGGCAGAACAAACAAAGAATCCGTTCTGCGAATCTGAGCAGTGGCTTTTAGATAAGCTTTAACTGCTCTTACCACATCCAAAGAATGTAATAACTTTTCCTCTACTGAGCTAGGTTTGGGGAAAAAAGAAGGAAGAACCACATCTTGGTTCAAATGAAACCTCGATACCACCTTAGGAAGAAAGGCTGGATGAGGACGTAATACTACTCTGTCCTTATGGACAACCAGATATGGCTCCTTACAGGACATAGCTGCTAATTCCGACACTCTTTTAGCCGAACAAATGGCTACTAAGAAAACCAATTTCCTGGTGAGAAGAACCAAGGAAATGTGTTGTAATGGTTCAAACGGTTGTTTCTGTAGAACCGACAGCACCAGGTTTAAGTCCCAAGGACATATGGGAATACTAACCGGAGGGCTAATACGCATCACTCCTTGTATAAAGGCTTTGACTAGTGAATGCGAAGCCAAGGGCCTTTGAAAAAATATTGACAAGGCCGAAATCTGACCCTTGATAGTACTCAAGGCCAGCTTCCTATCTACAGCCCACTGTAGGAAGTCCAGAATCCTCCCTATCATGTACTTACGTGGATGCCATTTCTTGGTCTCACACCACGTAATGTACGCTTTCCAGATCCTATAATAGATCTGCCTGGATACCGGTTTCCTGGCATTGATCATGGTAGATACCACAGAATTAGAGAGCCCTCTCTTTTTCAGAATGTGGGCCTCAATAGCCAGGCCGTCAAACCTAGGGCTGGTAAGGAAGGGTGGTATATCGGTCCTTGCGACAGCAGGTCCGGACGAAGTGGGAGGGTCCACGGACTCCTCACTGACATTTTTACAATCTCCGCGTACCATGCCCTTCGGGGCCACGCTGGAGCCACCAGAATCACTGGTTTCTTTTCTACCCTGATTCTGCGGAGTAATCGCGGTAACAATTGTGGCGGTGGGAATGCATATATCAGCTTGAACCGATCCCAAGGGAACACTAGGGCATCCGAGCCGCAAGCTAGGGGATCCCTTGTGCGAGACACAAACCTGTCCACCTTTGCGTTGAATCTGGATGCTAGCAGATCTACATCCGGTGTTCCCCACCGCTGGCATATTGCCTGGAAAACCTCGGGGTGAAGAGACCATTCCCCCGGGCATAATTGTTGGCGACTTAGAAAGTCCGCTCTCCAATTTTCCACTCCTGGGATGAAAACCGCGGATATGGCTGGGACATATCTTTCTGCCCACTCCAGGATGCAATTTGCTTCCTTCTGGGCTGCACGACTTTTGGTGCCACCCTGATGATTGATATATGCCACTGCCGTGGCATTGTCTGATTGAATTCTGACAGGGGACCCCTGGAGTTTGGATGTCCATGCTACTAGGGCATACCGGGCTGCTCGTATCTCTAAGAGATTGATGGGCAGGGCCTTTTCTGCTTCTGACCACCTGCCCTGGAGACCATTGCTCCAGCACTGCCCCCCAGCCGATGAGGCTGGCATCTGTAGTGACCACCTTCCAAGAAACCGGACTGAAGGGTTTCCCTCTTTCCAGATTCTGGGGCACCAACCACCAATGGAGGCTCTTGCGAACGGAAGGGGACAGGGACATTGGTAAGTCTAAAGCCTGAACTTTTTTGTTCCAGGCTGACAGTATGGCCCTTTGCAAATTCCTTGAATGGAATTGACCGTAGGGTACCGCTTCGAATGAAGCCACCATCTTTCCCAGCAGCCTCATGCAGAGACGTATGGATGGTTTTCTTTTTGTACCCACTAAGTGGGTCAAATTTCTTAAAGACGACACCTTCTCTGGAGGTAAGAAAATCTTTCTCTGATTTGAATCCAGCCTTAGCCCTAAGTATTCCAGACTTTTGACTGGTCTTAGAGCTGACTTGTCCCGGTTGATAATCCAACCGTGATATTCCAGATACTCGATTGTCTTGTGAATAGCTACTTCCAGCTTTTCCACTGAGTGGTCTATTAGTAGCAGGTCGTCTAGATATGCCATTATCGTTACACCCTGTGTTCTTAGATTGGCCAATAATGGGGCCAGAATTTTTGTGAACACTCGTGGTGCTGTGGCCAGACCGAAAGGTAAGGCTCTGAACTGAAAATGGCGCCCTTCTACTGCAAAGCGTAGAAATTTCTGATGGGCCGGAAAGATGGGAATATGCAGATAAGCATCCCTTATGTCGATCGAGGCTAGCCATTCCTGCCCTTGTAGGGCGGTGGCCACTGATCGGATCGACTCCATCCGAAAGGTCCTGATATTTAGGAACTTGTTTAGCCCTTTTAGATTTAATATGGGCCTCACGTCCCCATTTGGTCTGGGGACTGTGAAAAGGTTCGAGTAAAACCCGAATCCGCTTTCTTCCAGGGGAACCTTCATGATTACCCCTTGGAGCAATAGTTGTTCTAGTGCCAGAAGGAGGGATCCTCTCTTTTGGGGATCTCTTGGCACGTTTGACCTCATAAATTGGGCAGGAGGAGTGCCTTTTAACTCCAGCTTGTATCCCAGACTTACTGCGGAGAGCACCCATCTGTCTCTGATGGTGTCCCGCCAGGTCTCTGTGAACAACTGAAGTCTTCCCCCCACCCGATTGAGCGGGGGCAATACTTCATGCCTTAGGGGGAGGTTTTGTACCTCTCTTGATCCAGGGCTTCTTGTTACCCTGTGATTGTCCCTGATTTCTGCCCCCTGAATTTGACCGCGGAGGCCGTCGGAACTGCTTCCCAGCCGATGTGCCCGGGACTGGAGAGGTAGGCCTCTTAAAAGAAGGACTTCTACCCTTGTTCTTAACCGGTAAGAGTGAACTTTTACCGGCAGAAATTTTCTGGATATATTTGTCCAGATCTTCTCCAAATAAGCGTTCTCCATGAAATGGGAAGCTAACCAGCAGTTTTTTACAGGGAGCTTCAGCAGACCAGTTTTTGAGCCACAGAAGCCTACGCATATGTACTATAGACAGCGTAAAGCGGGAGGCCTGTTGGATTGTATCCTTTATGGCGTCCACCGCAAAACACAAGGCTCTAGGCAGGTCAGCTAGGGCATGAGCCTGCTGATCTGGTAAGTCCCTTAAGACTTGTTTCAACTGATCTTTCACTGCTTGGCAGACTCCAATCGCTGCTACCGCAGGTTGTGTCACCATACTTGCTGTAGAGAAAGCAGATTTTAGTAAAGACTCCAATTTTTTATCTATTGGGTCTTTGAACATTGGAACATTATCTACTGGACATGTCAGTGATTTGTTAACAGAAGAGATGGCTGCGTCCACTATAGGGACCCTCCATTTTCTTATGAACTTATCCTCCATGGGATAGATCACCGGAAATCTCTTGGGGGGAGCAAATATTTTATCAGGATGCTCCCAATCCTGGTAAATAAGCCCTTCTAATAAAGGGTGGATTGGGAAGGAACAGACCGCCTGGGGAGCTTTTAGCGACCCCAGCGAGGAAACCGTAGTGGATGGTGGTTCCGCCAGAGGCATTTTAAATGCTGATCGGACCATGTTAGTCAGAGACTGAACCCATAATCTTTCAGCCTGAGAAGCTGAGAAAAGGTTCTTCCACTGTTGATTCCTCTATAAGTGAATCAACCTCATCCTGATCCCCTTCAGGTAGGTCGATCTCTGTGTGGGGCTGTTCCTCCACTAACAGGCACTCTGAAGGAGGAGACGGAGATCGGACGCGCTTTTCCTGTGACAGGGAAGCAGCGATCAATGCTGTTAATCTCTCTTCCAATCCTCCCAGAGTTGAGGATAAAACCTCCTCTGTTATATATACAGGAGCAGGTGGACTGGGGACAGCCGCAGCACCAGGCATTCCTGCGGGGTTTCTACGGCTACTGACCTCTGCATTCTCAGGGGAGATTGGTGCAGTGCAAGCATGCCCAATATCCTCAGAGCCCGATGGAGACCCCTTTGGCTTCCTGGAAGATCTATTTCCGGAGCGTCTGGACGACATATCCTTTAAGCACAAAGCTGAGGTATTCCCGTCGTCATACACCAATTTTTGCTGGTAATAGTCTAACACAGGTGCTGCTATATACCAGCTGGTGTCCACTAAAGTGCCTTTCTATGGGGATGCCTGCATCAACCGCCTCTGTGTGCCACTGTTTGTTGCTAGCTCTGTTTGCATGCAGCTGACACTTGTACTGTGTCTTTTACCATGCTGGGACGCCCGCACATGCGCAGAAGCGCCGCGGCGCGCATCGAGCGTCATCCACCCGCCCCGCCCCTTTTTTTCATAGGAGGCGCGTGCACGCGCCCGCGCGCGCGCCCGTGCGCCAAGGGCCTGTGCGGTGGATGAACGCAGCAACAGGGCAGAGGAAGTGGATTCCCTCAGAGAAACTTACCAGCTGCCTGGATCTTTTGAGTTGAGAAAACCAAAGATCCACATTTACAAGAAAAATGGACTACAGCGGCCTCTAGTGGTTTAACACAGGTACCGCGGTCCCTGTTTTTTTTTTTTTTTCTTGACTACTATTAAAATTTTACATTTTCAGTAGATATAGGCAAACACAGATATTTAGCGGGAATACCGTTAGGTAACAGACAGAAAGACAAATTAGGCTTGGGGGTCCCCCAATAGAACCAAGTTCCTGAGGGCCCCCACTTACCTGATCCCCGCCGCAGGACTTTGTTTGGTCCACAAAAGTCCAAACTTCACCTATCACGGCAGGCATTGTAATTAAACCTTCAGGGACCGGGTTCCCAAGGATTCCACTCCCCTGGACCTGTATAGCACCCTGCACAGACAGCGTCTTGGTCGTGGGTATGACCAGAGCTCTGGATCCCAGGGTCCAGCCCTCCTAAGAGAAGCATTACAGGCAAAACCTTGCTCTTCTGCTGCAAGGCCCGGGTACCGACCGTTTAGCTATGAAGCTTTTTTGGTGGGATCCGGAACAGCTTACTAAGGCCCAAAAGAACCTGTACGCAAGCCCAGTGAAAACACATGTTACTCTTTGGCCAACACCTTAGACACTGGCAAAAAACTGAGGTGCTCCCGGGTGGGAGGGGCTTATATAGGGGAGGGTACTTCCGGTTTGGAATTGGCCAGTGCCAACACCTGAAGGTAAACTATATAACCCATTAGTAATGACTAAGTCGCTCTGTGTCCCGTGATGTACGAAAAAGAAAGAAATCTTTCAATGGGGACTTCAGTTCTGGTGATAACCCTTTGTATCCTTATATACATTACAGACTGTGTGGACATACTTACCTGTCCAGCCTTCCCTCCCCAATAGATCCCATCCCTCTTAATACAGGGCACCCACCCCTCCCTCCCCTTTGCTCTACACCCATGAGAAAAAAAAAATCCCAGACTACACATGAAAGATCTTGCTACTTAGTAGAATTGGATTATTTACTATTTTACTTCTGTTACAATTTACAGAAAGACAAACCATAAGGCAGACCTGTGAGCCTGTATATGCATTTGGTTACTGGAGCTATATGATACTTTAACCTTGTGAAGAGAAAAAAAAAAAAAGAAGAGGAAGAAGGTAACACACACACACACACACACACAATTAGCTTCAATAAAAAATACAAAATAATAATAATAATAATAATAATAATAATAATAATAATAATAATAATACTGCCCCAGTGGCGGCTGGTGCTCAAATTTTTTGGGGGGGCGCAAACAAACTGAAAACAAAAACAAATCATCAATTGCCGCCACTGTGCCCATTAAACGCAGCCACTGTGCCAAAACGCCACTAGTTTCTCCCCCCATAATGCAGCCAGTTTGTCCCCCCATAATGCAGCCAGTTTGTCCCCCCATAATACAGCCAGTTTGTCCCCCCATAATGCAGCCAGTTTGTCCCCCCATAATGCAGCCAGTTTGTCCCCCCATAATGCAGCCAGTTTGTCCCCCCATAATGCAGCCAGTTTGTTCCCCCATAATGCAGCCAGTTTGTTCCCCCATAATGCAGCCAGTTTGTTCCCCCATAATGCAGCCAGTTTGTTCCCCCATAATGCAGCCAGTTTGTTCCCCCATAATGCAGCCAGTTTGTTCCCCCATAATGCAGCCAGTTTGTTCCCCCATAATGCAGCCAGTTTGTTCCCCCATAATGCAGCCAGTTTGTTCCCCCATAATGCAGCCAGTTTCTCCCCCATAATGCAGCCAGTTTCTCCCCCATAATGCAGCCAGTTTCTCCCCCATAATGCAGCCAGTTTCTCCCCCATAATGCAGCCAGTTTCTCCCCCATAATGCAGCCAGTTTCTCCCCCATAATGTAGCCAGTTTCTCCCCCATAATGCAGCCAGTTTCTCCCCCATAATGCAGCCAGTTTCTCCCCCATAATGCAGCCAGTTTCTCCCCCATAATGCAGCCAGTTTGTCCCCCATAATACAGCCAGTTTGTCCCCCATAATACAGCCAGTTTGTCCCCCAAATACAGGCAGCTTGTCCCCCCCCAGCCCTGCACTTACCTTCGAGTCAGCGCCATCCTTCTTCCGTCCTCGATGTCACTTCAGCCAATCAGGTTACCGGTAACCAGACCCGGTGAACCTGATTGGCCAGGGAACGCACCCCTGTGCGTCCTCTCATTAGGTATTTAGAAGCCGATTACAGCCCTCAGGCTGTAGTCGGGAAGCCTATCAGAGCCTGCTGGCTCTGATAGGCACTTCTAAAGGCCAATTAGACGCTGTGACTCAGATGGCCGGCGCTCAAGGGGCCGGCCATCTGAATAGTGGGCGGCAGCAATACATAGGTTCATGCAATGCATGAACCTATGTATTGTGGTGAGTGACGGCCGGGCGCAGAAGCGAGCGGTAGCGGCGCTTCTGCGCCCACTATGGTCGGGCCGCCATGTGTAAAAAAAAGACATTAAGAGTTTTATTTTATTTTTTAAAAAGGGCCTGTTTTTTTTTTTTTTGGTGACCACAGGAGGGGGGGGGGGGGGGGGGGGGCGGCGCCCGGGTGCCCCCTATGGACAGGCCGCCACTGTACTGCCCGCTGTGCAGCTTTAAGAAGCTGTACATCACATGCGAAGCATGTCCCTGTAGTACTGCAGGAGATCAAGCTTTTAAATGTTGCTCATTTTGTTTTCATATCTATCACCATACAGCTGATGTAATTAAGGTATAAACAATACACATGTAAAAAGTAATAATGATATGTCAGCTTCCATTACGGAGCTCATTAGTCAAAGGCGACGATGCAATTCAATGTTCCTAAAGCACAAAAAGTACACAAACTAAAAACGAACAAAGAAGATTGTAGCACAATTTGTTTAGTGGGGAAAAAAAAAAAAATAATTAAAAATCTAGTCTGCTATGGGAGTTTAAAGAGAATGGAATGTATTTCTGCACATATTTTCTTACGTCATTATTTTGCTAGAATATAAACATAAAATGCATTTTATATATATTTTGTTATTTTAATTTAAAAAGTCAATCTTTTTTATTCATTTTGGATAACGAAGGGAATGGTAAGGACCGACTTTTTTCTTTTGTTTATTTATTTATTTATTTATTTTTCCCTTTTGCTGTTTTGAGTCCTGATATTACTTTCTGCCCCAGAAATGCAACAAAAAGTAAGAGGAAAGCTCTCAGAGTAAGAGGACATCCTAGGCCTCATGCGCACTGGGTATTTTTACAGCTGCTGTTTTTGACTTCAGGCATTTTCTCCTGCAGCTAGTAAACTCCCCAGCATGTTAGCCTATGTGTCCACGCACACACAGGCTGTTAGAGCGTTTTTTTCCAGACAGAAAATGCTGCCAAAAAAAGCTTAAAAAAAATAAAAAATATTAAAAATAATAATAATTAATAAAAGAAGAAAGAAAAAACTGAAAAAAACACTACTGCAAAGATGCTGCAAAACTCATTCTAAAGCCAATACTAATGGTGTTTTTTATAACGTACCGTGTGCATGACGACAGATGTCACCAGAACAGGTGTACCTGTTGGAAACATTTCACCTCACCTCCTGTTCCTGTGACAACTCAACAATTTTAGTTTTCTATTTACTTTCTGTAGCAGAGACTGAGAGCGAATGTCCCTAGTGGGGGCACAGACAATGAGGAGACCAGAAAGGTGGTCTGACCCTTTGAAACTGTAGCCAAATCTAAAAAAAAAAAAAAAAAAAAAAAAGGTTTTGGCTTGACATACACTTTAAAGCCTAGTACACACGATCAGAAAATCGTATGAAAAATACTGCTTTGGAAGCGATCGAACCATAATCTGAACGTTAGTACATAGCTTTCGAGAGCTGATCAGGACAGGTCATGCAAAATTATTCAATAGGACAAGCATGAACATTTTTCTCGTACGATACCAAATCTTACGATTTTTGTTTAATCAGTACAGTTTGTCTAAAAATACAATACAAATAGAATGCAATACAAGAGTTCACTTCTAAATAAGAGACTTTTCCTAACTTTAGTACCCGATTAATTTTCAATATGAGACTAGCGTGCAAAAACAAAAAACAGACGATCGTTTGTCTGATAATCTTATCGTTTGTACCAGGCTTAAGGATGAACAATACAAGCCGCTGCAATTTTATGACAAGCAGTTATCATGCCATCTGATTAAGATGCTGAGCTAGCTTTCATCTACATTCCTCTTCCTCACTGATGATTGTAGGTATACATGATTAATTAGCATACAGTAATTAAAACCGCTCAGCAGGCGTGGAAAATCCATCAGTCAACCCTGAATGTCAACAAAATCTGTGTCCGCGGAACAAGCACCTTGTACTCCGACTGTAGATCAGTGCATCTCGTACAGCTCTAATTAAAAAATAAACTTCTTTATTTGTAGCAAGGATAGAACACCATGCACTTATGCACTTTAAACAGTATGTTCTAAATCAAAGCCAAAAGTGTAAGAGCTCTATTGTTCAAAATGCGTAAAAAGCTTATTGTTTGCAACAAATAAAGTTGACTTCTATAGCAACAGTCTGTTAAGCACTACCAAACCTTGAAATTCTACCTGAAAAAGCTTATACTTCAGGGATTCAAATTTTATGTTCTCATGCTGCAGCTTGCGTTTTCTTTTTTCTTTTGAGGCATATAACAGAAGTATAGCATGCGTTCATATCTACAGGTGAGGCAATCTATTAAATATTATTTAAAAAATGCAGCTCAATTTTTCTGCACTCGAGTTCCTTGATCTGCCTTGTGGCCACCAGGATAGGGTGGTGTCACTTTCCTTGTTGGATTTTTAATTTGATATTTTAGGGAAAGCAAAAGCTGGAGGTTAACATGGAGAGTGACAGAACAGAGTGGCGTTATGACCAATGTGCATGGCCATAAGGGATATGTCAGTACCCCTACATGCAGGGGTTCAGTGGCAGTCATTAAACATGGATTTGAGTCTTGATTTTGCTCCCCTTGCTGTCAAAATATTAGAGTTCCTAGCAGTCCATTCATTTGCAGCTGTAAGATCAATATGGTGCTAAACCTATTGATCTCAAAAAGTGGTTAAAGTCAAACTAAACCACTTTGTATTTGGTGGGCTCAGTATCCTGCTCTGACTACCTTTCGTCCAAAAGTGATAGTTGACCACTTAACGACCGCCCACTGTATATATACGTCGGCAGAATGGCACGGACAGGCACAATCACGTACCTGTACGTGCCTGCCTTCGTATAGGTGTGGGGTCCAATCGGACCCCCCTTCGGTACAGTGAGCGGCCGGGATCGCTTTGGGAGCGATCCGTGATGAGGGGGCCGCCATTCGATTCTGGCCACCCCCTCGCGATCGCTCCCGGTGAATAAAATGCTTCCTCTGCCTGTGTAGTGTTTACACAGGCAGGAGGAAGTGATGTCATCTCTCATGCGGCGCTCACATATACCGAGCGCCGCATGAGAGAAGACATCAGGTTAGTGCACTAAACAGCACACTGACACCAGGACACATAGGCACACGATCGCCCCCCCCAGACACCCCCCTCAGCCCCCAGTCACAGTGTCACTGATTGCAGTGACCATTTATTTACTGATCACTGCAATCAGTGACATTTGTGACTGTAAAAGTGTCAGGTTTAGGTCCAGTGTAGCCCCCTAACCCCCCCCCCTAATAAAGGTTTAACCCTATGATCGCCCCCCAGGTAAGCCTTTCACCGCTGTCACTAAGCGATCGTTTTTCTGATCGCTGTCTTGGTGTCGGTGATGCCGATGGGTAGCCAGTTATTTTTTTTAGGTTCGCCGCAGGTTTTTATAGCGTCAGGTACCCCCATATATTATTTAATAAAGGTTTTAACCACCTAATTGCCCCTAGTTAACCCCCTTTCACCAGTGATCACCGTATAAGTGTTACTGGTGACACTGGTTAGCCAGTTAGTTATTTTGTTATTTAGGTTCCCCGTCAGGTTTTTATATAGCGTCAGGTACCCCCATATATTACCTAATAAAGGTTTAACCCCCTGATTGCCCCTAGTTAACCCTTTCACCAGTGATCACCATATAAGTGTTACGGCTGACACTGGTTAGTTTGCTTTTTATAGTGTCAGGGCACCCGCCGTATATAACCCAATAAAGGTTTAACCCCCTGATCGCCCGGCGGGTGATATCAATTAGGTTTTAGTGTCAGAGAGGGTCTGCTTCGCCCCAGGCAGCATCAGGTTAGTGCCAGGGAAGCTAACACCCACGCGTGAAGCATACACCTCCCTTAGTGGTATAGTATCTGAACAGATCAATATCTGATCTAAACAGGTCTATACTAGTGTCCCCAGCAGTTTAGGGTTCCCAAAAATGCAGTGTTAGCGGTATCATCCCAGATACCTGCTAGCACCTGCGTTTTGCCCCTCCGTCCAGCCCAGGCCACCCAAGTGCAGTATCGATCGATCACTGTCACCTACAAAACACAACACACATAACTGCAGCGTTCGCAGAGACAGGCCTGATCCCTGCGACTCCAGTGCTGTAGGAGGTGATTTCATCACCACAATTAAAAAAAAAAAAAGAAGCATATATGCCGAAGCATGGGGGCAGCAGGGGCGGAGGAGCAATTTTGCTCCTAATGCCGCGTACATACGGTCAAAATTCCGACGGAGGCTTGCCCGTGGAAAAGTCTGACCGTGTGTACGTGGCATAACTTTTGCGGGAGGATGCCCCCATGCTTCGGCATATATAAATGGTGCATGTATGCCCATCATCAGAAGTGGCTGAATGAAGGGAGGTATTCTAATGGTGGGCATAGCCACCAATCAATCTCTTTTTTTCATTCAGCCAACAGGCTGCATGAAAAAAAAAAAAGATTACAATACATGTCCAACAAGGACCAGCAACGTACTGGTATGTTGCTGGACTTTGGTTATACCAGATTGATGCCTGCGGGTTTAGGCATCATCCTTGTATCATTCTTTTCAGCCAGCGGCCGACTTTCATGTAAAAGCAATCCTAGCGGCTAATTAGCCTCTGGACTGCTTTTACAAGCAGTGGGAGGGAATGCCCCCCCCCGGATATAAAAAGCGCCATTGGGAAATTGGGAAAGCATTTTATCACACCGATCTTGGTGTGGTCAGATGCTTTGAGGGCAGAGGAAAGATCTAGGGTCCAATAGAACCCAGTTTAAAAAAAAAAAAAAAAAAAAAAAAAAAAAGCACCCCTGTCCCGCCCTGCTCTTGCGCAATGGCGAACGCAAGCGTCGGTCTGGCGTCATATGTAAACAGCAATTGCATCATGCATGCGAGGTATCACCGCGAAGGTCAGATCGAGGGCAGTCATTTTAGCAGTAGACCTCCTCTGTAAATCTAACGTGGTACCCTGTAAAGGCTTTTAAAAATGTATGTAGTTTGTCGCCACTGCGCGTTTGTGCAAAATTTTAAAGCATGTCGTGTTTGGTATCTATGTACTCGGCCTAAGATCATCTTTTTTATTTCATCAAACATTTGGGCAATATAGTGTGTTTTAGTGCAATAAAATGTAAAAAAGTGTATTTTTTTTCCCCAAAAAATGCGTTTGAAAAATCGCTGCGCAAATACTGTGTGGAAAAAATAAATGCAACACCCACTATTTTAATCTGTAGGGCCTTTGCTTTAAAAATATATATAATGTTTGGGGGTTCAACATAATTTTCTTGCAAAAAAAAAAAAAAAATGTTTTCATGTAAACAAAAAGTGTCAGAAAGGGCTTTGTCTTCAAGTGGATGTAAGCTTCCTAATGTTGTGTATAAAATGCTAGGACAGTTCAAAACCCCCCCAAATGACCCCATTTTGGAAAGCAGACACCCCAAGCTATATACTGAGAGGCATGTCGAGTCCATGGAATATTTTATATGTTGACACAAGTTGTGGAAAAAAGAAAATTTATTTTGTATTTTTTTTTTTTTGCACAAAGTTGTCACTAAATGATATATTGCTCAAACATGCCATGGGCATATGTGGAATTACACCCCAAAACACATTCTGTTGCTTCTCCTGAGTACGGGGATACCACATGTGAGACTTTTTGGGAGCCTAGCCGCGTACAGGACCCCAAAAACCAAGCACCGCCTTCAGGCTTTCTAAGGGTATACATTTTTGATGGAACTATCCTTTAAAGGGGTTGTAAAGGTACAAGTTGTTTCACCTTAATGCATTCTTTGCATTATTGCATTAGGTGAAAAAAAATCTAAGGTTTAGCACCCCCCGAGTCCCAGTTTACTTACCTGACCCCTCGAAAGTCCTGCACCGTGAACGCGTTGGCTTCTCGGCTTATTCATTGGTTGATTGAAAGCAGCGCAGCCATTGGCTCGCGCTGCTGTCAATCACACCTGACGTGGTGCGCTGGGGGCAGGGCTAAGTGATACAGTGAGCGGCTATAGCTGCCGGCTGTATCACGGGAGCGTGCCCGCAAAAACTATCCACCATGCGAGAGCTCTCATGAAGGAGGAAGGTTCTTGCAGGGAGGAGCCCAGACAGCCGCCGAGGGACCCCAGAAGACCAGGATCGGGGCCACTCTGTGCAAAACGAGCTGCACAGTGGAGGTAAGTATAACAGGTTTGCTTTTTTTGTTTTGTTTTTTATTTGCCTTTAGTTATACTTTAATTCTTTGGTAGGAAGAATACACTCTTTGGCCTCTTGCACACAATACTGATGATTGAGCCTCTGCTTGTTTTGGACGTAATGTTGGGTGTTTTGCACAAATTCACACGTTTTTGCCTGTATATGGGCATTCATGCACACAATACCCTCCTAGGGAAAATTTATTCATATTTATGCTCGTATTTGTGCGCATTTGCGTGCACCGGCCCAAAATACTGACCAGGTACGCAGATTTTCCTTATTTTTATTTTTTACGCGCCTGTGTGCACAGGCACATTGTAAATAATGGGCTGCATTTTAGCTCCGTAAAAAAAAAACAAAACGCTGTACTGAGCCTTTTTAAGCTGCAGTGTGCAAGAGACCTTACTGGCAATCAGAATGCCTTCCTTACAGTTAAAAATATCATGGGGTAATGCTTTTGGCTCTGTCAATTGGCACCATCAGATAGGGGTTCCCTGAGCTTTTGCCAACTAACCTCCTATCAAACTCAACAGAACCCTGCTTGAGAATGGCTGTATTAGAACAATATACTAAAATTTGGCAGCCTTCGGATATTTAATCACTCATGTGGTCTCCTTTGCCCTGGTTCACACCAGTGTGACTTGTCTTACAACTTGACAGTTCACAGTTGCATGACAAGTCGCACCCCATTTGCAGAAATTTAAGCATTCAAGTCGCAGCTTGTTCCTGCACTATTTCTGTGCAATTTCTGTGCGACTTGCACGGACATCTGTTAAATGAAGTTGCACAGATGTCAGTAAGCCGCACATGAAATTGCACTGATAATCGGCTTTCTGTAGCGAGGCTTCAAAGCTGCACTGCAGTGAACCAGGGCTAAATGCAACTCCATGTTAAAGCCAAACATATGTCTTGTATACATATTAGTTGTCCATTTTTTGCATGTTTTATATTTTTTAATATTAGATTAGCAGACAGAAAAATGCCCACTTTTCTTATAATATGCATACGGAAAGTTCAAACGAGTTAAAGAAGAAGTGAAAAAAAAAAAAACCTATATGGCTGTAGCATTGGTCCGATTTTGCAGCTGTCCCCTGCCAAACCTAAGCCCGAGAACAGAGCAATCACGTGACCACTGATCGCTTAGTTCTTGGGTCTGCACCGAGCACAATTACAGTCAATGCTCAGTTTCTTGCCTCTCCAGTGCTCACTGGAGTGCCAGGCTGTGGAGGGGGTGGAAGCAGCTGGCTCAGGCTCTCAGCGGTGTGCTGAGAGGCTGAACCAGCTGCCAGTAAGGCCCCTTTCACACTGAGGAGTTTTTCAGGCGTTTTAGTGCTAAAAATAGCGCCTAAATACCGCCTGAAAAACTCCTGCCCTGCAGTCTCAGTGTGAAAGCCCGAGGGCTTTCACACTAAGGCAATGCGCTGGCAGGACCGCTCCAATAGTCCTGCTAGCCGCATCTTTGGAGCGGTGAAGGAGCGGTGTGTATACCGCTCCTGCCTATTGAAGTCAATGGGACAGCGCGACTAGCGGCCGAAATGCGCCCATAGCGCCGGCGGTAAAAATAGTGGCATTTTACCGCAGACCCTATGAGCGCCCCAGTGTAAAAGGGGCCAGAGGCATCTGGGTGGATTCTGACATTGTCGTGAGCCATCCAGAGGCTGAAGCGGCTCTGTGACATAAGCCGACAGCGGACTTTAGTGCACTTACTATTGCACTCCTGTGAAACAAGCAAGCTTTGGCCATACTTCTATTTAAACATCCCATAAGAAAGCAAAATGGTGAACCAACAATTAAATGAAAAAAGGGGTGCAGCCATGCCAATGCTGGAAGAAAAAAAAAAAAAAAAAAAAAAGACATGGACTCTATTACCTGCAACTAATGGTTATCAGGAGGCTTGCTGACTTTTGCTGGGTTTTCAAAAGGTCCCAGCCCTCTCCCTAGCTATGAGCATGGGCCACAGACATCTCCTAGTGCATGGGAATGCATAACTTTCTCACCATGTACAGAATCAAAAAGCAAGTGCAGAAATTGACATTACATAATTAGCAACACTCACAACTTGAGTTCCGGTACAGCAAGAAAGGTTCATGAAGCTGAAATTCTAGATCTTTGTTGACAGGCTCCACCAAATTGTGCATGTTAAGACGGTTCATTATCGTAAAGCCATGGTGCGGAGATGCTGACCTAAAAAAGCAGACATAAGAATAAATGGACTTGGGTGTTTTCTATAGCTGCTTGCAAAAGGACAAACTATGATATCAACATGGGAGCTTTTGTACCTAAGCTGCCAGCATTGGGCAACAAAGTCTTAGAGCCAACAGACATCTGAGAGGGGACCGAAAAAACGGCAGCTGTACAATGGGGATGATTTACTAGAACTGTAGAGTGCAAAATGTGGTGCAGCTCTGCGTAGAAACCAATCAGCTTCCAGATTTATTTATTTTTTGTCAAAGCTTAAATTGTACAAGCTGACGTTTAGAAGCCGATCGGCTACCATGCACAGCTGCACCAGATTATGCACGCTCCAATTTTAGTGAATCAACCCCACTGTACATGGTCAGGGTGTGCACTGTGTGTGTGTGTGTGTGTGTGTGTGTGTGTGTGTGTGTGTGTGTGTGTGTGTGTGTGTGTGTGTGTGTGTGTGTGTGTATATATATATATATATAAGCTTAAAGTGTATTTAATGCCAACTTAATTATTTATTTCTTGTATAATATTTACACCTCCAATATTTTGTATGTGGAGCAGTAACATTTCAGTTTACAATTTTTTTTTTTTATTTTATCTGTGAAATGCTCCACATACACCATAGTAAAAGGTGGACAAAAGAAGTCTTCAGGCAAGGACCCACTGGCAGGTAAAAGAGAAGCTGGTAAAAAAGACAGACACCGCAGTGTCACTTTGCAGTCATCAGTTCTCCCGCTGGTTGCCGGAGCAGCACAGCTCACTACATACCACACAGATCCTAAAAAAACTTTATTGCACAGGACTAATCTTTTTTCTGTGGATTTTTTCATTGTGTTCTTATCTTGGCTCTTTTTAAGACTCATTGGACTTTAGCGCTATGTTGGTATGTCTTATTTAAAAGAGAAGCTGGTGCTGACATCTCCAGGAGGTAGCACAAGTCGGAGTTTCCATAAAGAGTGATATCAACAGCACAGCAGCCTCTGTACGTGGTCATAAAGTACCCCGGCATGTGGGTGTTTGGTGGCAGTCCTTTAAGTGGAAGAAAAGCCATATTAGAGGATTTAATAAATCTCCTTGCTATTGGGATAATTACCTAGCTCTTGCAGTCCTCTCATTTGCTGCATAGTGAGATCAATGTGGGGCTAAGCAGATGATAATCAACAGGTTGTTAAAGTGGAACGAAAAAACACTGTGTGGTGGATTTATTAAAACTGGAGAGTGCAAAAACTGGCGCAGCTGTGCATGGTAGCCAATCGGCTACTAACGTCAGCTTGTTCAATTAAAATTTTACAATAAAATCTGTAAGCCGATTGGTTTCTATGCAGAGCTTCACCAGATTTTGCACTCTCCAGTTTTAGTAAATCAACCCCAGTGTGTTTGGTGGGCTCTGGGCATACTTTGCAAGCATGCACAAAATACTCACACATTATGACACTTATACCTTTCTGTGTCCAGTTGTATGGTTGTTCTCATGTTTATGCAGATACTTGCATATACACCTGCACATAGTTGCGTACTGCCATTAACTTGTATAAGCAGTTGAATGCAACTGGGCAGGGAAACGAGCTGGAGTTTACGCTATACGCCCATATCCTTTATGATCACACACCCTACAGTAAACCATCCTTCTCCAGTTGCTTTTTACCAGCATCCCACTACCCCAGCCACCACAGTGTTCTTAGCCAGGTCAAAGAATATCTTAGCTGGAGGCTACAGCTGCACAATTGATCTCTACAGAATCCTATAGGAGTCCCTGCCTCAGGAGATGTCCACATGGAAGCCTATGGGGTACGAATGTGCAGGTAATAGAAGATAATAGCTGTAGGTTCTCAACACTGCAAACAACCTGTGGAATGGAGTTAAGAAAACAAATGGGAACAAGGAGGATGGGTTACTGTAAGTTGGGAGGGCAAAAAGGACACATACATTTTGTGGGAAAGTACATTTATGCCTTAATACAATGTGTATCTAAGGATCTCCATCACGTTGTACTTCAAATGGGCTTTAAATCTCTCAATAACAAACATTCAATCACCAGGTTAGTCCTAGCCTAAGCTTTCATCAGTCTTATGTAGTAGGACAAAGCTGGCTAGACGTGGAGCAAAGTTCATCAGGAATGTGGCGAAGGCCAGTTCCTGATGAAACAGTTGACATTCACTTAGCGAGTTCCCCTGTGAGCCCTCTCCCACCCAACATTCTTCAATTGAAGAATGTTGGCCAAATAGTGGTTTTCTGAAAGCCACTAGTGTAGTGGTTTGTCAAAATGCAAAATGTTCAGAAAAAAATAAAACCAACTTAATAGTGCGTGGCCCGCTTCCCATTACACATTTTTAGCACAAACTCTCCCTGTAATCATACGTACCTTGTATAAACAAATAAGGTCCCTTCTATGTCAGTCTTCTCCTGTTTAAAAGAAAATATATTTTTACTACGTTAATCTTAACCTGTGGACCTAAAAAGACCCAGACATATAACAAAACAGTTTAAAAGGGACACTAAAAGGTTCCAGAAAAAAAAAAAAAAAACACACACACACACACACACGTTATACTTACCTCCACTGTGCAGCTCGTTTTGCACAGTGGCCCCGATCGTGGTCTTCTGGGGTCCCTCGGCGGCTGTCTCGGCTCCTCCCCGCAAGAACTAACCCCCTTCATGGGAGCTCTCGTGATACAGTCTGCGGCTATAGCCACCGGCTGTATTACATGGCCCTGTCATTGGATGTGATTGACAGCAGCGCGAGCCAATGGCTGCGCTGCCATCAATCCATCCAATCAACGGCCAGACTGATTGGAGAAGAGGACGTCGGGGGCGAGCGCAGCTGGTGAACGGGCTCAGGTAAGTAAAACTGTGGGGGGGGCTGGGCCGTCATTGCCAGTTTTTTTTTTTTACCTTAATGCATATGATGCATTAAGGTGAAAAAAAATGAACCTTTACAACCCCTTTATTCAAAGCACATTCTTGTAAAAAAAGAATGAATACTTACCTCCTCTGCCACTTAATTCTACTCTGTTGAAGAGAACACCAAACACAGACTGCAGAGGTACCAAGCATTCATCCATGGGCACAAATTGCCCTAAACGTTCATACTGCTAGGTGCGCCTTTCAGCCTCTCAGATTTTGACAAGCTGCCAGCAGTGTGGCTGAATAGTGAACCTGCACCCTCCATCTGCAGCTAAACACCGGAGCCCCAGACACCAGAGCCAATCACCTAATGTGTACAGGGCCTTAAAGCCCAACTCCAACCAAAATATTTTATTTTGAATAGAGCTAGGAAGGGTTATAAACACGGTCAGGTTTTTACTGATGTCCGATTCCCAGTTGGAAAGATTCCCCTCACTCCCTGTTGGGACAGGAAGGAATAGAAATTCTCTGCAAGGGGGATACAAACACATTTTACAAGAGCAGGGAAGGATTAAAACTACAAGTGTTTTTTTTAGCTGTCTGTGTATTCCTGTTTCTGCTCCTTCACAGAACAAAAAACACTTTTTGGCTGGAGTAGTCCCAGCTTTAGAACCCCAAATGTACAAGCTGCTGAGCCTCAAAAAAATCAGTTCCATTTACATACTATCCACAAGCGCCATCCTAGGCAGACTTTGTAAATAGCAGGGCACTTGCTATCCTCTGATGCATACATAGAAAATTCCATTTAAAAAACATAAAACATGTTTTTAAAGGAGAACTCTGAAGTAGCCTTTGTATCTGCATGCTAATATAGCTTTGTATATGCATGGTAATAACACAATGTGTTCGCAAATCCAACACCTACTTACCTAAATTTCATTTTTTGGGGCCTCCTTGCACCTGAGGCCTGATGCAGTTTGCATATTGCAGGTGCATTTTTTAATGCACGCTTTTGATCCCTTGAAGTATATGGAACCAAAACCAGAAAAAAGTCCCTGGCCCTTTCCATAAAATTCACAGATGTGAATTACATCCATAGAAAAACCATGTTAGATGGACTTTAGTGTGTTTCCGCAAAACTGAAACGCACTACAAAATGCATAGATGTGAACCAGGCCTAAGGGCTTGTTTGCAATTGTGGTCAGGGGTGGTAAAAAATAGGTGAGCCACAGTTTTTCCACATCCATTAGGCTGCAAATGCAAGGGTGCAGCTGTATAAACAGTGCAGCTGCAGTGGTTTGTGGCAAAAATTATACCCCAAATACTTAGCAATTTGGCAATGATGCAAAGCATTCTTTGGTTGGACAAGGTAAAAAGCCTGGCATCACCTCTCCATCTCTTCCAATCAGAGAATTATTTGCATTTATTAAAAGGAAATGCAAAGCAATCTCCGAATGGCGCTGTGCAGAGCAGCCAACCTCCTGTGTTCACTAAGCAGCTGCTCAGCATGGGACCTGGAAGCTAGTGAAGAACTGGAGTAGGGCGTTTACTACAGTGATTTTCAGCTTCCAAGGGGATCCCCCAGGTATGGTACAATGGATATAAAAAGTCTTCACATCCTTTTTAAAATGTCAGGTTTCTGTGATCCAAAAATGGTGGGAGTAAAAATGAAAAACGAAAATAATATGGTTGCATAAGTGTGCACACCCTCTTATAACTTGGTATGTAGCCCTGTTCAGAATTAAGCAATCACATTCAAACTCATGTTAAAATAGGAGTCAGAACACACCTGCCATAATTTAACCGCTTGCCGACCAGCGCACGACAATGTACATCGGCACAATGGCACGGCTGCGCAAATGGGCGTACATGTACTCCGTGACCGTGCCCGCGGGTCTCGCTGACTTCATGTCCGCGATACAGAGCTGCAGAATGGGGAGACGCCTATGTAAACAAGGAATGTTCTGCCTAGCAACATTACAGGGATCTATTGCTCCCTGTCATCGGGAGCAGTGATCTCTGTCATGTTGTAGTGAGCCCATCCCCCCTACAGTTAGAATCATTACCTAGGACACACTTAACCCCTTGATCTCCCCCTAGTGTTTAACCCCTTCCCTGCCAGTGTCATTTACACAGTAATCTGTGCATTTTTATAGCACTGGTCGCTGTATAAATGACAATGGTCCCAAAATAGTGTCTGATGTGTCCGCCGCAAATCACGATAAAAATTGCAGATCGCCGCCATTACTAATAAAAAAAAAAAAAAGCCATAAACCTATCCCCTATTTTGTAGACGCAATAACTTTTGTGCAAACCAATCATACGCTTATTGCGATTTTTTTTACCAAAAATATGTAGAAGAATACATATCGGCTTAAACTGAGAAATAAAATGTTTGTTTTTTTTTTTATATATTTTTTGGGGATATTATAGCAAAAAGTAAAAAATATTGCTTTTTTTCAAAATTGTCGCTCTTCGATTATTTTTTTTTGGCGCTATAAACAGAGGTGATCAAATACCACCAAAAGAAAGCTCTATTTGTGTGAAAAAAAAAAAAAAAACATCAATTTTGTTTGGGCGCAACGTCACACATCCGTGCTCGCAATTGTCAGTTAACCACTTAAGCCCCGGACCATTTTGTAGCTAAAGGACCAGAGGTGATTTCAGAATTTTGCACTGCGCTGCTTTAACTGTAAATTGTGCGGACATGCAATGTTGTACCCAAACGAAATTTGCGTGCTTTTCTTCCCACAAATAGAGCTTTCTTTTAATGGTATTTGATTGCCTCTGCGATTTTTATTTTTTGCGATATAAACGGAAATAGACCGAAAATTTTGAAAAAAAAAAAAAATGATATTTTCTAATTTTTGTTATAAGAAAAATCGAATAAACTCAATTTTAGTCATACATTTAGGCCAAAATGTATTCAGCCACATGTCTTTAGGAAAAAAAAAAAAATGTCAATAAGCGTATATTTATTGGTTTGCGCAAAAGTTATAGCGTCTACAAACTAGGGTACATTTTCTGGAATTTACACAGCTTTTAGTTTATGACTGCCTATCTCATTTCTTGAGGTGCTAAAATGGCAGGGCAGTACAAAACCCCCCCAAATGACCCCATTTTGGAAAGTAGACATCCCAAGGAAATTGCTGAGAGGCATGTTGAGCCCATTGAATAATTTTTTTTTGTCTCAAGTGATTGAATAATGACAAAAAAAAAATAAAAAAATTACAAAAAGTTGTCACTAAATGATATATTGCTCACACATGCCATGGTTATATGTGGAATTGCACCCCAAAATACATTTTGCTGCTTCTCCTGAGTACAGGGATACCACATGTATGGGACTTTTTGAGAGCCTAGCCGCGTACGGGACCCCGAAAACCAAGCACCGCCTTCAGGATTTCTAAGGGCACAAATTTTTGATTTTACTCCTCACTACCTATCACAGTTTCGAAGGCCATAAAATGCCAAGATAGCACAAAACCCCCCCAAATGACCCCATTTTGGAAAGTAGACACCCCAAGCTATAAGAGGCATGGTGAGTATTTTACAGCTCTCATTTGTTTTTGAAAATGAAGAAAGAAAATATATATTTTTTTTTTTTTTCAAATTTCAAAACTTTGTGACAAAAAGCGAGATCTGCAAAATACTCACCATACCTCTCAGTAAATAGCTTGGGGTGTCTACTTTCCAAAATGGGGTCACTTGGGGGGGGTTTTGTGCCATCTGGGCATTCCATGGCCTCCGAAACCGTGATAGGTAGTGAGAAGTGAAATCAAAAATTTACACCCTTAGAAAGCCTGAAGGCGGTGATTGGTTTTTGGGGTCCCGTACACGGCTAGGCTCCCAAAAAGTCTCACACATGTGGTATCCCCGTACTCAGGAGAAGCAACAGAATGTATTTTGGGGTGTAATTCCACATATGCCCATGGCATGTTTGAGCAATATATCATTTAGTGACAACTTTGTGCAAAAGAAAAAAAAAAAATTGTCTTTTTTCCGCAACTTGTGTCAACATATAAAATATTCCATGGGCTCGACATGCCTCTCAGTATATAGCTTGGGGTGTCTACTTTCCAAAATGGGGTCATTTGGGGGGGGGGGGTTTGAACTGTTCTGGCATTTTATACACAACATTAGGAAGCTTACATCCACTCTAACCACTTGAAGACAAAGCCCTTTTTGACACTTTTTGTTTACATGAAAACATTTTTTTTTTGCAACAAAATTATGTTGAACCCCCAAACATTATGTATATATTTTTAAAGCAAAGGCCCTACAGATTAAAATGGTGGGTGTTGCATTTTTTTTTTCTACACAGTATTTGCGCAGCGATTTTTCAAACGCATTTTTTTGGGAAAAAATACACTTTTTTTAATTTTAATGCACCAAAACACACTATATTGCCCAAATGTTTGATGAAATAAAAAAGATGATCTTAGGCCGAGTACATAGATACCAAACAGGACATGCTTTAAAATTTCTCACAAACGCGCATTGGCGACAAACTACATACATTTTTAAAAGCCTTTACAGGTTAGCCCGTTAGATTTACAGAGGAGGTCTACTGCTAAAATTACTGCCCTCGATCTGACCTTCGCGGTGATACCTCACATGCATGGTGCAATTGCTGTTTACATATGACGCCAGACCGACGCTTGCGTTCGCCATTGGGCAAGAGCAGGGCAGGACAGGGGTGCTTTTTTTTTTTTTATTATTAATTTTGCTTTTTTATTTTATTTTTAAATTGTTCCTTCCATATTTTTTTTTTTTTTTTTTATCATTTTTATTGTTATCTCAGGGAATGTAAATATCCCCTATGATAGCAATAGGTAGTGACAGGTACACCTTTTTTTTTTTTTAAACTGGGGTCTATTGGACCCTAGATCTTTCCTCTGCCCTCGGTGTGATAAAATACTTTCCCAATGGTGCTTTTTATATCCGGGGGGGGGGGGGAGACATTCCCTCCCACTGCTAATTAGCCACTAGGATTGCTTTTACATGAAAGCCGGCCGCTGGCTGAAAAGAATGATACCAAGATGATACCTAAACCCGCAGGCATCATTCTGGTATAACCATTCAAAGTCCAGCAACATACCAGTACATTGCTGGTCCTTGTTGGACATGTATTGTAATCTTTTTTTTTTTCCATGCAGCCAGTTGGCTGAACGAAAAAAGAGATTGATCGGTGGGTATGCCCACCATTAGAATACTGCCCTTCATCCACCCACTTCTAATGATGGGCATACATGCACCATTTATATATGCCGAAGCATGGGGGCATCCTCCCGCAAAAAAGTTATGCCGCACACACATGGTCGGACTTTTCCACGGGCAAGCCTCCGTCGGAATTTCGACCGTATGTACGCGGCATTAGGAGCAAAAACGCTCCTCCGCCCCTGCTGCCCCAATGCTTCGGCATATATGCTTTTTTTTTTTTAACTGTGGTGGTGAAATTACCTCCTACAGCACTGGAGTCGCAGGGATCAGGCCTGTCTCTGCGAACGCTGCAGTTATGTGTGTTGTGTTTTGTAAGTGACAGTGATCGATCGATACTGCACTTGGGTGGCCTGGGCTGGACCGAGGGGCAAAACGCAGGTGCTAGCAGGTACCTGGCTGATCCCGCTAACACTGCGTTTTTGGGAACCCTAAACTGCTGGGGACGCTAGTATAGATCTGATCAGATATTATACCACTAAGGGGGGTGTATGCTTCACGCGTGGGTGTTAGCGTTACTGGCACTAACCTGATGCTGCCTGGGGCGAAGCAGACCCTCTCTGACACTAAAACCTAATTGATATCACCCGCCGGGCGATCAGGGGGTTAAACCTTTATTGGGTTATATATACGGCGGGTGCCCTGACACTATAAAAAGCAAACTAACTAACCAGCGTCACCCGTAACACTTATATGGTGATCACTGGTGAAAGGGTTAACTAGGGGCAATTAGGGGGTTAAAACCTTTATTAGATAATATATGGGGGTACCTGACGCTATAAAAACCTGCGGCGAACCTAAAAAAAATTACTGGCTACCGATCTGCATCACCGACGCTAAGACAGCGATCAGAAAAATGATCACTTAGCGACAGTGGTGATAGGGGGTGAAAGGGTTATCTGGGGGGTGATAAGGGGGTTAAACCTTTATTGGGGGGGGGGGGGGTTAGGGGGCTACACTGGACCTAAAACTAACTTTAGTGACACTTTTACAGTCACAAATGTCACTGATTGCAGTGACCATTTATTTACTGATCACTGCAATCAGTGACACTGTGACTGGGGGGTGATCTGGGGGGGGCGATTTGTGTGCCTATGTGTCCTGGTGTCAGTGTAGTGTTAGTGTACTGACCTGTGTGTCTTCTCTTGTACGGCGCTCGGTATATGTGAGCGCCGCATGAGAGATGACATCACTTCCTCCTGCTTCCTCTGCCTGTGTAAACATTACATAGCAGAGGGAGCATTTCTATTCGCCAGGAGCGATCACGGGGGGGTGGCCAAAATCGAATGGCCGCCCCCTCATGTCGGATCGCTCCCCAACGAATACCGACTGCTCACTGTATAGGAGGGGGGTCCGATCTTACCCCTCAACTGTACAAAGGCAATCACTTACACTGTACGCGATTGTGCCTGTCGGTGCCATTCTGCCGACGTATATATACAGTGAGTGGTCGTTAAGTGGTTAAAGCGACGCAGTGCAGTATCGCAAAAAGTGCTCTGGCCAGAAAGGGGGCAAATTCTTCTGGGGCTGAAGTGGTTAAAGCGCCTCTGATTAACCCCAAATAAAAGTACAGTAGTAGGTCTTTCCTGACATTTTCTTAGTCGCATCCTACAGCGAAAGCCATGGTCCACAGAGAGCTTCCAAAGCATCAGGAGGGATCTCATTGTTATAAGGTATCAGTCAGGAGAAGGGTACAAAATAACTTCCAAGGCATTAGACATACCATGGAACACAGTGAAGACAGTCATCATTAGAGGTCGACCGATATGGGTTTTTCTCTGACCGATGCCGATATTTAGAAATCGCGGCAGCCGATATATGATGCCGACCTTTTTTTGGGCCGATATGTTAGGCCAATTTTTTTCCCTTCATCTCATAAAATCTAACAGTTGGACCCCTTTCACACTGGGGTGTTTTTCAGGCACTTTTGGGCTAAAAATAGCACCTGTAAAAGTGGCTGCAAAACAGCTCCCCTGCAGTCTCAGTGTGAAAGCCCGAGTGCTTTCACACTGAGGCGGTGCCCTGGCAGGACATTAAAAAAAAGTCCTGCAAGCAGCATCTTTGGAGAAGATCCACAACACCTTCCCATTGAAATGAATGGGCACTGCTGACGAAGCGCCTGCAAAGCGCTTCTGCAGCGGTGCTACACGGGCACATTTAACCTCTTCATCGGCCGCTAGCTGGGTTATAAGCACCCGCTAGCAGCCGAATATCGCCGCTAAAATTATGGTAAAGCGCCGCTAAAACTAGCAGCGTTTTACTGTCAACGCCTGCCCGCTCCAGTGTGAAAGCAGAGTTCCGCTGAAAAAAAAAAAAAAAAAATATTAAAAGTCAGCTAATGACTTTTAATAAATGACTGACTTTAAATAAATGGACACTTACCTGTCCTGGGCGCCCGCGATGTCGGCACACTAAGTCGATCTCTCCCTCGGCTCTCGGGTGCTGCCGCCGCCATCTTCTGTAAGGGAATCAGGAAGCAGGCACAAAAACAGGTAATCAAAACTCCCCCCCCCCCCCCCCCCCCCCCGTCTAAGAAACGGCTAACTTTACTGTTTAGTTTTATTTAAGATTAATTAAAGTGTATTTTTTCCCAAAAAATTGCGTTTGAAAGACCGCTGCGCGAATACCGTGTGACATAAAATATTGCAACAACCGCCATTTTATTCCCTAGGGTCTCTGCTAAAAAATTATATATATATATATATATATATATATATATATATATATATATATATAATGTTTGGGGGTTCAAAGTGATTTTCTAGCAGAAAATACAGGATTTTTACTTGTAAGCTACAAGTGTCAGAAAATATTTAGTCTTTACATGGTTAAACTGAGAACTTCTACACAGGAGTTCAGTTCATTGATAAGAAGAAACATTGTATTCTTTTCTCACACTTGGCAGGCTGCCCAGAGACAAAACTTCAGGCAACTTGCATTGACTTCAATGAAAGAACTTATTTGCAAGTCGCGCTGAAGTTTTTTAAATCAGCTTTTTTTTCCCCCAGCACTATCGGCTGATGCTGATTAATTAAAAAGTGCCAAAAATCGGCTGATATATCGGTCGACCTCTAGTCATCATCAAGTGGAGAAAATATGGCACAACAGTGACACTACCAAGAACTGGACGTCTCTGCAAAATTGATGAAAAGGTGAGAAGAAAACTGGTCAGGGAGGCTGCCAAGAGGCCTACAGCAACATTAAAGGAGCTGCAGGAATATCTGGCAAGTGCTGGCTGTGTGGTACATGTGACAACAATCTCCTGTATTCTTCATATGTCTGGACTATGGGATAGAGTGGCAAGCCTTTTTTTCAAAGAAAAACTTCCAAGCCCGGCTAAATTTTGCAAAAACACATTTGAAGTCTCCCAAAAGCATGTGGGAAAATGTGTTATGGTGAGATGAAACCAAGGTTGAACTTTTTGACCATATTTCCAAAAGATATGTTTGGCGCAAAAACCAACACTGCGCATCACCAAAAGAACACCATACCCACAGTGAAGCATGGTGGTGGCAGCATCATGCTTTGGGGCTGTTTTTCTTCAGCTGGAACAGGAGCCTTAGTCAAGGTTGAGGGAACTTCATGTTTCAGCATGACAACGACCCAAAGCATACATCCAAATGAACAAAAGGAATGGCTTCACCAGAAGATGATTAAAGCCAGAGGCCAGACCTGAATCCAAATGAAAATCTGTGGGGTGATATGAAGAGGGCTGTGCACAGGAGATGCCCTCACAATCTGACTGACAGATTTGGAGTGTTTTTGCAAAGAGTGGGCAAATATTGCCAAGATGTGCCATGCTGATAGCCAAAAAGACTGAGTGCTGTAATAAAAGCAAAAGGTGCTTCAACAAAAGTATTAGTTTAGGGTGTGCACACTTATGCAACCACATTAATTTAATTTTTTTATTTTTACTTCCCTCCACCTAAAAGATTTCAGTTTGTTGTTCAACTGAGTTGTACAGTTTATAGGTCACATTAAAGGTGGTAAAAGTTATCAAAATGATTTTCCCCTATGATCTATCCCCTATTTTGTAGATGCGACAATGACAATTGATTGCAAAACAATCAATATACACTTATTGGGGGGGGGGGAGTGTTTACCAAAAATATGTAGCAGAATACATTTTGGCCTAAACTGATGAAGAAATTAGATTTTTTACATTTTTTTTATTGGGTATGTGTTATAGCAGAAAATAAAAAAGTTTTTTTTCAAAATTGTCAGTCTTATTTGTTTATAGCACAAAAAATAAATAACCTTGGGAGGTGATCAAATACCACCAAAAGAAAGCTCTTCTTTTTTAGAGGAAAAAAAGAACGTCAATTTTATTTGCGTACAGCGTTGCACGCCCGTGCAATTGTCAGTTAAAGTAACTCAGTGCCGTTTCGCAAAAAATGGCCTGGTCATTAAGCGGGTAAATACTTACCGTCCTTAAGTGGTTAAAGGTGGAAAAAGTTCTGAAACGTTTGATCTTTGTCTCATTTTTTTACATCACAGAAACCTGACATTTTAACTGGGGTCTGTAGACTTTATATCCACTACTCCATTGGTTCAAGCTGTAATCAATGTAACTATGTAAAAAGAGCGATACCTAGAATTCTACTTTAGGGATTAAAACAGGTGCTGAATAGACATATCGCCTCCCAGCTGCCTGTCAACCGTTCTCTGAAATGAACCACTGTGGATTGCTTTTCAGAGGGGTGGTAAGGGCTGCTGCAAATGTAAACTACACATGACCTAGGCCTAGTTAGAGATCATAATAAATTTTAATATTTGGGTTTCTTTAATGAAAAAAGGTTGAGTATAGCCTCAGTTATAAAAAATAAACTAACAGTATATAGTGCCCTCATCCATGATAAATGTTGAGGAAAGAACCCATAGGACATAGGGTGATGGTTGCTAGGGCCATTGTTCCCCTAATGGTCACTTGGGAAAAAAGGTTTTGTGGACTTTTCCAGGCACTGATACGACAACATACAAGGTCATAAATAAAAAAAATATTTATTATATTAAGAAACAGTTGTATACATTTAAAAACATAGACCGAACCCCACAATATAGGATAGCATAAGTCGGTGATGAAGCAACCGTTACAGTCTATAAAAGTGGAGCAGGCCGGGCCTTAACCGGTTTCGCGGCAAACACCGCTTCTTCAGGAGGGTCTGTACAAAACATAATATACATTATAGGTACACTAGCAATATGTTAATACAGAATATGAAATACGTTTAGTATCAAAAGTATGATCATACTTTTGATACTAAACGCGTTTCATATTCTGTATTAACATATTGCTAGTGCAGAGCTCGACAAACCCCGGGCGCCAGGTCGCCATTGCGACTAGAATTAGCGACCTGGCGCCTGGGACAGCACAGCTGGGGTATCCTGTGTCTCCGTGGATCCCCCCCCCCCTCCGCGCCGCGGGATTGCGTCGGGCCGTGCCGGTCGGTAATTGAGGCCGCGGCTTTGCGGCCTTCTGCAGGCCTATGCTTCCTTCTGTGGTCTAGCGCCATCTTGTGGTGGCCGTTGGTATGACAACCAGCAATGCTAATGGAGTTTCCCTGTCTGTTTTCCCTGCCATCTCCTTCCCTCTAATTAGAACCCCCAAACATTATATATATTTTTTATTCTAACACCCTAGAGAATAAAATGGCGGTCGTTGCAATACTTTGTCACACCGTATTTGCGCAGCGGTCTTACAAGCGCACTTTTTTGGGAAAAAAATACACTTTTTTTTTATAAAAAAATAAAACAGTAGTAAAGTTAGCCCAGTTTTTTTTTTATATTGTGAAAGATAAGGTTACGCTGAGTAAATTGATACCCAACATGTCACGTTTCAAAATTGCGTCCGCTCGTGGAATGGCGACGAACTTTTACCCTTTAAAATCTCCATAGGCAACGTTTAAAAAATTCTACAGGTTGCATGTTTTGAGTTACAGAGGAGGTCTAGGGCTAGAATTATTGCTCTCGCTCTACCGATCGCAGCGATACCTCACGTGTGGTTTGAACACCGCTTTCATATGCGGGCGCTACTCACGTATGCGTTCGCTTCTGCGCGCAAGCTCGGCGGGACAGGGCGCGTTCCTGGCTCCTAACTTTTTTAGCTGGCTCCTAGATTCCAAGCAAATTTGTCAAGCCCTGTGCTAGTGTACCTATAAATGTATATTATGTTTTGTACAGACCCTCCTGAAGAAGCGGTGTTTGCCGCAAAACCGGTTGAGGCCCGGCCTGCTCCACTTTTATAGACTGTAATGGTTGCTTCATCACCGACTTATGCTATCCTATATCGTGGGGTTCGGTCTATGTTTTTAAATGTATACAACTGTTTCTTGATATAATAATTTTTTTTTTATTTATGACCTTGTATGTTGTCGTATCAGTGCCTGGAAAAGTCCACAAAACCTTTTTTCCCCAAGTGACCATTAGGGGAACAATGGCCCTAGCAACCATCACCCTATGTCCTATGGGTTTCTTTAATAACATTTGTCTGCTGAAAGGACTGGTCCACTTAAAAGGGGATACTTGAGTTGTATGTGGAGCATGTGGGCCGAGTCATCCTCTGGACTCTTGGGTTAAAAAAAAAAAAAAAAAAAACTGCCAGTATTATAGGCGTTTGGTTTCAGCCTGTAAAAGCCCCTCTATGCAAGTCTAGGTGTCCATGCACACATAGGCATTTACAGGGGAATAAAAAGGAGCGTTTACAGGCTGAAAAAAAAAAAAAAGCGTGTTCTTGAAAGAAGTTAAAAAGCAGAAAAAAAAACATGGAACGTGCCTAAACGCTGGACACGTCTAGCGATTGACTTATAACCACTTGACCGTCGAAAGGTTTACCCCCCTTCATGACCAGGCCATTTTTTGCTTTACGGCACTGCGCTACTTTAACTGACAATTGTTCGGTCATGCAACACTATACACAAACAAAAAAATTAAATGTATATTTTTTTTTTACTTTCTGCTATACAAACATATCCAATATAAAAAAAAATTAAAAAAAATTCTTCATAAATTTAGGCCAATAAGTATTCTGCTACACATTTTTAGTAAACACAATCCCAATATAGCATCTACAAACTATGGGGTATTTTTACTCATTTATTTTTTGTTAGTAATGGTGACGATTAGTGACTTATAGCGGGACTGCAATAGTACAGCAGACAGACACTAAGTGATGCTTTTGGGGACCAGTGACACTAATACAGTAATCAGTGCCAAAACAGGGCACGGTCACTGTAATAATGCCACTGGCTGGGAACGGATTAACATCAGGGGGGATCAAAGGGTTAAATGGGTTCCTAGCCAGTGTTTTACTACAGTGTGGAATGTGCTTTTACTAGGGGAAGACATGGATCCTAGTCGCTGCTTTGCAGAGACACAGGATCCATGCCTTCACTCCTGTCAGAACGGCGATCTGCCTTGTTTACATAGGCAGACTGTCGTTCTGTCTCTCTGCTCAACGATTGATCAGCTCCTGCTGTGTATAATCACAGAGGAAGCGGGGCGTCGGTGCCATGAATGCACGTCCCCTACCCAGGACGTGTCGGATCATATACTAGGTAAGTGATCCAGCGCAGCAGAGCCGCCTTATATGCAAGTTATACGGTCGGCAAGTGGTTATTGCATCCCAATGGCCAGAAAAAATTTGTATTCTGGCCAATAGATTCCATTAACCCTCAAATGCTTGACGCGCCTAAATGCATGTGCAATGCGCAGATTGTGTCACGTTTTATTAAGCAGCTTTTCTCCTTTCAGGAGTTCTGCAATTCAGAGTGGCTAAACAGATGCACCATGTACGTGAGGCCTTATATGTCTCGGATAATTCAATCGTGAGATCTCCCAGTCATGATTCCTGATATTATACTGCCACAAATCGGCCAAAATGGATGACCAATCATAGGTAGAGGAGGATTTCCCCACAGCCCCATGTAAACAAGAGGCGTGCATATGTGTGGCTGCGGGGGGATTGCCACCTATGATAGTTTCCTGGTGGGACAGCTCAGGCAAGTTTGAAGTCATGTTTGAACGCTCCTGAGCTCATCTCTAGTCTGCACATCCACTAGCACTAGCCTGGATGTGAGGGCGGGCCAGGTGTATGTATGTATTCGGTGCATACTCAATCAGTGCCATTCAGAGGGCATCTAATTTCAGCTGTAGTTGTAAGTGACTGGTGTGGCTGTAGACAATAGAATTGTGATCTGGTGCCTAGTGATGTCAGGTCGCCATCACCTTATATTCCATGAATAAAACAAAACATTTTTTCATGGGACTTTAAATGAGGCATAACAGTTTGGTAAAAAATTATTTTATTGCATAATTGATGAAGATCTTATATATCGGGCATCACTAAATGGTGTGAATATATAAATGTAGGCGCTATGTGAAATTCAAAAGTGAATTCAAATGTGTGTTGGGACTCAATGGAGAACCGAATGGCCTAATGAAGACCAAATGATAAACGTTGTAACAAACACGTGTGACGTGTATACTTAAAATAAAAAGTATGATAAATCTATTCAAACAGTGGTACGGTGATATGTCACCGTGATCTAAGAGAACTACTGATACCCCTAGAAATAGATCAAAATAAAAGATGTAGTGACTCTTTACAGTGAACACTTATAAACAATCATAAGGAATCTATAACACCTATTGGTGCCTAAATCATATACAAAACTGTAAATCACCTATAAGGAACAGAACTATGTGACATATGAAATATCCACAAAGTTCAGTGCAAACAAAATTATAAATGTCTCTGAATACAGGTAGGAAAACAATATCCAAAAGTAGTCGTCTGTGGATATGCAAGTCCTGTTTCAAATGGTTCCTTGAAATAGATGGTTTGTATGCCAATGTGATGTAACACCCGGGAGTGCCTTCACCATTGGGTCAGGGACAATAAGTAAGAAATAAATACTCTTACCAAGTGTTGTAGATCCAGCTCACCATATAGCGGTGGATCTATCAGGCTTATGTCCACGTCAGGGACCAGCAAATAGAAACCAAAGTTGTCCTCTCCTGTTGGTGGCGTCTTTCAATGTTTCCAAATGTGACTCGCTCCAGGTGTGGGTAATCAGCATATAGACCCGAAGCCCTCCATATGGATGGTGTCACCAAAAAAACAGGAAAGAGCACTTCCACATAGTGTAAATCCAAAAATGGGAATTTATTTAAAAGCAACCATAAAATTCCAGTAAAAAACAGCAGCAAACAAGCAGTTCAATCTCAAAATAGAAGGCAATCCACTCAAAAATTACAAACAAACCCAAAGATGAACTTCAGAAGTGGTAAGCTTCAAATATCAAGAATGCGTGAGATGGGCAATAAGGACTGGCATGTAAAACCCGACGCGTTTCGTCTGATAAGACATCAACTGGGGTACACGCCGTCCTGATGCCCCCCACGCTATATATAGGAAGAGATTTGTACCTTAATTGCATGCCCGTATGTCCCAATGTTTCACTTCCGGGATTGGTGAGTCACATGGTTGGTTCTGCGTCACATGACCTCCGTCATGTGACGGATCAGGCCAATCAGGATAAACCGGAGAGGCATACTACGCCATCAACGTGACTGACACCGTCCACGTGTCCTCGGCATACACTGGGCCAATCAGGACAAAGCGAAGAAGCGTGTTACGCCATCGACGTGACTTACAATGTCTACGTGTCATCGGCGTACATTAGATTGGATCCCTCATAGACGGCGTGACCGTGCGCAAAGCACAGTGGGATATGTAGTCGGAACGCAATAAAGCGTGGCGGCTATTTCCATGTATTGTGTTCTCACTGTGTGCTTGCGGGCCATACGTCGTGTTCAGAGGGCAGATCACCACGTATTAGGATATGGAACTCAAAAATATGTCTCCCAGACTCAATCTCAAAGAACCAATTCCCCAATATGATGTAGTAAACATCCCGCTGATGATCAAAAGACCGAATGGTGCAAGTTTGATTAAACAATATATTAGTATGTAAAATATATGTATATATAGAAATTACCCATATATACCGGAGGATAAAAACATTGTAAACAATAGGGCCACACATGGCTATATGTTAATGAGACCTATGGTCTCATCCATACATATAGAATATATAATGACACATATAGAACCATATATAAATACAGAACATCAGGGTAAAGGTGTGACTAATTGCCACGGTGCCAATGTAAACCCACACGTGAACAATGTATCAATAGGAAAGATTTTTAAAATAAAATAAAAATAAAAATAAAAATTGCATGGAACATGAATGATTTGGAGCGGATGGCGAAATGTGTAACCCCGAATGGGAAAATATCAGGATTGGTTAATAAAGGCATTAATATCCCAATCGATGTTAAGTCCATAGGGCCTGTAACTCTTTAACTGGTATATCCAGTAGGTCTCTAGTCTCGAGACCCCTCTTACACAGGACTCCCCCCTCCAATGGGGAACAAATTTGTCTATGATCACAAACCTAGTGCCCCTTGGATCTTTATTGTGAGACTCCAAATAGTGTCTTGGAACACTATGGTTGGTTTTTCCTTTACGAATACTAGTGAGATGTTCACCCACCCTAATGGCAAACGTGCGAATGGTACATCCTACGTACTGTTTCCCGCATGGGCAGGTAAGTAGGTAGACAATAAATCTAGTTGCACAGGTGGTAAAATGCTTCATTTTATAATTTGTTCCCGTGGATGTAGAGCAAAAAGTATCCGTTTTCCGTTTCCCACATAAATTAACCTGGCATACCTTGCATTTTCTGCATGGATAGTATGCTTTAAGGTGTGGATAAAAGACGGGAATGATGGGTGGATTACTTATGTTTGGAGCTATCTGACTTTTGAGTGAGGAAGCCCCTCTGTAGGTCACTCCAGCTCTATCTGGGAGTGAAGGACCAAGGACCTGATCATTTTTAAGGACATTCCAATGCCTCTGAAAAATGTCTCTTATTTGTTTATGTTGGGTGGAAAATGTGGTATAAAAAGACCATTTAAATTTAGAATCCTGAATTGTTTTACTTCTTTCTGTTAATAATGAATCCCTACTTATAGTGGAAATACGTTGAATTTCTTCATCTATCTGAGAAGGATTGTAGCCCTTATCAACAAACCTAGATTTCAAAATGTTTGCTTGGTATTGAAAATCTGAGAAATGGGAACAGTTGCGCCGAATCCTCAACAGTTGACTCCGTGGGACCGATTTCAGCCATGCTGAGTGGTGACAACTGTCAACCGGAATGTATCCATTCCGGTCGGTGGATTTGAAAAACGTTTTAGTATGTAACTGGCCCCCACTTGAAAATATCTCTAAGTCTAAGAAATGAATCTGAGTATAACTCATTTCATATGACAAACTAATGCCAATATTGTTGTCATTAAGAATAGACATAAAACTCTTAAGGGAATCCTGATCTCCCCTCCATAGGAGGAAGATGTCGTCGATGTATCGTACCCAGAGTACAATCTCGGGACGATTTAAAGCATAGACGACATCCTCCTCCCATTTGGCCATAAAGATATTAGCCAGGCTGGGAGCAAACTTTGCTCCCATTGCAACTCCCTTTTGTTGCAGGAAAAAATCTCCATTGTGCCAAAAATAGTTATGAGTTGTGGCAAAATGTAGGAGATCCATGATGTACCTTTTTTGTGTTCCTGACAACCTGTTGTCTCTAGATAGAAACAAACTAACTGCAGATAGACCCAATGCATGAGAAATGCATGTATACAGTGAGGCTACATCAGCCGTAACCAACAGAATATCCTCACTGTATTCTATCTGCTGTAATAATGAAATGGTGTGTCTGGTGTCCTTAAGATACGATGGAATTGTTCGAACAATTGGCTGTAAATGAAAATCTATGTATCTCCCTATGCGGGAGGTCACAGAATCTATGCCGCTGATAATTGGGCGGCCAGGAGGATGATTGGCATCTTTATGTACCTTAGGGAGGTAATAAATAATGGGAATCCGTGGAGCTACTGGCACTAAATAACTTTTCTCTTTTTTATCTAAAATACCAAGCTGAGCTCCAGTATCTACAAGGTCAATCAATATTTTCTTAAAACTCTGTGTGGGGTTTTTGGATAGACGTACATATGTATCACCATCGCTCAAGATCTTGATCATCTCAGCATGGTAAGCTTCTTTATCGAGTACTACTATGCCCCCACCCTTATCAGCGGGGCGTATGATGAGGTCTTTGCGCTCACACAGTGTCCTAAGACCAATTTTGATTCTAGGATCACTGTACATTTTTTTCTTGGGCAATACCTCCAAATCTTTTAATACTAGATCTCTAAATACTTGAATAGAGGGCGCCGTAGCACCTGGAGGATTAAAGAGCGAGGGGTTTGAGAACCCTGAGTGAACAGTGGGTGAAGTAATTTCAGGTAAACTTGGTCTAACTGGATTGGAGATAAAATATCTCTGAATATTCAATTTGCGCACATATTTGTGCACATCTATGAATGTGGTAAATTTATTAAGTGGTCTGGGAGGGACATATTTCAATCCTTTATTTAAAACTATTTGTTCTGCTTCAGTGAATGTAGCTGAACTCAAGTTGAAAATTCCCTCAGTGGTTAAACGCATTTTCTTTTTCTTGGCGCGCCATCCGCCTCTGCATCCACGTTTGGATCGGGGTTTCGATTGTATCCCCTCTGTTCCTGGTAAAAACCCCCTGAGTATGAAGGCCCTGGGTGGTTCTGGTTATAACTGTACGGGGACCTATTAAATTGATGACTATCATCAGAGTCCCTATGGTAGTGTTGGGATTGATGCATTCCATATTCCTCCCTCAAAGGGAAAAATCTATTATGAGTTTCTACCGGCGTTCTTTGAGACTGGTAGGGATGATAATAATCATAGTCATGATGACCTTGTCCACTTCTACCTCGTGGAGAATCATGTCTCCAACGATCACGAGAATGGTCCCCTCTACCTCTATTGTTACCTCGAGGTCCTTTGCCCCTTCCGCCCTGAGTTTGATGGGGGCCTTTTGGTTGGGCAATAGGAGTGCGTGCACCAGTTTGCCTGGGATTAGAATCTCTAGGGCCACTTGTGCGGTTCAGAGGTTGCACAGAGGTAGGTTGTCGTGATCCCAATTCTCCCATTGGTGGGGCAGAAATATCCATGTTATTGGAATTGCCTTCAATGGTTCTTATCACACTCTCTTTGGATTGCCAACTGAACACACAACCGCTTTTATAGTCGTTAACATCCCGAGTGTACTTCTTTTGCTTCTTTGTTTTTTGTTCTTTCTCTTCCTTTTCTAAATGTGTTTTTAAACTTGTGGACAGCATACCATATTCTGAAGTGGATTTGTGTGGTAGGAGTTTGTCCCGAATCTCTTTAATCTCTATATCAATGAGCCCTAACCGTATAACCTTTTTCTCTAGTAAAAAGGAAATAAAGGAAATTCCTGCATCATTAAAATAACGAAACCATAAATCTAATTCTAGGTCTCCTTGTTGTCACTAAATGGTGGACCGTGGTCCGGATCTGGACCGTGTTGCTGTCCTATGCGAACCGCCATTTAGGAGCCAGCTATCCCCCCCCCCCCTCTATCCCCAAAGCTTTGGCCGCTGTCATTCTCAGCACAGCGAAGAGTGGCAGGTTATACAGTTCTCAACGGCGGGTGGGGGCTGCAGTTGCAGTAGTTAACTTTTCAAGTTAACCAGCAGGTGACTGGTTGCTAGGACACAGGGCAGTCCTAGCAACTTGTTAAGAAGAAAAAGTAACTGCAGCCGCTTCTATCCACTATTCAGAACGGTATAGCCCAGGGGTACTGAATCAAAATTCACGGAGGTCCAATCTGTAAAAAAAAAAATTCCAACCGAGGTCTGAAATTGCATGTTTGCGTGAGGACTCTTAAAGCACAATCCTGTTCTTTCATCAGATCTTCTGTCCCCCCGGCATATCACAATTCCCCCTTCACAGCAGTGTCCTCAGCTCAGCCCACCATCACATCACACCCTCCGCCATTCACAGCTCAACTTCATGTCACACACCCCCCCCCATCAGTGTCCTCTGCCCCCCCTCCTCCCCACAGGGCTGTCTTCTATCCCTCCATTCACATTACCCTCCCACGATGGTGTCCTCTGTACCTCCTTTCACAGTTCCCCCCCCTCCCATGATAGTCTCCTCTGTCCCCCTTCACAGCAGTGACCTCTGCCCCCCTTCACATTACCCCCCCCCCAACAGCGGAGTCCTCTGCCCCCGCCCCCTACGACGGTGTCCTCTGTTCCTCCCTTCACATTACACCCCCACAGCAGTGTCCCGGGTCAGACACCTTGTGGCGGTTGCCATTTGGAGGGGTTATTTTAGTTCAATTATCAAGCCGATTTGTAAGTATTGTTTTATTAAGGACATCCATGTAAATCGATATTGCATGGGGGGGGGGGGGGGCACACCAGTAAATGTTATCTACCTATAAGGCCCCTTTCACACAGGTGATCCGATCAGGTCTACCCGTCAGACCTGATTGGAAGGTCCATGCATTCCTATTGAGGGTGGTGCATTCTTACCTCTGGGTCTGATCTGCTGAGAAAAAAAAAAAACCCACACACACAGAAGGGTATCTATCCTTCTCTGTCTAGGAGGATCAGATCGGAGGGCAGTCGGGTGTAAGCGGAAAGCAGAGTCTGTTTACTCCCGGCCGCACATACAGGTGATACTCGAAAAATCTGAATATCGTGCAAAAGTTAATTTATTTCACGAATGCAACTTAAAAGGAGAAACTAATAAGAGATAGTTCAAGCCGTGATTTGTCATAATTGTGATGATTATGGCTTACAGCTCATGAAAACCCCAAATCCACAATCTCAGAAAATTAGAATATTGCATGCAATCAATAAAACAAGGATTGTACATAGAAAAGTATAAGCATGCATATGTACTCAGTACTTGGTTTGGGCCCCTTTTGCAGCAATTACTGCCTCAATGCGGTGTGGCATGGAAGCTATCAGCCTGTTGCACTGCTGAGGTATTATGGTAGACCAGAATGCTTCAATAGTGGCCTTCAGCTCTTCTGCATTGTTCAAGCTGTCTCATCTTTTTCTTGGCAATGCCTCATACAGTACATTCTCTATGGGGTTCAGGTCAGGCGACTTTTCTGGCTAATCAAGCACAGTAATCCCACGGTCATTGAACCAGGTTTTGGTGCTTTTGGCAGTGTGGGCAGGTGCCAAGTCCTGCTGGAAAATGAAGTCAGCATCCCCATAGAGCTCGTCTGCGGAAGGAAGCATTAAGTGCTCCAAAATCTCCTGGTAGACGGCTGCGGTGACCCCGGACTTAATGAAGCACAGTGGACCAACACCAGCAGATGACATGGCTCCCCATATCAACACAGACTGTGGAAACTTCACACTGGACTTCAAGCATCTTGCAGTGTGTGCCTCTCCAATCTTCCTCCATACTCTGGCTCCTTGGTTTCCAAATGAGATGCAAAATTTGCTCTCATCAGAAAAGAGGACTTTAGACCACTGAGCAACAGACCAGGTGTGTTTTTCTTTAGCCCAGGTAAGACTCTTCTCACGTTGTTTGTTGTTCAGAAGTGGCTTGACAAAAGAATTACGACATTTGAAGCCCATGTCCAGGATCCGTCTGTGTGTGGCGGCTCTTGATGCACTGACTCCAGCCTCAGTCCACTCCTTGTGAAAGTCCCCAATACTTTTGAATGGCCTTTTCCTGACAATCCTCTCCAGGCTGCCGTCATCCCTGCCGTTTGTGCACCTTTTTCTTCCACACTTTTCCCTTCCACATAACTTTCTATTAATGTGCTTTGATACAGAACTTTGGGAACATCCAACTTCTTTTGCAATTACCTTTTGAGGCTTTTCCTCCTTATGGAGGGTGTCAATGATGGTCTTCTGCACAACTGTCAGGTCAGCAGTCTTTCCCATGATTGTGATTCCTACTGAACCAGCCTGAGAGACCATTTAAAGGCTCAGGAACCCTTTGCAGGTGTTATGGCTTAATTAGCTGATTAGAGTGGGACACTTTGTGCCTAGAAAATTGCACCTTTTCACAATATTCTAATTTTCTGAGATTGTGGATTTGGGGTTTTCATGAGCTGTAAGCCAAAATCATCACAATTATGACAAAACACGGCTTGAACTATCTTGCTTTGCATGTAATGAGTCTAAAGCCCCGTACACACGGTCGGACTTTTGGCCAACAAACTTCATTTTGAGCAAGTTGGACCAACAATTCGACCGTGTGTACGCTCCATCGGACAAACTTTTTTTGCTTTTTTCTTGTTTTCATCGAACAAAAGTTCGGTCTGCAAACGGACAAACTTTTGCCCAACAAAAGTCTGATGGAGCAAAGTCCGACCGCGGGTACAGAAAACCATCGGACTTTTGTCCGATGGACAAAAATAGGATTTTTTGTACTCACCGTAAAATCCTTTTCTCTGACATACATGGACTGACACGGTGTCTCTTTACACTTTACACGTGGGTTATGTCCCTGCTTGCAGGAGAAGACCTAGGCAGAATGTGAAATGTTATACATACATTCTAAAAGCCAGAGCTGAACAGCCCCACCCAGGGGGCGGTCCCTCCGGGCATAACCCTCCCACTACAGTCAGCAGACTTCAGTTCGTAACAAAGCAGTACAAACTTAAAAAGGAAGGGTGGGTGCCGTGTCAGTCCATGGATGTCAGAGAAAAGGATTTTACGGTGAGTACAAAAAATCCTATTTTCTCTCATCATCCATGGACTGACACGGTGTCTCTTTACACTTTACACGTGGGATGTCCCAAAGCAGTGTCAAGAGGGATGGGAGCAGTATAAATGGAAAAACCAAAAACTTCACTCCAAGAAGGCAGATCTCCTCAGCGGAGGAGTCGCAACTTTAAACAGCGGCCTGCAGCACCCTGCGGCCGAAGGAAGCATCCGAAGATGCAGCCACATCAACCTTATAAAAAACTTAAAAGGTATGAACAGACGACCAGGTCGCCACCTTGCACACTTGTGCAACCGACGCTTGATGTCGGAAAACCCAGGAAACACCAATTGCCCTGGTGGAATGTGCCGTAACCGGAAAGGGAGGCGCCCGCCCTTTGAGAGCATAGGCTTGAATGACGGTTTGTCTGATTCCCCTAAAAATGATGGCAGACGAAACCGCTTGGCCCTGTTATGGACCAGAGACAGTCACAAACAGTGAGTCGGACTTCCGAATAGAAGCAGTAGCAGACAGGTACACCCGTAAGGCTCGTACCACATCCAATATGTGCAGCGCAAACTCTCTGGGATGCGATGGGTGAGGACACAAGGACGGGAGGACAATGTCCTCATGTAGGTGAAAGGTAGACACCACCTTTGGCAAAAGGGAAGGTCGCGGATGCAACACCGCCTTATCCTTATGGATGACTAAATATGGCGACTTGCAGGACAAAGCCGCCAACTCAGACACTCGTCAAACAGAAGTGATTGGCACTAAAAGGCCACCTTCTGAGACAAGACAAGAGGGGAATATCCCGGATATTCCCAAAAGGAGGTTCCTGGAGGACCCAGAGCACCAAATTCAGATCCCACGGTGGGAGAGAAGGCTTGACAGGAGGGAGCACATGGCGAACCCCCAACACAAGGTGCTAACCGAGAAATGACCCGCTAGAGGTCGCTGAAAGAAGACGGCCAAGGCCGAAATCTGATCCTTGATGGTACTCAAAGCAAGCTTTTGGGTCACTCCACACTGTAGAGGACGCAGGATTCTGGGGACGGAATACGTCCGAGGACGCCAGTCCAGCGCTTTGCATATGGCGATATAAGCTTTCCAGGCACGGTGATAGATCTGCCTGGAGGAAGACTTCCGTGTCCTTAACATGGTCAAAATGACAGAGTCCGAGAGACCTCGGTCCCTCAACACCTGGCTTTTAACAGCTCTGCCGTTAAAGCCAGAGACTGTAAGCCGGATGAAACATAGGACCTTGAGACTGAAGGTCCTCCCTCATCGGCAACCGCCAGGGAACGTCCGCAACGAGACGTACCAGATCAGCGTACCAGTGACGCTGAGGCCAATCCGGAACAATTAGGATCACCGGAGTTTATATCAGGCGATAAGGACCCTATGGGGCCACCAACGCATCCGAGTCATCGCCCAAGGATCCCTGGATCTGGCCACAACCTCGACCCTTGCGACTGAGTCGAGAGGCCATCAGGTCCACATCCGACGTGCCCCCCCGTCGGCAAAGGAGTTGAAATATGCAAGGACCACTCTTCCTGGTCCGGCGTCTGGCGATTGGCGACTCAGATAGTCCGCCCCTACAGAGCCGGCACGTTTCTTCCGGCCCACTTCAGGATACGGATTACCTCGGGAGCCGCAGCTGAGCTCCGAGTCCCCCCGTGATGGTTTACATACGCCACCGCCGTGGCGTTGTCCGACTGGCTCCTGATGGAGCGACCCCGTACTCTCTCCGACCTGAGGAGAGACACAGTCTGATGGCCCGCATTTCCAGAACAGTGATTGGTAAACGGGCTCGTCCGGAGTCCAAGGCCTTGAGCCGACAGGACTCCCCAGACTCCACCCCAGCCCGTCAGGCTGGCGTCCGTCGTGAGTACCGTCCATTGGATGGGAGGGGAACGACTTTCCGGACCGAAGAGCCGAGGGTCCCAACCACCCTGTCAGGGACGCCCTGACCAGGTGAATCACCTGGATCCAAAGATCCAAGGACAACGGGGATTTGTCCCGGGTGGACAAGATCTCCTTCTGCAATGCCCTGGTGTGTGATTGGGCATACGGAATGGCCGCGAAGGAGGCCACCAGGAGTCCCGGGACTCTCATGCAAACAACGGATTGACAACCATGTACGGGATGTCAGCACCCGCACCGCAGACTGAAGTGTCAGCAACTTCTCCAGAGGTAGAATACCTTTGCCTCCAAGGAGTACAGAATCAGAACTAGATACTCCAGACACTGAGTCGGGACCAGGACTGACTCCTGAATGTTCAGGAACCACCCGAAGTCCCTGAGGGTCTAATTGACGATAGTCACCTTTCCTCTAAGTCTGAGCCACTTTCTGCTCATAGCAGAAGACCGTCCAGATAGCCCACGACAGCAATACCTCGCTGTAACAGAAGGCTAGAACCGGAGCAAGCACCTTGGTGAACACCCTTGGTGCCGAGGCAAGGCCGAAAGGAAGAGCCACAATCGAGAGTGGACTTCGCTGATCGCAAGGCGCAGAAACTTCTGGTGACTTGCGCAGATCGGAACTGCAAGTAGGCGTCCTTGAAGTCCAAGGACGCCAGAAGAAAATCCCTTTGGTGGAGTGTAGCGATCACCGTGCGAATGGATCCCATGCGGATTTTCTGCACCTTCTTGAAGGCATTCAGGGCCTTGAGGTCCAGGATAGGTCGAACCACGTCCTATTTTTGGGACGACAAACAGATTCGAGCAGAATCCCTGAAAACTCTCCTGTGACGGAACCGGCACAATCACTCCGGACCTGATCAAATCCTGTACAGCCCCCAAGAGGGCTGCCCGACAGGTAGGAAGGAGAGGAAGATTCAAGGGAAAGAATCTGTGTGGGGCCAGGATCGGAATACTATCCTATAACCTGAGGTGACCACCTCGCACACCCACCAGTCGGAGATTCGGGAGGTCCACCGATTCGTGAACCTGCAAAGTCCCCCCCCCCCCCCCCCCCCAGAGTCGGGCGGAGGCAAGACTTCACGCGGAGGCGGGCTTGGGAGCCGCTTGTTTGGCTTACGCACCCAGGGGCACTTGTGCCCACCAGCCGCACTGCCGTCAGTCTGAGAGGGCCTACCTGTGGACTCTGACTGACGAAAAAAACCCTGTTTTGCTGGAAAGGAAGGCCCCTGTTTGCGGCGGGCCTCCTCACCCTTGCTAGTCTAAGGAAGAAGAGTGCGTTTACCTCCCGTGACATCCATGACGATGTCATCCAGAGCAGCACCGAAAAGGTCTACCGCCTTTAAAATAGTAGATCCGTCAGGAGCTTCCTAAGGCTAGGTCAGCAGACCAGCATTTTAACCAGATAAGACGACGCAATACCACCGCCGAGACAGAGGCCCTGGATATTAAAGGGGCCGCGTTCAGCGTGGCGTCGCACACAGAAACCAGGCCCTGAACCAGTTGGTGGGCCAGAGCAACTGTGTCTGGAGGAAGAATATGCTCCTGTACAGCTAGGTGCAACATTTTTGCCCAACCTGTAAGTGTTTTAGACACAAGGGTCGCCGCTACCACAGGTCGTAGGGCGGATCCCAACAAGGCAAACATGGTTCTGCTCACCACTTCTGACCTCCTGTCAGTGGGGTCCTCAAATGCAGGAGTCCCCTCCATCGGGAGAGTGATGGCCTTGTTCAACCGGGCGACTGGAGGGTCGACCCTGGGGGAGAAGCCCACTTTTTAAGTAGGGCATCTTCAAGGGGTACCTGATAGACAAACGCCGCGGGACCATAAAAAAATTCTTCTGCGGCTTTTCCCAGACCTTATCAATGAGCTGGTCAAAGAAAGTACAATGGAAAAAAACCCTTTAGAAGGCCTGGCCTTAAAAAAAAACAAAGGAGACAGTATCCGCCTGAGGTTCTGCATCCGCAGCATTTGAGCTTGAGAGTGTCCCTCACCGCAGTCATGAGCACACTAACAAGCGCCCTGTCATTTACTGACTCAGAACTGGAGTTTCCCTCATAAGGAATGTCCTGTTCAAAACCATCCATACATTCAGAACTAGGGTCCTGAGCGATAGTGGCTAGGCCCAGATCTGAATCAGCGCACTGCCCTCGAGTAGATAAAGTGGGGAGAGGGCGCCTTTTTGCACCTTGCGCTTGCACACAGCTCCCATCCTGGTCAGAAATTGATTCCAGGGCTGCCCACAACAGGTCCATAGGGACCGCAGTGCTGAAGCACTGCCTGTTGCCACTGACATTTTTAGGGGAAGCTGGTGACACAGACTCCATATTGTCCCTCTCTGAGACTCTCTCAGATAAAAAGTCCACCCACAGGCTGTGCTGACTGAGGAGGGGGCGCCCAGGGGACTCACCAAACCGGACCAGGGACCGCTCAGTTCGGCTGTCTGTACTGCGCTGTGTCAGCGCTGGTAAGCTGTGAGGAGATTCGCGCTGCTATAGCAGCGCTAGAGGCCAAACTAGTGCTGAAAAGCGCGCGGGCTACAAGAAAATGGCCGCCGCACTTCACTGAGGCGATCCGCGGCAAGATGGCCGCCATGACGCAGTTAAAATGAAACAGCACACACGCACAGCGCCACTCGGCGCTCAGGCCCCAAAATTAAAAAAAAAAAAAAAAAAAAAAAAACACACAAAAAAGCCCCAAGGCATACATTGCAGACCAGCATGAGCCCCCCAAGAACAGTGTGACCCCCAAGCACCCCACACAGTCAGCGCCAGTAATGGTGACAGAGAGCGACAATAAAATACAGGGGGAGACAGGGAAAATCCCCCACAGAGAAACACACAGCCCTTTGTACTCACCTGCAGGCAGGAGAGACTACTTACCCGTCCCCTGAGGGACACACTGGTGTTTCTGACAGGACTATCACAGTGCAGTACTGAGTAGCTGTCGGCCCGGTCCACCGCGAAAGATACAGTCAGTCAGGAGCTGTTCAGTCTTGAGAGGACCGTGGGAGCATGAAAGCAAACCCGGCCACCCCTGGAGTCATGGGGCCTGTCGTGAACTGAGTCTCACGCACAGAAGGCGAGGATCAGCACGCTCGATGGTCGGACAGGGAAGACTACGAGGATATCTTGTACCCAACCTGTTGCCCAGCCGACAGTTGATAGAAGATTCTCAAAAATAAAATAAAAAAGAATCCCAAAAAGGAATAAAATAGGTCAGGAGACTGGCTCCTGAGGGAGCCACGTCTTCTCCTTCTGCTAGGCAGAAAAAAACTGAAGTCTGCTGACTGTAGTGGGAGGGTTATGCCCGGAGGGACCGCCCCCTGGGTGGGGCTGTTCAGCTCTGGCTTTTAGAATGTATGTATAACATCTCACATTCTGCCTAGGTCTTCTCCTGCAAGCAGGGACATAACCCACGTGTAAAGTGTAAAGAGACACCGTGTCAGTCCATGGATGATAAGAGAAACAACTAATGTTAAAATCAACCAACAATAGCAGAAGTTGACCAAAGGGTGGCAGAAAAACCATGTGATGTTGCAAAAAGTTTGGGGAAAGTTTGCAGAAAAGTCAGAGCGTGTGTATGCTATGGGTGTTCCCGACCAACTCTGTTCAAACAAAAATCCACGGAAAAGCCCAATGGAAGTCCGACCGTGTGTACGAGGCTTATCTCTTATATTAGTTTCACCTTTTAAGTTGCATTAGTGAAATAAATGAACTTTTGCACAATATTCTAATTTTTCGAGTATCACCTGTAGGAAAAAGCGGGCTGTGTCATCCGCCCGCTCTGCTCAAATCAGCAGAGGATCTGTGAGTGGTTTCCCTGCTGATCGGAAATAAATCCACCCCGTGTAAAAGAACCTAAAGTCTCCCTTGTGCAGACATCCAGGCCATACATTTTTCTTTTTTTCTTTTGTTCAACCAGTGGGTTGAATGAAGAAAAAAAAAAAAAAAAAGAGCCAATTCCTCCATCTACACATTCGAGTTGGATGGGGGAATCCCTCCCGCTGTGGTATTGTATTCTGACAGCGGGGACACTTCTCTACTGTCAGAATACAGCAATCAGTGTTGCCGGCTAAAGCCGGTGGCATTGGTTGTTCAGTAAAAAACTGACAGCCTGGTTGTACACAAGTCAATTGATAAACCGACTTCTGTACAACCAGCCTGCCTATACGTAGATCGTAATTTGGCCGGTCCCTGAACTTCAATCCATGTATGGTTGGCTTCAGACTGTTAAGTGCCACCATCTTGGACGTGATATCAGCAGACTCATGTGACACTTTAGAACAGCGGTCTCTAAACTTGCTTGCCTTTTTCCAGGCCTTGGGGCACTATCCCCCCCCCCCCACACTGACACCAACGATGGGGCACCAATACCAAAGATGTGACATTGTTTACTCCCATTGATGCCAAAACATTTTCTACTCAGGTCCGCCCCCCTAAAGTTTGAAGCACAATAAACTGGCCCTTTGTTTAGAAAGTTTGGAGACCCCTGCTCTATCATTTTCCTCTATGCTCTGGCAGAGGAGCTGGGTCAGCAGAGACAGTGTGCCTAGGGTCACATCTCTGGGGTTAGGAAACGCATGCAAAATCACGTGTTCTTGACCCTGCACTGTAGCAGACACATGGGGGTGCCATTTAACCACTTAAGCCCCGGACCATTTTGCACCTAAAGGACCAGGCCCCTTTTTGAGATTCGGCACTGCGTCGCTTTAACTGACAATTGCGCGGTCGTGCGACGTAGCTCCCAAACAAAATTGAGCTTTCTTTTGGTGGTATTTGATCACCTCTGCGGTTTTTATTTTTTGCACTATAAACAAAAATAGAGCGACAATTTTGAAAAAAAATTAAATATGGCGTTTACATATGTGGGCGGGACTTAAATGCGTGTTCGCTTCTGAGCGCGAGCTACTGGGGACAGGGGCGTTTTAAATTTTTTTTTTCTGTTTTTTTTTTTTTTTTTTTTTTTACTATTTTCTTTTTATTTTGACTTTTTTTTTTTTACATATTTTTTTTTTGATCACTTTTATTCCTAATACAAGGAATGTAAACATCCCTTGTAATAGTTATCATTGTGACAGGTCCTCTTTATGGAGAGATGCGGGGTCGAAAAAAAATTCACCGATCTCATGCTGACAGCCGCAATTTGCGGCTTTGTTTACTTCCGGGTACCGGGCGTGACGTCACAACGTCACGCCCGGGACTCTGACAGTCATAGAGCTGACTAGTGACCATCTGGTCACCGGAAATCTTTATGCTCGTCATCCGGCGCCGGCCGATTCGTTCTCCGGGCCCCCGATGGCACAGGAGAGCCCGGAGAAGCACCGGATGGTGGCGGGAGGGGGGGGGGGATGTCCTCTCCCGCCGCCTATAAGAACAATCAAGCGGCGGAACCATCATTCTTATGGTGCGCAGAATTGCCGGCCCGACAGAATGATATCTGAATGATGCCTGTAGCTGCAGGCATCATTCAGATATCCCACCTCAAAGTCAAGGACGTCGTATGACGTCCTTGGTGGAGAAGTGGTTAAAGTGGTTGTAAACCCACTTACACAACATGCACCTACAGGTAAGCCTAGATTAAGGCTTACCTGTAGGTGCAAGAAATATCCCCTAAACCTACACGGTTTAGGAGATATTTTCTAAAAATTACATGCATCGGTGTCTACGGCGCATGCGCGCTGTAGACAACGGCACATTCATAGGGTTAATCCCATTCACAAATCTGGATTTGAGGGCTCTCGCGCGCATACGCGGAGTCACGTCTTCGCCGGAGCGGCGCTGTGATTGGCTGGAGCGGCGATACCCGGAAGTAACCTTGCGGCTGAAGAGGAAGACGAGGACGGCTTCGGGGGCCCCGATCTAAGGTAAGTGATGCATAATGAGCTAGTATGCTAGTCATACTAGCTCATTATGCGTTTGTCTTGCAGGTTGTTGTTTTTTTTGTTTTGTTTTTTTACAGGGTTTACAACCACTTTAAGTGGTTAAAGTGGTTGTAAAGCCGAAAATAATAAAAAACCAAAAAAAAAAAAAAAAAGAAAAAAAAAAAACCCCTGTAAGATAAAGACATAATGAGTGAACATGCGTCACATATTAGCTTATTATGAAATACTTACCTTACATTGAAGCTGATGCAACAGCCCCGTACACCGCTGTGACATGTCTCCCGGAATTATGTCTCCCGGAGTGCTCCGGTGCCGCGATAACGTCACGGCACGCTGCTGAAGAAAAGGCACGAGCGATGACGTCGGCGCAAGCGTATGTGGTAAATATCTCCTAAACCGTGCAGGTTTAGGCGATATTTCCAGTACCTACAGGTAAGCTTTATTATAGACTTACCTGTAGGTACAAGTGGTGTAACAGGGTTTACAACCACTTTAATGGCCACCACCACCCCAGCATGTTCACTTGCGGTGCCATTTCACGCACAGTGCCGCAGCACCATGTGATTCAGTGCACTGCAATCCCCCCCCCCCCAAAAAAGTTGGGGACTTGTAAACATTGAAACAAAAAGGCAGCTGTGACGTGTACAGAGTCAGACAACGATGGTGATAGGCACTCTGAGGGGGCTGAGGGGGGGCTGTGACAGACAAGAAGGGAGAGGGCTGTGCTGGAGAAGTCACATTTTCCAGAAAGTTCTGAATGAGAAGGAAGCTCTGCAAGTGATGTTCCTGGGTTATGACCTGCAATGGAGTGGTGACAGGTTCTCTTTGTAGCTATAAGGCCATGACAGGAGGACAGCCACCCACACACCTCTGCTGTCACCTCACCAATACACATTGTGTGCCCGATATTGTCCCGACCATCCGGGGTGTCCCCTATGTATACATATCTAGCACAGGAGACACCTCCTGGCTCCTCCTCTCTACGGGCTCACTCACCCACTCATTGGCCTTCGCACTGAAGATGTACAGGGCCACCTGTCCGGTGACATCCACAATGCCGCTGATGTACGGGTCCGAGCGGCGCAGAGCCGCCAAACTCATCTCATGCTCCACTTTACACCGCGACTCCATCTTGCATCGACACTCCGGCCGGTGCACCATGCTAAACCTTCCTCCGCTGCCGCATATAGTTCCGCGGGGAGGAGGGTTCCGCCCGCTGTGGGAGATCTGCCCTGTGCGGCTGTCCCAGACTTCCACTATAGAGGGACTACACTGGAATTGATGGTCACTTCAATACAGATCATTGTTTCCCACTATAGAGAAGACACTGTTGCTAAAGTAGAACTAAAGGCAAAACTTTTTTTTTCATTTGGATAAAGTAGGGGATATAACCTTGTTTTGCCACCTGTGTTCCACTGGGGAGATTTCCCTTAACTTCCTGTCCCATAGCCAAAACAGGAAGTAAGAGAAATTAACTCCAACGTGAGGAACTAATGTCCCTATTAGAAGATTTCCCCACTATTATTGTTCTGGCAACAAACCAAAATTTGGGATTTTCTTTACGTTCACTTTCAATGATAATGGTAAACAGGACAAATAGAGAGAGAATCTCCTTAAAGGGGAGTTCCAGACTTTTTTTATGTTTATTAAAAAGTCAGCAGCTACAAAAAGTGTAGCTGCTGGCTTTTAATAAACAGACACTTACCTGTCCCACTGTCCAGCGACGTGACGCCCGGAGCTCCGCTACTCTCCCCCCTTCTCTGCCGGCGCCTCCATTCATAGTGTGGGCACCCGGCCGTGACAGCTTTCGGCTTCACGGGCGGACACTCACTGCGCATGCGCGAATGGCGCAGCGCTCTCTGAGTGGACATGCCATCGCCTGGGACCTGTCACGTCCCAGGTGATCGCCTACAGGGAGGGGCCGCCAAAAGGCGATATGACGAGTCGCCTAGGCGACCCCAGGGCGGAAGGAGGAAGTGGGACAGGAAGTCCCACTCCTACTGAAGCCCCCACTCCCCCCCCCAAAAAAAAAACTACATGCCAAATGTGGCATGTAAGGGGGCGAGAAGTGGATTTAGCGGAAGTTCCAAATTTGGGTGGAACTCCGCTTTAAAGTGGAATTCCGCCTGAAAAAAAATATTAAAAGTCAGCAGCTACAAATACTGAAGCTGCTGACTTTTAAAATAAGGACACTTACCTCTCCAGGGCGCCCGCGATGTCCTCGCCCAAAGCCGACCCGTCCCTGGGCTCCCGGGTGGAGGCACCCGCATCTTAAAGTGATAGTAAAGGTTCAGTTTAAAAAATAAATAAAAATCATGTCATACTTACCTCCACTGTGCAGTTCATTTTGCACAGAGTGGCCCCGATCATCCTCTTCTGGGGTCCCATGGCGGCTTTCTCAGCTCCTCCCCGCAAGAGCTAACCCCCTCTGGGAAGCTCTCTCCCAAGGGGGTTACCTTGCGGGCGCGCTCCCGTGTTATACACTCTGCGTGCATAGCCGTGGAGTCTATGAATTGGCCCGCCCCCGGCGCACCGCGTCATTGGATTTTTATTGACAGTAGCGGGAGCCAATGGCTGCGCTGCTATCAATCTAACCAATGAAGAGCCGACAAGACGTTTGGAAAGCTACGCGGGATCGCGCCCACGGAGATTCGGGGCTCAGGAAAGTAAAACGGTGGCTCGGGGGGGGGGGGGGGGGGCGGAGAGTGCAAGGTGTTTTTTTACCTTAATGCATAGGATGCATTAAGGTGAAAAAACACGAAGGTTTGCAACCCCTTTAAGTAAGGGAATCAGGAAGTGAAGCCTTGTGGCTTCACTTCTTGGTTCTCTACTGCGCATGCGCGAGTCACACTGCGCGTTGTGAGTGGTCCCTGCTGTCTTCTGGGACCTGTGTGTCTCCCAGAAGATAGCAGGGGGGGGGGGGGCGGAGGAGGGACTGGACATGGCGTAGATCGCCGTAGATACTGTACTAGACAGGTATCTGCTCCCCCTCCCCCCTGAAAGGTGCCAAAGGTTACACCGGAGGGGGGGAGGAATCCGGACAGCGGAAGTTCCATTTTTGGATGGATCTCCGCTTTAATGGGGGCAAAGACAGCAATAAAAACTGACAGATGTTCTTATCTTAAGCCTCATACACACGATCGGACTTCCATCTTACTTTTCCGTGGATTTTGGTCCAAAGGGCGTTGGCCGTGAACTTGTTCTGCATACACACGGCAGAACATTTTCAGCCAACTTTCACCAAATCACATGGTTTTTCAGCTCTTTACTGCCACCCTTTGGGCAACTTCTGCTATTGTTGTCTGATCTTTAGCATTGGTTCTGAGCTTGCGTGTTTATACTTTGGACTTTAGTCTTATGGACTTGTGTACACACGATTGGATTATCCTCCATCGGAAATTTGTTGCCGGAAAGTTTGTTTTCACAGCGAACATTTGTCCGATGAAAAACACAAAACATTTGTCCGATGGAGCATACGCACACGGTCGGATTGTCCGCTAAAACAGGTCCGTCGGACAATTGTCAAAAAGTCAGATCGCGTGTATGGGTCTTAACTTAGTCTACTCTATCCAAAACTAAAACGAAAATGTTACCTTAAAGGCCCATACACACGACTGGACTTTTTGACAACAATTGACCGATGGACCTGTTTTAGCGCACAATCCGATCGTGTGTGTATGCTCCATCTGACAAATGTTTTTTTTCTTACAAATATAGCGCACTCACCCCAGCCTTTACCTGCTTTTCTATATTTGGCTCCTCCGCAGGAAAGACTGAGGCACACCGCACTACATGCCCGTACCCTCCTGGATGGGGAGGTTGAGCGGTGTTAGTTTTCTCGGGCCTGCCTGCGGCTGGTGTTTGAATCCTCCCGAGCTGATCTCACCTCTGGCTTGGCCAGAAACAAGTCCTTAATTCTCCCCAGTAAAGCCACTGTCCACACCAACTGAAAGTCCAACCTCTGTATTTATTTCGCATGGATAATAAACAGTCCCTTTAAGAGCAGACGGGTTGCGACGAGACACAGGTCAGATAAGGTGGGAGAGAGGTCCAGGCACAAACACAAATCTTGGTTCTCTTACTGTTCTGATATGCACAAACAGGCTTGGTGTGCGATCTTTATCACAGACCTAATGAACATGAAAGTCACTGCCACTCACTTGTTGAAGATGGTCACTGCCACTGACCTGGTGTGCGTAGAGTCACTGCCACTATGACCTACAGAACATGCACTGCCTTCTTGAAGAACTTGGCCTATGTCAAAGAGAGAAGCATCCCTCCGGAGAGTTACCAGAGGCCCTTACTGTCACCACAACTCTGCGCTGGGTCTTCAGAAAGGGTCACCTCCCTGGCCTCCTCGATCCAAGAAACGGGTCCCCTCGCAAGGCGGTACCCTGGGAGCTCCTCAATCCCTAGCGGACCCCAGCCGAAGGTTGCTGGGCTCCGGGCCTCCTCTTTAGTACCTCACCCCAGACTGAAGGTGTCTGGGATGGAACAGCAACTTTGCCTCCAGGCCTAAGGTACCTGGAGGCAACGCACCCAGGCCTAAGGTGCCTGGGCGCGACCACGAACACGACCCCCTCCGGGCCTAGGGCACCCGGAGGCGACACACACACACCCAGGCTGAAGGTGCCTGGGTGTGGACCCCTCTCGGAAGATGGCCGCCCCTTTTTATACCCTTTCCCGACAGGCACAGCAGGTTCCCCGCCCCGCCGCACTGCTGTCGAGAGGGAACAAGAAAAGGCACAACCCTGTACCGTGGTTCAACCCGGGCCTATGGCAACAGCGCCACCTATAGGCCCCAGGGAACTGCACAGCAGTACTATCTCCCAAGGACAGAAATGGTCCATGAACCCTAACAATTAGTGTATCTGAGCCTTATTACCACTCAGATACTTCCCTTAAATATAGCACCCCGCTACACAAAAAAAAAGAAAAAAGACCGAAAATGTTGAGGAAAAAAAAAAGTTTTTCCTAGTTTCTGTCAGTAAATTTTGTAAATAAGTAATTTTTCTCCTTCACTGATATGCGCTGATAAGGCGGCACTGATGTGCGCTGATAAGGCGGCACTGATAGGCACTGATAGGCTGCACAGATGGGCACTGATGAGGTGGCACTTATGGGCACTGATGAGGCGGAACTTATGGGCACTGATGAGGGGGCACTGATTATACGGCACTGATGAGGAGGCACTATTATGTCGCACTGATGGGCACTGATAGGTGGCACTTATATGCCGCACTGATGAGCACTGATAGGCGGCACTGGTGGGCACTGATAGGTGCCACTAATGGGCACTGATAGGCGGCACTGATGGGGTGGCACTTATGGGCACTGATGAGGCAGTTATGGGCACTGATGAGGCGGCACTGAAGGGCATTAATTAGGCGGCACTGATGAGGAGGCACTACTATGTTGCACTGATGGGCACTGATAGGTGGCACTATTATGCCACACTAACTGGCAATTGCGTCATCATGCTATACACAAATTAAATTTATAGCATTTTTTTTGCACACAAACAGAGCTTTCTTTTGGTGGTATTTGATCACCACTGGGTTTTTTTATTATATAAATGAAAAAGACTGAATATTTTAAAAAAAAAGAAAGATTTTTACTTTCTTCTATAAAACGTAATAAATAAAAAAATAAATAAAAATCAAGTTTATTTATACATTTAGGCCAAAATGTATTCTGCTACATGTCTTTGGTAAAAAAAAATCACAATAAGTGTATATTGATTGGTTTGCGTGAAAGTTATAGCATCTACAAACTATGGTATACATACTGCAATTTTTATTTATTTATCTAACACTTTATGCCAGGGATGTCCAAACTTTTTTCAAAGAGGGCCAGATTTGATGAAGTGAACATGCTTGAGGGCCGACCATTTTGCCTGACATTCTTTAAACCATTAAAATTCGGTCTAAGTGTGTTCGTTCGAGCACTAATACACTGACCAACAAGAATTATCTTGCCTTTGTGTGGTGAAGAGATGAGCTTGGGTGTGTTATTTGGATATACCGTATTTATCGGCTTATAACACGCACCTTAACTTTAAAAAGGAAAATCTTACATTTTAAATAAAGAACTGTGAAGCAAAATAAGGGTCAGTGCCCATCAATGCAGCCTAATTAGTGCCCATCTGCAGCCTCACAAGTGCCATGAATGCAGTCCCACCATTGCCATGAATGCAGCACCCACGTTGCTATGAATGCAGCACCCACGTTTTCATGAATGCAGCACCCACCGTTGCCATGAATGCAGCACCCACCGTTGCCATAAATGCAGCACCCACCGTTGCCATAAATGCAGCACCCACCGTTGCCATAAATGCAGCACCCACCGTTGCCATGAATGCAGCAAACCACATTGCCATGAATGCAGCAAACCCCATTAAAAATGAATGCAGCAAACCCCATTGCCATGAATGCAGCACCCCATTGCCATGAATGCAGCACCCCATTGCCATGAATGCAGCACCCACATTGCCATGAATGCAGCACCCACATTGCCAGGAATGCAGCACCCCATTGCCATGAATGCAGCAACCACATTGTCATGAATGCAGCACCCACATTGTCACAAATGCAGCACCCACATTGTCACAAATGCAGCACCCACATTGCCATTAATGCAGCACCCACATTGTCATGAATGCAGCACCCACATTGCCATGAATGCAGCACCCAGATTGCCATGAATGCAGCACCCAGATTGCCATGAATGCAGCACCCACATTGTCATGAATGCAGCGCCCACATTGCCATGAATGCAGCACCCACATTGCCATGAATGCAGCGCCCACATTGCCATGAATGCAGCCCCCACATTGTCATGAATGCAGCCCCCACATTGCCATGAATGCAGCACCCAGATTGCCATGAATGCAGCACCCACATTGCCATGAATGCAGCACCCCATTGCCATGAATGCAGCACCACATTGTCATGAATGCAGCACCCACATTGCCATGAATGCAGCATTCCATTGCCATTAATGCAGCACTCCATTGCCATAAATGCAGCACCCCATTGCCATGAATGCAGCACCCACATTGTCATGAATGCAGCACCCAGATTGCCATGAATGCAGCACCCACATTGCCATGAATGCAGCACCCCATTGCCATGAATGCAGCACCACATTGTCATGAATGCAGCACCCACATTGCCATGAATGCAGCATTCCATTGCCATTAATGCAGCACTCCATTGCCATAAATGCAGCACCCCATTGCCATGAATGCAGCACCCACATTGTCATGAATGCAGACTCACTATTGCCGTCAGTGCAGCCTGATTCATGCCCATCTGCAGCCTTGGAGGAGACAGGGAGGGGGGCGGGAGGCGCACCAACAGACATACAGGAGAAACTCCTGTTTTGCCAGCGGCCTCTTTAATAGAAAGTCCCCCCTCCTATGATGGACAGAACAGTCGTCCAATGGCAGCGCAGGAGAGGGGACTTCCTTTTACACAGGACGCTGTGTAAACAGGAAATACTCCTCTCCTGTATGTACGGCACTCGTCCCGTCCCCTCCAAGGCAGCCAGCATTTATATCTTTTGTGGTCCTGGGCGCTCTGGGATTCCTTGGGGGCCACAAAAGATATATGTCAAAATTACCAGGCAGGCCGTCCGAAACCGGACTTTGGACATGCCTGCTTTATGCAATCTGACACTAACTGACACTGAGTGGGAACTGACTAACTGACACTGACATCACAAATGACACTAATACAGTGATCAGTAATAATACTATACACTGTCACTGTACTAATGACACTGGTTAGGAAGATCAAGGGGATAAATGTGTGCCTAGCTATATGTGCTCAAAGCGCAAGACTGGTCCCTGCTGCTCCTGCTCCCCCGTGGTCTAGCAGTCTTGTGTGGTGGATAGGGTGCCCACGTGTCCCGGATTGCCCGGGACTGTCCCACAATTGACATGTCTGTCCTGGGTTCCAGGCACCTTCATTCTGGGACAATACAATGTCCTGGAATGAAATAGAGGACACAGCCACCCCCTACTAACTAATAACTACATTTCCGAACTGGTTGCTAGGGCCAGCGCTGCCTGGCATCTTGCAACCAGTGAAAATTTACTCTCAGACTGTGTGCCAGGGAGCGAGGCTTGCGCCTAGTTAAGCACTGCTGTCCCCACCCACCTCGGCACCTCCTCCTTCTCCGGCACCCAGCGGCAAGCAGCAGGGACTGGTGTGATCTTCACTCCCCGGATAGTGACGCCACTCCTTTCCTTCTACGCACGTGGCTCATGCAGAGGGAGTGACAGCAACACTGTATCTGGTGGCAAGTGGCACATTCACCTGACAAATAACCTGTCGCCAAATTCCCCATCAACCCCGAGACTACATTTCCCCCCGTCCCCTTTCTTCTTTTTTTGGGCAAGGTGAGGGAGGGAGTGTGTCCCTGAATGGCAGTTTGGAAATGTGGTCACCCTAGTGGTGGAGTGTTCCTGATGTCATCATGCCCATAGACTAGCTCTGTACATGAGGATGGCAGGAACAGTCCACCTTTGTATGTGGGATGCCGTTTTCCAAAGGATCGGGTGAGTATAAGCTCTGTGTTCACCCCTAGACAAAATAAGCAGTTAACCTATGCAGCGTGGGCACAGCCCCACAAATTTGTTTCCCGGAGTTCTGCTGACATTGTGAAGCTGGACATTGATCCGGATCTGGAGCGTCTGCAAGTGATCTACTACGGTATCTGGGGCCCCTAACCCTCATCTCCTTAACCATTCTGTAATAAAACTTTAAAAAGAAAAAAGTGATTGGCACCCAATATCCTTTCTTGGTCCCCCCCCCCCCATTTTAGCTATGGACTCAGCCCTGGGGTGAAATGCTGGCCTGCCTCTTGGGGTGCTCTCCTGCCCTTGGGGCATCAGAGGGGTGCTACATCAATCCTACCAGGCTGAGCCATTCACAGCCCCACAACCGCACATATACAAGGAGGGTGTACGTGTGGAGCAGGGAATTCTTTGGCTGCTTATGATTGGCCAAGTACAGTGACAGCTTCCTGGAGGGATCACTCTGGTGTGTTCAGACTTGGATCTGAACATTGCCTGAGCTCATCTCTAATCTCTACTCCTTTAGCCAATCAGCCCCATATACACTCACTCACAGGCCAATTTATTAGGTACACCTTGCTAGTACCGGAATTGACCCCCTTTTGCCTTCAGAACTGCATTAATTCTTTGTGGCATAGATTCAACAAGGTGTTGGAAACATTCCTCAGAGATTTTGGTCCATATTGAGATGATAGCATCACGCAGTTGCAGCAGATTTGTCAGCTGCACATCCATGATGTCAATCTCCCGTTCCATCACATCCCAAAGGTGCTCTATTGGATTGAGATCTGGTGACTGTGGAGGCCATTGGAGAACAGTGAGCTCATTGTCATGTTCAAGAAACCAGTTTGAGATGATTTGGACTTTGTGACATGGTGCATTATCCTGCTGGAAGGAGCCATCAGAAGATGGGTACACTGTAGTCATAAAGGGATGGACATGGTCAGTAACAATACTCAGGTAGGCCGTGGTGTTTAAATGATGCTCACTTGGAACTAAGGGGCAAAAAAATATCCCCCACACCATTACACCACCAGCCTGTACCATTGATACAAGGCAGGATGGATCCATGCTTTCATGTTGTTTACGCCAAATTCTGACCCCACCATCTAAATGTCACGGCTGAAATCGAGACTCATCAGATCAGGCAATGTTTTTCCAATCTTCAATTGTCCAATTTTGGTGAGCCTGTGTGAATTGTAGCCTAAAGCCTGGTACACACGATCGTATTTTCCGTGGACAAAGCGTAGGACCCAAGGGCGTTGGCCAGGAACTTGTATTGCATACAAACAGCAAAGAATTGCCGGCCAACAAACACGAAACTACCTGTTTTTTTCAACTCTTTAGCGCCACCCTTTGGGCAACTTCTGCTAATGTTGTGTTATGGTTAGCATTGCTTCTGAGCATGCGTGTTTGTACTTTGGATTTTTGTCCGAAGGACTTCTGTACACATGATCGGGAAAAAACGACTACACACATTTGCTATTCAACATTTTTTGGCGGAAAATCCAACAACAAATGTCCGATGAAGCAAACAAACGGTCGGATTTTCCGACAACAGCCTGTCATCACACAATTCCAGTCGGAAAATCCGATCGTGTGTACGGGCCTTAAGGCTGGCCATACATTATACAATTTTCTTGTACAACTTTCCTTTAGATTTACCAAAACCATATAATAGGAGGTCAAACCTAAACATTTTTAATTTGTATGCAATCAGGCAGGCCCTTGTACTACATAGTTGAAGGTAAATCTAAAGAAAATTGGATAAGAAAATTGTATTGTTAGAGTGGATGTAAACCCGAAATGTTTTCTTTTTGCTGTCACAATGTAGTGTATAAGATTTCCTATCATTTGTGCCAGGTCTTGCCATAAAGAGTTAATCCAGCTCTGAGCAATCCTCTTTCATTGTTCAGTGAGATAAAACAGACAAAAAGAGAAAAACCTTTGTCCGTTCCGCCCTCTTGCTTTGAGTGACAGGTTATTTACATATCTCGTGCACTAGCTTTAGACAGGCATTATTTATTAATTCCCACCCCCTCTCCTTTTCTGAAGTCATGTGGTTACTTTTCTGGATTTTGACTGGATGTTAGTGATCATAGCAGAAGGAATACACAGGAGAAAATGCATGTTGACAAAGGTAGAGTAGAGGTGGGCGGGGAGTCTACTGACATCACAAATCCACCCACCGAGCTCCAGACAACAGATCCACCCTCAGAATCTGCAGTTTTTCAGTTCTTATAACAGACAGAGGGGAGACATTTGACAGGTAAGGATACATGCAGGAGGCATCTATATCCTTATAGATCAGCACTATGGCTGTAGTTTAGAAAGGATGAGAGTGGGTTTACATCCACTTTAAGTTTCCTCTTCTTAGCTGACAGGAGTGGCACCCGGTGTGGTCTTCTGCTGCTGTAGCCCATCTGCTTCAAGTTTGGATGTGTTGTGCATTCAGAGATGGTATTCTGCATACCTTGGTTGGAACAAGTTATTACTTGAGTTACTGTTGCCTTTCTATTATCTCAAACCAGTCTGCCCATTCTCTTCGTACCTCTGACATCAACAAGGCATTTTCCTCCACACAACTGCCGCTCACTAGTTATTTTCTCTTTTTCGGACCATTCTCTGTAAACTGTAGAGATGGTTGTGTGTGAAAATCCCAGTAGATCAGAAGTTTTTGAAATACTCACATCAGCCCGTCTGGCACTAACAGCCATGCCACGTTCAAAGTCACCTAAATCCCCGTTCTTCCCCATTTTGATGCTCGATTAATACTTCAGCAAGTTGTCTTCACCACGTCTAGATGCCTAAATGCATTGAGTTGCTGCTAAGTGATTGGCTGATTAGCAGTGTTGTTCATCTTACGTTAAAAAAGTAATTAGTTACAGTTACAAATGACTTCTTCCAAAAAGTAATTGAGTTAGTAACTCAGTTACTACATTGAAAAAGTCATTAGTTGCTCAGCAAAGTAACTATATTGGTTATATTATATATACACGGGGGTGGGGGCGGGGGCGGGGCGGTAGAAGGATGATATATATGTAATTTTTTCAGTGTATAAAAATAATAGGAGGGATAACAATAAATAATATTGGTTATGTGCCCATGCCTCACTGTGCCCATGCCTCACTGTGCCCATGCCTCACTGTGCCCCTGCTTCACTGTGTCCATGCCTCACTGTGCCCATGCTTCACTGTGTCCATGCCTCACTATGCCCATGCTTCACTGTGTCCATGCCTCACTGTGCCCATGCTTCACTGTGCCCATGCCTCACTGTATCCATGCTTCACTGTGCCCATGCCTCACTGTGCCCATGCTTCACTGTGCCCATGCTTCACTGTGCCCATGCCTCACTGTGCCCAATGCCTCACTGTGCCCGTGCTTCACTGTGCCCAATGCCTCACTGTGCCCGTGTCCCACTGTGCCCGTGCTTCACTGTGCCCAATGCCTCACTGTGCCCAATGCCTCACTGTGCCCAATGCCTCACTGTGCCCAAGTCTCACTGTGCCCATGCTTCACTGTGCCCAATGCCTCACTGTGCCCAAGTCTCACTGTGCCCATGCTTCACTGTGCCCAATGCCTCACTGTGCCCAATGCCTCACTGTGCCCGTGCTTCACTGTCCCCGTGTCTCACTGTGCCCGTGCTTCACTGTGCCCAATGCCTCACTGTGCCCGTGCTTCACTGTGCCCAATGCCCCACTGTGCCCGTGCTTCACTGTGCCCGTGCTTCACTGTGCCCAAGTCTAACTGTGCCCGTGCTTCACTGTGCCCAATGCCTCACTGTGCGCAATGCCTCACTGTGCCCATGCTTCAATCACTGTGCCTGGCCGTAGCCCCGTACCTGATCGGCGGCGTCCAGGCGGCCATTCCAGTATTCAAAAGCCGCGCCTCCTCCTCATCTGTGATAGGCGGAACACTCAATTTCCCAGCATTCAGTGTTCCGCCTATCACGGACATCCACTCATCCTCAAAACACAGACGAGGATGAGAGGATGTCCGTGATAGGTGGAACACTGCCTGCTGTGAAATTGAGTGTTCTGCCTATCACAGACAATGAGGACTCGGGAGGCGCGGCTTTTGAACACTGCAATAGCCGCCGTCTGTCTGCATGACACGCTGATCAGGTAGGCAGGCGGCGGCTTGCAGTTAGTTAGTGTTACATTACATCTACTCGCGGCGGCTGCAGCGAGTAGATGTAATTGGGGTAACACCGCCCAAATAATGGGAACGGCGTTGCCATGAGGGGGAAGAGTAATCCGTTAGATTACTCGTTACCCCAAAAAGTGGCTGCGTTACATAACGCCGTTTATTTAAACTGCGTTAGTTACAACACTGCTGATTAGCAATTTGTGTTAGCAAGCAATTGAACAGGTGTACCTAATAAAGTGTCCAGTGAGTGTATGTGAATTTTTGTCTAGAGTTGCTTTTTAACATTTCGGCACTTTTTCATAAGCCCTAAGCAGAAGGATCGATATATCTTTAAATGCATTAGGCATACAGTTCCTAGCTGTGCCTCTTGCAGTTCCCAGACTTAATTCAGAATCCATGGGTAGAAAAGGGAAGGCTTAGAACAGGTCCTAAGTTACTCTTCTGCTGACAGAGAACAGTAGAAGAATGAATTATTGATTGGTTGTCTTTTAGAAGCAATGATCTGGTGCAGACAGGTGATCCAATATCCTATATCCTTCAGAGTCGGTGTGCGGTTTCCTTTGGTGATTATTTATGACGAAGAGCTGCAATAATATCCAGCAGACTTTGCCGGAATAGTGTATCTAAGTGGGGCTCGCGATGCTGTACTTATATTTTGGAACATGTCTGGTGAATTAAGGTAAGTTGCAAGTTAAAATTATATTTTATGATGTCCAGTTTTCTTTGCTAATGAATGATTTCGAAAAAAAGCTATTGAACTTTCATAGCCAAAAAAGGGAACGGCAGCACTGCATGCCTGTACTGTCAAGGACGAAATGAAAAGTATTCATAGGATGCAATAGATTTTAATGTCAATCTATAAAAATGTGATTATTATAAATGGAAATAGTTTGGGCTCTGTGTAATTATATGTTTTATAAAATAAATTCTAATCTTGCAGATTATTTATTAGAGCTATATACTGATATAGAGTGTTATACAAACTGGATTCCAAATTTCAGTGCATTGGCAATATTATTAGTATTTGTTTTGTCTAATGTATTCATCCAAGAATGTAGAGCAATTGTATTGATTATGCGTTTGATGCACTGGTAAGAAAGATGTGCAGACAGGGCCGGGACAAGGGCTGGGCAGGAGGGTCGGCTCTGCTTCCGTATGTCACAGTACATGTTGGCATTCATGGTTCCCTCAATGAACTGTAGCTCCCCAGTGCCGGCAGCACTCATGCAGCCCCAGACCATGACACTCCCACCCCCATGCTTGACTGTAGACAAGACACACTTGTCTTTGTACTCCTCACCTCGCTTGACATCATCTGAACCAAATACATTTATCTTGGTCTCATCAGAACACAGGACATGGTTCCAGTAATCCATGCCCTTAGTCTGCTTGTCTTCAGAAAACTGTTTGCAGGATTTCTTGTGCATCATCTTTAGAAGAGGCTTCCTTCTGGGAAGACAGCCATGCAGACCAATTTGATGCAGTGTGCGGCGTATGGTCTGAGCAATGACAGGCTGACCCCCCACCCCTTCAACCTTTGCAGCAATGCTGGCAGCACTCATATGTCTATTTCCCAAAGACAACCTCTGGATATGACGCTAAGCACGTGCACTCAACTTCTTTGGTCAACCATGGCGAGGCCTGTTCTGTGTGGAACCTGTCCTGTTAAACCGCTGTTTGGTTTTGGCCACCGTGCTGCAGCTCAGTTTCAGGGTCTTGGCAATCTTCTTAGGCCATCTTTATGTAGAGCAACAATTCTTTTTTTTTAGATTCTCAGAGAGTTCTTTGCCATGAGGTGCCATGTTGAACTTCCAGTGACCAGTATGCAAGAGTAATGCCGCGTACACACGATCGCACATTCCGACAACAAAACCGTGGATTTTTTTTTTCTCCGACGGATGTTGGCTCAAACTTGTCTTGCATACACACGGTCGCACAAATGTTGTCGGAAATTCCGATTGCCAAGAACGCGGTCACGTACAACGGCACTATGAAAGTGAAGTTCAATACCAAGTGCGCCACCCTTTGGGCTTCTGCTAATCTCGTGTTAGTAGAAGTTTGGTGAGAGACGATTCGCGCTTTTCAGCCTTGTGCTTTTTAGTCCGTTACAGCGTGACGAATTTGCTATCTCCATTACGAACGCTAGTTTTACCAGACCGAGCGCTTCTGTCTCGTACTTGATTCAGAGCATGCGTGGAATTTTGTGCGTCGGAATTGTCTACACACGCTCGGAATTTACCAGAACGGATTTTGTTGTCGGAAAATTCGAGAAGCAGCTCTCAAATTTTTGTTGTCGGAAATTCCGACAGCAAATGTCCGATGGAGCCTACACACGGTCGGAATTTCCGTCAACAAGCTCCCATCGAACATTTGTTGTCGGAAATTCCGAGAGTGGCTAATTGGGCCTGATTTGGACATTTACACTTAGGGGTGTACTCACTTTGGTTGCCAGCGGTTTAGACATTAATGGCTGTGTGTTGAGTTATTTTGAGGGGACAGCAAATTTACACTGTTATACAAGCTGTACACTCACTACTTTACATTGTAGCAAAGTGTCATTTCTTCAGTGTTGTCACATGAAAAGATATAATAAAATATTTACAAAAATGTGAGGGGTGTACTCACTTTTGTGAAATACTGTATGTGATCTTTTTACCCTAAAGATGAATTCCAATGGACAAATGTAAGTACTGTATGTATATACCATACCTGTGGGATCCAGGTGGAAATGGGAAATCCCTGTAGTAGGCACTGCTAATACAGTGATCTCCACTAGCTTCTGGGTCGCGCGCTGTGCCCTGCTGCATTGTGAACACAGGAGGTCACCCGCTCAGCTCAGGTGCCTTTCGGACAATGCTTTACATTTTCTCAATAAAGGGAGGGGGGGGGGGGGTGTCAGGGGATCCCACTAGTATGGTACATACATACTTGCATTGATCCAAGCTAGACCAATTCAATTTTGTAAAAATATCCATAACTGGGTTGGCTGATGATTGCTGTAGCATCTCACTGTAGAAGTGCGAAAATCTCTGCCCCATCAAACAAGTAGCATATAGATTTGTTTTTATTTAATTTTTTTTTGGGGGGGGGGGAATCTTTCTGCAAGACAGAATCCCAAACATGGAATGCATCTTGCCTGTCCCTAGTCACAGACTAGTCATATACTGTAACGAAACGTCCCACACTCCGCTTGAGTGCTTTAGTCATATACCACTTCCTCCCAGTCTGAATCTAGATATCAGATATTCCAACCGCTGACAACGACAAACAAGACGATACTTGCTTGATTGCTAAACATGAACTGTTTATTAGAACCACAATACAAGTCTTTTTATACACTTTTAACACAAGGGGTTAGATAACGAGGTAGGGCTGACTCTTGGATACTCCCCCTCCCCTCTAGCAACAACTTAGCAGACAACTATATGTAGCGGGGTCCCCTTTAAGACTCCCAGGACTACCTTACCCAGAACCCCTTTCGGCAATGTTTCCACCCCAGAGACTCATGGGAGGGGTTATATAAGGAGGAGGCGAGGCGGAGCTCGGCCTCTTTGGGACACGAGACTTCAGTCGAGAGATCTTCCTGTGCGGATCCGCTGTGGTGCAAGGCCTGAAGCCTGGGGCCTTGCGCTGCTACCCAAAAGAGCCTTCCACCCCATCGCGAGCCTGGGTGGCATCTGACTCAGTTTCTTCAACCGCTGCTGAGCCGGAGACCCGACCGCTGCAGACGCTGTGTGTGGAGACACAGCATGTAAGGAAGCTGCCGGGAATCCGTCTGCGCATGCGCGCATTCGTCAACAGTCTCGGAATGCTGGCGCACGCATCCCCGGGACGCAGCGGCCTTTCCGGAGTACCATTGCGCATGCGCGTGCGCAATTCGCGCATGCGCGTGCGCACGGGCAACATGCGCGCCGGCAACGTGCGCGCGCAGGATCACGCTCCTAATTCCCTTTGGCGCCAGCCTGCCTACTTAAAGGATGCTCTGACTTCTGACAAGTGCTGACTGGTCTTCAGCAAGTACCCTGATACCTGAACTCTGTTTAAACCTGGCTTGATCCCTGTTGCTGAACCTTGGCTTCCCTTTGACCTTGGTTCCGGACTTGAATACTTGATTACTGGTTCCTGATCTCGGCTTCCCATCTGACCTCCCTCCTGCCTGTGCCTTGTACCTCGCTGCCCGTCTGCTACCGAACCCGGCCACCCTTGTGATCCTGCACCAGCCTCCTGCTTGGCTTAACGCTGTCTCCAGTGCCTGTGCTAGCTTAGCTGTCCATCCTACCAGCTTTCCTGAGCCCAGTTCCTTACCGGATGCTCTGCCTGCATCTCCACGTCTGCAACTCAGCTGACAAGTTCTGCACGCAACTACAGGCACTCGTGTAACTCCTCACCCTAGCCACCATCTGTCCCATCCTCAGTGGGGCTTGGGTTGGAGATACAAGGGAGGCCGACCTCGTCATTCCAGACTCCTACCAGGTACGTGACACAGCAGGTGGAAGTTCCCGGACTGGGATCGCGTCCGGAGGGGTGAGCGAGCATATGCTCAATCCACAAACTGTATACCATTGTTAGGCCTATAGACTGCCGTGGCCCACCAGTTCCTATTTCAGTTCTTCCCAATCCCCCCCCCCCACTGGAGATCTATAGCAGAACTGAGTCGAACGGATCTCTAGTGGAGTGTTCTGTGTTGGTACTTTTAACCCTTTGGATTACAAATTGTGTTCCTGAAATGTGCACCACCGTTTAAAGACTTGCATGCAAAGAATTTTACTACCCCCCTAGAGACTGAGTTATATGGTCAGGCTTGGCCATCTAGATAGTTTATTTAGTTGCTGCGCCATAGGGTGCATAGTGAGGTACATGTTACACGTGGCGCGTGTGCGCCATATCTTACTAGTTATAGTGTGACTATTGCTGCAGGGCTCTGCAGATAGATTCATGTGATCTGTTAAAACTGTTAATTTTATTGCCAGTAGAAAGTAAACTCGTTATTCCTCTATCACTGCATTGGTGTCTGAATTTAACCATAGAGCATAAGATATATATATATTACCCTAGACTAACTGTGCCAGAAGGGGGTCGAGTAAATTGCCGGGGGTTGGCGGAGCTGTCTTCAGGGCCCAAACTAAATCTGCGGCCCTCTTAACTGAAGGTATCGCTACATATATAATTAGCATGTTAATTAACACAGCACTTTAAGGCAGCCCAGGTGACCAGACAGTCCGTCTCCGGAGGTCAATGTGATCAGCTCTTTCAATGATCATGTATTGTTCAGAATTAAACAAACTAAGAATAGTCTTTACATATATCCTGGGAGATATTGTGGATAAATATTACCGTCCCATTTTAAGTAATCCAAGACATATTTTCTCAGTCACCCTGTGCCAGGATGGCACAGGGTGACTTAGACATAAGAGGTGAAACAAGAGTTTCCCAACCTTTCCAAGGGATTCTGGGTTCCATGGGCCCTCTCGTCACATATACCATCAGATTTTTTTTATTAGAAGTCAGATAAAATTTATTTGCCCTCTCTTTGTGTCACAAATTCAAACCTAAAAGTGGAACTAACCCATATCTCAACACCACAACCCGAAAATTGTATTTCATTTTTATTTTTTTATTTAAAGCAAGCTGACCCATCCATCCATGCTTTATTTTGTTGAGAAATCACGTTGAATTTTTTTTTTCACTTTGAGCAGCATTTCTAGTTGTGGCCATCTTGAGTAAGGGCAGATGATTGATGTAGCATTTACTTCCTGGAATCCATCTGCCTGGCTTATGTCCATATGGCAGCACTGGGTCAAACCTTTGAACAGGCCTGCAACTTTTCTTTTACTTCATTCCAACACAAAGATGGTTCATACATGTGTGTTGTGCTGAGCTAAAATGCAGATCCATTGAAGTGCAACTCAGAATACATGGCTCCCCATACCGGTTCTGTGTTATCATGCGCCTTGGTAGCAGCATTAAACCACATTTTTTTCCAGAATGCAACTGTTGAATCTAGCCTAAATGTATTTTTGAACAGTACCTCAGTCTGTTTTATTAAACCGGGGGATTAATTTGGGGGATCACAAAGGAATTGTTTTCCCCTGCTGGAGGGAATCATGCTTTTCTGGGGTTTTTGCCTTCCTCTGAATCAACTGTGTATATAGGATTGTATATTTGTTTTCCCCTTTTATTGCTTGAACTAGATGGACTTGTGTCTTTTTAGAACACTGCACGCTGCCGAGGCACGTTCATGTCGGTGAGAGGTGGATTTTTACATGATGGGGCCGGATTATTAAATGATGGGCAGTACTACTAAACTGGGGGTGGACTTTTTAATTATGCCCAGTGCTGCAAAACACATATTTTTCTGATCCAAAAACCCGCCCTTCAGTTTACTAAACATGCCTCGCAAGCGTAGAGGAAGAATAGCAGAAAAATATGTGTTTTGCAGCACTGCCCATCATTTAATAATTCGCCCCCATCATGTACTAATCCGCCCCTCACCCACATTAACATGCCTTGGCAGCGCGGGGAACAATCTGACAGAAAAAATTCTTCTGTCTGCTGGTGTGCGCAGGCGCCGTCACAACAGCTGATCGTAAACTCAGCTGTTGGGATGCGCATGCGCAGTTCGTCCTGGGCACTATTCGATTGGGGGGGCACTTCTTGACAGAACACCGGAATTCACACATGGACAGGCTCTCAGCTCCTACGGGGGAATTCCCCCCTTCCTCTCCTCTTCTTACTGTGCAGTGAGTGAGACACACACACACACACAACAGAGCTGCTCACTCTGCTCCCTCCCCTGCTTCCTGATTGGCAGGGGGAGGGAACCAATGGGACTCCAGCACAGGAGGAACAAAGCATCATGGGACATGTAGTCCCCAACACAAACTGCCCCATTCTAAATCCCTGGGGCAGAACTACGGGTTCCAGCATACTCTAGGAAAGGAAAGAAGTAAGGTCTCCATATTGTCTGACTGGGAGCTGGGAAGACACACCACGAGGCAGAAGAAGACGGACGGGACGAGACGGGCTTCTCTAATCATCACGGTGTGCTGATCCTGCTACAGGTCCAGAGGTCGGTGTGCTGATCCTGCCACAGCTCCAGGAGTCGGTGCGCTGATCCTGCCACAGCTCCAGGAGTCGGGGTGCTGATCCTGCCACAGCTCCAGGAGTCGGGGTGCTGATCCTGCCATAGCTCCAGGAGTCAGGCATCCCATCCGAGAGGGACCCCGGGTGCATTTCCAGGCGTTCCTGAAGGCGTGAGCTATTTTGGTTACGAGGTGGCCAGTCGGGCCTTTCGGAGAACCTGTCTGCCAAGATATATTGCTTGATCCCTTGTTCGCAGGATTGGTAAACGGGCACTTGGCCACTTTAAAGACACTGTATGCAGGCAACGTTGCCTTACCTGTGCCCACATTTGTAGGATTACTTACACCCTGCTGAACAGTCACAGTATCCATCTTGCTTACCATCCTGCACATCACTTTGCCAGGATACTTCCAAATACACTTTGTTCATCCTGCCCTACAGGACACCAAGTGCACCAACGCCAGGCTAGCTAAAGATACTGGATATCTCCATTGTGCGGACATTCCTATTTCCCCTTCAGTAGCAGTGATTTGGTGTCCCAGTTATTATCATTAACCACTTCAATACAGGGCACTTATATATCTTCCCGCCCAGACGAATTTTCAGCTTTCAGCTCTATAACATTTTAATGGCAATTGCATGGTCATGCAACGCTGTATCCAAACAAAATTTCTATGATTTTTCACCCACAAATAGAGCTTTCTTTTGGTGGCATTTGAGTACCACTGGGGTTTTTATTTTTTGCGCTATAAATAAAAAAATTACAAAAAATAAATAAGTTGTTCTTTGTTTCTGTTACAAAACTTTGTAAATAAGTATGTTTTCTCCTTTACTGATGGGCACTGATGAGGCTGCACTGACAGGCACTGATGGGGCAGTATTGATTGGCTGTGATGAGGTGGCACTGATGGGCACTGCTGACGAAGCACTTTTATGCAGCACTGACGGACACTGATAGGTGGCACTGATATGCAGCACTGATAGGTGACACTAATGGGAATTCATAGGTGTCACTGATGGGCACTGATAGGTGGCAATGATAGGTGGCACTAGTGTGCACTTATAGGCTGCACTGATGGGTGGCACTGATAGATGGTACTGCTAGGAAGCACTGATCAGGGGGCACTGGCAGGCATCACTGATGGGCACAGAGTGCCATCCCTATTGGGCACTGATTGGCATATCTGGTGTTCATGGGTGGGCATCCCTGGTGGTCCTGTGTGGGCATCCTCAATGGGTCTGCACTGATAATCAATGCACTGATTTTCAGCGCAGACCCCACTGCCAGGAGAGCAGCTGATCGGCTCTCCTCTACTCGCGTCTGTCAGTGCAAGTGGAGGAAAAGCCGATATACGGCTCTTCCTATTTACACTGTGATTAGCTGTGATTGGTCACAGCTGATCACGTGGTAAAGAGCCTACGTCAGAGGCTCTTTACCGGGATCGGAGATGCGGTGTGTCAGACTGAAACACCACACCACCAATTGCCACACTGTGCGCCCCCTTGGGCGCGCGCTAGTGGCATATCCTGCTGGACGTTATATGACGTCCAGTCAGGATAACTTAACCACTTTACACACGTCATATTGCTATATGGCGGGCGGGAAGTGGTTAAAGAAGAACTCTAACGTTAATTCCTAAACTGATAATTTACATTGTTGCCTATTGCCTCACATGTTTATTGCCTGGGTCTGTAATTTTAGGATTTCAGGGAAACAGACTGACCGTTATCAAGCCAGATCTGTTCTCCTTCATGCCTGAGCACATGCATTAGAGTCATTTAAGTTATTTTGATTGTTTGATGATGTTATCTGAAATGCACCCATAGCTTTGTGCTATACCGTTACAAGTCATAGTTTTGCCATTCTTGACTACTAAGACATCCATCGATTGATTGTGGAAAGTCTTCTAGTAAACAAATGTAGCGCCCTGCTCCTACATAGTTCAGATTCAATATTATGGCTAAATTAGCTTCTGCTCCAGCGTTGGCTGTGTTGCGTGCAGTTCCGCACTGTTGCCTGTAGGTGTCGTTGTCACCACAGGCCAGTGATGGAAGGGCAACAGGCTGAGGTGTATTGGGTGTCCTTTTCCCCAGAAACTGCCCAGTGGGAGTGGTCTCCCCGCTGTGCATTCTGGAAGAGGATACTTAAGGGGCAGACGCCATCTTTCTTTCTCTCTCACCTCATGGCCCGCCTGGCCTAAGGTATGTAACAACTCCTCTTCTGCCTCGGGACCCTGCTGGCCCGAGGCTACGTGACTGCAAGTAGGCCCAGAAGCTGTCTGGGGCCTACTGGTTCAGAGGTGGTCCTGTGCTGTCTGTCCTGCGGGAAGAAGCCAAGCAATTGAAAGATCCGGGGGAGGACTCATCTTGGAGAGGACCGAGCGAAAGGCTGTTATCTCAAGAGGAGCCTGGTGACTCAATTGGAGGATGCATCCTAACCAATCTACCTCACAGTACTGCCGGATGGCTTAAAGGAACTTTTGATACTGTGTTGCTGTGTTTGCTACCATTACTAAATCCTGTGGCAGAGGATTGTTCAACTAACACTAAATCTTGTGGCAGAAGATTGTTCAACTATTATTCTCATCAAGTCTGTGGCAGAGACTTTTGTCCGTGCATCATTCCGGCTGCTAGGTCAGTGAGAGAGGCCTATCCGGGTGAGCTAGATCCGTTGACTGAAGTGTACTTGTCCCCGGGATCTCAAGTTCCTCAGTGATCTGCACAAGGTATCTGAACTTTCCCCTAACCCTCCATCCCTCTACTGCTCTAGTTGTTTAATAAAAAGTATTGGAAAAAGAACTAAGTGACTGGTGCATACATCCGTGGGCGCAAGGCCCAGTATAGACTCTACGTTTTTTTTACCTGGTGAACTATGGGTAGGGGTGACGGCAAATGACCCAAAATAATAACCAGCAGCTCCTACGGGGGTAGTGCTACACGTGGGGACTCGTCCGGGATATTTGCCGGTGCCCTGAGCAACTCAGAAAAGTTATTTCACCGAGAGTCTATGTTAAAGAGGGCCCTGGACTGTGTTACTTGTTACGGGACAAAAAAGGGGTTGAGTGCGGATCACTTTCCAAGTGCGTAGGCTACGGGCGGAGCCAAGAAAACCCGGGAGCTACGTGACTGAGTGAGCAGGGGGAGGAGTTCCCGCCTGCTGCTGCGTGAAACGCGTGTGTGTGTCTGGCGCCAAAGAGAAGAAGCCGCGTGATCATACTGAGAAGATCGGAGTGCAGCCATGTCTTCTTTCTTGCTGATACAATCGGCCATGGGGCCTAGGATGATACCTACCAGCACCACTGCAGGTGCCATGCTGACCGGAACCCTGTTGACGGATACCGGCATCCGCTTGAAGCCACAGGGGCGGTTTGTGTTGTACACTATCGGAGACGTTGAAGCGATGGGTATGCTATGCCACAGGTGCGAGGGACTGGCCATACATCTCCGTCCATTTGTCCGATGTTCACAGTGCGGAGAATACCTGTTTGCTGTGGAGCAACCCAACATGTCGCCCCGTGCTTACCGAGTGGACTGGGCCACGGGGACCGTTACAGTAGAAACTGCTGCCCTTGCTTCTGGGAGCCAACAAACTGTCGCCCCATCTGCTACTATGAGTGTTCCTGAGGGAGATGTCGCTGTTACTGTTTCATCAGCGGACATCACCCTTGCTACTACCTCCGCCACACCTGTCCCCGCTGCACCTGTCCAGAGGAAGGTGGGATATGCGAAAGCTTTCCGCGGCCGCAGTCGAGGCCTACCCCAAAGACTACCTGAACCGGAGCCAGAGGAGAGCTGGAAAATCCACAACAGGAACGGGTGAGAGATCAGGGGGGAACATATCTGGGACTGAGGCCTCGTACACACGACCGATTTTCTCGTCGTAAACAGTCAAGAAAAGTGCCACGAGAGTTTTTTTGTCTAGAAAAACGTTCGTGTGTATGGTTTTACGACGAGAAACTTGACGAGAATCTCGACGAGAAAATAGAGAACCTGCTCTCTATTTTCTCGTCAGGAGTCCAGATTTCCTCGTCGTGTTTCTCGTCGGCCTGTTTTGTGACGAGAAAATGGTTCGTGTGTATGCTTTTACGACTCTTCCAAAAGTGCGCATGCTCACAAGCAACTATGAGACGGGAGCGCATCTTCTGGTAAAACAAGCCTTCATAATGGAGAGAGCACATTCGTCACGCTCATAAATATTTCATCGTTTAAATGTTCTGCATTGATTTCTTCGTTAGAATGTTACATTAATCAAAACGAGAGACCTTCTTTTGCTGCTGATATTCACACAGAGTTATGCCTTATTTTTAACCTTTTTCATGCTGCTCTTTATAAGATTTATGTGTATTATATCGTGCAAGTTTTTAGGAATAATTTAAATGGTTAGATTTTTCAAAATGATGTTAATTATAATTTCTCAATGTTTTGATAGCGATCTCCCATTTAATTTTCTAATCTATATTTTTAAAATTTCACACCATGTTTTTGAGCTAATCAGATTTAGTTATTCTTTTGGGGGGGTGATATCTGTGCCTTTTATTGTCAGTCAAATGTATCTGCTTACTCCAAAGCTTGTTTTTTTTTATTTAAAAATACACATAGTCAAGTATGAACTTAAACAAAAAACACATTTATTCATGTTTATAAATTAAATAAAGAGAAGGCAGCGCTGGAGAAGCTGCTGCCATTTGTGCATCCCAGGGACCCCAGAGCACACAGCAACCCTGTGTGGACACTAAAATTGGGAGCTTGAGAAGGCCCACATTTCAGAACACAATCTGATGCTGGCCTCCCAGAGGTCAGGAACAGCAGCAGGTGAGATATATGTCCCAAGTGTGTGGTACTACAACAGGCTGCCTTCTGTCCGACCAGTGCGACCACAATGAAGCAAGGCCATCACTTCCTCTTCTTCCTGGCAACCTTCCCTGCAGCCTTTACTGAAGCCTTCCTTCTTCGTTTAGCTGGAGGCTGGCCCACTGGAGGGGTACTCCTGTCAGGAGGAGGAGGTGGAGGTGTAGCAGAAGGGGGTGGGGCAGAAGAAGAAGGTGGAGGTGTAGCAGAAGGGGGTGGGGCAGAAGGTGGAGGTGTAGCAGAAGGGGGTGGGGCAGAAGGTGGAGGTGTAGCAGAAGGGGGTGGGGCAGAAGAAGAAGGTGGAGGTGTAGCAGAAGGGGGTGGGGCAGAAGGTGGAGGGGTAGCAGAAGGGGGTGGGGCAGAAGAGGAAGGTGGAGGTGGAGGTTGAGGTTGGGTCAGTTGGGCCACCTCACATATGGCGGTATTGGGGGTAATTTGCTCCATCACCCCCTTGTTGAGCAAGGTGATGAGCAGGGGTTCGCATAGGAGGCGTTGCTCCATGCTCATCACCTTGAACTTAGCCTCCACTAGGCCGGCAATGGCCTCTTCAGGGGATGTGGGCTCCTTGAGGGTGGCATGGGCCTCTTTAATAAGGGCCATTGCTGCCTCACTGGTGGTCCTGTCCCTCCTGCCTCTTTTGTGAAGCCTGATGGGAGGCACCTGGGATCTGGTGCTTCTCCTTTGCCCTGCCACCTCCTGTCTGCCACTGGGCCCTGCCACCTCCTGTCTGCCACTGGGCCCTGCCACCTCCTGGCTGCCACTGGGCCCTGCCACCTCCTGGCTGCCACTGGGCCCTGCCACCTCCTGGCTGCCACTGGGCCCTTCCTCCTCCTGCCTGACAGTTTCCAGACCCTCCTCCTGGCTGATTTCATCCTGTGTATGAAAAAGAAACATAGTTTAATATGTTGGTTTAATCTTTGCATCAAACTTTGTAATCCTGATGGAAGCAATTAGAATGTAAATGCATAAATCCTTGCTTTAAATTTACCACTACATCAGCTTGACTATTTACCACACAATTAAGTGCAGAATAATGTCTACAGATCATGATTTCACTTGTTGAATACAAAATAATGTATGTTTCTCATCCTGACATATTTGGGAAACATTAATTTTATCCCACTACATTTTCAGTTAATACTATACCTGGCTCCAGATGGCCAAATCAGGATCATCCAGGATGGCTGCCTCCTCTTGCTCCAGAGAAGGCTCAGGTTGGCTGCAGGGAAGTCTGGGGGGAAGAGTGGAGAGTGATGGCCTTGGCTCAATGTGGTCATCCAGGAAGGACATCCTGCTGTAGTACCACAAAACCGGGACATAAACATCATCTGCTGCTGCTCCTGACCTCTGAGAAGCCAGCACCTTAGAGCGTTCAGTCCTGTAGGTACCTCTCAAGCTCCCAATTTTAGTGTCCACTTGTTTTGCTGTGGCTGTGGGCACCTTGGTATGCACAAATGGGAGCAGCTTCTCCAGCGCTGCTTTTCTCACCCCTTTTTTTTTATGGATGGGGTTTTTGGTCTCCCACAGAGCCGGCAGCTCCCTTACCCGGTCAATAAATTCCGCCAGGAACTCTTTGTCGCTAATAAATACATTCATATTGTATCTGCAAGTAAAATAAATTATATTTAAATAATGTGAGGCAAACAGTCTAACCTCCTTCACATCCTAGTCACCATATATATCCTCCAACAATCTCAAGACAGTATAGGCCAACAATTTTAACAAGTCTCACAAAATCACATACCTTCGTTCGCACGTCCGTCACTTGAACTCCTCTCTCCGCACACCGAACGTACTATAGTCACATGTGTGTTTGCTATATACACACCACGCATGCGTCCAAATTCGAACACGTCGCTCCGCACACGTCGCCCGCCCATGACGTTCTAACTAACATCTTTTCCCCGCCCCTTCTCTTTCGGCGCGCAGACAGATATGGCGGAGTTACAGCAGGTGTCTGATAATTCCGCAACTAGCGAGGAGACAAGCCCGGAGACCGAGGACACGTCACGATCAAGGAGGAGATTCAAGGCATCGAATATGTCTTTGGCGGAGATGGCGGAGATGGTGGACATCTTGGTCAAGGCTGATTATGATGCCAAGCATGGGCCGTATAGCAAACCAAATAGAAGGAAGGCCAAAATCCTCACTAAAGTTGTGAAGAGTCTGAGGGCGAAGTTCGGGGTGAAACGCTCAAATGAGCAGCTCAGAAAGAGGTGGTCAGACCTCAAACTGAGGGAGCCAGACCAGTTGAGGAGCATAAAGAGGATGCTCGCTAAAAGTAAGTAAAATGACGACCTTTCTGCTATTAATCTTTTTAGAAACTGACTTTTTTTTTTTTAAAGCATATTGGACTCCCTTCCAAAATGTATTATTTTGAACTAGGTTGGGCACAGTAATCGTTCGTTACGTTACCGACACTTCGTTCGGCCACTATCCGTGGTTTTGGCTTATTTAAGACCCCCAAAAGTAATTAGACATCTGCCATTTTTGATCAAGTATTGTGGATAATTTTTAAGTCTAGATGATGTGTTTGTAAGGAGAATGAAATGCAAACTTTAATCAGTGTAAAGGAGAGGACACTCAGCAGCTGCTTCCACATCTGTACTTTGGAGCACTATAGTGTGGGCCACCAGACCCGCCTTTTTTGGGTGTCCCACACAGGTGCATCAGAGTTTATTTGTGGTGCCTCCATGTCCAAAAAATTACATCCAAATGTGAATAATAAACATATTTGGGGTCATAAAGAATGCATTTTTCTTTAAATTCCGCACAAACACACACTTGTACCCCACTTCCAAACAATTTAGCCTGTTTTAAGTTTAAAAATGAGATTTTTACAGTGTGATAAATAGACCTTTGGTTTTATTCTCATAGGGGAGAGAAGACTGGGAGGAGGACACTCCAGGGAGCACATGCACCCCACAACTTCCAAGCAACCCCAAACTCCCAAAGATCCACAACCGAAAGATGTGCAGGAAGTTGAGGTGGAGGAAGGAGAAGTGCAGGAAGGAGAGGTGGATGACGTTGTGGATCTGGTCACCACAACAGGTCAGTATCTGACACCACAGCTTAAGGTAAGCGAGGTAGGCCTGCAGAGTTTTATTAATTTTTTTTTATGGTTTTTAGGGGATGGAAATGTTGTGAAGGATAGCACACCGTTCTCTGCTGACAGTGCCCTCCGCCTCATCCAGCAAGTGATGGAATGTAGCACGGAACTGGACCTAATTAAACAAAGAATCCATGTGATGGAACAAACATTTAAAGACATTCTCGATGTTTTGGGGAGAATTCAATAAGCCATCCAAACACATTTGTTTTTACATGTTTGTTTTTATATTTTTACTAATTTTTTGAGTAACAAAGCAGCCAAAAATTGAATATGCACACAGTGTGTGAACATGTGCTATCTGCCATCAGGGGATATCCATGTACGTCTTTTGTGGGTGCAACCCCTTCCTCGTATCAAAAGTCGGTGAACTGAGGAAGGGGATGCACCCCCAAAACACATCCATTGATCACCCCTGATGGCAGATAGCACATGTTGACAATAGGGATCAGGATTGTAAACTTCCTATTTGCAAAAAAGTAAAAATGTGTGCATATTGAATTTTTGGCTGGGCAAGGGGTGGCAGGACCCCATATTAGGACGGGCACATAGAGACATAGTTTGTGTAACTGAATGTCTCAGATTGCTCAGAGGTATCCAATGTTGTCATTTTAGAAATGCAAGTGGTATTTTTGTATTTTCATAAGCCAAAATTTGACGGGTTGTGGTCAGGCCAACCCCAAAGTAAAACAAAAAAAAATGTGCAGAGAGTAAAATATTTGACCACAAACAACGTGTAGCTTCTTTTTATAATACTCTCTAAGCTTATTTGGTTCTTTTGTAAGGTAACATAGTGAAATTGGTTGTTATTTACTAAAGTAAAATACACTTGCCACTACAAATGCACAAAGACAAACTAGGAGACAGGAAAGAACAAATAATTAAAGGTTTAAACAAGATTTTTATTGGGATACTTAGACATAGGCTGGCATAGGAATTGCCCCCCTACCCGTGAAATACTCCATGTATTTGTCCCGAACCACACGGGCATTTTGGGGGGGCAAGCCAAGACGGGCAGATTCCAGGCCCGGAAGGGGATTTGCAGGGGAAAGTCCAGCCTCTGGCAAAACTGAGGCCATATATGAATTCGCTTTGCGGCAAAGAAAATTGTGTAGCACACAGCAGCATAACACTACATAGTTTATTTTGTAGTCCGCCAAGTGGATGGAAGTCATAAAAAGGCGGAACCGGCTGGCCATTATGCCGAAGGCATTTTCAACGACTCTTCGGGCCCTGGCCAGCCGGTAATTGAACACACTCTTCTCTGGGGTCAGGGTCCTCTGTGGAAATGGCCTCATAAGATGCCGTCCGAGTCCGAAGGCTTCATCAGCCAAGAAAACAAAGGGGAGTCCTTCAATATTCCCTGCATCCGGTGGCAATGCAAGGTCGTCACTCTGGAGACGGAGGGCAAACTCCGTCTGGATGAAGGATCCCCCATCGGACATCCGGCCATTCTTCCCTACATCAACATAGAGGAATTCATACCGTGCTGACACCACCGCCATCAGCACAATGCTATGAAACCCCTTGTAGTTGTAGTAGTAGGATCCAGAACGGGGTGGCGGCACGATGCGGACGTGCTTCCCGTCTATGGCACCACCGCAGTTGGGGAAGTCCCACCGCGTGGCAAACTCCGATGCCACAGTCTGCCATTCCTGTGGCGTTGAAGGAAGCTGTGGAGTGAAACAAGATGAAATAATATTAGAAAAACAAAGGCATACATTACAAGCAAATTCAAGACCAAAAAATTAGAGACCAACATCAATCTAATTATACGTTTATTAAGGTGTGTAAAAAAAGTATAATGGAAGGCTCATTTATCATATTCATCACCCCCTCTGATGGGCCATTACTAAATTATTTTGGGGGGGGGAGATGTGTTTGGCCACAGGATAGCATTGCAGTGGCGGTGCGTCCAGAGTGGGCGCTGGAGCACTGTCCCCTCTCTCCTGTGCCCATCACTCAGAACAATACATAGGTTCATGCGTTGCATGAACCTATGTATTGTCTATGCCGCACACTATTCAGGTGGATGGCCTCTTGTAAAGCGACCGACATATGATTAATTGCGTCATTTAGGGGGTTAAAATTGCAGAGCAGAAACAGGTATTAAAAAAGTCTTGCAAATTACAACCTGAGGGATGTAATTGGCTTCCTCAAAGAAAAATCGGGGACGCAAGGAGGGGGCATTCCTTGTGTAAACACTGACAGGCAGCTCTGGCAATCATGTTCACCAAGTCTGTTTAATGGTAACATGATTGGCTGATGCAACATGAAGGGAAGGAGAAGACATCAAGGACAGAAGAAGGATGGCGCTGACCACAAGAAGGTAAGTGCAGGGCTGGGGGGAAACTGGCTGCAATAGAGGGGACTAAATGGCTGCATTGGAGGGGACAACTGGGGGCGTTTATTAGGCAACAGAGCAAAAAAGGAGGAAGTTTATTTCCGAAATTGGGGTTGTAACCCCCCAACATTTGGAGCAACAGGCGCCCCTGCTGGAAAATTTAGTGAGGGGAAATATTTAGGGAGGATAAAAAAGGGGCATTTAAAAACTTCCAGCATGCATGGGGACAAAGGGGACATTCTCAGCATATTACAATCATGGTAATTAGGAAAGGATGAAAGAAATACAATACATTAGCATACATGTAATACATAAAATGTGATGTGAAGGGAGAAAACTTACCCTAATATAGTCCTCCTGCAGGACTTGTATAATAGCAGAACAGGTGTCTGGGATTATGAGGCCCAGAGCCTGGGGGGAGATGCCTGTGGTGAACTTCAAGTCCTGAAGACTTCTCCCTGTCGCCAGGTAACGCAACGTGGCGATGAGCCTCTGCTCAGCACTGATGGCTTCCCGCATAACGGTGTCCTTCCTGGTAATATAGGGGGACACCAAAGCCAACAGTTCCTGAAAAACGGGGTCAGACATCCTCAGAAAATTCCTGTAGTCCTCAGGATTATTCTCGACGATCTCCCGCAGCAGAGGCATGTGGCAGAATTGGTCCCGCTGGAGCAACCAATTCTTGGTCCATGAACTCCTCCTCACACCATTCATGGACTGGTCTTGGTCCAAAACAAGCAGACCAACACCAAGCGCACGCACAGCACGAACTCGACGACGAGAACGTCCAGGCGACATGGCTAGGAAACGGTCGTCTAATCAGAACGTACAGAACAGAACGCACTTTAGAACAGCAAGGCCTATGAATAACGAACTGAAATTCAGAAACGAACAGGCAAGAACGCACTGTAAAACAGATACGACCTGCCTAGACGCCCTGAAAGTCAAGATACGAACCCACAAGCACAAACTGAACGGCAGAAAACGATCTGAAAAGTACGAAGACTGAAAAGCGCGAATCGTCTCTTCCCAAACTTTTACTTCACACGCGGTAACACGAGATCAGCAAAAGCAGCCCAAGGGGTGGCGCCAAGAAAAAAGATCTTCCCCTTTATAGTGCCGTCGTACGTGCTGGACGTGAGCGCAGAGAACCACAAGGAAATTGGGAAATGACAGTGTGTACGCATAGAAAGCTTGACGAGAAAATCGACAAGCTTAACAAGAATCTCGTCAAAAAAAACGACGTGTTTTTTACGACGAGAAAATCGGTCGTGTGTACGAGGCCTAACTGTAAATATTTGCCTGCGGAGGAGTTGAGGGATTCGGAGATAGATTCCCTGTCCGATATCTCCGGTGATGATGACCTATTTGAGACAATGTCCCAGGAATTGTTGTGGGCTCAGGGTGAAGATGTTGCTTCTGCCTTTACTTTCTCAGACTGGACAGCCATGGATTCTGGGAAGACATCACCCAGTGTGGAGCCACACAGCACTACTAAAGAGACATTGTTTAAAGTTACTTGTTCATTTGAGTCTGAAAAGATGTCCGTCAGATCTATGGTGCACAAGTCTCCAAAGTTTGTAAAATTTGTAATTTTTGCATCTGTCCATAAATGTCCGAAATGGACATTCACGAATAGAGGAAAAAATTACGGATTTTACAAACTGTTCTTTAATTTACTGACAGTTGGCAACCCTGGTAGTACTACACAAATTTCCCTGGTTTACTACTATTGTGTCTATTAAGCCGCGTACACACGATCGGTTTTACTGATGAAAACAGTCCGATGGATTTTTTTCATCGGACAAACCGATCGTGTATAGGCCCCATTGGTCTTTTTTCCATCGGTGTCAAAAAATAGAACATGTTTTACATTTTTCCGAGGGATAAAAAAACGATAGCAAATTCCGATCGTCTATGGGCAAGTCCCAAAAAAAAAACAACCCACGCATGCTCAGAATCAAGTCGATGCATGCTCAGAAGCACTGAGTGCTCATCGGAGTGTTTTACGTCACCGCTGTTTGGAACGGTCGGTTTTTTGACTGATGGTGTGTAGGCAAGACTGATGGAAGTCAGCTTCATCGGTTTTCCGATGGAAAAATCCATCGGTTTAAAAACCATAGGAAATCCGATCGTGTGTACAGGGCTTTTCTGTGCTTGCACTTACACTGTTTGCTATGTGTGTCAGAGGGGCTGGGACTGTTCTTGGGGTTGATAGGCAGAGTACAGAACCAAACATATTCAAGCAGCTACTTTGGGGGTGGCTCTACGTACATAAATACATTTTGTTTATAGGAGTGAGGTTTAATAACGTTTATAGATAAAAATGGAAAAATGGTAGATCATAGAGATAGTATAGTATAGTATTGATAGTAACAGAAGGTATTAAAGCGGACCTTCACCTGAAAACAAAAGCTGCACTGATTGTTTTTTCCCCCCAGCCTCTATATAAATTGCAGGTAACAAGTACCTTATTTTGATGCTACCCTCTTCCACTTCCCTAATTCTCACCTAGGAGGATGATGTCACCTCAGCCCTTACCCTGCCCCCCAGGGATAACGTCACACATGGAGGCTACATGACCAGTCTCCCTGTGCCTCTCAGTCTTGTGCAAGTGTAGCGGGTATTTGAACTTAAGGGGGGCATCTGGGTGGTAGTGTAACCCAGATGCACAAATTGCTAGGGGATCCGAGACCTTTTTCTGGTTCTTGGAGGACTCTGGTGGTGTGAGGTTCCTTGTGGTCCACAGGTGGCGCTGTTGCTCTGGGCCGAGGCTGAACTCACACAGCAAGACTGTACCTTTTTTGTCCTCCCCTGGAGCTGGTACAGCGGGGCGGGGAACCTGCTGTGACACAAAGGGAGAGGGGATAAAAGGGGTGGACGCCCTTACCACGGGGTTCAGAGTCCGGAGTGGGAGGTGGAGGACTCGGCCGCACCCAGGCGCCTTCAGCTTGGGTGCTGGCGTTCCAGTGTTCCAGGCCTAGGTGCCCTTGACCTAGCCGGAGCGGAGATGGAGTCCATCTCAGGCACCTTTAGCCTGGGGTGAGGTACTATGGCGGATGCCTGGGGCTCAGTACCTTCGACTGAGTTCCGTGAGGGTGGAGGAATCCGAGGGGGCCCTAACTTCTTGGGTGCCGTGTCTGAGTTCGTGAGATCTGGTGTGCGGAACTTCTCTGAAGAGTCCGGCGCAGCATCGCTGGTGACAGAGAGGCCTCCGGTTTCTCCCTTGGACGGATTTCCTTCCCCTGATAGGGGCTGTGTTAGCGAAGGTAATTCATGTTCTACCTCACATAGTCAGTGATCGTGACTATTCGCCACTGGTGATACCACAGTGGTTAGCAGGAGAAGAGAAAGGATTGTGCCTCAATCTATTCCTCATTACTACTCAGTAGAAGAAACTGTTTGTTGTTTGCCAAGAAGAATGAAACTGAGTTGGACCTATTCACTGTGTGGAACTCTGGTTACTAGGAGCAAAGGAGTCAGGGACGAAGTACTGGACTTGACTCTAGGACACCTACACAAAACCCAATCTTCTGGCCTTCACCTCTCAGCTATGGAGAACATGGACCGTGGTGTATCTCATCCCTCCCCCCAGCACTGAGACCCCTAGACGAAGAAAGACAAGCCGAGTATGAGAAAGGGAGAGAGGGGTGAGGCCGCTACACATGCATAACAGGAGGTTGGCTGTGAGTCAAATCACAGATGGCGGCAACAGAGAGCTGCAATCCTGAGAAGAATTGCTGAGAGGAAGACAGTGGTGGACTCCATGGACTGGTACATATCAGTTTCCTAAAAATCAGTAGCTACGGCATTTGTAGCTGCAAACTTTTCTTTTTCATACACTCAAATAAAGTTCCTCTTTAACCGCTTCTGGACCACCCCATAGCAGTTTTACTGCTACAGGGCGGCACCTGTGCACCGGATCACGTATATACAGTATATTTGTTTCCGAGTCCGGGTAGGGGATCCCCAAACTTCCAAGGAATGGCGTTGTCTCCTAGAAGTGGGGACAGGGACCTGTCAAAAACAGGTACCTGTTCCCTTCCCTCCTGGAAGGTGCCAAATGGTGCACCGGAGTGGGGGAGGAAGCAAATAAGCAGAAGTTTCACTCTTGGATGGAACTCCGCTTTAAGGTACCCATCAGATCTTAGGCTTAATCTGACTTGCTGCAATACACGGTGGCTTTGACAGGCTGTAAGAAAGCGACATGTTGCCTCCTTATTTAACCCTGTAAATGTCTCATCACACCGCTGTGGCTCTATAGATTTGCCTTGGTCACGCTCAGTGGCAGTCATGCTATACAAATGTGACAATGCTGTTTCATTTTTGCTGCGGCCAAGAAGCACAGAATCTGTGCTTCAAGGCCATGGCATGTATACAGCCCTGAGTGGCTGCAATATGTCCTGGTTCAAGTGGGCAGTTGGGGAGCGCCTGATTTTACAGCCTCCCAGCCACAAGTGTGAACAAAGCCTAAGCAATTTTAGAAGGCTTTGCTCAACTTTCTTGGGTTTGTTACATAATTATCTTAAAATGGGAGTTCTTGACATCCTGCCTGACTTTTAGCACTATAACATTGAAGAAGTAGAGTGGAGTGCATCGCTGCCTTGGAGGGGCTGCCGGTGACACTGCCCCCCCCCCCCCCCCCGTCCCGTCTCTTTATGGTGCTTAAATAGCGAACCTCTGTAATTTGTTTGGCTTTACTTTGTCAACATAAATCCCCAGCCATAGAAGAAACTGCAGATCACAAAGGCTGCCTTTCTGTTTAGTTAGGTACATAATACTTATTTTGTTTGTTGACCATATTTTGTGTGTCTACATTATCCATGAATACAGGGAAGTTGACACAGCTTGAAAAGGAAATTATTTTGTCCCCTTTGTGGCCCCAAAGGGGTTAAAGAGACCCAGGTGACTTGTGGTGGATTTGCAGAAATCATAGCTGCACCTGAAAGTTGTAATTAAATGTAATGATGACTATGTGCTGGAGAGCCGTAATCCAAAAGTACTCCTAATTCTGACTTCAAAGCCTGTCAACAGGAAGAGGCAGACAAGCCCGGTACACCGTGATGGTACCTGACAGCTACATCAGCTGGAACCTGACAGCCGCCAAGCCCTACAAGCAGCTAAGGAGGAGTGTACCATGATACAATGAAACGGGGGTAGGTGAGATAATTGCCAAAACATTACGGGTTTTTTTGTATTTGAAAATTTTACGAACGAAGCACTGAAATGACTCTATTGAAAAACTAAAACAAAGTGTTCCTTGCAAAGAAAATTATCCTTGGACACCCAAACTGTACTCAGCACTGATTCTTTTTAGTTTTTTTCATCTTTTAATATAGTGACAGAATCGCTTTAAATTTGTTAAATCATCCCTTTAATTACTGACAAACACAGATTACATTGTGGCTGATTGGTCTGTGTCCTGTAAACCAAGGAACCTGAAAAAGGTTACCAATACCGGTTGGTGAATCTGATGGTCCTATGACATTCTATAGTATGATCATGACATAAACATAACTTCAGTGACCTGCAGATCAGGAGCATTAACTACTTCAGCTCCGGAAGAATTTATCCCCTTCCTGATCGGGCCAGTTTTTGCGATCCGGCACTGCGTCGCTTTAACTGACAATTGCTCGGTCGGGAGACGCTGTACCTAAACAAAATTTATGTCCTTTTTTTTTTCCACAAATAGAGCTTTCTTTTGGTGTTATTTGATCACCTCTGCACTTTTTTTTTTTTTTATAAACAAAAAAAGAGCGAAAATTAAAAAAAAAAACACAATATTTTTTACTTTTTGCTTTAATAAATATCCCAATTTTCTTTTAAAAATTTTTTTTTTTCCTCAGTTTTAGGCCGATATGTATTCTTCTACATATTTTTGGTAAAATAAATCGTAATAAGCGTATATTGATTGGTTTGCGCAAAAGTTATAGCGCCTACAAAATAGGTTATTGAATTATGGCATTTTTATTATTATAGTTTTTTTTTTACTAGTAAGGGCGGTGATCTGCGCTTTTTAACAGGATTGCGACATTGTGGCGGACAGATTGGACACTTTTTTGAAAACAGACATTTATACAGCGATCAGTGCTATAAATAGCCACTGATTACTGTATAAATGTCACTGACAGGGAAGGGGTTAAAGAGGAAGTAAACCCTCCTCAACATTTTGAGATAAGCATACGCCCTGCAAGAGAAAGGCATAATGAGCTAGTATGCATAGCATACTATCTCATTATGTGGCACTTACCTCAGATCGAATCCTCCGAAGCGCTCCTCGTCCCCCTCCGCCGCCGCCGCCATGTCAGCTCCGACCGTCTTCCTGTTAGCGCTGTGATTGGCCAGAGCGGCGATGACATCACACGCATGCGGGGCCGGCTTTCTCCATTGAGACAACCGGCAGTCTCCATTGAGAAAACCATTGAGAAAATCGGCAACTCGCAGTGACGTAATCGGCGCGGTTTTTAAAAGCAAATATCTCCTTAACCGTGTAGGTTAAGGAGATATTTCTTGCACCTACAGGTAAGCCTTAATCTAGGCTTACCTGTAGGTGCAAGTTGTAAGGAGGGGTTTACAACCACTTTAACACTAGGGGGAGATCAAGGGGTGAAATGCGTTCCCTCACTGTGTGTTCTAACTGTGCGGGGATGGGACTGACTTGGGGGAGGAGACTGATCGGTGTTCCTATATACTAGGAACACACGATCTGCCTCCTCTCCCCTGACAGAACGTGAATTAGTGTGTTTACACTGTGACAGCAGGAAGGTAAAGTCACCTGGTTGCATCCAGGGGGGTAGATATATTTCGCCCAGATTCAGGCTTTACGCCGACTTATACAACTAGGTGGAGAGTTGTATAAGCCCAGCTAAGGCTAGTGGGCTCATGGATGACTCATACCTCTAGGGAGAGTGTGGGGCGTCGTGCAGACAGGGAGTTGATGAGACCAGCTGAAGCTTGTCAGCTCATTTAGGCCTCTATAAGAACTCCCAGCTTCATTAGATGTTAGCTCATGCCTGGACCCAGACCTGTGTGGACTGTCTAGGGAGAGTGAAACCCTGTGCGGTGAGACAAAGCCTGTGTGGCTATTTGCTTGGACATTTAAAACCAGGGACTTAGGGACTAGGACAGCACTAGGCTGATCCCAGTTGTTAGTTAGGAAACCTGTATGTTTAGTCAGAGGTCAAGTTGACCAGGATTTATTTTGTTTATGTTTCTTTTGGCTTTGCTGTGTTTTGTCACTGTAAATAGAAAATAAACCGCACCTTTTTTTGATTTTGAAAACCACAACCTCCGTTTGCTGGGCCTGTTTTTGTGTGGGGAGCCCATCCTGGGGGTCACACACACCCGCTGCCGAGCTAACCCCCTCACAGTTGGTGGAGAACCAGTGGCAGTTTTTTTAAGCCAGCATGGAGGAGATACTGAAGCAGCTGGCTCTAGCAAATGCCAATCAACAGCAGACAAATGCAGGTTTGCAAAAGAGCCTTGCAGCTCATCAACAGAGCCTTGCAGCTCAACAACAGAACTTCGCAGCCCAGCAGCAAGCTCATCAACAGAGCCTTGCAGCCCAGCAGCAAGCTCACCAACAGAGTCTGGAAGCTCAGCAACAAGCCCAGCAGCAATCTGAGGCCCGCTTCATAGACCTGTTACAGAAGCAAGAGCAGAGACTACAACAAATGGAAGCAGTAATGCAGCAACGTCCGCAGACCAGTGAGGAAAGCCGTCCCACTAATACCGCGTCCTTTGGGGTGAGTCGTTTATTGACAAAAATGACTGGAGAGGATGATCCAGAGGTATTTTTGACCACATTTGAAAGGACTGCTGAAAGAGAAAAGTGGCCTGAGGAGCAGTGGGCTGGACTGGTGGCTCCTCTGTTAACTGGTGAATCGCAGAAGGCTTACTATGACCTAGAGCCTGACCAAGCAAAAGACTATGTGATGCTAAAAGCTGAGATATTGGCAAGGCTGGGTGTCACCCAGGCTGTCCGGGCTCAGCGTGTGCATAACTGGACTTTCCAGCTTGGAAAACCCCCCAGGTCTCAAATGTATGATCTCATTCACCTGAGCAGAAAGTGGCTACAGCCAGAGACTTTGTCCGCACCAAAGATTGTGGAACGTGTTGTAATGGATCGGTTTTTGAGAGCTCTTCCTACTGCCATCCAAAAGTGGGTAAGCCATGGAGACCCAGAGACGGCCGATGGTCTTGTGGATCGTGTGGAGAAATACTTGGCTACAGAGAACCTGACGGCCTCTTCCAGAGACACTCGGACTTTCCACCCTAAGACCAGACCATCCCCAGGGGCGGATAAGAGGATTCCAAGGGGTAAGGGTGGAGAGAGTGAGAGGGTGGGAGCTCTACCCCAAGTTTGGCGAGAACAGCCTGGGAAATCAGCGGCTCAAGAGGCGGCAAGAAGGATCGTTTGCTACCGCTGCCGGCAAGCGGGACATATTGCAGCCAATTGCCCGGTTGTGGAGGAACCCATGCAGTGTGACTTTCTGACGGGCAGACGTCAGTCGCTGTGTGCGACAGTCGCATGCACTGCCATTCGAGGAACTGAGAAACATTTATGCAAAATGTGTGTTAATGGTAGAAATGTTGTGGTATTGCTGGATTCAGGTAGCCTTGTGACCCTGATAAAGGCTGAGTTAGTTAAAACAGAGGTCTCTGGGAATAGCAAGGTAGCTGTTATTTGTGTGCATGGGGACACCCAAGAGTATCCAGTGACTACAGTGTGTTTCGAGACCCCCAAAGGTACCCTCTCTCATCCAGTGGGCTTAGTATCTCAGTTACCGTATCACGCCATTGTGGGAAGGGATTTTCCGAAGTTCTGGGAACTGTGGGATGATCCTGGGCCCCCCACTGGTGCCCCTATGTACCAGGAATGTGATAGCCAGAACTCCCCTGAGAGTGGTGAGGACTCTCCGGAATTTCCCTTATCAGTATTGGCAGGGGAGACTCAAGAAACTGGAGAGGAGCCCACCTCCTCAGACGAAAACCTACCGTCTGTGGAGTTTTCTGATCTTGAGGTTCACAGGGAAAACTTTGCCACAGAACAGTTGAAAGACCCCGCCCTAATAAAGGCACGGGAAAACGTAGTGAAAATAGATGGCGAGTTAGTGAACCCAGATAATACCTGCACTTACCCATACTTCAGCGTAGAGAAGGACCTACTGTATCGGGTGGCAAAAAGGGCAGAAGAAACCGTTGAGCAGCTTGTGGTGCCCAAACCTTACAGGAAGTTGGTGTTGGAGTTGGCCCATGGGCACATTCTTGGAGGTCATCTGGGGACAGAGAAAACCCGAGAGAGGGTATTACAGAGATTCTATTGGCCGGGGGTGATGAAGGACATAGAAAATTATTGTTCCTCCTGCCCTGTGTGTCAGAGGTCGGCCCCGATGCCACATTTCCGTAGCCCGCTGGTCCCTCTACCCATCATTGAGGTCCCGTTTGAGAGGATCGCCATGGATTTGGTAGGTCCTATAATCAAGTCCGCTAGGGGGCACCAGTACATATTAGTTATAATGGACTATGCCACCCGTTATCCAGAAGCGATCCCTCTCCGAAATACCTCGGCCAAAACCATAGCCAAAGAGCTATCTCTTGTGTTTAGCCGGGTGGGTATTTGTAAAGAACTGCTTACGGACCAAGGTACACCCTTTATGTCCCGGGTTATGAAGGAGCTGTGTAAATTGTTCAAAGTGACGCAATTACGTACATCTGTGTATCACCCCCAAACCGATGGGCTGGTTGAAAGATTCAACAAAACCCTAAAACAAATGTTGAAGAAAGTGGTGGATAGAGATGGAAAGGATTGGGACTGTCTGCTTCCTTATCTGATGTTTGCTATTAGGGAGGTGCCCCAATCCTCTACGGGATTCTCCCCCTTTGAGTTACTGTATGGGAGACACCCAAGAGGGCTGTTGGATATTGCCAAGGAAACTTGGGAAAGTGAGAGTTCTCCCCACAGGAGTGTGATTGAGCATGTCGCCCTGATGCAAGACCGAATTGCACAGGTAATGCCCATCGTGAAGGAACATTTGGCCCAAGCGCAGTTAGCACAGCAGAGAGTGTACAACCGTGGAGCCAAGACCCGTACCTTTTCCCCGGGGGATAGGATACTGGTACTTGTCCCTACGGTTGAAAGTAAATTCCTTGCCAAATGGCAAGGCCCCTACGAGATAATGGAAAAAGTGAGCGAAGTGAATTACAAGGTCAGACAACCAGGAAGGCGAAAGCCCGAACAGATCTATCACGTTAATCTGTTGAAAGCCTGGAGGGATAGAGAGTCCCTAGTCGCAGACACTTGGTCACCAGCTCAAACTGGTTGCATGATTCCTGAGGTTGGAATAGCAGCCACCTTGTCACAACCCCAACAACAGGAGGTTAAGGAGTTTGTGCTTCGCAACAAGGAGGTATTCTCTGAGCTGCCGGGACAAACATTTGGGGTAGAGCATGACATCATTACCCCGCCCGGTGAAAGGGTGAAGTTAAAACCCTATCGGATCCCAGAGGCCCGACGGGAGGCAATACGGGAGGAAGTACAGAAAATGCTGAACTTAGGGGTGATAGAGGAGTCCCAAAGTGATTGGTCTAGTCCCATTGTGTTGGTGCCTAAACCGGATGGGAGCTGGCGATTTTGTAACGATTTTCGTCAGTTGAACAAAGTTACAAAATTTGACACCTACCCCATGCCACGTATAGATGAGTTGATCGACCGGCTAGGAACAGCCCGATACATGACGACTCTTGACCTCACAAAAAGGTATTGGCAAATCCCCCTGGCCAAATTGGCCAAAGAGAAAACCGCATTTGTAACCCCAGACGGGGCGTTCCAATATAAAAGAATGCCGTTCGGGTTACAGAATGCGCCGGCCACATTCCAGCGGAAAATGGACCAGATGCTGAGGCCCCATCTGAAGTATGCTGCGGCTTACCTGGATGACGTAATTGTCCATAGCACAGATTGGGCCTCACATCTGCCAAAAGTGCAAGCAGTCCTGGACTCTGTTCGGGAAGCGGGGTTTACGGCTAACCCCAAGAAGTGTACCATTGGGCAGGAGGAGGCCAAATATCTTGGGTACACCATTGGGAGGGGAGTAATAAAACCCCAACTCAACAAAGTCGAGGCCATCCAGAGTTGGCCACGTCCCAACAGCAAGAAGCAGGTATGAGCCTTTCTGGGAATCGCTGGGTATTATCGGCGATTCATTCCCCACTTTGCTTCTAAGGCTGTGCCCCTAACCAACCTAACGAAGGGGAAAGGGTCGGTCATGATTAAATGGACCCCCGAGGCTGAGGCAGCATTCCAATTCTTGAAACAAGCCTTATGTAGCCAGCCAGTGTTGTACTCACCCGACTTCTCTAAAGACTTTGTCGTACAAAGTGATGCGTCAGATGTGGGGTTAGGAGCAGTATTGTCCCAGGTCTGGAACGGGGAAGAGCACCCAGTCATTTACCTCAGCAGGAAGTTGAAGTCCCATGAGGTAAATTACGCCACCGTTGAAAAGGAGTGTTTAGCGGTGAAGTGGGCTCTAGATTCCCTTCGGTACTACCTGCTAGGTAGGCACTTTGACATGGTTACGGATCACGCTCCGTTAAAGTGGATGGCTCAAAACAAGGAAACAAATAGAAGAGTGAATAGGTGGTTCCTGGCCCTCCAGGAATTCAACTTCACAGTAAAGCATCGCCCTGGCGTTCAAATGGGGAATGTGGATGCTTTGTCTCGAGTACATGAATGCCTGATTGCTGGTGTTCCAACCCCGAGGTTAAAACAAGAGGGGGGGGGGCGTGTCCTGACCATGGAGGAGTGAGGACGCGTGTCTCTGCAGCTCCGTCCCGCCGCCGCACTTGCCATAAGCTACGAGGGAGACACTCACCCCAGCTGACACCTAACATGTCCCAGCGGAACCGGGCGTCCTCACAGCCACCACGCTACGATCGGACCAGACAGGGGCAGCTGGAGTCTTTCTTCCCCGGGACCCGTGACCCGTGGGCAGAGCCGCGAGGCTTCAAAGATGGCGCCGGTCGCGAAGGCCCAGAAAGCACCCAAGGCCTCGCAGAGCTCCGACGCACGATCGCATCAGCCTTCAGGCTCCCCCATACCATCCCCAGGGTCGGTGAGCGACTCGCCCCCCTCCATCTCTCCTGGCTCTCCATCAACCCTGGCCAGAGACTCTGGAGCCCCAGACCTCAGGCGCCATATTTGGTCTCTCCCCACCAGAGATGACCTGGAGCGCTTCGCAGACAGGGTAGAGAAGGCCCTCAAGGAGGACATTGCTCAACTTAAAGCTGATACCTTGCACCTGGGGGGTAGAGTGGAGGCCCTAGAGCAAAGATTGGAGGACACCATCCCAGTGATTTCCATGCTCCAGGATAAGTGCACTACGCAAGATCACCAGATTGAGGCCCTGCTCTGTCAGTTAGATGATATGGAGAACCGCAGTCGCAGGGCCAACATCAGAATAAGAGGAATGCCTGAAGCGACAACAACTAGAGACATTATCCCTAGCTTGGAGGGCATATTTAAGGAAATATTGGGACTGCCTGCTACTGACTCTGTGGAAATAGATCGTGCGCACAGGGCCCTTAAGCCCCCATCCCAAGACGTGAATAACCCACGGGACATCATATGTAAGCTACATAAATACACGCTTAAAGACCGCATTATGCAAAAAAATGCGCGGCAAGCCCTACTTTGACTTTGATGGCGCACATTTAACCTTCTATCAAGATATTTCCAGGCGCACTCTCATGCAACGACGATCACTTCGCCCCCTCCTAGTAGCTATACACGAAGCAGGCTTGCAGTACCGCTGGGGCTTTCCCTTCTACCTCCAAGTCACCAAAGCTGGCAAGACGGTGACCCTCCGCACCAAAGATGACCTGCCAAACTTCCTGGCCTCTCTTGAATTAGACCCTGTGGACTTCCCAGACTGGCGGGGAACATCCAACCACCTAGACCCTAAGCCACAATCAACTCAACCGTGGCTGCCAGCTGGGCGCAAGAACCGCAGACGAGACCGCAGACGACATCCCTCCGATTCTTCACCAGGCCCGGCCCCGAGAGACTGATGGCAAAATTAGCCCATGCCGGTGCACGGGCCCCACCTTTGAAAGATTCCCCCTCGAAGGCTGTGCCTTGGACTCCCCTATGCTGCTGAAGATGGACCTTGTTTGCTCGCACTTATTTTGGCAACTAACTCAATCTCTCTTTTTGCCCAGCCGCCTGATTGAGCTGGTTGGGATCTCATAAGCTTAAGTGGCACCCCGACCACTCGCGACAGACTTAGTAGAGCCCGCACCCCATGGGGACCGAGTATGGGTGACCCCTTTCTTACTCCCCCTATACCGCACATAGTTAGATGCGGTGGACGGAGACAGTGACCCCTCACCTTCCCCCCTATGTTGGTTCACGTACCCCGAGTAGGCCGCCCTCTTTCTGGGTACAGATCCCCATTGGGATCACGGGTCCGTGGTCGGGGACTCCCCCCCCCTATAGGGGGCGGGGTCTCGAACACGACCCTCAGATGTTTTACATGTTAAAATGGCTTCGGCCAGTTTGTCTTGCTCAATATGTTTTTGATACTGCTCTCATATGTTTTTTCTTTTCTTTTTTGTTGTTTTGTCCTATCACTTTCTCCCTCCCTTTCCTTCCTCTCTCTTTTCCCTCTCTCAGGAGTGTTCCACTGCATTGCCACCCGCGCCGAGCACACCACCGACTTTGGCACCTCGACCATTCCCAGACCTCCCCATGGCTACTTTAAAGGTAAGCTCATATAATGTTAGAGGCCTCTGTTCCCCTCACAAACGCAGCAAATTATGGTGGGAACTAAAACGGCTCAAGGCACAGGTAGTTTTCCTTCAAGAGACCCACTTCACGCCCCAATCACTTCCTAAGCTGCCCACTCACCTCTTTAATCAGTGGTTTCTCAGTAACTCCCCTGTCTCCAAGTCTAGAGGGACGGCCATAGCAATCCACAAGTCCTGCCCTTTCCAGCCCACGGGTAATAAAATCGACCCTTTGGGTAGGTATGTCTTCCTGAAGGGTAGTATAGCAGGACAAACCTACACGTTTGCAACCATCTATGCCCCTAACACCGCCCAACTTTCCTTCATTGACTCGACCTTGGAGCAACTGGCCGACTTCCGAGAAGGCCTCTTGATCCTCGGGGGAGACTTTAACGTCAGCCCAGACCCCCTGCTTGACACGTCTCACGCAAAACCCTCACACCCCTATGCGTTCCTCAAACATTTTCGCAAGACCCTCCAATCCCACCTCTTGGTGGATAGTTGGCGGGTATTGCATCCCTCAGATCGAGACTTCAGCTACTACTCCAAGGTACACAATGTTTACACGCGCATAGACCATATATATGTAGACCGTACCACCTTGGAGCTCTTGCAGTCTGCGTCCATTGGCAACATCACTATCTCTGACCATGCCCCAGTCACAATTGCCTTCACCATGCCATCAGGTACTTATAGAACCTGGACGTGGAGGCTGAATGAAAATTTGCTAGATGATGTAGTGGTGGTGGAGGAGGTAAATGACACCTTAACCCACTACTTTAAAGAAAACTCCACTGTTGATGTCAGCGAGGTTGTAGTATGGGAGGCTCATAAAGCTGTGGTCAGGGGAATATTGATCTCCCAGGGCTCCAGACTAAAGCGAGACCGCCAGGCAGACTTCCAGAGGGTGCACACAGCCCTTCAGAAAGCTGAACTCCAACACAAGGCAAATGGAGACCCCAAAGCACTACAGGCTCTCACTGAGCTACGGGAACTGTTCCTACGTCTTTTAGACCGCCAAACTCGTAAACAGTTTAGATTTATGTCACATAAATTTTACGAGCACGGAAATAAATGTGGTCGTATGCTCGCACGGGCACTCAGGAAAAAACATGCGCAGGCATACATACACAAACTACGCTCCTCTCCCGGGGATTTGACGGTACAGTCCTCTAAAATCGCCGCAGGGTTCCGAGAATACTACGCCAAACTATACAATTTGGAATCCGAGCTCCCACCTGAAGCACGAGATACCAGACAAACGGCGGTCCAGGCCTACTTGGCGGCGGCTGGTACCCCCCCCCTCATGGAAGACCAACGCGCTGCTTTGGAGCTCCCGATCACCCCAACTGAACTGGGTGCGACGGTGGAGTCCTTGCCCAATGGGAAGAGCCCCGGCCCGGATGGGCTCACTAAAAGGTACTACAAGGCCTTCTTTTCTCACCTAGCGGCACCTATGTGCAAATATTTCAACTCCGTGGCGGGGGGTACTGCCATCCCCCCGGGGGCTCTACTAGCCCACATTACAGTGATCCCAAAGGAGGGCAAGGACCCCACTATCCCCCAAAGCTATCGCCCCATTTCACTTCTTAATGTGGACATAAAACTCCTGGCAAAAATTTTGGCCAATAGACTTAAACACCTCATGCCTGAGCTAGTCCATCCCGACCAAACAGGTTTCATTGTAGGCAGGGAGGCTAGGGACAACTCCCTTAGAGCAATCCAACTTATTCACTGGGCCCGTACCCGCCCGGATCCCCAGCCATACATAATACTATCAACTGACGCGGAAAAGGCTTTCGACCGGGTCGATTGGTCCTATTTGAAAGCGGTACTTGAGTCCATAGGACTGGGGCCGCGAATACTGACATCAATCATGGCTCTATACTCTACACCTTGCGCGCAGGTTAAAGTGAACGGGACCCTCTCATCCAGCTTCCCCACCAGGAACGGCACGAGGCAGGGGTGCCCCCTCTCACCCCTTTTATTCGCCCTAGCGCTGGAGCCTCTGCTTCGCGCCGTGCGGGCCAGTAAGGACATCAAGGGTCTAAAAGTGGGCAACACGGAACATAAGCTTTCGGCATACGCCGATGATGTCTTATTCCACCTCTCGGACCCCCTGATCTCTTTGCCTAACCTGATGAAGGAACTTAAGCAATTTGGCTCACTCTCAAACTTTAAAATAAACTATACAAAGTCTGAACTCCTGCCCATCCATCTGCCCCCCCTCTTAACTAAGAGCCTCCGGTCTGCCTTTCCCTTTACCTGGGCTGAATCATCTCTACGATATTTGGGAGTGCAACTCACGGACCGCTTCAACACCTTGTATATGGCCAACTATCCCCCGCTGCTTACTGCGGTCCAGAGAGACCTCTCACAATGGACGCAGACTGCCTTCACATGGTTGGGACGAGTAAACATCATAAAAATGAATATACTGCCACGTGTACTCTTCTACTTACAAATGCTACCGATACCCCTACCTAGGCTCTTCTTTGACCGATTGTCCAGCATGCTGTCCGCGTTCGTATGGAACGCACGGAAACCTAGAATAGCCCTAAGGGTGCTGAGGCGCCAAAAACGGGAGGGCGGCCTGGGGATCCCCGATGTCAGACGCTACTACAGGGCCATAGCCCTCCAGAGAATACTAAACTGGCGTTTCCATACCCACTCAAAACTATGGGTTTCCCTGGAGAAATGCTTGGCGGGCAGGAATTTATCCTATGCACCATGGCTACCCCGGGAATATAGGGGGCTATCGGTAACGACCTCCCCACTGACAGCCCAGGTGCTCTCAGTCTGGGACCGGACCAATTCGGTTTTGAAAATTGCCCCCCCTATGTCCCCGCTGGCCCCACTGGGTGGGTTCCTGTGGTTCCCCCCAGGTGAACAGATGGCCTTTTTTGGGCCCTGGGTGGATGATGGAAACGCCAGCTGCGGCAAGCTCATGAAAGATGGTAAGCTCCTGAGCTTTAGCGCCCTGCAGGCCAGACACCAGGGCTCCCGTATGAACTTTTGGAGGTATAGGCAGTTACACCACTTCTTTGAGAAACATGGCCACTCAATTAGGGACCCAACCTCCCTCACCCCGTTCGAGCACCTCTTCGTTAATGAGGAACCTATCCCCCACATGGTGTCGGAACTATACCGACTTCTTGGCTCTGCTGCCCATCAACCTAAACCTGCTTTTATTCGAAGCTGGGAAAGAGACTTAGGACAGGAATTCACTGACTCACAGTTGACTCACCTGTACGACCTTACTCACTCGTCCTCCATAGACTCAAAAGCTCAAGAAACAAACTATAAGATATTGTCCCGCTGGTATCGGGTACCAGCGGATATGGCACGCATATATCCTTCTGGATCGGAGCTTTGCTGGCGTGGCTGCGGGCACAGGGGTACGCTTATCCACATATGGTGGGAATGTCCCCTAATCAGGCCCTTTTGGGAAGACATCAAGGACCAAATAATGAGCATAACGGGGATTGATGTTCCCCTCTCTCCGACGCACTTCCTCTTGCATGTCCCTCCGATCCCACTCAGTCAATATAGGAAGAGCGTACTGCCCCACTTATTAAATGCGGCTAGACGCCTGCTCCCAACTTTTTGGAAGCAGCCCAGAGTCCCTACCCGGGAGGAGTGGATCGGTGGGGTAAATGCAGTCCGAGAGGCTGAAGACTGGATAGCGACCTGTAGGGACTCCCGAGACCGGTTTGCCGGTATCTGGACACCCTGGACCGATTACGTCACAGATCCTGGATACGTGCCATCTAGCCTAGACATAGCTTTATTGGAACTGGCAGAACCTTCTCTTAAAAACCGCAGGCTGTCAAGAGCTTAGAAGACTGAGAGCTACCCTCTGACATAGTGAGACTAATGGAGTTTACCTGGTTTGATGGCTACGCTTGAGGGTGTGCTCGGTGCGGCCTGGAATGAGGCCTCCTACAGAAAGACAGGTACGCTCGGATCACTCCTTCCTTTCCTCCTTTCCTTTCCTTGTCCTTTTCCTTCCCCTCTTTCCCCCCCCCCCTTTTTTTTTTTTTTTTTTTTTTTCTCTTCTTATATATGTTTTGCAATGGTATGCATTTATGCCAGTTAAAGAAATGTCTGTTATGCTGGCGGGTGTTGTAATTACCATGAGCCTCCGCGCTCGCGGGATGGGCCCCCCTTTACAGGGGGCACAGGGTGTCCCGCCAGAGCGTGCACCGTAGCATATCGGTGCCCCACGCTGCGTGCGGGGAGCGGGGAGAGGTCAGATGGAGGCTATTGAGCCCCCCTCCCCCCGCCCCGGCCGCGGGTCGGGGGACCATGTCTTAATTATAGTCACATGGACAACACCCCCGGCTTGTTATCAGTGGTGGGACGGTAATATGTGAGGCCCCCACATTCCATGTGCCCTCCACGCCTACCACAGTTGTGCACCCACTGTTCCTATGGTGGCACCCTTACTCTACTAACTAGTGTGGCCCATCGGCCGCCCCACATAAGGCATACAAGATACTGCTATTATTGATGTACTCTATTTCTTTGTTCAACTTGTTTATATGCTGGTTATGCACACCAGACGGGTCTGTGCTTTTCCTATTTTATTTTACTTATTATTTTTGATTTTTTTTTTTTTTTTTTTTTTTAAGCAAACTGTTGGACTTGTCTGGTTGTATATTTTTCTTTTATAAAATAAAGATTATATAAAAAAAAAAACAAGAGGGGGGGGTATGTGACAGCAGGAAGGTAAAGTCACCTGGTTGCATCCAGGGGGGTAGATATATTTCGCCCAGATTCAGGCTTTACGCCGACTTATACAACTAGGTGGAGAGTTGTATAAGCCCAGCTAAGGCTAGTGGGCTCATGGATGACTCATACCTCTAGGGAGAGTGTGGGGCGTCGTGCAGACAGGGAGTTGATGAGACCAGCTGAAGCTTGTCAGCTCATTTAGGCCTCTATAAGAACTCCCAGCTTCATTAGATGTTAGCTCATGCCTGGACCCAGACCTGTGTGGACTGTCTAGGGAGAGTGAACCCCTGTGCGGTGAGACAAAGCCTGTGTGGCTATTTGCTTGGACATTTAAAACCAGGGACTTAGGGACTAGGACAGCACTAGGCTGATCCCAGTTGTTAGTTAGGAAACCTGTATGTTTAGTCAGAGGTCAAGTTGACCAGGATTTATTTTGTTTATGTTTCTTTTGGCTTTGCTGTGTTTTGTCACTGTAAATAGAAAATAAACCGCACCTTTTTTTGATTTTGAAAACCACAACCTCCGTTTGCTGGGCCTGTTTTTGTGTGGGGAGCCCATCCCGGGGGTCACACACACCCGCTGCCGAGCTAACCCCCTCACAACACGTTCCTGCTCTGCCAGGAGCAATCGTGGGTGCCCAGCGGACATCGCGGCCGCGGTGCACGCGCATCAGCTCCTTTAGTGACGCGGCGTGTGCGACCACTGTACCGGCGGGAAACTAAGGACATCATATGACGCCCGCACAGGATGGAAGATCCCATCTGCGGATGGCATTTGACAATATGCGGGATATGAAGTGGTTAAAGCAGAACTACACTGCATCTGAGCACCATAAACCAAAAACACTATTTAATTCATTTTTAATATTTAAATCAAACTCACGCATCCATCCATGTCTCCATGCTTTTTTTTTGCAGAGAAATCACGTTGAAAAACACCCCCCTAGCATTTCTATTCGTGGCCATGTTTTGTAAGGGCAGATGATTCAAGTAGCATTTCCGTCCTGGAATCCATCTGCCCTTACCTCAGGCGTGCAGGCAAGAGAGTGTGCTTAGCTGAGAAAACTCCTCCTGAAGACCCCTGAGATGTTATGACATAATTTGCCTAGGCCTGGAAACCAGGAAGTAACTAAAGAAATGTAATTAAAAATAAATTAAAAGTAAATATGATGTTTCCTGACATGCTCCATGGCAGCATACGTGTGGGTTGGTCCCGCCTCCATAACTACCCAATAGGACCCCCCTCCCTATAAATTTTGGCTCTGGGCTCTCAGCCGTGTTCCTTTTTTGTCCTCCTCCGAAGGACTAAATGTTTTAGTTCTCCTACCTGAAGACGATTGTTCCTACGATCAAGATCGGCCGACGATATGGTGTCTCATCCCTCCGATAAGCCTTGACTGTGAAGCAGGGTATGGAGTGTATGGCAGAGTAGCGCTGAAGAGCTGGATTATATCTTCCATTGGAGAGATGAGCGCGCACAGGCCTGATTACCTAGCAATGTGCAGGTGGCCATTATCTGCTGCAAGCCCGGTGTGTGTATGGATGCGGTGCCCTGGCCGAACCGATCGTAGATGGTGGTGGTAAGCCTGTATCCCCTTCATGGCAGCAGTGTTTATGTGTGTCGTTTTGTCTATGCATATGCCTTTGTTATTTCTCCCAGTGTTATTTCATGCCTGATAGCGGCTGGTTCCCTGTGCGGTCCCGCCGCTGCTCCCTCTTCCTGGTTCATCCGCGGTCTGCGCATGCGCGACCCGGAGCGAAAACGAGGCCTGGTTCGCGCATGCGCGCAAGAATCGCGGGCCTGGCGCAGCCGTGACATCACGCGGCGCCAAATTTAAAGCCTGGTGAAGCCTGCAGAACGCTGGGAATGATCGTGGGCATAGCGGCGACTTCCCTGAGCACCTGCAGAAGCCTTCCTGGGTAAGTGCTCATTCAGAAGGGTCTGAATTTTTCACTTGTTCCTTTTTGCTGAAATCTGATTGTTTGCTGTTGCCACCTGCAGTGTTTCCCTGAAGTATCATGGACTCTTCACTGCCTCCCGGTGGCCAACCCTCTTGCAGCAGGTAAGATTGGAAATTTTTTCCTTTTATTCTGCCTGCTGAGGGGGGTGGAAGAGAGTGGAGTGTAGGGCATTATTGAGACTTTGAGTCTTTTCTCTCTCTCTCTCTCTCTCTATGCTTGTCTTTCCCTGTTTCAGCCCTTCTAGGTCTGAACAACAGAGTAGTTCCCGCAGACGCAGCGGGTCCTCTAAATCACACCACCGGCACTCCCCTTCTGGCTCTAGACACCATGATTCTTCCAGATCCGGATGTCCCAGTAGAGACACTCCTCACCCCCCCTCATCTCACAGCAAGAGGTCAGAGACCATGTTGGGGGTGCAGGGCTCCGGTTCCTGCCAGCAAGTCCCTTTGTGACCATTGTTTTACAAAGGCAGCCAATGAGAGGGAAGGTGCAGATAAACACCTGGAAGCATTGGTTAAGCGGGTCGTAAACGAGTCGCTACAAGAGAAAGATGCCAGAATGCAGCATGATTCTCCTCCAGACCCACTGATTCCCTTGTTAGAACAGGGACAGGTGCATGAGACTCTGGAAATCTCTTAACCCAGCCATCCCTCAGCTCCTCCCTCGGAAAGTGGTTCGGAAGTGGATGATCCTGGGATGGGGTTTGATTATGCCTTAGTTCCTGCTTTAGTGAAAGCAGTTAGAGAAGTTCTGAATTGGGAAGATCCAGTTATATCTCCTCCCAAACAAAGGAAACTTTTTAAACAGCTCAGTAAAGAGCAACATTATTTCCCGTTTGTCACGGAAGTGGGTGCCATTATCTCAGAAGAATGGGATAAAATGGACAAGAAAAGTTCTATGCAGTCAAAAATTGCTAAATTATATCCTTTTAAGGAAGATGAGGTAAAACACCTTGATTCAGCTCTCATGGTTGATGCAGCTTTAATGCGTTTGGTTAGATATGTAACCCTTCCTCTGGAAGATACGGTCTCATTCAAAGATCCTCTAGAGAGACGGATTGACTCAGACCTGAAGCGAATCTATCTGACAGCAGGTTCAGTCTGTAAACCAATTTTGGCTTTAGCAACTGTCTCAAAAGCCCTAGAAGCATGGTCAGACAATGTGGATGATTCCCTCAGAAGTATCTCTGAAAAAATGGCGAAAAAATCTCCTATTCAGGAAATCAGGCTAGCATCTGCCTTTTTGGGGGAGGCCTCTATTGATGTTATTCGCCTAGTGGCACGAGTAATGTTGTCAGCGGTTACTGCACGCCGTGCTTTATGGCTCCGTCCCTGGTCGGTGGATCCAGCTTCAAAGCAAGCTTGGTGCCGCATTCCCTTTGAGGGCTCCTCGCTCTTTGGCAATAAACTTGATAATGCCATTTCCCGGGCCACGGGTGGTAAGTCGGGGTTCCTCCCTCAAGACAGGCGTTTGCAAAACCAAAAACGCACCTTTTCGAGGGCACAGAATACAGATCATGCAAGGGAAGCACGCAGCTACAGACCTGGTCGTGAATTTTCAAGGACCTGGAAATCCAGACAGTCCTCTTTCAGGAAACCAACTAAAAGTACTCCGTCCGGTAGTCGGGAGTCTACGAAGTCTTACTAAGTTACGTAAGCTCTTTATTAACTCAAGGCGCAGCAATTACTGTTCCAGAGGGCGAACGAGGAGAAGGCATGTACTCCCCGTTGTTCATGGTACAGAAAAAGAACGGTACCTGGAGACCAGTAATAGACCTAACGCATCTCAACCGATTTATGCGGAAGGAAAGATTCAAAATGGAGTCACTATTGACAATCCAGCAGTCAGTCCATCCAGGAGATTGGTTAGTGTCAATAGATCTGAAGGACGCATATTTTCACGTCCCAGTAGCTGCAGACTATCAAAAGTACCTCCGCTTTGCTGTAAGTCGATCAACACTTACAGTTCACCTGCCTACCTTTTGGTCTCACGACATCACCTCGGGTGTTCTCCAAGGTTCTGTTAGCCATTGTGGCTCTGCTCCGAGTGAAAGGAGTTCGTCTTCATCACTACCCGGACGACCTCTTACTTCTAGCTCAAGACAGATGTCAACTCTTGGAACACAAGAATCTAGTAATCGACACTTTTCAAGAATTCGGGTGGCTCCTGAATTTGGAGAAAAGTCATCTCATTCCAACACAGTCCCTTGTGTTTCTAGGTGCCCTCTTCAACACAATAGACGGCACCATTTCATTGCCCGAGGAAAAGATTGCAGCAATCCGGGACAGGATCCGCGCAACACTTGCTTCCTCTCACCTGTCTGCTCTCCAATGCCTAAAGGTAATCGGCACCATGACAGCCACCATCCCTATGGTGAGGTGGGCTCAGTGGCACACTCGCCCATTCCAAAAAGGGTTTCTCAAGCAATGGGACTCCCCCAGCAAGAGTCAACGCATCAGACTCACTTCATCCATGAGAGAATCTCTTCTTTGGTGGCTTCAGGGGAAGAATCTCCGCAACTGTCACACAATCCGTCCCATCACTTGGATTACTGTAACTTCGGATGCCAGCAATCAGGGGTGGGGCGCTCATTGCCTGACGGAAATAGCCCAGGGCAGGTGGAACACACCGTCCCAAAGAATTGTGTCCAACATACTGGAGTTGCGGGCTGCCTTCCAGGCGCTCATGTCCTTCCGTCATCTGTTGACAGACTCTTCTGTGATGCTCAGGATGGACAACACAACCGCAGTTGCTTACATAAATAAGCAGGTTGGTACCCGCAGCTGGTCCTTACTCCGGGAAGTAGAACCAATCATGACCTGGGCCCAGAAGTACCTATGCAACATCTCTGCAGTGTACATTCCAGGGGTCCAGAACGTTCAAGCGGACTTTCTGTCACAAACTCAAATGAACAACAACGAATGGTCTCTACACATAGAGGTATTCAATTGGCTTCTAACTCTGGGAGTGTCTCCAGAAGTGGATCTGTTTGCGTCCCCATGCAACCACAAGTTGACCAAGTATTACTCTAGGTCTCGGGATCCCCAAGCCTATGGGATAGATGCTCTCACAGATCGGTGGAGATTCAGCCAGGCTTATGCCTTTCCTCCAGTACCTGTGATACTTCAATTCCTTCACAGACTCAGAGTGGAGAGAGTAGAAATCATAGCAGTAATTCTGTTTTGGCCCAACAGGCCATGGTTTTCCCTCTTGACGTCTCTCAGTTATCGGGACTCAATCCCTCTACCCCTCAGACCGGATCTCCTATCTCAGGGCACAACGTTGCACCCATGCCCAGCTCATCTGCACCTCAGGGTATGGTTCTTGAGAGGGGAAGGCTGGAAGCCTTGGGATGTCCAGAAGAAGCCATATGGACTCTCCTTAACGCTAGAAGAAATAGCACCAACAGAGTTTATGAGCGTATCTGGTCAAAATTTACAGATCATATGTCTTCCAGGGCTAATTCCTGTAATTCTCCAGAAGTCCAGGATGTACTCAGTTTCTTACTAACAGGTTTGGACTTGCCTTTATCAGTAAGCTCTCGAGTTCAAATCTCAGCCATTTCAGCATTTACTGGAATCTCTCGGGCCAATCATCCCCTGATTCGCCAGTTCTTTAAGGGTGCAGTCAGACTCAGACCACAAAGAAAACCGAGGTTCCCCAAATGGGACCTGCCTCTTGTACTGGACTATCTTTCCATACTCAGCACAGATCCTGAAAAACCTCTTTCGCCAAAAATCTTACTCTCAAGCCCGTCTTCCTAGTAGCGGTCACTTCAGCCAAAAGAGTGTCCGACATCAGAAACTTGGGTTCAAAAGAGCCTTTTCTGACCCTTTTCCCAGATAGAGCAGTATTAATTCCCATGCTGGGTTCAAACCCGAAAGTTACATCTATCTTTCATGAAAATCAGGAAATTGTATTACCCACTTTTGGAACTTCTGAGGGTCAAGATGTTCATCCCCTTGATGTGGGCCACACATTAAGTCAATACCTGGAAATGACAGAGTCTTTCAGACAAACAGATTTTCTTTTCATTCTTCTTCATGGAAAGAACAGAGGAAAAAGGGCCTCAATCAGATCTATTGCGGCATGGATAGTTCAGACCATCCAAAGAGCTTACAAAGCAAAAGGTTTGGCTCCTCCGAAGGCAGTAACTGCGCACTCAATCCGGAGCATCTCAACTTCTTGGGCAGCCTCTCGTCATGTCGCACCTGACGTTATATGCAGAGCGGCCTCTTGGTTGTCTATTAATACTTTTGTTTCCCACTATTGTGTCGAACCAGCTGCCTTATCATCACTGAATTTTGGTTTACAAGTTCTGTCGGTTGACAGTGTTAAATAAATGTATTTCTTGCCTCAGCATTTTGCCCGCCCGGGTGTGTTTGGCGAGTTATTTCCCACACGTATGCTGCCATGGAGCATGTCAGGAAAACGGAAAATTTATTACCAAATACTTACCGTAATTTTCCTTTCCTGATAGGCTCCATGGCAGCAGGAGTCCCTCCCAATGCTTGGAGTAGGCTAGTTACGGAACACGGCTGAGAGCCCAGAGCCAAAATTTATAGGGAGGGGGTCCTATTGGGTAGTTATGGAGGCGGGGCCAACCCGCACGTATGCTGCCATGGAGCCTATCAGGAAAGGAAAATTACGGTAAGTATTTGGTAATAAATTTTCCGTTATTTTCTCATCTATTTACTAATGCCAGCAGCATAAAGATAAAAAAATTGAAAATTTTGGTAGAGAGAGTGCAGTTCCGCTTTAGCTTTGATTTGACTTGACCTGCTGCATGCTTGTTCCATGTGACTCAAAGTTTTGGAACTTGAGACAGCCAGGATTTTTTTTATATAGGTGTGTTTTATCTGGGTACTGCAGTTTTTTTCCAGTCCCAAAGATAGTTTGGATAATTGGCTTCTGGCTATGCTGGACCCAGTATGTATGTACAGGTATGTGAGATACTGACCATAGACTGTAAGCTTCTTGAGGACACGGACTGATATGAATGTACAGTATGTAAAACAATATGTAAATTGTCAGCGCTATATAAGAGCTGTGAACTCTAGATTTGCTGCACAGATCTTACTGCTGATCAGGGGCGTAGATAAGGGGGGGGGGTCAGGGGTGTTTAAACCCCCCAGAGCCAAAATGAAATGCATGGTGTCCCTGCTCTGCAGCCGCACATAGCACCAGCGACAGGCAGCACTGCAGTCAGTGGCACACAGAGTGTAATAATGCCGCTGCAGCAAGTGTAATAGATCAATAGGCATACCCGCATGTTGTGGTACACCGCCAGGCCGGTCTATCGGGCTCGGGCTGATGCTGACAGATCCATCACTAGGCAGCACAGTGGAAGCCGGCGGTGCGTGTAGTCCTGCAAACTGCACACCATGTATTCCCGTTGGCTTGCAGTGCAGACATCTCAAGTCTCCCGGGAGGTGCGGGAGACTCCCGCATCTTTGCAGCTTCTCACACACACCCGCAAGCGCCTCCAGATCTCCCGGGAATGATCGGTGCAGCAGAAAACAGCTGTGACAGCCGCTTCTCCTTCTCTCCCTCCTGCGGCTGTCAGCTAAAAAGCTGCTATACAGGGAGATCGGTGTTCACAGCTGTTTTCTGCTGCACCGATCATTCCCTTCTGTGTGCTCTTCCCCCGGCCCCCTCTGCGTCATTCTCCACCCCCCCCTTCTCCTCCGGGCCCCATCTTCTCTACTGCCGCCCCTGTCCTCCTCCTCCGCCTCCCCCTCATCGTCCCCCGCAGCTGGCTCCTGTCCTCTCCTGTTGGGACTCGGACACAGTGAGAGAGATCACTCCTGTGTCCTGTGATAACTGAGCAGAGTAAACTGTGTTTACTCTGCTCAGTTTATGAATGAACAGGAGTCTCTGTCTCCTGTTCATTCATATACAGTGCTGAGAAAGGGACTGGGGAATGTATCTTCAGTCCCTTTCCATGTCTCAACGAGGAGATGTCAGGGGTCTGTTTAGACCCCTGACATCTCACCAAAGCCCCCCAAAAAATATAAAAAAAAATTATTGTAAAATTTATTTTATTTTTTTAAAAGTGTAAAAAAATGAAATAAACTACTGACACCACTCTCCCCTGCCCTACCAACACTGTCCACTGCTCCAACCCCCTCCCCCCAAAAAGCATTGTAAAAAATAAATAAAAACAAATTGAATTGAAAAAAACAATTATTAAAAATAAAAAAACAACTAAAAATATTTTGTCGCGAAGGGGGGCGGGGGGTGTTGTGGAGTTTGCCAACTCCATTAAATTAGTTTTTGCAGGTTGGGATGTCTGGCAGTGCCACTCCCACCTTGGACTTGGGAGAGGAGCTTTGCCTGGGTCCTGGAGCGCAGAGTTCTTGTAAAGTGCTGTGTAGCCGCCGGTCCCCCACAAGGATGAAATGATGCTGTCCTGTCCAGGTATGTCCCTCTTTCTCTTCTGGCCTAGTCTCAGAGAGTCTCAGAGAGTGTACTCAGACTTATCACTGCTGAGACTGCTGTGCTGCTGCTGGCATTCTGCTGTTCATACTAGGTAATCGTGAGTCCGTGAGAGACTGTCTGTGATTCTGTGTGGCAACTGGCAAAGTGTGTGATTGAGGCTGGCTGGGCTTAATTTTGTTAATGACAGTTGACTGAGGCTAAGCTGAGATTTCTATTGCTTGTGGAAATATCCATTTTGGACTGGGTAACCCTTTAAATGGACAACTCTATAATTCTATTACAATTCTAGTCTTGCTTTCCACATCCTATTAAGTCTGACTTCAAGCAAACACTATAATAAGATCGAAAATTCATTAGAGCAATTACATTTTCAAAGAATAGACAGCGCTTTCATTCTTTCCTTCCTATCTATTTCAGTATTCAACCTTTAGATGTGTCCTTTGTTGGGCAGAATTGTTAGAGAGAATGGCTGCACATTAATGGATGTAGCGCGCTATAATGTATATCCTTCGACTTTGATTATCAGTCACAAGAGTCTTATGCAAAATCTGTTTACATTTTGTAATAGCATATCTAGTGCTCATCAGCAATTGTTTCCACAGGTTGTGAATATACGTGACCTTAAGGGAAACAGTTTTGAACTTAAACTAACTGCACCGCGCCAGGACAAGGTCTTAGCACCCAAGACGAAAAGGCTAAAGTACGATCTTTCAACCCCCCCAACTGTTTTTCTAGTTCCTACGCTATACTTTCCTACCTCCAACACCTGTTATATAACCTTTGCGTAGATGCATAGATTATTATTATTAATCAGGATTTATATAACACCAACAGTTTGTGCAGTGCTTTACAATATAAAGGGATAATACAGTTTAGTACAGAAGGACTAGCAGGGCCCTGTTCATGGAGCTTCCAATCAAAAAGGCAGGGGAGGTGGTACAAAAGCTGTGGGGGATGAACTGACAGAGGTGGTCGATGTACAACTTTTAGGTGGAGGCACAGTAGGCTTCTCTGAATAAATTTGTTTTTAAGGTGGACATGGTAGGAGATAAGTGGACATATTGAGGTGGGGAGTTCCAGAGGAACTTCAGGGAGAGGTTCTGGAAAAGTCCTGGAGGTGAGCATGGGAGGAGGTGATGAGGGAGCTTAGAGAGAAGGAAGTCTTGGGAGGACCGCTATATTTACCCATGTTTTTTTTTTTCTAAACAGTACACAAAAGATATGAAATAAAAATGAAGAGTTTATAGTTTTGGAAAATTTCTCGAAGGGAACAAATATTCATTTTGCAGCAAATAAAATTTTGCCCAAAATCACTCCAGAGGCTACACAATATGGATAATTGTATATTCTTCTAATGGAGCAGAGGAATGGAATTTAAGCTGTAATTCACTGTGGTGTGGGCCTGTCCAGTGGCGTAGCGTGGGGGTGCAGGGGGTGCCGTGGGGGGCAAATTTTCACACCAGTATGTGTGACTACTGGCTGCCTCCTCCTAATTTTAGGCCTCCTCCTAATTTTAGGTTCCTGTGTCCCCTGTGCTCCGGCCGCCATGTTCAGTGTCCGGCGCCCTGTGATTGGGTGTATGGGGGTCATGTGAGGCGTAGGGCTGTCCTGTCAACGATTGCGGTTGCTCCTGAAGTCCCCCTCCACACATGACCCCCATACGCCCAATCACAGTGCGCCGGACACTGAACATGGCGACCAGAGCGCAGGGGAGACAATCAAAAATGTGAGCCGTCGCTGTCTTCTCCTCCTATCCGCCGGGCCGATGCAGGCCAGGACAAGAAGGTGAGTGAGACTCCCTCGTGAGAGTCGTGTTACTGAATACTGTAGGCAGCAGGACAGTGTAGTGTAGTATGGTGGTCAGTGTAGTGTAGTATAGTGGTCAGTGTAGTGTAGGATGGTGGTCAGTGTAGTGTAGTATGGTGGTCAGTGTAGTGTAGTATGGTGGTCAGTGTAGTGTAGTATGGTGGACAGTGTAGTGTAGTATGGTGGACAGTGTAGTGTAGTATGGTGGTCAGTGTAGTGTAGTATGGTGGTCAGTGTAGTGTAGTATGGTGGTCAGTGTAGTGTAGTATGGTGGTCAGTGTAGTGTAGTATGGTGGTCAGTGTAGTGTAGTATGGTGGTCAGTGTAGTGTAGTGTAGTATGGTGGTCAGTGTAGTCAGGGCTTTTGTTTAGGGGGAACTTGGTGGAACTCTGGCTCAGACACTTGGGGGGGGGGGCTGCTCACCACAATCGCTTGTGAACACAGAAGTCCGGTTTCTGTGTTTACAAGTGACAGCTCTGCACTCTGTGTGTAACCCCCCTGAACTCTGCACTCTGTATGTAATGCAATCTTGGTATTTAATGCCCCTTAAAGCTGGATTCCACCCGCAAATTTATTTTTTAAAGTCAGCAGCTACAAACCCTGATGCCCCCCCCCCCATGCCGATCCGGATCATTGCAGGTTCCGGCGCTGCCATCCTCAGTGAGGGAAACAGGCAGTGAAGCTTGCGGCTTCACTGCCCGTTTCCTACTGCGCATGCGTGAGGCTCGCGCCGCTTTGTGAATGGGCGGCTGCTCTCTGGGATACACACAGTTCCCAGAAGGCAGCACGTCCTATTCACCAGCAGGAGGATGCGGAAGAAGACCAGCCGCGGACTAGGAAGAGGCAGATTAGGAACATCCGCATAGCAACAGGTATTTCGGGTGAGTAATTATTATTTTTTTGCAGCATTTTCCTGTAATTTTATTTTCAGGGTGGAACGCCACTTTAAAACCCTCCTATTGTTCATGAAATTTGACTGACCACACCCACTATTTGATGTGATTTAGAGGGTGTGTGTGGGTGGAGGGGTTTTGGGGGTCGTGGTTGAGTTCCAGCACCTATTGTTTGAGAAAAAAAGCCCTGAGTGTAGTGTAGTATAGTGGTCAGAGTAGTGTAGTATAGTGGACAGTGTAGTGTAGTGTAGTATGGTGTTCAGTGTAGTGTAGTGGACAGTATAGTGGTCAGTGTAGTTCTCAGTGTAGTGGACAGTATGGTATAATGGTCAGTGTAGTTCTCAGTGTAGTGGACAGTATAGTATAGTGGTCAGTGTAGTTCTCAGTGTAGTGGACAGTATAGTGGTCAATGTAGTATAGTACAGTGGACAGTGTAGTGTAGTGAACAGTGTAGTGGTCAGTGTAGTGTAGTGGACAGTATAGTATAGTGGTCAGTGTAGTGTAGTGCACAGTATAGTGGTCAGTGTAGTGGACAGTATAGTGGTCAGTGTAGTGTAGTATAGTGGTCAGTGTAGTGTAGTATAGTGGTCAGTGTAGTGTAGTGTAGTGCACAGTGTAGTGGACAGTATGGTGTAGTGGACAGTATAGTGGTCAGTGTAGTGGACAGTATAGTGGTCAGTGTAGTGTAGTGGACAGTATAGTATAGTGGACAATGTAGTGGTCGGTGTAGTGGTTAGTGTAGTGGACAGTATAGTATAGTGGTCAGTGTAGTATAGTGGTCAGTGTAGTGGACAGTGAGGGTAGTGGTCAGTGTAGTGGTTAGTGTAGTGGTTAGTGTAGTGGTCAGTATAGTGGTCAGTGTAGTGTAATGGACAGTATAGTGGTCAGTGTAGTATAGTGGTCAGTGTAGTCCTCAGTGTAGTGGACAGTATAGTATAGTGGTCAGTGTAGTGTGTAAAGCCCTGTACACACGATCGGATTTCCTATGGATTCTAATCGATGGATTTTTCCATCGGAAATCCGATGAAGCTGACTTCCATCAGTCTTGCCTACACACCATCAGTCAAAAATCCGACCGTCCCAAACGCTGGGACGTAAAACACTCAGACGAGCCGAGAAAAATTAAGTTCAATGCTTCTGAGCATGCGTCGACTTGATTCTGAGCATGCGTGGGTTTTTTCTCCGATGGAGTTCCACACAGACGATCGGAATTTGCTATCCGTTTTTTTCCCATCGGATAAATTTAAAACATGTTCTATTTTTTCTCACCGAAGCAAAAAAAGACCGATGGGGCCCACACGATCGGTTTGTACGATGAGAAAAGTCCATCGGACTGTTTTCATCGGTAAAACCGATCGTGTGTACACGGCATAATGGTCAGTAAAGGAATCAGATTGGTCAGTCAGTACTATTGTATTGTTGGAGGGGACTCGGGGAGTGCTAAGTCTGCAGGTTAAGGGGGGCGCAAATTACTTGCCTTGCCCCCGGTGCTGACAACCCAAGCTACGCTACTGGGCCTGTCCGCCATCCACCTGCCAACACCATCTTCCTCTACAAAAAGTTGATTTTTCAATCAACTTTTATCAAAGGAGCCAGTCTAAAAATGTCATCCAACATTGCTTGCATTTAAAGAGATTGCTTAACGTGCATCCTCACAGGGTGACTCTGTGGATGCACAAGTAAATGTGCCAACGTCCCGATATAACAGAGAGAATATGGATAAACTAAGGAATGGACTTTAGGCGGCACATGAGTAAATATTGTAAAAAACTAGGAGTATTTATTTTAGAAACAATCATAAAAATACAAGTAAACATTCAAAAAATGTGATTGACAGTCTATTCGTATTTGGATACACGGCTAAGGCTAATATTTAACAATGCTTCAGAGTTAGATTTGTAAAATGTAAATGCACTTCATCCTAAATGAAAATACAAAACCAATAGCCGCAGGCTAATAAAGCAGTAATCATAAGAAGCAGGTGGTGTTTAGCCATAGATCCAGTGTATCCGATGAAATCTTGGATTGCTCAACCGGTTTCGCGATTTAACGCTTCTTCAGGAGCATGATAGTAAATCGAGTGTGCTACAATTGCAGCGGCACACCTTAGTAAAGTTCAATTGGCAGTTTGTTTATAACAGACAGCCAATGAGGGTAAAGGTCATAATAGGCGACGGCTGGGTGTGCTGCTAGGTGAGGCTACAAACGAGTAACAACAGGTAGTGTCCTCCAGAGTTTGGAAAACTGTGTGTATCAGAACATATAAGGAAGGGCTATGTATGCACCATGAGAAACCCTGGTGCACATTCGAGTCAGAGGGTAACTGACCCTAGGAAGCCTATGGTAGATGGGCAGGCTATTGACCTGCACCTTGACAAAAATACTGCAGTTTCCAAACGATCCAGAGGAGTCCTAGCAGTCAGCTGACTGCTAGGACTCCTCTGGATCGTTTGGAAACTGCAGTATTTTTGTCAAGGTGCAGGTAAATAGCCTGCCCATCTACCATAGGCTTCCTAGGGTCAGTTACCCTCTGACTCGAATGTGCACCAGGGTTTCTCATGGTGCATACATAGCCCTTCCTTATATGTTCTGATACACACAGTTTTCCAAACTCTGGAGGACACTACCTGTTGTTACTCGTTTGTAGCCTCACCTAGCAGCACACCCAGCCGTCGCCTATTATGACCTTTACCCTCATTGGCTGTCTGTTATAAACAAACTGCCAATTGAACTTTACTAAGGTGTGCCGCTGCAATTGTAGCACACTCGATTTACTATCATGCTCCTGAAGAAGCGTTAAATCGCGAAACCGGTTGAGCAATCCAAGATTTCATCGGATACACTGGATCTATGGCTAAACACCACCTGCTTCTTATGATTACTGCTTTATTAGCCTGCGGCTATTGGTTTTGTATTTTCATTTAGGATGAAGTGCATTTACATTTTACAAATCTAACTCTGAAGCATTGTTAAATATTAGCCTTAGCCGTGTATCCAAATACGAATAGACTGTCAATCACATTTTTTGAATGTTTACTTGTATTTTTATGATTGTTTCTAAAATAAATACTCCTAGTTTTTTACAATATTTACTCATGTGCCGCCTAAAGTCCATTCCTTAGTTTATCCATATTCTCATTGCTTGCATTTAATCAAGTATTCAGCAGCCTGCATAAAACTATAGCCAGCAGTTGACGTTACTCTATTCATGCTGCTTAACATGAATAGGGCCCATAGGGCTGAAGGAGCGAAATATGAAGTGTGTTTGGCCAGTTTAAGTCATACAGTACACTGAGGTGGGTCTCATGGCTTTCAAGGAATCACAGATGTCTCTACATGCGTCATTCCCAGGGAGACTTCTTCCTGTCTGTGGTCATCTTGTACCCTATTTTTTACCTGACCAGCTGGTGTTCCAGCACATTGATGCTTCTATTTACCGGAGAAAATATGCCATTATCGTTAGCAGATGGATAACCAATAATTGGCTTAAAGAAGAACACTAGCCTAGATTTAAAAAAAACAGGATATTGTGAAGAACTGTTGAAACTGCTAAATACAGTATATCTAATTAACACTTTTTACTGCTTGCTATAGAAAAGCGGCTAAACTGTAATAACAAAATATGTGCTCATCCCTTCCTGTCTGCACCATGTTTATGAAACTGGACGTTAAAATCCACATTTTACATGACTCGGTTCATGGTGGCATGACCAAATGACATAATTGGTTGGCTGCATGTAGTGATATTAAAGAGGAGTTCCAGGCTCTGACTGTAGCTGCTGACTTTTAATATAAGGATACTTATCTCTCCAGGGATCCGCAATGTCCTCATCCGAGCCGATTCTTCAATCCACTTCGGGGGCAGGCACCAGCATCTCTAGTAAGGGAAACAGGAAGTGAACTCTGTTTCCTACTGCGCATGCGCGAGTCGCGCTGCGCCTTGTGAATGGTCCGAAGCCTTCTGGGACCTGTGATGTGTCCGAGAAGGCTGTGGGGAAGGAGGGGAGGGACGAACTTCCGGCTCAGTTCGCTGCGGCGATTCAAGCCCGAAGTGGGAGCGGGTACCTGTCAAAACCTGGTAGCTGAGCTTCCCCTTTTGGGTGGAGCTTCACGTTAAAGTCTTTTTTTTTTTTAAATAAAAAACATGTTATACATACCTGCTCCGTGCAATGGTTTTGCACAGAGTAGCCCCGATCCTCCTCTTCTGGGGTCCCCTGCTGACGCTTCTGGTTCCTCCGGCCTTTGTGTACCCCCCCCCCCCCCAGCAAGCTGCTTGCCAGGAGAGTGCTCATTCAGGCTCACTCCCAAGCCGCACTGTGTGCATCTACTAACACACATAGTGCGCTCAGCCATGCTCCCCACTCCCTTGTCATTGGATTTGTTTGATGGCATCAGGATCCAGCGAGGAGGGAGAGAGAGAGCAGTGCCACTGCTCTTGGGCACAGTGCTGGATTGAGATTGGGCTCAGGTAAGTATTTAGAGGGACTGGGGGGCTGCATCTAAAAGGCTTTTTACCTTATGCAGAGAATGCATTAGAGTTAAAAAAAAACTCTAGCCTTTACAACCACTTTAAAGTCTCAGTGAGAATAAAATAAACACATTTGGGGTGCAGAAACACTGCACTACGCTGTGGTTGAGAGCTGTTTTGGGAATTTTTACGGTCTCCTTTATCTATAGCCATGGGTACTTGATGCAGGTGTAGCGGAGCCTCACTCTCCCTCTCCGCTTCTATCGCCTGGTTGGCTGGTGTGGTCTAGGGCAGGGGTCATCAACCCCCGGTCCCCGGCCCACTACCGGGCCGTGGCTCTTCTGCAGCCGGGCCGCGGGTGCGGGCGGCCGTCAAGAGACACGCTGTGCTGAGCTGCCGGCATGAGAGCGCTGGGTGGGTGGAAGAAGCGAGCGGGCAGGCAAGCAGAGATGATATCTCTCTCCGCCCCCTGCATCACAGCTTTTCCGCCCTCAAAGTCAGTGCTCTGTCTCAGTGTCTGAGATGGGGCGGGGAGCAGAGAGATGACATCATCTCACACTGCCCGCCACGCATCACCGCTCTCCTGCGGCTCCTCGCTGTAAGAACTTGTTCAGCGGCGCAGATTGCCTGCCCCCCCCCCGGACAGCTAATCAGGCATGGCAGAGAGGTGGAGCCAGAAAGTGACAGCCGAAGGAGACCGGCTGCAGCATGAGAAAGGAGACACCCTGCTATATCCAGAGGGGCGATCCCACAGAGATGTGACATCATCAGTGACAGGTAAGCTGTGTGTGGGAGTACAGGTGAGGTGTGCTGGAACTTGTAGTTCACCCCCTCAGCTGTCTGCCTGATATACCACAAGGGGCGCTCCACTCACTCTGCATCTGGTGACATGCAACGTGGCAAGTGACAATTCACATCTTGTGGCAGGTAATGTGGCAAGTGACAATCCACATCTTGTGGCAGTAAGCGTGGCAGGTGATGTGGCAAGTGACAATCCACATCTTGTGGCAGTAAGCGTGGCAGGTGATGTGACAAGTGACATTACACATCTTGTGGCAGTAAGCGTGGCAGGTGATGTGGCAAGTGACATTACACATCTTGTGGCAGTAAGCGTGGCAGGTGATGTGGCAAGTGACAATACACATTTTGTGGCAGTAAGCGTGGCAGGTGATGTGGCAAGTGACATTACACATCTTGTGGCAGTAAGCGTGGCAGGTGATGTGGCAAGTGACAATACACATTTTGTGGCAGTAAGCGTGGCAAGTGATGTGGCAAGTGACATTACACATCTTGTGGCAGTAAGCGTGGCAGGTGATGTGGCAAGTGACAATACACATTTTGTGGCAGTAAGCGTGGCAGGTGATGTGGCAAGTGACAATACACATTTTGTGGCAGTAAGCGTGGCAGGTGATGTGGCAAGTGACATTACACATCTTGTGGCAGGTGATGTGGCAAGTGACATTCCGCATCTGGTGACAGGCAGCGTGGCAAGTGACTATCCACATCTGGTAGCAGGCGACAGTGGCACGTGACACGCTCGGGGCTCCCACTGATTCTACATTATGATGAGTTGAACTATTTCATTTATTACTACAATGTAATAATAGAAATAATGCACTTCAATCACCCTGACACCATATTAAGCATGGTGCCGTGACGATTGAAGCGCTAACACCAGACATTGCCCGCGAAAAATTGAGACCCCCCCCGGTCCTTGGCACAATTTTCTTCCACGCAAGCGGTCCCCGGTGCCAAAAAGGTTGGGGACCACTGGTCTAGGGGTACCTGGGAGAGGAGAGTGCAGGAACCCTACGCCAAACTCTCACCTCGTATGTGTATGAGGGTTGAGCTAAGTCACTTAAATTACCTCCGGGTCTGCTCACTGCATACGAAGCTTCCGCTTGTTCCGTGGAGGGTGAACATAACAGTTGAACTTTCAGTAACAGACAGACAGGGGTGTGGATACGAGTAGGCCCAGGCACAAATGAATTCTCCTATTCCTTAGCAAGCGAATAGGCCTGGCGCACGGTCTTTGCCACCGACCGTGAGATTGGTCACTGCCACTGACCGGGTGAACTGTTGAGGCCCCTGCCACAGGCCTAATAGCAGGTCTCTGCCACCGACCTGAGTTGACTAGTTGGACCGCTGCCACCGGTCATTGAACATGAACCACCTTCCTCTATGAACTTGGCCCCTGTTCGGGAAAGATATCCCTCCGGGCGGTCTCCAGAGGTTCACCCGTCACTGGCAATATGCTGCACCAGGTCTTCGGATGAATCCCTCCTCCGGTCCCTTACGCCTCTGGATTCGGGTGCCCAACACCCGGGACACCCTAGGACAATCCCTCCCTGGCGGGACCCAGCGGAAGGTACTGGGCCCCAGACCTCCGGCCGAGTACCTCACCCCAGACTGAAGGTGTCTGGGATGGAACACGAACTCCAAGTGTCCAGGCCTAGGCCGCCTGGACACCGACCGTGGACAGCAGCACTCAGGCTGAAGGTGCCTGGGACTCGAACCTCATGGCGAAGATGTCCGCCCCATTTATACCCTCTCGCAGCAAGCACAGCGGGTTCCCCGCCCCGCCGTAGAACTGCTGCGAGAGGTCACAAAGGGTACGGCACTGCAGTGACGGTTCAACCCCAGCCCAAAGTGACAGCGCCACCTGCTGGGCCGCAGGGAACTGGTCATCACTGATGTCTTCACCAGACCCAAACACTCTGAAAAGTACATACCCACTACACAGGTCTTTTACTACGAGGGAGTGCTGATAAGTATTGAGCCTTACCCAGAAAAATATGATCTAGGAAGCTGTAAATTGCAGGGTGTACTGACCAATTTGTCTATATTCAATGGTTCAAAAATCAATTACCTATGATTCTAACCTATCTTTATTTTTCAAGTCCAAAATGAACATGGCAGCACCTCCAGAAAAATTCAATGTGGAAGAGCATAGGACCATATGGGAAAGGGAAAGGTGCGAAGCAGATCCATGATGAAATGTCACAAACTTTGGGTGACAGTGGCCCTTCATATGCAAAAGGTAAACGTTGGGTTGTCAATTTTAAAACTGCCCATTTCGGTGTTGAAAATTAGAAACCTAGTGGAAGGCTTGTTTCTGTGCCTGCAAAAGTCAAAAGTTTTGGGATCCACTTTGCTGCAAGGTTTCTCATTTCCAAGTCTTTGTGGTTAATGGCACCAACTCTCTCACGTGATATTCCCAGATATGTTGCAATACTTTTGGCTGATATTCGGTGGTCCTCCATGATCATGTCATGAATGGCTTTCACATTTGCAGGAACAGAGACAGAAACAGGCCTTCCATTGGGTTTCTCACTTTCAACACCGAAATGGGCAGTTTTAAAATTGACATCCCAACATTTAACAGTTGTGTATGAAGGGCCACTGACACCCAAAGTTTGTGACATTTCATCATGGATCTTGCTTCGCACCTTTCCACTGGAAAAACAGGATCTTGATTATGGTCCTATGCTCTTCCACATTGAACTTTTCTGGAGGTGCTGCCATGTTCACTTTGGACCTGAAAATAAAGATAAGTTAAAATCATAGGTAGTTGATTTTTGCACCATTGAATCTAGACAAATTGGCCAGTACACCCTGCAATTTACAGCTTCCTAGATAATTTTTTTCTGGGTAACGCGGAATACTTATCAGCACCCCTTTGTATATGGTTTTGGGGATATGTCTGGACTTTAGAGCATAAATTCTATAGAAAACCACCCTGGTTAATACATTTCACACATATTGTTATAGCCTGTGTTTGAATGATCGTGTACTATCGTGGACAAATGATAAATTCTAGAAGCATAGATTTTGTTCCCTTGTGCGTCATCACTGTGTGATGGTACGTTCATATACTGTAAATAAATCAGGCACATAGATTTTGACCCTTTGGGACTATATGGAGTAGGCTTGTGCACAACGGAAAAATTTGTTCCGTTTCGGTTCGTTTCTTTCCGGTCCTGTTGATTCGTAATCATTCGTAATTTTGCTAGACGGGATTTTTCGTGTTCGGACTCATTCGTATTTTTGCAAGCGACATTTTTCGTTGAATTTTTTGTTGCTTTATAATTCGGACTTTCGGTAGAGTACGTTGTTTTTCGTTGATTCTGGACACAACTCCTACTTTCGTAACTTTTTTTGGGTTCGTTGATTCGTAATTTTCTGTGTCTCTCTCACAACGACGCTGCCTATTATGCCTAATGTGCTTCGAATGGATTTGTACTTTTCTAAATACATAGCGGTTATTTGTAACGATTCGAAATCTCGTATTTTACTTTCGTTTTTTACATGCGGCTATAGGCTCCGCCCCTGTACACCATTTTGAGAGGGTTCAGCACGGTGAGGGAGAAGCAGAGAGCAGAGCAGAGTGAGTGTTATTGTGCTTCGAATGGATTCGAAATCTCGTATTTTACTTTCGTTTTTTCATGCGGCTATAGCCTCCGCCCCCTGTACACCATTTTGAGAGGGAGTTCAGCACGGTGAGGGAGAAGCAGAGAGCAGAGTGAGTGTTTTTGTGCTTCGAATGGATTCGTACATTCGTAACTTTTTTCATAACGAATTATGCCGAAGACCTTCGGGCATTCGCTATTTTGCGGTATAATTTATTTCGGATTCGGTTTTATTCGTAATTGCTCTGTTCGGAAATTCGAATGCTTCCGAATGTCCGAAAGTTGCTAAATTCGGACGAATTTCGATTCGTTACGAAACGAATTGCACAAGCCTAATATGGAGTCACAGCACTTGGCAGTAATCTTGCCACCAAAGTCCCTGAGAGATATAAGCCAGGAGGTGATTTAACATAGCACTGCTCACCCAAAAGTCAAATACTAGTTTTGGGTTAAACTGGATTTTATTTATTTGTATAGTTTTGGATGTCACAATATACTGTTTCACATTGAGTCATCTGATTTGCGTTAAGTCTTAATTACTCCTTATTTTGGAAGTAGAATGCCAGTTGTGTCACTTCGAGTGGATCTTCCCTGTTTTTTTTTTCCTTTTGCATTTCAAAAGAATTTCTATTTATATAGAAATGAACGTGGCTGTCAACCTGTGAAAATGGCAGCGTATTTTCAAAGTGAAAACTCAAGACAACATCAAGGAGAATCTGTAATAAGCTTGTGATGCCGTCTCCTTTTATTTAAATAGAAGCCGTCATCTTACGGTTAGCTTGTTTTTTTTGCATTGGATTTGAGCTGTTCCTCTGGATATTTTGTTTATTCCTTTGTATGTTTTCCCTATACTTTTACTTGTGAGCTTGGATTAGTAAAAATACATGTAGTGTCTTTGCTTCTCTCATATGGGCTTTCAGAGTATTACTTATTTCTAGCATGTACATATCAGTACTCTATGGGAAGTTAATGTGTTACTAAACCCATACCTCCCAACTTTTAAAAGTCCCCCCGCGGGACATTCATTCCAAAATCTCCCTGTCAACAAAAGTTGTTGAGCGGGGGCTTTTAAAAGAAAATCCTAATGAAAAGTTGTTGAGCGGGGGGGGGGGCCGCGGTACATTGTTTTGCCCGCCGATCGCGGGGGGGGGGGGGCTTACCTGCTCGTTCGCTGTTCCTCCTCTTCATGCTGTCTGCTGTGCCTTCTGCTTCCTGCTGTGCGGGAAAAATGACACTCTCGCGGGACTGCGGGAAGGAGGGGCCTATGCGGGTAAAACCCGCAGAATCCGTGCCAGTTGGGAGGTATGCTAAACCCACAACAGTAAAATCAGTCTGTATATGCAGTAAAGCTTGCTTGTTATTCTCACTGCTGTGGAACATAAGCGGTTAATCCTCTGCATTGTGTAAAAAGGATGTTTGATCCTGCCTTATCCAATCCTCCCCTTCTTTTTCAGTCCCCAGTCCATCTGCTGATAATACAGAGCCCTAGAAGGCACACTGTACATGCTTAGTTTGCTCTATATTGCTAGAGAGTTTTTTTTTTTTTTTGGGAGGGTGCATGTGATCAGCACAGGGCCAATCAGCACTGTCCAGACAGAGGGTCATGAGTCACGCAGGCTCATAGGACAGTCAGAGAAGAATGAAAACTTCTCCTACAAGCTTTAACCTGACACTGATAGAAATCAAAAGACTGCTATATACTGCTGATGAGAAAAGGTATTTAGCAGTTTATATTTACTAAAATAATTGCATTTACATGTACTGTGGGAGACCAAATATAGTAAATGCAGGGTCCTGGGTTTAGTAACACTTTAAAGGAAAGCTTCACATTATCCATTAGTCAGGGACTAGTCAACTGAGTGTTGCATGTACTTCACATTTCTGTGTTGATGTTCATCTGTTGATTCCAGGTTCCATCAGTCTGTTTTTTTTTTAAATCTTCTTCTCAAGGATGGAGCATGCCAGGGAAAGGTGCTGTGCTCAAAAAATCTCAAGGGGCAGATTGGTGGATAAGTGAAACACAAGTCAGTGTAATTAACATCACATTTCCCTTCATCTCCTCATAGCACATTGCTGATCAGTGGTGCCTGGTGCTCAAATTTTTTGGGGAGGCGCAAACCAACTAAAACATTTTGAAAAATACTGAAAAAAAACCATCAAATGCAGCCACTGTGCCCATGAAATGCCGCCAATGTGCCGATGAAATGCCGCCAATGTGCCCATCAAATGCAGTCACTGTGCCCATCAAATGCAGCCACTGTGTCCATCAAATTCAGCCACTGTACCCCATTATATGCAGCCACTTGTGCCCGTCAAATGCAGCCACTTGTGCCCGTCAAATGCAGCCACTTGTGCCCGTCAAATGCAGCCACTTATGCCTGTCAAATGCAGCCATTTGTGCCCATCATATGCAGCCACTGTGCCCATCATATGCAGCCACTTGTGCCCATCAAATGCAGCCACTGTGCCCCATCAAATGCAGCCACTGTCCCCCCCCCCACCCGCTCACTGCCCGCCACTTACCCCATCTTGGTGGGGGATCAGATAGTGGTTGACGGTGGCGAGCTGTGGGATGGTGTGATGAGCAGCGGGTGACGTCGCCAGCTCCTGTGTCCTCCATTTGTCTCGTCTTCCTTCTGCTAGGTGTCCAATTGGAGGGCCTGTACCTTCAGCCAATCAAGTGACGGGTATTAGACGCGCGCCTCCTGATTGGCTTAGAGGCGGTTCAGTGTTAGAAAAGCAACTATTCATTTGCTTTTCTAACACACCCGGGAGGACTGCAAGCACAATGCTTTGTGCTCCAAGACCACCTTTTTTGAAGCCTATTAGAGCCTATGGCTCTAATCAGGTGCTTAAAAAAAAACACCCTGCCTCTGGAATTCAGGCGCCCGGCATCCGAAAAGGGGCCAGACCCTGAATAGGGGGTAGCTACAGCGGCCATGCATGAATCTATCCATTCTACACAGAGAGGTTGGCGTGACAGAGGGGGCGGCGCCCGAGCGCCCCTAATGGATGCACCGCCACTGTTGCTGATTGCCTGACGATTGAATGAATTTGTATGCAGTTGCCCATTAAAGTGGTTGCAAGCCTCAGACATAAAATATGAACAAAGCCTATCCCTCTATAGTGTGTACTTATCTCAATTTAGAGTGCTAAGTATCATTTCTTTCTGCTGTCTGTGACAAGGGAGGAATCTCCAGATGATTGACAGCCTCACCTCTGTTCTTGTGTGCTGTATGGGGGGGGTGTCTCTTTCCTCCAATCAGTTCTCAGAGCTCTCCTTACTGAGCTCTGTTTTCTGACAGCTCAGACAAGCTTTATAAATCCTGGACTTTGAACAGCTGTAAAGAAGAGACAGCGACAGGTAAACATGTACAGCATATGTAGGAGGATTTATTTCATCTTTGTATCATGTGAGGCCAGTCATTTCACTGGGTATATGTAAGGGTTTACAACCACTTTAAGGTTTTAATGGGCTCTGAGTGAAGGTGAAGCTGTAGGTGCACCATTCCTTATATTATTTTTATGTAATCAACCTCTAATACAATCATAACTTTTATTTTGCGTGTTAAGTTTTTTTTTCATATATATGTAGCAGGGTCTTTAAATTTATGTGGGACACCCAGGTGTGTAAGTATAGGGATAGTGGACCCCTTGTGTTCGTGGAAGATTGGATGGTGTAATAATCTCCTTGGCCTCTGGGTGGCGGGGTATCTGGAGGCTCAAGGTAGATTTGCCATTTCAGTGCTAGCCTTTTTGTCCCTTTCCGGAGATGGTACGGCGAGGGCGGGGAACCTGCCGTGGTGTCGATGGGAGGAGATAAAAAGGGGAGACGCCCTAACCACGAGGTCTTCTGGAGGAAGTTCTTCACGCGCCCAGGCACCTTAGGCCTGGGTGCGGGCGGGTTCTGGATTCCGGCTCAGGTGCCCTAGGCCTGACCGGAATGGAGTTGGAGTCCATCCCAGGCACCTTCAGCCTGGGGTGAGGTACTGAACTAGGAGGCCTGGGGTCCAGTGACTTCGACTGGATCCCGAGAGGGTGGAGACATCCGAGGGTCCCTGAAGTGGATGGGGCCCATGTCTGAGGTGAGGAGGCCGGGGAGGTTACCCATCCGGAGAGTCTGGAGCAGCATCAACCCAGTGACGGATGGGCCTCTGGTAACTCACTTGGAAGGACATCTTCCCCTGATAGGGGCCGCAGCGCAGCAAAGGTACTCCTATCTACGTTCTCTTGAGTCGCTGGTAGAGACTCTCAGATTCGAAGTCCTTTCTAGCTGAATGCTATAGTAACCGCTGGCAAGATCGCAGTGGTTTAGTTGATAACCAGGATAGTGCCTCGACCTGCTCACCCCCCGTATCAAAATGTTATCAAGTCGCAACCAGATGGCTACTGAAGCACTGTTTATTGTGAGATGTACAATAAAGCAAGAGTTGGACTGTGATCGGTGTGTGGAACTCTGGTTAATGGTAGCAAAGGGAAGTGTTGACACAGCAGGACTGTATTCTAGAACAAAGCACATAGGCCCGAGGAAATATCTGGTATTGGCCTTCACCTCACCCACAGCTATGGGGAGGACATGGGCCGTAGCGCATCTCACCCTGTCGTGTGACATACCCCTAGACAAAGGAGATGGGGTGAGGCCGCTACACATGGGGGTTCTCGTCCGGGATCCTGATACAGCAGGTGAACGCCAGAAGTACCAGCATGGACCCCATCAAAGTAGTCAAATAATGCAAAGCAGAAGGGACACGCTCAGAAGCGAGCGTGGCCATTTAACTTCCAGGAAGTGAAAGCAGAGGAGAGAGACTATGTTGCCCAGAATCCTTTTCGGCATGTTTCCACCCCAGAGACTCATGGGAGGGGTTATAAAAGGAGGAGGCAAGGCTGGGCTCGGCCTCTTTGGGACACGAGACTTCAGTGACTGATCCTCCTGTGCGGATGTGCCGGAGTGCAGGGCCTGAAGCCTGAGGCCTTGCGCAGCACCAAAGAGCCTTCCACCCCACTGCGAACCTGGGTGGCATCTGACTTCGCTTGTCTACAACCTTGGTTGGATCGGGGACCCGATCGCTGGAGACACTGTGTATGTGAGGACACAGACGGTGGAAGTTCCCGGACTGGGATCGCGTCCGGAGGGGTGAGAGGGCGTATGCTCAGACCAAATACTGTTGTTGCTAATGTGCCTATAGACTGCCGGGGCTCACAAGTTTATTTCTGATACTCTCACTGGAGATCCATATCAGAGCGGAACTTAGAGTTCATGAAGTAATGTGTTTAGTTCATCGCAACTTTCCCATTGGATTACAAATGTTGTTCTGTTAATGTGCACCACCTTTAAAGAATTGCCGGTGAAGAAACCATCATCCCCTATAGACTGAGTTGTAGATATCTGAGCCAGGCCTGGCCAGCTAGTTAGTTCATTTAGTTACTGCGTCACAGGGCGCCTAGTTAACGGTCGCCCATGCGGCGCACCTTTACTGTTCATCTTAAATGCATAGAGTGTTATTGCTGCAGGGCTCTGCAATTTATTATCTGTGAACCATTACCACTGTTAACTTTTATTACCAACAACTCAAAGTAAATTTGATACCCTTTTCATTACTGTCTTGGTGTCTGGGTTTACTCATACAGTATAAGTTAATATTTATTGCTGCCAATACTAACTGTGCCAGTAGGGGGTCGAGTACATTGCTGGGGGTTAACGGAGCTGTTTTCAGGGCCCAAACTAAACTTGCGGCCTTCTTAGTTGAAGGTATCGCTACACGTGGGGGCGTCAGTCCGGGATAATATGTGTTTTAACTTTGGAAGAGAGAGTGGCTGTGTCTGGACTTTGCTGCCCGGAGGAGTTCCGAGCAGGTCGGCCATGTGATTGGCCAAAGTGCATCCCTGCTCAAAGTCGTGGAAATGACCCTAGGACGGGAAAGGTCCATGCAGAGGAGCGAGAAGAGGGAGGAGTCCAGCCGTGTGAAGTACTAAATGTGGGGGCTTTTATTGCACTGCGCCACGAGGCACCCCGTGACTGTACAGTTCGTGGGCGGAGCTTGATGGAAGCCGGCAAAAACGTGCAAGTCATGGGAGGAGTCTGGCCATGTGGAGGAACTCACGTGGAGACTTCGGCGCGTGGTCAGTGCGTGATGGAGCAGCAGATAGTCGGGATGGCCTCAAGCTCCCTGTGGATTCCGGTTCCCTACCCCACGAAGATGACTACATTCGCTGCTCCCCTTACAGACATGGGGATAAGACTCAGGCCCCGAGGACAGTTGGCTTTGTACTCATGCAGAGACACGGAGGCCCTCGGCGTGATCTGTCCCGGGTGCTCGGGACTGGTGGTCCACCTGAAGCCATTCGGGCGTTGCGAGGCATGCAAAGAGTTCTTGTTCGAGGTGGAGCCATCCACAGTAAGGCCCCGGGCCCTTCGCCTCAACAGCCTCACAGGTACCGCTACTCTAGAAGGAGAGATCCAGGCCTTTGCGGAGGTTCCCGTACGCACTGACCAGGGCGATGTAACTGCCCAATCAGAGACTGAGAGAGAAAAATCCGAGGATGCTGCTTCGGTCACCACAGATTCTCTGCTCCCACCTCCGAAGAGGAAAATTGGTCTGGTGCAGGCCTCCTGTGGTCATGGTCGAGCTTCACCCCGTCGTTTGCCTGGCCTGGATGGATCCGGTTGGAAGAGTCCTGGACATCCCAGTTCTACAAAAGGTCAAGGTGAGCCAGGGGCTGGGACTGTGGTGGTGGTTGGAGGTGTCGGGGGTCCACAGTCGGTGGAGCCCGCAAGGGAGGGTAGTACCAAGTCTACCAGAGACTACCTTCCCGCCGAGATGTATGACACTTCCGACCTAGAGTCGCTGTCAGATTGTGGAGATGATGGGGAGATTGATGAACTGTTTCATCGGAAGGGCTGGGACAAACGCCCATTGCCTGTGTTACGTGTACCGCAGGATTCCCTTATGTCAATAGGAGACAGCACGCCCCGGGTACAAGCCCCGGAGTCTACGAGGAAGTCTAGTCCTCAGAGTGCCTTCCCACAATCTACAACATCGCCCGTCTTGGTGGCGGGAATGCAGCGAGCCTCACTACGAGCACCGAGAGAAAAGCCATTAGAGGTAGTGAAAGTACCTCGGCACCTGGAAGCCATCGTTCAACCCGGAGAAGGTGAGCGGGAAGCCATGCCTTCTTTGGCCAGATTGCAACGACTTTTCTCACAGAGAGTCACCCGTGAGTATGGGTGGGAATATCCCTACTTGCCTCGGGACTTACTTTTTGAAGTTAAGGTCATACGCCAGAGATGGTATGACGAATTTGTTTGGGAAAAGCTCAAAGTACCCCATGCACGAAGATATTTGTCCTGTTCGCCATCCGTGTCGAAAAAGTTTCGGGACTGCAGAGCAGACTGGATGTGGGGTCACCATATCCACGCAGATAAGGTGCGCATCTGCAGGAAGGATGGAGATGATGCTGACTATTCAATTGAGGTTTTCGATAAACATCTGAAGCCCTTGTTCTTGCCTGACCCGAAGTTTTACTTGTGAGAAGAGACTCACTTGTTGTTCCTTTCCTACAATCTTCTAGAAGTGTTCCTGCCGGAGCATCCGAACTGTGCCCTAGTTTTTTATTTGGGCTTTTGTTTTCTACTCTCTGGAGGAATGAGAGCAGTTTTTGTTGTTCTCTCTTCCTCGCAGTTCAAAGACAGACTTTGGGGGTAGAATTAGTGTAGGGACGCAGGAAGAATGAAGATTGCACCAAGTGTCATTACCGCGGCACTGTCACCAGGTGGCAGTGTTGTGCAACGGCTGTTTGTTTTTTTATGTGGATTTCCTTGTGTGTTATTTTTTTTCCCTCTGCAGGAGATTCGTCCGTCAAGACTACTGAGTATGGGGTGGTTTTTAGACAGTGATGGGAGGGATTGTATATGTGTACATGATAGATGTTTTAAGGAAAAGTTTTTCTGTTTTATATTCCCTTTCCCTTTGAGCAGGTCTTGGTATGGTTGAGGTTCAAAATTTTAGGGATTGCCTCTGGGGCTAAGCTTGTGTCCTCACTCCATTGGAGACATGGGTTCGCACCAGACGCTGGGGACCAGCGTCAAATCACAGGGGGGAGTATGTAGCGGGGTCTTTAAATTTATGTGGGACACCCAGGTGTGTAAGTATAGGGATAGTGGACCCCTTGTGTTCGTGGAGGATTGGATGGTGTAATAATCTCCTTGGCCTCTGGGTGGCGGGGTATCTGGAGGCTCAAGGTAGATTTGCCATTTCAGTGCTAGCCTTTTTGTCTCTTTCCGGAGTTGGTACAGCGAGGGCGAGGGATCCTGCCGTGGTGTCGATGGGAGGAGATAAAAGGGGGAGACGCCCTAACCACGAGGTCTTCTGGAGGAAGTTCTTCACGCGCCCAGGCACCTTAGGCCTGGGTGCGGGCGGGTTCTGGATTCTGGCTCAGGTGCCCTAGGCCTGACCGGAATGGAGTTGGAGTCCATCCCAGGCACCTTCAGCCTGGGGTGAGGTACTGAACTAGGAGGCCTGGGGTCCAGTGACTTCGAGTGGATCCCGCGAGGGTGGAGACGTCCGAGGGTCCCTGAAGTGGATGGAGCCCATGTCTGAGGTGAGGAGGCCGGGGAGGTTACCCGTCCGGAGAGTCTGGAGCAGCATCAACCCAGTGATGGATGGGCCTCTGGTAACTCCCTTGGAGGGACATCTTCCCCTGATAGGGGCCGCAGCGCAGCAAAGGTACTCCTATCTACGTTCTCTTGAGTCGCTGGTAGAGACTCTCAGATTTTAAGTCCTTTCTAGCTGAATGCTATAGTAACCGCTGGCGAGATCGCAGTGGTTTAGTTGATAACCAGGATAGTGCCTCGACCTGCTCACCCCCCGCATCAAAATGTTATCAAGTCGCAACCAGATGGCTACTGAAGCACTGTTTATTGTGAGATGTACAATAAAGCAAGAGTTGGACTGTGATCGGTGTGTGGAACTCTGGTTAATGGGAGCAAAGGAAAGTGTTGACACAGCAGGACTGTATTCTAGAACAAAGCACATAGGCCCGAGGAAATATCTGGTACTGGCCTTCACCTCACCCACAGCTATGGGGAGGACATGGGCCGTAGCGCATCTCACCCTGTCGTGTGACATACCCCTAGACAAAGGAGATGGGGTGAGGCCGCTACACGTGGGGGTTCTCGTCCGGAATCCTGATACAGCAGGTGAACGCCAGAAGTACCAGCATGGACCCCATCAAAGTAGTCAAATGGTGCGAAGCAGAAGGGACACGCTCAGAAGCGAGCGTGGCCATTGAACTTCCAGGCAGTGAAAGCAGAGGAGAGAGACTATGTTGCCCAGAATCCTTTTCGGCATGTTTCCACCCCAGAGACTCATGGGAGGGGTTATAAAAGGAGGAGGCAAGGCTGGGCTCGGCCTCTTTGGGACACGAGACTTCAGTGACTGATCCTCCTGTGCGGATGTGCCGGAGTGCAGGGCCTGAAGCCTGAGGCCTTGTGCAGCACCAAAGAGCCTTCCACCCCACTGCGAACCTGGGTGGCATCTGACTTTGCTTGTCTACAACCTTGGTTGGATCGGGGACCCGATCGCTGGAGACACTGTGTGTGTGAGGACACAGTCGGTGGAAGTTCCCGGACTGGGATCGCGTCCGGAGGGGTGAGAGGGCGTATGCTCAGACCAAATACTGTTGTTGCTAATGTGCCTATAGACTGCCGGGGCTCACAAGTTTATTTCTGATACTCTCACTGGAGATCCATATCAGAGCGGAACTTAGAGTTCATGAAGTAATGTGTTTAGTTCATTGCAACTTTCCCATTGGATTACAAATGTTGTTCTGTTAATGTGCACCACCTTTAAAGAATTGCCGGTGAAGAAACCATCATCCCCTATAGACTGAGTTGTAGATATCTGAGCCAGGCCCAGTTAGTTCATTTAGTTACTGCGTCACAGGGCGCAGTAACAGGGCGCCTAGTTAACGGTCGCCCATGCGGCGCACCTTTACTGTTCATCTTAAATTCATAGAGTGTTATTGCTGCAGGGCTCTGCAATTTATTATCTGTGAACCGTTACCACTGTTAACTTTTATTACCAACAACTCAAAGTAAATTTGATACCCTTTTCATTACTGTCTTGGTGTCTGGGCTTACTCATACAGTATAAGTTAATATTTATTGCTGCCAATACTAACTGTGCCAGTAGGGGGTCGAGTACATTGCTGGGGGTTGACGGAGCTGTTTTCAGGGCCCAAACTAAACTTGCGGCCTTCTTAGTTGAAGGTATCGCTACATATATATAATATATTTATATCATATTTAAAAATCCTACATTCTATCTTGCGTGTGTGTGTGTGTGTGTGTGTTTTCTATTATTAGGTTCAAATATTGGATTACTTACATTGCTTTCTGTACCCAGTTCATAATTACAGTATGCCTTGTGCAGTCTAAACTGATTTATAAAATGGAACAATTGTTTGCACTTACTTTTATAGCTAGCTTACTGTAAGTCTAATATCTTGTACAATGTATCATCATTTAATAGATACGTGTCGTGACCATATTGTTTGGCATATACTTGAGTCCTGTTTAGCTTACTGTAAATGTTTATATATTTATATCACTTATTTAAGAGAGAGATGGAGTATGTTAGGCCCCTTTCACATGGGCGGACCGTATGTCCGTTTTTCACCTATCCGTTTTTGGATGAAAAACGGACATACATGTATCCCTATGGGATAGCGGATGTCAGCGGGTCCACTACCCTTGTTATAATCCAGAAGTAGCCTGAATATTCGATTCACCTAACCAGAATCTGATATTCCATATTGTCATGCTTGTCATGTCATGCTTCTGTAGTGGTGATTTCTAAAAATGGTATTCTGCATTCCTGCTGTTATTTAAGGAGAAATGAACTGGTATCACTTTTTATCATATACAGGGTGTCCCAATGGTTTGGCTCCATAGGCATCAAATGATAAGAAATTATAATTGTTTTTCCTTTAGGCTGGGTTCACACCTATGCGAATTGGATGCGGATTTCCCGCATCCAATTCGCATAGCAGGAGAATGTGACTGGCTCTCTATGGAGCTGCTTCACATATCTCCGCAGCAGGTCCGGTGCGATTTGCTGGAAAAACGTGTGCTTTTTTTGGTCCGTTTCAGGTCTGAATTCAGCCCAAACTTCGGGCTGAAATCGGACCTGAAATGGTGAACCAGCACGCACCGGACCACTGCTGTGCGACGGATCCAGCGATGGTGTGAACCCAGCTTTAAAGTGCAGCTGGTCCAGGAACTGCATAGTGATGAAGCAGACAGGCATGTGTAATATTGTGAGTGGTTCTTCCATCAGCGAGAATCAATGTTGTTTTACAGTAATGAAGCCTCATTTCATCTCAGTGGCAGTGTCACCACCAGCACAATGCACACTACTGGTCTTGAAACAACCAAACTGGATGGCTGAAGGCCATTTTCAAACTGATCCCCATATTATGGTGTTGGCGGGATATTTTTGAAGACAGATAAATTGGGATTTTTTTTTATAGTAATGTAATGGGAAACTTAGCTTTGTAGATTACAGTCTTCTCTTATCTCTCAGTTAGATGATGTTCCTTTGTTAGAATGAAATAAAATGTGCTTTCAACAAGACGGTTGCCCCACCAAACTTTACTATACCTGTAAGAACATTTTAAATCAAACTTCATCAAACAGAATCAGAAGACGAGGTCCAAATGAATGGCCTCCTAAAGTTTTTTTTGTTGCATGCTAGTCTCATATCGAAAATGAAGAGGTTACTAAACTTAAAGCGGAGCTACAACCTAAAGTGGAACTTCTGCTCCCCCTCCGGTGCCACAATTGGCACCTTTCAGGGGGAGGGGGGTGCAGATACCTGTATAATACAGGTATTTGCACCCACTTCCGGGCATGGATATCCGCAGAATCGCCCCCCCCCCCCCGCTGTGTTCTGGGATTGCTCGTCTTCTGCTGCCGACATCGCGGGCACCCTGGACAGGTAAGTGTCCATTTATTAAAAGTCAGCAGCTGCAGTATTTGTAGCTGCTGGCTTTTAATAAAAAAATTTAAGGTGGAGCTCCGCTTTAAGAAAATTCTCATATGACAGAATACAACTTTAGCAGTGATGTAATGTGTTGTATTGTATAGTATTCTTTCGTTTCCAAGCATGCGTGATCTTGTTCTTCCGTTTTTTTTTTAAACAAATACTGTACTGATTAAATAAAAATCGCACGATCTGGTATCGTACAAGAAATTTTTTCGTGTTTTTCCCTTTGGACCATTTTGGATAAACTGTCGTGATCGGCTCTAGAAAGCTACAGCATGTACCAAGGATTTTCTGATCGTGTGCACTAGGCATTAGTCTGACCTAACAACTCTTGACTTTTTCTCTGGGGTCATCTGAAGTTGGTAGTTGGAATTGGCCCAGGACAATTATTCAGCTAAAGGAGGAAACCATCTCTGTATGTAACATCAGATCTAAGAAATTTTCAACTTCAATTTTCTGCAGATATGCAAGTGTCTGAAGTCCACGGCCTTCAAGTTCAGCATTTACAGTAATAAAACATTTAAATACTTTTTTTTTCTATCAATCCATATTTGTGGGACACCCTGTACATGTATAGATAGATAGATGTACAGAGTTGTGTTGCTATAAATTATGCACTTGTTATTCTGTTTAGCATATCTTGTGAATAGGGATGACTAAAATTGACAGTTTACATGTCCCTCAAATTTTTAAATCTGTATATTTCAGCAAGATTTAACAATTTCATAAAATACCTTAAAATGAATGTGTTTTTTGTTGTCTTGTATGGGTGGACTTTAACCACTTAAGCCCCGGACCATTTCGCACTTTTTGCAATTCAGCACTGCGTAGCTTTAACTGACAATTGCGCGGTCGTGCAACGTGGCTCCCAAACAAAATTGACGTCCTTTTTTTCCCACAAATATAGCTTTCTTTTGGTGGTATTTGATCACCTCTGCGGCTTTTATTTTTTGCGCTATAAACAAAAATATAGCGACAATTTTGAAAAAAATGCAATATTTTTTACTTTTTGCTATAATAAATAACACCAAAAATATATATAAAAAAATATTTTTTTTTCACAGTTTAGGCCGATACGTATTCTACATATTTCTAAAAATTGCAATAAGCGCATATTAATTGGTTTGCGCAAAAGTTATAGCATCCACAAAATAGGGGTAGTTTATGGCATTTTTAGTATTAATTTTTATTTTACTAGTTATGGCGGCGATCTGCAATTTTTATCATGACTGCGACTTTATGGCGGACACATCGGACACTTTTGACACATTTTTGGGACAATTTTTACAGCGATCAGTGCTATAAAGATGCACTGATTACTGTGAAAATTACACTGGCAGTGAAAGGGTTAACCACTAGGTGGTGCTGAAGGGGTTAATTGTGTCCTAGGGAGTGATTCTAACTGTTAGGGGGCGTTGGCTACGAGTGACACGTCACGGATCGCTGCTCCCGATGAGAGGGAGCATACGATCAGTCACAGTGTCACTAGGCAGAACAGGGAGATGCTTGTTCACACTTGCCTCTCCCCATTCTGCAGCTCTGTGACCCGATCGCCGGACACCGGCGGACGTCGAGTCCGCGGGTTACGCAGGCACAGTCACAGAGCTCGCGGCAGGGGCGTGCGGCCCGCACGGTGGGAATTTCAAAATGACGTAAATATACGTCACTTTACCCAGCTGTGCCATTCTGCCGACATAAATGTACAGGAGCCAGTCGTTAACCGGTTAATAGTATATGAGGGTTACAGAGGAAGTTTTTTCCTATCTTAAGCCTCATACACACGATCAGACTTTCTGCGGACAAAGCGTAGGACTTTTTTCCGAAGTGCGTTGGCCAGGAACTTGTCTTGCATACAATGGGCAAAGAATTGTCGGCCATCAAACTCTAAATTACGTGGTTTTTCAGCTCTTTGGGCAACTTCTGCTAATGTTGTGTTATGGTGAGCATTGCTTCCGAGCATGCGTGTTTGTACTTTGGAGTTTTGTCCGAAGGACTTGTGTACACACGCTCGGAAAATCCAACAACACACAATTGTTGGCAGACAATTTTAAAGCATGCTATCCCACATTTGTCCGTGGAAAATCCGACAACAATTGTCCGATGGAGCATACAAACAGTCGGATTTTCCGACAACAGCCTGTCATCACACAATTCCCGTCGGATAATCCGATCGTGTGTATGAGGCTTTGGTCCTCATTAGCCACAATATGTCCCCATTAGCCACAATAGACTTTAAATCGTTTGTGAGGGTTAAGCTGGGTACACACTATAAGAAAATCGGATAAAAAATTCTATCCGCGGAACGATCGTTCGATTATCTATTCAGTATAGTGCCTTCGACAGCCAATTCCGACGGTTCTGACAAGGAAAACCGAAGGTGCAAGCTAGAAATTTTTTATCATACGTGAACACAACGTCCAATTTTTGCTCAAGGTGTACAGTAATCGTACGGAAATAATCGAATAGAAAAAAAACGGTGCATGCTCAGAAGCAAAGAATGACCCAGAAGAAGGTGGCAAGGAACAGAAATTGTACACAAGAAAGAACTTTTGCCTTTGTTGTATGAGAAGTTAATATCATTGTTGGTTACATCATGATACGCACCTTCGTAGAAAATTGGACGATTATTCATCCCATTTGTACCCCACTTTACAGATGCCGTTTTTACCTATCCTGGTCCTCATTAGCCACAATAATGCTTGATACCTCTAGCATAGACTTTGCAGCCTACCTACAGATAAGCAATACAGCTTGATAGGCCCCAGTCTGTAAATGACTATAAAAAACTTACTCAATCCCAGACTGTATGTTGCAAACATGTTTTTGGTCCCAAAGTGAATAACTTTACATACTGTATCTACATTGAACCTCATTTGTCCTGTAAATACACAGTATCTAAGATCCATTGCAACTGTTCTCACAACAGTTTTCAGTTAATAAGGGAAAAGCAGATAAAAAAAAAAAAAGATAAAAATACAGCCTTCAAGCAGATGAGCTGGAGCTGAGCAGTGTGATGCTGTGTACACACGACCAATTTTAATGTCATGGAAAAAAGGGAAGTTTTTCTCGACGTGATTCTTCTCAAGCCTGCCTTGCCTACACACTATCGTGAAAAAAAAATGCTTGAGCAAATCGCAGTGACGTACAACACGTACAACAACATGTACAACGGCACTATAAAGGGGAAGTTCCATTCGGATGGCGCCACCCTTTGGGCTGCTTTTGCTGATTTCGTGTTACCGCATGTTAGTAAAAGTTTGGTGAGAGACGATTCACGCTTTCCAGTCTCCGTGCTCTTCAGTCCCTTACAGCGTGACGAATGTGCCATCTCCATTACGAACGCTAGTTTTACCAGAACAAGCTCTCCCGTCTCATAACTTGCTTCTGAGCATGTGCATTTTTTTCCCGTCGTTAAAGCGTACGCACAACCGTTTTTCATGACGAGAAAAACGACGACGTGAAAAACGACGAGAAAAAACAGAGCAGGTTCTAAATTTTTAATGGCCATTTTTCTCGTCGAGAAAATTGCTCTGGAGCCTACACATGACCGTTTTTCACGACCAATTAAAAAAAATGGCATGTTTCTCGTCATTAAAAACGGTCGTGTGTACGCGGCATCAGGCTGGGGGGTCATTTTTACCCATGCTTTGGTGACTATCAGGCAAATTTCAGTACATATACTTTAGCTAAGAGACATTTTTTTTTCCTCTTTAAGCAAATCATCATTTGTTGTGTGTATAATGTTTTTTTCTACAAATACACTATATTGTCAAAAGTATTGGGACACCTGCCTTTACATGCACATGAACTTCATTCATTGAAAGAAAACTCCTATGCATTAATGAAGTAGAGCAAGAGTTTGGCGAAGGTCCTTCTCTGCTCCATCGTGACTGTGCTCTTGTGCACATTATAAGACAGGTCTTCTTGCCTCAGTACCTAACCTCACAGTTGCTCTTTGGACTGAAAAGGCACAAATTTAAAAAGACTGAGGCCTCGTACACACGGCCGAGATTCTCGTCGAAAAAAACATGTCGTTTTTTTTCGACGAGATTCTTGGACAAGAAAATTGTCCCGGCCGAGTGTACACACGCTCGATTCAAATAACCCGCGGTTCTTTGAATGGAGCGTACGCGGTGACGTCATCGACTACGACGAGCATGCGCTCGTCACATTCGATGCCGTCGCCGCCATCTTGGTATACCCTACGTATGCCTAGGAAGCTACCGCGCATGCGTCGAATTCATTTCGAACATGCGCGGGCTTCCGGGAGGACAGGTAAGTGTACACACACTCACTTTTCTCGTCGAGAAACATGCCGACGAGAATCTCGACGAGAAAATAGAGAGCAGGTTCTCTATTTTCTCGTCGAGGTTACTTGTCGGTTTTCTCGACGAGAAACCATACACACGAACTAATTTCTCGGCAAGACATCTCTGCCAGCAAGTTTCTTGCTGGTTCTTGCCGAGAAACTCGGTCGTGTGTACGAGGCCACAGTCCACAATCTTGTTAAAAGACTTTCGGGAAGAGTAGAAGGTGTTATAGCCCTAGACAAACTCCATTTTAATGCCCATGGTTTCTGAACAAGATATCCAACAAGCTCATATCGGTGTCATGGTCAAGTGTCCACGAATGTTTGGCCATGTCGTGTATTTGACTCTTCGAGCCATTTGGACCCTAGCAAAGGTTTCTTACATTGTTAGAACCATGGGGATCCCATAAAGAGTTTCTTATGCCGCGTACACACGATAGGAATTTCCGATGAAAAAAGTCAGACGGAGTCCGTTGGAGTTTTTTCGTCTGAATCTCCGACCGTGTGTGGGCCCCATCGGAGAAATTCTGATGAATTCCATCGGAATTTTCAAATAGAACCTGTTCTATTTTTTTACGATGAAATTCCACATAAATGGTGGTTGTTTTTGCTGAAATGACATTGTGTTTGTTTAGTTACAAACAATGTTTAGTGAAGTTTTTTTTATATCTGTGTTGATCACGTCTATAGACAGCTATACACTGTGCACCGCCATATGTTGTTCTGTGATACATAATCCTATGTGTGTTGCCAATTAGCAGGCAGACAGGAGATAGACTGCCAGCCAGAAGGAGATAGGAGATGTTCACCATTTAATGATTCTTTCATCAGTTCTTTCAAAGATAACTGGTTATGTGATCAAGTGGCAGAACTGGCACAGCTTAAATTTGACACACAAATGGTTAAAACGAGTGTTAAAACCACTGGGAGCTCATTAAAAATGGTTTAAATGATGTACATCTGAAATTTTACTTATTTTACTCTTTAAGCGATTCCCCCAGGCATCCTTCTGAACCAAAAACTATTGGTTTTTCCTGTAAATTATCCAAGATAATTAGGAAGGTTTATTCGTTTAAGCTAAAACTCCAAGCAAACAGGAAATACACAGTTAAAATTCATGTACGTGTAGCGGCCTCACCCCATCTCTCTTGTCTAGGGGTATCACACACGACAGGGTGAGATGCGCTACGGCCCATGTCCTCCCCATAGCTGTGGGTGAGGTGAAGGCCAGTACCAGATATTTTCCTCGGGCCTGTGTGTTTTAGTCAAGGATCAAGTCCTGCCATGCCAACACTTCCCTTTGCTCCCATAAACCAGAGTTCCACACACCGATCACAGTCCAACTCTTGTTTTATTGCATAACTCACAATAAACAGTGCTTCAGTAGCCAACTGGTTAAGACCCAATAACAGTTTGATACGGTGGAATGAGCAGGTCAAGGCACTATCCTGATTGTAAGCTAAACCACTGTGGTTTCACCAGCGGTTACTATAGCCATCGGCTAAGAGAGAACTTAGAACTTGAGTGTCTCTACCAGTGACTTAAGAGAACGTAGATAGGAGTACCTTCACTGCGTTGCGGCCCCTGTCAGGGGAAGATGTCCCTCCAAGGGAGTTACCAGAGGCCCATCCGTCACCGGGTTGATGCTGCTCTAGACTCTCCGAATGGGTAACCTTCCCAGCCTCCCCGCCTCAGACTTGGGCCCCATCCACTTCAGGGACCCTCGGACTTCTCCACCCTCGCGGGACCCAGTCGAAGTCACTGAGCCCCAGGCCTCCTGGTTTAGTACCTCACCCCAGGCTGAAGGTGCCCGGGATGGACTCCAACTCCGTTCCGGTCAGGCCTAAGGTGCCTGGGCGCGTGATGAAGAACTCCAGAAAAAAAGACCTCGTGGCTAGGGCGTCTCCCCCTTTTATCCCCTCCCTCGATGCCACGGCAGGTTCCCCGCCCTCGCCATACCATCTCCGGAAAGGGCCAAAAAGGACAGCACTGCGGCAGCAAATTCTACCTCGAGCCTGCGGGCACAGCGCCACCCACAGGCCAAGAAATATAATACACCACCCAGTCCCCCACGAACACAAATGGTCCAATTCCTCTCATAATTTACACACCGTGATCATACTGCCACCCAGGTTTATCCCACCTAAATTTAGAGAGCCCGCTACATACTCCCCCCTGTGATTTGACGCTGGTCCCCAGCGTCTGGTGCAAACCCATGCCTCCCAAGGAGTGGTGACATAAGCCTGACCCCAGAGGCTTTCCCTAAAAATTTGAACGCTAACCGTGCCAAGACCTGCTCAAGGGAAGGGGAACATAAACCATTAAACTTTTTCATAAAACCCTCTAAACATGTACACATATACAATCCCTCCCATCACTGTCTAAGAACCACCCCATACTCAGCAGTCTTGACAGATGGATCTCCTGCAGAAGGGAAACAAAAAGAGAACACAACATCCTAACATATTTGTGTTAGTTTGGAATGAATGGGTCTATCAGCCGAGAGACCCATTCGCTCCAATGAGTAAAGTGATGCAATGAAAAAAAAACAACAGCCGTTGCGCAACACCGCCACCTGGTGACAGTGCCACGGTAATGACACTTGGTGAAATCTTCATTCTTCCTGCGCCCCTACTCTGATTCTACCACCAAAGTCTCTGTCTTTGAATTGTGAGAGAGGAAAAAAAAAAAACAGCTCTCATTCCTCCAAAGAGTAGAAAAACAAAAAAACAAATAAAAAACTAGGGTACAGTTCGGATGCTCCGGCAAGGACACTTCCAGAAAGTTGCTGCAGAAAAAAAACACACAAGTGAGTCTCTTCTCACAAGTAAAACTTCGGGTCAGGCAAGAACAAAGGCTTCAGATGCTTATCGAAAACCTCAATCGAATAGTCAACGTCCTCTCCATCTTTCCGACAGATAAGCACTTTGTCCGCATGAATATGTCGCCCCAGCATCCAGTCTGCTCTGCAGTCTCTGAACTTTTTCGACACAGGTGGTGAACAGGACAAGTATCGCCGGGCATGAGGCACTTTAAGTTTCTCCCAAACAAACTCATCGTACCATCGCTGTCGCAGAACTTCAACCTCGAACAGCAAGTCCCTGGGCAGGTAAGGATATTCCCATCCGTACTCGTGGGCGACCCTCTGAGAAAAGAGTCGTTGCAATCGGGCCAAGGGAGGCATGGTGGCCCGCTCACCTTCTCCTGGTTGAGCGATGGCCTCCGGGTGCCGAGGTACTTTCACTACCTCGGATGGCTTTGCTCTTGGTGCCCGAACTGATGCTCGTTGTACTCCCGCCAACATGACGGGTAAGGCTGTAGATTGTGGAAGGACAATTGAGAAACTAGACTTCCTCGTAAGCTCTGGGACCTCCGCCCGGGGCGTGCTATCTCCTATAGACATAGGCGAATCTTGCGGTGCACATATCACAGGTAATGGGCGTTTGTCCCAGCCCTTCTGGTGAAACAGTTCATCTATCTCACCGTCATCTCCACAATCCGACAGTGACTCTAGGTCGGAGGTGTCATACATCTCTGCGGGAAGGTAGTCTTTAGTAGACACGGAACTACCCTCCCTAGCGGGCTCCACCGACTGTGGACTACAGACACCTCCAACCACCACCACAGTCCCAGCCCCTGGCTCACCTTGACCTTTCGAAGCACAGGGATGTCCAGGACTCTTCCAACCGGATCCATCCAGGTCCGGCAAGCGACGGGGTGAAGCTCTTCCACGACCATAGGAGGCCTGCACCAGGCCAACTTTCCTCTTCGGAGGTGGGAGCAGAGAATCTGTGGTGACCGAAGCAGCATCCTCTGATTTTTCTTTCTCAGTCTCTGATTGGGCAGTCACATCGCCCTGGTCAGTGCGTACGGGAACCTCCGCAAAGGCCTGGATCTCCCCTTCCGGAGTAGCGGTACCTGTGAGTCTGTTGAGGCGAAGGGCCTGGGGCCTTACTGTGGATGGCTCCACCTCGAACAAGAACTCTTTGCATGCCTCGCAACGCCCGAATGGCTTCAGGTGGACCACCAGTCCCGAACATCCGGGACAGATCACGCCGAGGGCCTCCTTGTCTCTGCAGGTGTACAGAGCCAACTGTCCTCGGGGGCCTGAGTCTTATCCCCGTGTCTGTAAGGGGAGCAGCAAAGGTAGTCATCTTCGTGGGGTAGGGAACCGAAATCCACGGGGAGCTTGAGGCCATCCCGACTGTCTGCTGCTCCATCACGCACTGACCACGCGCTGGAGTCTCCACGTGAGTTTCTCCACATGGCCAGACTCCTCCCACGACTTGCACGTTTTCGCGGGCTTCCATCAAACTCCGCCCACGAACTGTGTAGTCACGGGGTGCCTCATGGCGCAGTGCAGTAAAAGCCCCCACATGTAGTACGTCACACGGCTGGACTTCTCCCTCTTCTCGCTCTTCCGCATGGGCCTTTCCCGTCTTAGGGTCATTTCCACGACTTTGAGCAGGGATGCACTTTGGCCGATCACATGGCCGACCATCCCTGCATGTCAGTTTTCTGTTTTGCCTGTTTTTGGATTTTTTGAATTTATGGATTAATTTTGGATTTTATTTTGAAATTTTGGAAATAAATCGTTTATACAGAGTGCGGCAGTCCAGGGCTCCTTTCTTTTCCACACATGGCCGACCTGCTCGGAACTCCTCCGGGCAGCAAAGTCCAGACACAGCCATTCTTACTTCCAAAGTCAAAACACACATCATCCCGGACTCACGAGCCCCCACGTGTAGCGGCCTCACCCCATCTCTTTTGTCTAGGGGTATCACACACGACAGGGTGAGATGCGCTACGGCCCATGTCCTCCCCATAGCTGTGGGTGAGGTGAAGGCCAGTACCAGATATTTTCCTCGGGCCTGTGTGTTTTAGTCAAGGATCAAGTCCTGCCATGCCAACACTTCCCTTTGCTCCCATAAACCAGAGTTCCACACACCGATCACAGTCCAACTCTTGTTTTATTGCATAACTCACAATAAACAGTGCTTCAGTAGCCAACTGGTTAAGACCCAATAACAGTTTGATACGGTGGAATGAGCAGGTCGAGGCACTATCCTGATTGTAAGCTAAACTACTGTGGTTTCACCAGCGGTTACTATAGCCATCGGCTAAGAGAGAACTTAGAACTTGAGAGTCTCTACCAGCGACTCAAGAGAACGTAGATAGGAGTACCTTCGCTGCGTTGCGGCCCCTGTCAGGGGAAGATGTCCCTCCAAGGGAGTTACCAGAGGCCCATCCGTCACCGGGTTGATGCTGCTCTAGACTCTCCGAATGGGTAACCTCCCCAGCCTCCTCGCCTCAGACATGGGCCCCATCCACTTCAGGGACCCTCGGACTTCTCCACCCTCGCGGGACCCAGTCGAAGTCACTGAGCCCCAGGCCTCCTGGTTTAGTACCTCACCCCAGGCTGAAGGTGCCCGGGATGGACTCCAACTCCGTTCCGGTCAGGCCTAAGGTGCCTGGGCGCGTGATGAAGAACTCCAGAAAAAAAGACCTCGTAGCTAGGGCGTCTCCCCCTTTTATCCCCTCCCTCGACACCACGGCAGGTTCCCCGCCCTCGCCGTACCATCTCCGGAAAGGGCCAAAAAGGACAGCACTGCGGCAGCAAATTCTACCTCGAGCCTGCGGGCACAGCGCCACCCACAGACCAAGAAGAATAATACACCACCCAGTCCCCCACGAACACAAATGGTCCAATTCCTCTCATAATTTACACACCTGGATCATACTACCACCCAGGTGTATCCCACCTAAATTTAGAGACCCAGCTACATATGTGCTCTGCCTTAGGATCTGTAATTCTGTTCAGGACGTCTTGTGATCTACACACCCCTGCCAGACAACCAGACCAGGTCCGGTACTTTGCCCATTAAAGGAAATATCATCCTCTGTTGCTCACATTAAATTTTCTTTCTTTACCCTGCCACTTCATTCATCCGTCATAGGCTAAATATTCAGATTCTTGAATTAGGAGACACTGTCATGTCAACAATAAATAAAAATGTAATAAATCTTTAGAGCCGGTTCACACAGGGGTGACATGACTCTGGCTGTGACTTTGCAAGGTGACCTGGATGCGACCTGAGCGCGTACCACAGCGCGACTTGGGGCGACTTACAAGGCGACTTCAAGTCGCCTCCAGGACAGGAGGCTTTCCGGTGGCCAATCAAACAACAATCAGCTCTGTGGGGGGAGGGGGAGGGAGGGGTTTTGCCTGAGAAAATATGAGAAAATAATTTTCTCTTCCTGTATTGTTGCTTCAGTTAAGACACGATCCGACTTTGGAGGCGACTTCCATTGAAATCAATGGGTACAAGTCGCCTAGAAGTCGGATTGAAGTAGTACAGGAACCTTTTCTGAAGTCGGAGCGACTTCAGTAGCGTGCATTAAGACGGCTCCATTCACTTCCATTGCTTTTCTCAACAGCGCGACTTGGGGCGACTTGGGACGACGTCAAGTCGGATCCCAGGTCGCCCCTGTGTGAACCGGCTCTTACTGTTCAAAAAAACTACAAATGCTGTACTTAGATAACCTCTGCAATAAAGGTAATTGACAGAATGTTTTCACATTAACCTGCCTGAGCTTCTCCCCTGACTTTTCACTGCAATTGGAGCTTAAAGTGTTACTAAACCCACAACAGTCAAATCAGTCTGTATATGCAGTAAAGCATGCTTGTTATACTCACTGTGGAACCTAAGGGGTTAATGCTCCGCGTTGTATAAAAAAGGCCTCTCTGATCCACCCCTTCTTTCACATTACCCAATCCATCTCCTGATAGAACAGAGCCTTGGGGCAGGGGCGGATCCAGAGTAAAGTCTTGGGAGGGGCACTGCCAGAAAATACCTTTTTTTGGGGGCAATTTATCGAGGAAATGGCTGGTGTTGGCGCTTCAATCATCACGGCACCATGGTTGGTATGGTGTCAGGATCATTGAAGCGCATTATTTCTATTATTACATTGTAATATAAAATGATGTAGCGCACCAACCCCAGACTTTACCTGCTTTTCTCTTCTTGGCTCCTCCGCAGGAAAGACTGAGGCACACCGCACCACAAGCCCGTACCCTCCTGGATGGGGAGGTTGAGCGGTGTTAGTTTCTCAGGCCTGCCTGCAGCCAGTGTTTGAAAACCTCCCGAGCTGATCTCGCTTCTGCGGTAGCCAGAAACAAGTCCTTTAGTTCTCCCCAGTAAAATGACTGTCCACATCAACTGAGAGTCCAACTCAATTTTTATTTATGAGAACGATAAACAGTCTCTGTGAGAGCAGACAGGTTGGACGAGAACAGTTCAGATAAGGTGGGAAGAGGTCCAGGCACAAACCTAGCGTTGATTAGGGGAGCACTGTTCTGATTGGCACGAACAGCTTGGTGCACAGTCACTGCCACTGACTTGATGAATAATTGTAGTCACTGCCACTGACTTGGTGTGGGTAGAGTCACTGCCACTATGACCTACAGAACATGCACTTTTCCTTCCTTGAATAGTTAGGCCTCTGTAGGGAAAAACCATCCCTCCGGAGAGTTACCAGAGGCCCCTTCTGTCACCACGACTCTGCGCTGGGTCTTCAGAAAGGGTCACCTCCCTGGTCTCCTCATCCTGGATACGGGTCCCCTCGCAAGGCGGATCCCTCGATCCCTCGTGGAACCCAGCCGAAGGTCGCTGGGTCCCTGGCCTTCTCAAAAGTACCTCACCCCCAGACCTAAGGTGTCTGGGGATGGAACAGCAGTTCAGTCTCTGGGCCTAGGAGCACCCGGAGACCATCCTCACACACACCCAGGCCAAGGGCACCTGGGTGTCATGAACAGCAGCCCCCAGGCTGAAGGTGCCTGGGGCTCGGACCTTGACCGGAAGATGTCTGCCCCTTTTATACCCTCTCCTGGCAAGCACGGCAGGTTCCCCGCCCCGCCGTACCACTGCCGCGAGGGGACACAAAAAGGCACTGCCCTCCAATGGTGGTTCAACCCCGGCCTATGGCGACAGCGCCACCTATAGGCCACAGGGAACTAGACACCATTGATATCCTCCACGACAAAAATGGTCCACAACTCAAACAATTAGCGTACCTGAGCCTTGTTACCACTCAGATACTTCCCCTAAATGTAACCACCCGCTACAATGAAATAGTTCAACTTACCACAATGCAGAGTCAGTGGGAGCCCTGAGCGTGTCATTTGCCACCGTCGCCTGCCACCAGATGCGGATTGTCGCTTGCCACGTCACCTGTCACATGCTGCCAATTGTCGCTTGCCACGTCACCTGCCACACGCTGCCAATTGTCACTTGCCACGTCACCTGCCACACAATGCGGATTGTCACTTGCCACGTCACCTGCCACACGCTGCGGATTGTCACTTGCCACGTCACCTGCCACACATTACAGGTTGTCACTTGCCATGTCACCTGCCACACGCTGCAAATTGCCACTTGCCACGTCACCTGCCACACGTTGCAGATTGTCACTTGCCACGATACCTGCCACCAGTGCTAGGACAAGGTCATCCAGCGCCCAGGGCGAACATGCCGAGGTGTGCCCCCACCCCCAACCCCGTTTTATGCATGACCCATCATCTTACCCACACCTGATCATTATACCTATGTATAGCGTGCAGAGGTCAAGATTAGATAAATTGCAAAGGTCAGAAGCAATAATAATGTACAGAGTGCAGTAGTCAGGAGCGGATAAAAGTACAGGGTGTAGGGGTATGGTTTATGTAATATACAATGTGCCGGAGTCAAGAGTGGGTAAACTACATAGTGCAGAGATAAGGAGTATATACACCCTAGTGCACCACAGTATCACCTATGAGGCATTTCATGTATACAGTATACACACACATATATACATAAAGCCATCGTAAAGTGTTTTGTAAACACACGTCATAACAATTTACTTAGAGCCCATTCACACAGGGGCGGCACGACTTGTCCCGCGACTGTGCCGGGCGATCTGAAGACGACTTCAAAAATGACTTCTGTATTGAAGTCAATGGAAGTCGCCCTGAAGTCGTCTTGAAGTAGTACAGGAACGTTTTTCTAAGTCGGAGCGACTTGAGTCGCTCCGATTAGAACGGTTCCATTGTACAGAACGGGACGCGACTTGTCAGGCGGCTGAGTCACCTGACGAGTCGCCCCTGTGTGAATGGGGTCTTAGGCTTAATAAAATTTTACTGAGAAATAAATACATAATATATACCGTATATATATATATATATATATATATATATATATATATATATATACATATACATATATATACATATACACACACATATATACAAATACACACACATAAAGCTACCCATTTATGTTCCTGCCTGACCCAAGTGTCTTCTCTGACATTATCGTACATAATAAAGTTTTAAATCCCTGGAAAATAAAAAAAAATCCACCCTTGCAGTAGAGTCCCCGTACTGCATGGGTTAAATGCTTATTTAATCTAGGGGCAGAGGATTAACGTATAAATACCTAAAGGATAGGTTCACCTTTAATGAAAAAATAATATATGCACATATTTTTGCCAGTAAAAAATTTGCATTTATTATTTTTTAAAACCGTAGCCTACAAAGTATTGCACCCATGATCAGCAGACTGCTTGTGCAACGTCCGGCTCCTGCACACACTGCCTAATGCTCTGTGCCCATACCTCTGTACAGGCTGCCATTGCAGAGCTGTAGGCAGTGTGAATGAAATACGGGTGTGCTGATCAGTGTGCTTGCAGTTCATTTAAACTACAAGTCTGTCTGCTGCAGTGGCGGACAAAACTTGTAGTTTCTACATTCAAACATTCCTGTGAATTAATGATGTGGCTGTGAAGAGTAGAGGGGGTCAGCTAGAACATGGTACATGTTACATCTTGAATACTGATGTAACATGTTCTAAAATGTGAATTTATAATTTAAGCTGGTACACATGCCCATTTTTTTTATTTTTTTTAATTGCTGGCTGGTTCTTGCATCTACAGTGATGATGTGGATGCAGGAATATGCAGGGACATTGTATTCTGACAGCAGGGACCTGCTGCAGCCGATTGGCTGCAAGCTGCTGAATGAACAAGCTTTTCCAGCAGTCCTGTTCAACAGAAGCTGATCTAATGATTGGCTTCTAACAATGGCAGCAACACTCAGATTGAAATTCAGCCGTTCCTTGCTAAACTAGGCAAATCTCAATCTCTGTGTAGCCAGCTTTACCTTATTCCTTGCTCCAACAGGCTCCATCCAATGCTGTGCCTTGTTCCCTTCAGCTTCCAAGTTATTGGCTGTGGCCACACCCCTGCCTCCCCATCATACTATACAGGGATAATGTCCCTGTATGATATGTGATGTCATGGTTTTGTGTGGAGGAATGGAATAAAGTAGGTGAAAGAGGCTAATTCTCCCCCCCCCCCCTCCCCCAAACACATACACTGCAAGTATGGACTTTTTTATACTTTTCTGGAGTTAGCAATAAATGTGATTGCATAATAGGGCCGTTTATATTTAGATATTTTAATAGGTTAGGAGGAATATACTGGGACTTCTGAGGGGATACATAGATGTATTCCACATACATTCGCCTCAGAAGCCCCAGTATATTCCTCGTAACCTATTCAAGAAATGTATTCTCTCTCATTTAGTCAACCTGCAATGCAAGGTTCAGGGCAGGTTTACAGACAGCATATTACATTGTGGAAGGCAGAGAAGGTCAAGACTCACATGGAGAAGGTGCAGTCTGCCATCCGTCTCAGCTCTTCACTCGGGGGGGAGGGTCTGCAGTGTGCTGCTGGGCAGGAAGCAGTGATCCGGGCTCCTGTGTAAATGTCTCTTTTAGCTCCGCCCACCCGTACTGGAGCTCGTACTGTGAAAGCCCCGACTCAGCCAACCACACTAACAGGAGCCCAGGGAGAGAGCCGAGGGAGAGGAAGTTCTCTCTTTCTAAAAAGGTGTGTGTCTGCTGCCTCAGAGAGCAGTTCGGCTATCAGGAATGGCGCATCTGCCACTCTCTTTTGATGCATGCTGAAGCGGCAGCACAGGGCATAGGATAATGATACACTTCTGCCTGCTAACAAACCGCCCCCCCCACACTCCGCCCAGGGCACCCGCCCTTCCTGCCCACCCTTGTACCGGCCCTGCCTGCCACACATTGCAGATTGTCACTTGCCACGTCACCTGCCACACAATGCGGATTGTCACTTGCCACGTCACCTGCCACATGCAGATTGTCACTTGCCATGACACCTGCCACGCATTGCGGATTGTCACTTGCCACGTCACCTGCCACACAATGCTGATTGTCACTTGCCAAGTCACCTGCCACCAGATGAGGATTGTCACTTGCCATGTCACCTGCCACACATTGCGGATTGTCACCTGCTGTGTCACTTTCCTGCTAAGGTGGTCTTTTGCTGTGTCCCAGAGTCAGGCAGTAGATTACCAGTCAGGCAGTAGAGAGATGATGTAATCCCTCTGCTGCCTGCACATTGAGGGCAGAACTGCAGAGATGCAGGGAGGGCGCCTGGCGGTGAGAGATGATGTCATCTCTCTGCTCCCCTGCCCGCTGGCTCCCTGATTGGCCAGCAGCCCACTCACACAGAGCCGCCCAGCTACCCCCCTCTCTCACCCGCCCACTCACGGACCGAGCCGCCCGCGGAGACGCCCGCGCTGTCACCCACGGAGCCGCCCGCACTGTTACCCGCGGAGCCGCCCGCTCTCTCACCTGCATTCTCGGAGGGGGCAATTGCCCCCCCCTGCATCCGCCCCTGCCTTGGGGGCACTCTGCACATGCTCAGTTTGGTGTGTATTGCTAGAGAGTTTTTGTTTTTTTCTTGGGAGGGTGCATGTGATCAGCACAGGGCCAATCAGCACTGTCCAGACAGAGGGTCAGGGGGACCTGCAGTCTCATAGGACAATCAGGGGAGATTGAAAACCCCTCCTACAAGCTTTAACCAGACACTGATAGAAGTCACAAGACATACTGCTGGTGAGAAAAGGTATTTAGCAGTTTAGATTTACTATAATAATTGCATTTTCATGTTCTGTGTACTGTGGGAGAGCAGTTATAGTGAATGCAGGGTCCTGGGTTTAGTAACACTTTTAAGCTAAATTCAGGAGAAAAGCCTGGCCAGCATCAATCAATGGCCGATGCTGCCACTCTTCACAAGTAATCACTCATCTAGGCCATTACATGTAAACAGAGCCTCTGACTGACCCTGGACACAGACAGGGGTGGCATTTTAAAGTGGTTGAAAAGATTTTTTACCTTCATGCATTTGACAGCCATGCAGGAGTGGCTGCAAGGCTCCGAACATGGTTGCGACGTGGCACTTGAATAGGTTGTGTTTGGTGGCCGTACTGGCTGCATGAGACCTGTGGTGTAATTTGTTTGCAGCAACCATGACATTGCGTACTAACATGGCAGTGGCCATGTTAAAGAGGAAATTTACCCTTGCCCTAATAAAAATAAAATTTGCTCCCCCGCTTACCTGATGCTGACCTGGCCACACTTCAGATACCCACATAGAGGATCCAGCGTTGTCTCTCTGCAGCCGCCGCCGAGTCCTGCGCCACCATATTCATCTGTGATGTCATCGGGAGGCTGCACCAGCTCTTCTGGGTTCTGGCCCAGCCTATCAATGCAACGCTGCTCGGCCCGCCCTCCTCCTCCGTTAGTGAATTGGGTGACATGCAGGGCTTCTGGTGCCTCGTGGGATATTCACGTCACATATCCCAGGAGGTGCCAGGGGCACTGACGTCATTCGCCTAGGCCAGGGGTCTTCAAACTTTCTAAACAAAGGGCCGGTTTACTGTCCTTCTGACTTGAAGTGGGCTGGACTGTGGCCATCAGGAGTACAAAATGTTCCAGCATCAATGGGAGTAAACAATCCCCCCCATCAGTGGTGTCAGTGGGAGGAATTGTACCTCATCATTGGTGTCATTGGGAGGAATTATGCCCTATCATTGGTGTCTTTGGGCCCCATTGTTGATGTTATTGGGGGGGAACTGTGCCCCATCATTGGCGTCACTGGGAGGAATTGTTCCCTTCATAAAACCAAGCAAAGGGCTGCATCTTCTAGATTGTAAGCTCTAACGAGCAGGGCTCTCTGATCCCTCCTGCATTGATTTGTATTGTAACTGTACTGTCTGCCCCCATGTTGTAAAGCGCTGCACAAACTGTTGGCGGTATATAAATCCTGTATAATAATAATAATAATATTAATCTGGTCCCTGGGCCGCAGTTTGGAGACAACTGGCCTAGACGAATTATACAGAATGAGGGGGTGGGCAGAAACTTAATAATAAAAATGTATATGTAGAACCCTGCTCCCAATGACTGGGTGCTATGTTTCAATTTAGAGGGTATCTGAGCCCATAGTTAGGCTCAGATGTCAATAATTAAAGCTAAATTAGCCTCTGTTACGGCTATGGCTGTGTTGGGCAGACTTCCCACTGTTCGCCTGTAGGTAGCGTTCCCACCTCGAGCCAATGTGGAAGACTGACAAGCCAGAGTGTATTGGGTACCTTCCCCCGGGAACAGTTCAGTGGGCGTGGTCTACCCACTGAGCATGCTGGGGAAGGGTACTTTAGGGGCAGACGCCATGTTGTGAGGGTCCTTCATCCCCTCACGGCCCTCCTGGCGTGAGGGGTGTATTGTGTGATTTTTAACCTCGGAGCCATGCTGGTCCGAGGCTGCAACTCCGACAGGTGGGCCCAGTTATGCTGACTGGTTCCACACCTTGAAGGTGATCCTGTGCTGTCTGTCTTGAGGGAGGAAGCCACTCAATGGAGGAAACCAGGGGAGGACCTGTTTTGGAAAAGACCAAGCGGAAGGCTGGTGTCTTGAGGAGGGCCTGGTGATTCTATTGGAGGATACACCGCAGTTAAAGTTCACCTTACAGTCTGCCGGGTTGGCTTAAAGGCTCTGGACTGTTCGGCTGGAAGTCTGGGCGTTAAATCCTGTGGCAGAGGATCCCGGAGTATCCAATTTGTCCACAACCGGTCTGTGTCAGAGACTGGTCCTGATTATAGTTTGTGCGACATACCGGCTGCTAGGCCAGGTGAGCAATACCCACTCCAGGATAAGTGGTGAATGACTGAATAGTTGAGGAGTTTTCCCCAGTGATCTGTACTGTGTGCCTGAACCTACCCCTTCCCTTCACCCTTCTACCATTGTTCATCTGTTTATGTAAAAGGAAAATAAAACCTAACTGCTTAAGGTTTTACAGCTTGTGTGGACATTGGAGTTTCTACAAACATTTCTTCCCCTAGACAACGAATACTGAGGTAACGTGCAAGGCCCAAAATAAAACCAGCAGCTCCTACGGGGGTGTACTACATATATATATATACTGTATGTGCAATAGAGGGTAGGTGGGATGCAGAGGAGCCAAGTCAATGGAACGGGGAAGATCCACTTTAAGTTGCTGCCTTTTTTTACCGCCGCCTGTGTTAATGAGGCCTTAAAGTTACATTGACGTGTTAAAGGTTTGATAAGATTTTATTGATCTGATTTACATATTTTATCTTGCTGGCTTCATGTAGTGCAAATGAAATACAGAAAGTGAGTGAAGTTATTCTTCTCAGATGCACAAAAACAAGCAAAATATGCTCCATTCAGGACCTGCACCACCCCATAGGCTTGTGCCCGAGACAGCAGCCTCAGATGGAACGTCTTTTGACAGCAGAATTTACTGCAAAGTGACACCATCTCTTGTCTGTTGTGTGTAACATTTTCATATCACTGAGGAGACAAAAGGCACAAGGCTGAGAGCAAAGTAGGTCACCATGCTGCATGTATAAGGAACCATTGCATCCCTCCTAAACCTCTAATTCTATGCTTATCATTGCTGATGGTCAGGAGACAATGGATCCTTGTACACTTTTGTGGCTTTGTGAGACACTTAAAACCCAATTACCGAAAGCCGAGAATGTTTGCAATCACAAATGAGCACCAGGGTCTCCAAGCAGCTGTGAAGGCTGAAAGGATCTGCGGAGTGTTCTGGAATTATTCCCCTCACCCTTCTGTAATTACTGCTCTATAAATAAAAACTTTCCAAAGTCCCAACCTGTTTCATTGTCTTGGAGATACAGGGCCGGAATGTGAATAAAGTGCAGTTATATATAGATCACACCTTGCCTGCCTGGAAAGTGGTAGTGGTCCATGCTTGGAGCCGTGAAGACCGAATCTCATGTCAACAGATGAAATGTACAATTATCCACGTCTTGTCACTACTTGTGCATATCCAAAGGAAAATTCCACTTTTGAGACCCTGTTCAGTTGACAGGGGGGATCATGTTGATACTATGTCTGATGCCTTTCCAGCTTAATAGAGAGCAGTTATGGGTGGTAAAATACATGGCTCAACCGTGTGTTTTTACCACCCCACAAGGGCAAGTGTAGAGTTATGCCAGGTCAGGAAACAAACCTAATATTGACACAAGTGACAGCAGAACACTGACAGAGGCTCCAGCCCTACTTTATCCAAAACAAAATAGAATTTTTTTAAGCTGAAGTTGGGCTTTACCCTATGTTCACACCTATGTCTTTTTTTGGTGCGTTTTGCAGAAACGCACTACAGTCCATTTAACATGGTTTCCTATGGATGACCATGCGATATCATGCGAAAATGTCACAAAAACATTTGTGCTTTTGTAGCACTACCCCCGTAGGAGCTGCTGGTTTAGATTTGGGCCTTGCACGTTACCCCACCATTCGTTGTCTAGGGGATGAGAGTCTATACACTTCAGGAGAAACTTCAATGTCCGCACAAGTTGTAAATCCTTTTCTTTGCTTTTATTTCACACCAACTTGCAGGGAAAGAAGGACGGAGGGTTAGGGAAAGTTCAGGCACATGATGCAGACCACTGAGGAACTTTTAGGTTTTAAAACGACACTGAACAAAGTACACATACCACTTTCCTTTGAGTGGAAATTGCTCACCCGGATAGACCTCTCTCACTGGCCTAGCAGCCGGGGTAGAGCACGGACCCAAAGTCTCTGCCACAGACTTGATGAAAGTAGAACAGGTAGACAATCCCCTGCCACAGGATTGGGCAATGTGGACAAATTGCAACTTGGTCCTCCGCCAAAGCACTTAGCAGGTATTCAGCCAAACAGTATGAGAGCCTTTACGCCGGACCGGCGATACTGCAGGGTAGCATTTGGCTAGGGTGCATCCTCCAATAAAGTCACCAGGCCTCCTCCCGAGATAACAGCCTTCCGCTGGGTTCTCTCCAAGATGGGTCCTCCCCCGGTTCCTCCATTGGGTGGCTTCCTCCCTCAGAACAGACAGCACAGGACCACCCCCGAACCGTAGGCCCCAGACAGGACATCAGGGCCTACCTTGTAGGTGCACATCCTCGGGCCAGCCGGTCCCGAGGCGGGAAAACGGGGCAGGCAGTAACACACACCTTGGGCCAGGAGGGCCCCATGGCAGACGAGCCCAGAACAATGGCGTCTGCTCCTTAAGTACCCTTCCCCAGCATGCTCAGCGGGGAGACCACTCCCACTGAACTTTTCCCGGGGAAGGACACCCAATCCGCTCTGGCTTGGTTGTGTTCCAACACTGGCCTGTGGTGGTAACGCCACCTACATGCGAACAGTGGGAAGTTCTCCCAACACAGCCACAGCCGAAACAGAGGCCAATTTAGCCTTCATAATCAGATCTGAGCCAGTAAGCGGCTCAGATACCCACTAGATTTAAATATAGCGCCTGATCATCAGGAGCAGGGCGCTACAATTTTATTAAAAATGTCATACGACTCTTTGAGGCTGGGTTCACACTATTACCAATTGCCCGCATCCAATTCGTATGTCAGGTATGGAGCCGATTCACACATCTCCGGGAGGACTGCGTAGCGAATTGCACAGGAGTCCTGTGTGTCTTCTGGTCTGCTTCAGGTCTAATTTCAGACACAAATTTGGAACCGAAATCGGAATTGAAACGGTGAACAGGGACGCACCGGACCCCCTGCTGTGAGCTGCTACACACAACAGTGTGAACCCAGTCTAAAATGGAAATCTGGCTTCAGTTTGGATAGAGTAGGGAACATGTGTCAGATTTATATTGCTGTCTGTTTGTCCATTAGGCCTGGTTCACACTTGTCCGACAAACGCTCCGACATTGGGAGCTCATGTCGCATGACGTGTGAAAATCAATGTTTCCCTATGGGAGCCGTCCTAACTGGTCCGACACATGTCGGTCCGACTTTGAAAATGCTCCCTGTACTACTTTGGTCCGACTTTGATCCGACTTCAGCCCATTGACTATCATTGAAGTCGGATCAAAGTCGGACCGCAGTCTTGCATGGTCCGACTTTGGCATGCGACTTGTGCTCTGCTGATCTTGAGGGGGAACTCCAGGCCAAATTTTAAATAAAAAACCGGCATAGGTTCCCCCTCCGGGAGAATACCAGGCCCTTGGGTCTGGTCTGGATTTGAACGGGCGCCCCTACGCCGAAAAAAACGGCGTGGGGGTCCCCCCAAAATCCAAACCAGACCCTTATCCGAGCACACAACCTGGCAGGCCGCAGGGGAAGAGGGGGGGACAAGAGCGGCCCCCCCTCCCTCCTGAACCGTACCAGGCCGCATGCCCTCAACATGGGGGGGTTTGGTGCTCTGGGGCAGGGGGGCCCCCCCACCCCAGAGCACCCTGCCCCCATGTTGATGAGGACAGGGCCTCTTCCCGACAACCCTGGCCGTTGGTTGTCGGGGTCTGCGGGCGGGGGGCTTATCGGAATCCGGGAGCCCCCTTCAATAAGGGGGCCCCCGGATCCCCCACCCTATGTGAATGAGTATGGGGTACATCGTACCCCTACCCATTCACCTGGTGGACAAAAAATTGCAATAAAAAAACACTACACGGGTTTTCAAAGTAATTTATTGCACAGCTCCGGCGCTCTTCTTCCGACTTCCGGGGGTCTCCGGTTCTTCTCCCGCTCTCCGGTTCTTTCTTCCGCCGGGCCTCCGCTAACTTCTTTTTAGCTCTCTTGCTAACAGAGGCCCGGTCTTCCCGTTGTCTCGTCCGGCTCTCCGTTGTCCTTCTGCCGGCCCCTCCACTAACTTCTTTTTAGCTCTTTCGCTAGTGGAGGGGCCGGGCTTCCCGTCGCTGTCGCCGTCGGCTTCTTCTTCCCTCTTCTCCTTCTCGATGTTGACGCGTCGCTTCTTCCCGCTGTAATACTGGCTCTCCGCTCCGCTCTGCATTAATATAGGCTTCTCATGACGTCACAGTCACATGTTCCGGGGCACATGGCCCCAGAGCATGTGACTGTGACGTCATGGGAACATGTGACTGTGACGTCATGAGAAGCCTATATTAATGCGGAGCGGAGCGGAGAGCCAGTATTACAGCGAGAGGAAGCGACGCGTCAACATCGAGGAGAAGAGGGAAGAAGAAGCCGACGGCGACAGCGACGGGAAGCCCGGCCCCTCCACTAGCGAAAGAGCTAAAAAGAAGTTAGTGGAGGGGCCGGCAGAAGGACAACGGAGAGCCGGACGAGACAACGGGAAGACCGGGCCTCTGTTAGCAAGAGAGCTAAAAAGAAGTTAGCGGAGGCCCGGCGGAAGAAAGAACCGGAGAGCCCGGAGATGACACCGGAGACCCTCGAAGTCGGAAAAGACCCCCGGAAGTCGGAAGAAGACCCCCGGAAGTCGGAAGAAGACCCCCGGAGCTGTGCAATAAATTACTTTGAAAACCTGTGTAGTGTTTTTTATTGCAATTTTTTGTCCACCAGGTGAATGGGTAGGGGTACGATGTACCCCATACTCATTCACATAGGGTGGGGGGGCCGGGATCCGGGGGCCCCCTTATTGAAGGGGGCTCCCGGATTCCGATAAGCCCCCCGCCCGCAGACCCCGACAACCAACGGCCAGGGTTGTCGGGAAGAGGCCCTGTCCTCATCAACATGGGGGCAGGGTGCTTTGGGGTGGGGGGGCCGCAGGTCGCCCCCCTGCCCCAGAGCACCAAACCCCCCATGTTGAGGGCATGCGGCCTGGTACGGTTCAGGAGGGAGGGGGGGCCGCTCTCTCGTCCCCCCCTCTTCCCCTGCGGCCGGCCAGGTTGTGTGCTCGGATAAGGGTCTGGTTTGGATTTTGGGGGGACCCTCACGCCGTTTTTCGGCGTAGGGGCGCCTGTTCAAATCCAGACCAGACCCAAGGGCCTGGTATGCTCCTGGAGGGGAACCCGCGCCGTTTTTTTATTTAAAATTTGGCCTGGAGTTCCCCTTCAAGATTCATACCAAACACAGTGCCTGATATTGGCAGGGATCCAAGTCGGATCCCCGTTCATTGAAAGTCGGACATATGTCGGCTTCATGTCGCAGGGCAAAGTCGGATCCAAAGTAGGACAGATGTCGTGTCGCACTAGTGTGAACATTATTTACTTGTAGTCACCTGGACAGAAAGTGAAGTGAGTCTCTTCAACGGCAAAATATAGACAGCAATAGAAGGACTTCTAAATAAAATGGGTAAAGCGTCAGTTTTTATGGGTGTCTCTGTCCTCACTTTTGAGTGGACAGTTTGCATGTCCATTCCACACTTACCCCAGGTAACAGCAAACAAAAAAATTGGGCTCAAGGCCAATGGTTGGGCCTCCTGGAACAAGTACACAATAAAGCTAAGCACTCCACCGATGTTTCTCACTCTAACTTCACATCACAGTTCATTGTTTCACCAAAGTTTACCATTTAGGAGGATCTCCTCACTTTCTGTTTAGTCACCAGGACAGGAAGTAAAGGAAGGCCCCTCCAATGGGGATGTGGACATCAGTAAAAACCTGACAGAGGTTCTAATCCTTCAGTGTATAAAGAGCCTGAAGTAGATGTAAACTGTAACTGGATGACATTTAGTTTGCTAAAGGAGTGTATCCTAGGAGTGGATGTGCTGCCAACTGGTGCTTTGAAATCACACAAGCTTGTTTGACTCTGTACTTTGTGTATAAGTTTACTCGCTTTGGTAAGTGCACATGGTTTGCACATGGTGGTGAAGTTATTGCTCACAGATTGCTTATTTTGAACACATACTGTATACACCTTCAGGGTGTTCACCAGATTGGAGCCTTGGACCAGAGCCAGGACAAGGGGTGTGCAGGAGTGGCAGCTGCATGGGCGCAATGATTTATTGCAGGGATGGGGGCGCCCTGACGCTGGCCCTAAGGGAAGGGGGGTGCAGTTTGGCATCTTTTCCCTGGGTGCTGGATGACCTTGTCCCGGCACTGCCTTGGACTTTTACTGTTGTTTCTATACACTTTGGACTTTATTTGTTTTATCAGTACATATTTCTTTGTATTTCAATATGTAATCACAACTATTAAGTATATAATTCAATGTTAATATTTTGGAATTGCCTTTTTTTAATTGTAAAAGAGACGTTCGGGATTTTAAAAAAAAAGGATTATATACTCACCAAGGGAGATGCAGCATCGTTTTTAAGACCAAGAACTGAGTGATCACTCAGACTTCGTTCTTCAGTGAGCAGAGAGCTGGTGACTGTCAGTTACCGGCTCTCTGCTCTGCCCACTGGAGCTCACAGGAGCGCTGGGCTGTAGAGAGGGAGGGAGCGGCTGGCTCAGGCTCTCAGAGGCTGAGCTAGCTGCCGGTCATGCATCTGGGTAGATCTCAACTATAAATGTTAGATCCCTTCAGAGCCTGGACTGGCTGAGTGATGTCCGCCGACAGTGGGCTTTGTCCTGCTCTCAGCTGAATGCAGGTCATAGGAGTGCAGAATTAAGCGCAGTCCTGTTATCCACAGGAGAAATAGGGCCAAAAGAGCTTTGGGCCTACTTCTTTTTTAATTCTATATCTGTGATCTCTGCCGGCTTCTTGCAACCACTTTCTGTCTACATACACCCATTTCATTGTCAGCTGCAATTATTCTGGACTAGAGATAATGACATCAGTGGACTATGACCTGTGCAATGTGTGTCTGTACAACCGCTTTTAGCCACCAACACATGTGACAGGGTGACACTGCCAGAATAAAGTTTGGAGCCAGGTGTCACCCTATATTAGGAAGTGCCTAATCAAGGACCTTTATGGCAGGAATACCAAGTAATAATTTATTAAAGCTGTAGGTTTTTTAATATATTTATTAAAAAAACATTTAAAATTACAGTCATATAACCTGTGAGATGTTGGTTAAACATTTGTCTTGAGTTACACTTGAATATGTTTCTCTTATTACAGCACAAGGATTGATGATGTGATTATAGCAGATAGACACTCCTAATTCACACCTGCTGACTTTACTTTTACTGGAAAAAAAAACCAAAACAATAAAGTATTATATTATGTATTTTAGGTGATAACATGGAAACAGTTCCTCCCCTAGATCACCTACATTTGTATAGAGATGCATAAACATCATACAGATAAACCAAAAAGTCTTATCACTAATAATCACTTATTAAAAAATATATATATTTTTAATTGAATCATTATGACATTTTACAATATAAAGACTCAAATACAAAAGGCATGACAATACAGAGTAGAAGAGGACATCACATAGAAGTAAGGTATCCAGCTCCATTCCAAATGAGATATATCACAGCAGCCAGTCCAATTTCTATAGTAACAAAGGCAACACTCTGAGATTCTATAATACAGTTTAACTATAAGCACTTTTTATCAGTAAGCCGTGTGACCTGTTATGCCGCGTACACACGAACGGATTTTCCATTGGAAAAAAATCGGATGGTTTTTCCGACGGATTCCGCTCAAGCTTGGCTTGCATACACACGGTCACACAAAAGTTCTCTGAACTTTCGGCCCTCAACAACGCAGTGACAAAAAAGAAAATGTCTTTCTGGACAGCCGCACTCAAAACAAAAGTTGCCTTTATTGTAAAATCAAAGCAGCACTACAAGTCACAGCAGACCGGACATCTGACGTGTTTCACACTATTCTTAGTGTTTAATCATAGGAGGATCATTACGAGGACATACCTCACCTCTTTCCCTAAGAACGCGGTGACGTACAACACTACGACAAGCCGAGAAAATTAAGTTCAATGCTTTCGAGCATGCGTCAAATTGTTTCCGAGCATGCATCGGAATTTTGCGCGTCGGAATTGCCACAGACGATCAGAATTTTTGATTGGATTTTTTTCCGACAGAAAAAAAGGGAACCTGCTCTCTATCTAAGTCCGTTGGAAATTCTGACAGAAAAAGTCAGATGGGGCATACACATGGTCGGAATATCCGACGAAAAGCTCCCATCTGACTTTTTCTGTCGGAAATTCCGACCGTGTGTGCGCAGCATTATAGTGTGTTTGGGCATTGTGTAAGGGAGAGTAACAGAAGACTCTCGGAACAGGACCACCTTCTCCTCAGGGAAAGCAAGATCTACCAATAAAGACCTGGCATAAAAGTGAAAGATAAATTGAGGAATTAGTAGAGCAAGAAAAAGAGATAAAAGTGTACCATAGGGGGAAGTAAATGCCTGAGTAGCAAACAAGCTATATTTTGTAATATAATTTAAAGTAAAAAACAAAAAAATGATTGTGGTGTTTTTTATTTGTGAAATAAAATGTATAACATATATAATTTTATTTTTTAAAGGAGAAATTGATGGGGTACTGCCCCCCAACCCTTCAACAATGGATTGGGGCTGTTAACAGCACTCTTCCCTACAAAAGGGTGCGCTATACACATAGGGGATGTCCCAACAAATATCACAAAATCTGGGGCCGATAGTTAGAAGAGGCCTCTACCTGTTTAGATGCAGAATAACTCCCTGTGACATGTTTTTATATCCTGGTATAGACGTACATTGCTCTCCCTACGGGCGTTTCGAATTCAGGCTCATACGTTTAGGTATATGGTTTTTGTCCTGTATATATCCACCGGTAGATGGTGTAACCCTCCTTTCATATTGCTTCTTATATGTGACGTACCTTATTATTGTAATTTTCTTTTATTATGTTCAAGCTACCTTTAAAACATTTCAAATGTTCATTACTGTATGACCTTGTCAATGTACTCGTTCTTTTTGCTTGTAGTGCACGCTGCACTGACTGTTTTACCTATCCTTGTAATATATGTACAATAAAACCTTGCTTTTTGATAAAAAGGAGAAATTGAATGAACATGCAAGGTCCAGCTACTGTAACTGTTAGTACCCTGAAAAAAAGCAAAAAAAAAAAAAAAACAACACTTTAATAAAAAGGTAAAAATGACTCACATTTCAACTCAGGTATACGACATGTTAGCTCTTTTGTTGGGCACTTCAATTCAAATTCTGCCCACTGAGGCCCTACTCAACTTAAAACCATATGGACTTCTAAAATGCCTACTCAAACTGATGACTTATGTCCTCACGGCTACCAAACAATCCATAGTACATGCTTGGCTAAATGACTCCCTCACCTAAAAATAGGCTTCACGCAACTTTTATCACTGAAAAAGCTAACAGCGAGACTGACAGACAAAATGTTAAAATTCCACTGGTTTTCGGAACCCTGGGTCACAATTAGGCCAGCAAATTTTGACCGTAGGCTAGTTGATCTATGATACCTACTTTTGCCTTATGCCGCGTACACACGATCGATTTTCTCGACGGTGAAAACACCGTCGAGAAAATTGACGGGAAAAACGAGGAACGGCTTGTTTCCCTACACACGGCCGTTTTTCCCGTCATTTTTTCTCTTGGTCGAGAAAAACGACCGTGTGTAGGCTCCCCGGCAGTGTTATGGGAAAACTGGCGCGAAAAAAAAATGCCGTGAATCACGACGAGAAAAATTAGAGCATGTTCTAATTTTTCTTGTCGTGATTAATGCCGTTTTTCTCGTCGGGGAAAAATTACCAAAAGCCCACACACGGTCGTTTTTCTCGTCAAAGAGAAAAAATTTCATTTTTCCCGACGAGAAAAATGGTCGAGTGTACGCGGCATTAGGAGCAGGCGTTTGAGAGGTGTTAAAAAGGCCCCTCAAATGCCTATGCACAAGATACAATAGACAGCACATAGTGCTGTTCACACTAGGCGTTAGCGTCACGTTGCTTCAAAATTTAAGCCTAATGTCGAATCAGGAGGTGCTTGAAGACTTTCAACGCCTCCCATTCAAGTATATGGTAACGCCTCACAAATGCTCTGGCAGGCAGTTGTGGGGCGGTTGCAGGGCGTTAAGATTAGTTAATTTACTATAATGGAATAGGCATTTGTGGAGCAGTTTTAACGCTCCCTAAGACCCCTTTCACACTGAGGCGCTTCTAAACTGCCAGAAAAACACTGAGCGCTTTTGAAGAGCTTTTCATGCGCTTTTGAAGCGCTTTCCATTAATTTCAATGGAGAGGGGCGTTTTTTCACCGCCCTGCCAGTGCACTGTCCCAGTGTGAAAGCATTCGTTGATTTTAATGGAAATAGTTTTTCGTGAGCTAATTAGGCGCTTTTTTTTGCGTGAAAAGCACCTCAGCGTGAAAGGGGTCTGTCTGACGCCCATACCAACACCATAAAAACACTATAGGGGCGCTTGTTGAGCGTTAGAAATTTAGTCAAGTGTGAACAAGCCCTTAGAGACCTGCACAAGACATGAGTTACCACCCCCACCCCCTTTTTTCCCCCTCTCTAATGCCGCGTACACACAACCGTTTTTAATGTCTTGGAAAAAAACTAAGTTTTTCTCGATGTGATTCTTCTAGCCTGCCTTGCCTACACACTATCGTGAAAAAAAATGCTCGAGCAAAGCGCGGTGACGTACAACACGTACGACAACACGTACGACGGCACTATAAAGGGGAAGTTCCATTCGGATGGCGCCACCCTTTGGGCTGCTTTTGTTGATTTCGTGTTACCGCCTGTTAGTAAAAGTTTGAGAGACGATTCGCGCTTTTCAGCCTCGTGCTTTTCAGTCCGTTACAGCATGACAAATGTGCTATCTCCATTACGAACGCTAGCTTTACCAGAACGAGCGCTCCCGTCTCATAACTTGCTTCTGAGCATGCGTGTTTTTTTCCCGTTGTTAAAGCGTACACACGACCGTTTTTCACGACAAGAAAAACGACATTGTGAAAAACGACAAGAAAAATAGAGCAGGTTCTAAATTTTTAATGGTCATTTTTCTCGTTGAGAAAAATGCTCTGGAGCCTACACACGACCGTTTTTCACGACCAATTTAAAAAATGGCATGTTTCTCGTCATGAAAAACGGTCATGTGTACGCGGCATAAGGCTGCTTTCACACTGAGGAACTTTACAGGCACTATAGCGATAAAAATAGCGCCTGCAAAGCGCCTGTAAAGAGACTCTCTTCTCACTCCAGTGTGAAAGCCGGAGTGCGCTGGCAGGATGCCAAAAAAAGTCCTGAAAGCAGCATCTTTGAGGTGCTGTAGGAGCGGTGTATACACCGCTCCTACAGCGCACCTGCCCATTGAAATCAATGGGCAGTGCCGCCGAAGAGCCGGCAAAGCGCCGCTGCGCTTTTAACTCTATTTCCAGCGGCTATTTCCAGCGGCTGGCGGGGGTTAAAAGCTGCACCGCTGCGCTTTTAACCCTTTTTTCGCCTCTAGCGGGGGTTAAAAGCGACTCGCTAGCGCCCGAAAAGCTCAGCAAAAATGACGCCCCCAGTGCCCCAGTGTGAAAGTAGCCTTAATGTCTTAATGTCCCATGGGAACATAATAGAGTCTTTGGTCTAGATTTTGAGATGTTGGCAGATTTTCACATTGTACTACCACCACATTTTTTAATTTGCTATAACAAGAAATAATTGACAGGCAGGCGATATACATTACAAAAGATTTTTCTGTTTTCTAAGTACTGAATAAAGATGTTTAAAGAGCAATGAGAACAAGCAAAATAACATAGCAACAAATCAGATTTCACTTTTAATTTATTTCTGAAAAGTCGTAACAATTAAATATAATTTCCAGCTGGTTGCTGTGGGTGACTGAACTTTGCCCATTTATTCTTGCCTTATTAAATAAGCCTGATTTATTTTTCAAGTCAAGAACAACAGATCAATGATAACAATATTTGAACAGAGTAGCAAAACATCCTGAAAATATTCTATGATTACATTATGAAATGAAAAAGTATAAACAACAATGTATAGTATATTAAAATATAACAGAAACAAATGTGAGCAGAGGCCGCTCTCTAATTAGGCAAATTAGGCGGTCGCCTTGGGCCTCGCCCCCTTAAAGAGGCCTCGCCTCGCGGCCGCCTAATTTGCCCATGTGAGTAATATTGATAGATGTTTAATTACATTTGAATCACATAGGCAAAGTGGTATTTGCGGGTAGCAAAATGTAGTAGTAGGCACTTGCCGCTCAGGATCTTGGGTTCAGTGCTGACGATGTAGTTCCTAAACAGGAAACTTTAGCACCCAAGTCAAAAAGGCAAATGTGCGCCTCCCATTGGCTGTGAACTACTGAAACAGAAAAAGGTTGCAAGTCCTGCTTTTTTTGCATCCCCTCCTGCTGAAGCACCCAAGGTAGCCGTATTTTCTGCCTAAAGCCTGTTACACACTAATAGCCCAACGTTAGTACAGCGATCTCCCCCGCTGAGCTGTTGTGTTCTGACAGGGAGATGGCCCCCCGCCAGAACAGTCCATTCAGCTGATCAGGATCTGGTCTGTTGCTGGTTTTCCAGCATGCTCATCTGACAGACAAAGGGCAAAGGGCCGGTGTCCTATCATTCTGGGTCCCCTATCAGATAGTGCCCGGATTGCAATGCGCATGCGTAGTCCCATATCACGGAAATGTCCAAAAATAAACATCTGTTCAATCAGCTGGTTTTGGAGCATGCGCAGTTAACACGGCGCTCGCTCTGTTCAATCTGCTGTTGGCGCTCGCTCCCGCTGCTAGTTCTATCAGATGGGGGACCCATTTCTATAGATAGCACAGCGCTGGCCGCGCTCACTCAAATAAAAGGGCCGGGTGTATTATTGAGCAGTAACCTTTTATATAACCATCCCGCCCCTTGCTGTATTGAGTTGAGTGCGGCCAGCGCTGTTCTATCTAGATGGCCCCTCATCTGATAGAACGAGCGGCGGGAGCGAGGGCGTGTTAACTGCGCATGCTCCAACAACAGATGATGTAACAGATGTTTCGTCTCTGAGATTTCCGTGATCTACAATTGCGCATGCGCAGTCCAACCCGGCCACTATCTGATAGGGGACCCATACTGTTAGAACACCGGCTTCTGTTGGACCAGCTGACATATACACAGGCCAAATGTAGGCTGTTTTTTATGGAACTGGCTGATGTCTCCTGACACATGGCCTGTATGTACTAGGCATTAGGTGAAAAGGCCAAAGTACGTCCCATAAGTTTTGAATTATTTAGGTAGAAAAGGTTGCAGGTTTTGCCATTTGCTCTCTTTCCTCCTGCTGAAGCACACAAGGTAGTCACATCCCTCTGCCTACCCCTTGGTCCATCCCAAGGCGAAAAGGCCAAAGTGAGCCCCCATAATCTGTGAACTACTTAAGCAGTCCTGACACTTTTGAAACCCCTCCTGCTGAAACACCCATGGCCATTGCCCATTCTGTCAATCTCTCAGTCTAGCCCTGCAACCAGGGACACTGCATTGAATTGGTATATTTTAGTTCCCTACATATGCTCTGTTTTTTTGCTAAAATGCAAATACATGCTACTGCTAGTAAGTGAAATAGCTTTTGCTGAAATGTGGGTGAATGCAATCAAGATATTTACAGACATTAAATGTAAATGGTACTATGCATTTAGTAATTTAATGACTACATAACCCAAGGTAATAACAGTACAGTGGAACCTTGGATTTTGAGCATAATCCGTTCCAGGAGAATGCTTGTAATTCAAAGCACTCGCATATCAAAGCCAATTTCCCCCTAGAAGTCAATGGAAACGAAGATAATTAGTTCCGCAGTGACTTCTATTGCATGCAATACCGCATGTGGCCAGAGGTTTGGGGGGCGCCGGAGAGACTCGGAAATACTCAGAGACTGTTCGGATGCAGTCGGAAACACTCAGAAATGCTCGGAAACACTCGTGAACGCAGTATTTCAAAGTGTTTCTGAGTATTTCCAAACGGCGCCGTGTGTCACCGGCGCCCCCGCACCTCTGGCCAAATGCAGTACTGCACACCGCAGAGGCTTGAATCCTGTTTGTTTTGTGAGACAACACAAAACCGAGTCAGGATTTTGAAAAAAAAAAGCTTGTATTGCGAAACGCTCGTTAACCGCTGTGACAGCAGGAAGGTAAAGTCACCTGGTTGCATCCAGGGGGGTAGATATATTTCGCCCAGTTTCAGGCTTTACGCCGACTTATACAACTAGGGAGTTGATGAAGCCCAGCTGAGGCTAGTGGGCTCATGGATGACTCATACCTCTAGGGAGAGGGCTGGGCGTCGTGCAGGCAGGGAGTTGATGAGACCAGCTGAAGCTTGTCAGCTCATTTAAAGGCCTCTATAAAAACTCCCAGCTTCATTAGATGTTAGCTCATGCCTGGAACCAGACCTGTGTGGACTGTCTAGGGAGAGTGAACCCCTGTGCGGTGAGGCAAAGCCTGTGTGGCTATTTGTTTGGACTTTTACTAAACCAGGGACTTAGGGACTAGGACAGCACCAGGCTGATCCCAGTTGTTAGTTTAGGAAACCTGCATGTTTAGTCAGAGGTCAAACTGACCAGGATTTATTTTGTTTATGTTTCTTTTTGGCTTTGCTGTGTTTTTGTCACTGTACATAGAGAAATAAACCGCACCTTTTGATTTTGAAAACCACAACCTCCGTCTGCTGGCCCTGTTTTTGTGTGGGGAGCCCAACCAGGGGGTCACACACACCCGCTACCGAGTTAACCCCCTCACAGTTGGTGGAGAATGCAGGCAGTTTTTTTTAAGCCAGCATGGAGGAGATACTGAAACAGCTGGCTCTAGCAAATGCCAATCAACAGCAGACAAATGCAGGTTTGCAAAGGAGCCTTGCAGCCCAGCAGCAAGCTCATCAACAAGCCCAGCAGCAATCTGAGGCCCGCTTCATAGACCTGTTACAGAAGCAAGAGCAGAGACTACAACAAATGGAAGCAGTAATGCAGCAACGTCCGCAGACCAGTGAGGAAAGCCATCCCACTAATACCGCGTCCTTTGGGGTGAGTCGTTTATTGACAAAAATGACTGGAGAGGATGATCCAGAGGTATTTTTGACCACATTTGAAAGGACTGCTGAAAGAGAAAAGTGGCCTGAGGAGCAGTGGGCTGGACTGGTGGCTCCTCTGTTAACTGGTGAATCGCAGAAGGCTTACTATGACCTAGAGCCTGACCAAGCAAAAGACTATGTGATGCTAAAAGCTGAAATATTGGCAAGGCTGGGTGTCACCCTGGCTGTCCGGGCTCAGCGTGTGCATAACTGGACTTTCCAGCTTGGAAAACCCCCCAGGTCTCAAATGTATGATCTCATTCACCTGAGCAGGAAGTGGCTACAGCCAGAGACTTTGTCCGCACCAGAGATTGTGGAACGTGTTGTAATGGATCGGTTTTTGAGAGCTCTTCCTACTGCCATCCAAAAGTGGGTAAGCCATGGAGACCCAGAGACGGCCGGTGGTCTTGTGGATCGTGTAGAGAAATACTTGGCTACAGAGAACCTGACGGCCTCTTCCAGAGACTCTCGGACTTTCCACCCTAAGACCAGACCATCCCCAGGGGCGGATAAGAGGATTCCAAGGGGTAAGGGTGGAGAGAGTGAGAGGGTGGGAGCTCTACCCCAAGTTTGGCGAGAACAGCCTGGGAAATCAGCAGCTCAAGAGGCGGCAAGAAGGATCGTTTGCTACCGCTGCCGGCAAGCGGGACATATTGCAGCCAATTGCCCGGTTGTGGAGGAACCCATGCAATGTGACTTTCTGACGGACAGACGTCAGTCGCTGTGTGCGACAGTCGCATGCACTGCCATTCGGGGAACTGAGAAACATTTATGCAAAATGTGTATTAATGGTAGAAATGTTGTGGTATTGCTGGATTCAGGTAGCCTTGTGACCCTGATAAAGGCTGAATTAGTTAAAACAGAGGTCTCTGGGAATAGCAAGGTAGCTGTTATTTGTGTGCATGGGGACACCCGAGAGTATCCAGTGACTACAGTGTGTTTCGAGACCCCCAAAGGTACCCTCTCTCATCCAGTGGGGTTAGTATCTCAATTACCGCATGATGCCATTGTGGGAAGGGATTTTCCGAAGTTCTGGGAACTGTGGGATGATCCTGAGCCCCCCACTGGTGCCCCTATGTACCAGGAATGTGATAGCCAGAACTCCTCTGAGAGTGGTGAGGACTCTCCAGAATTTCCCTTGTCAGTATTGGCAGGGGAGACTCAAGAAACTGGAGAGGAGCCCACCTCCTCAGACGAAAACCTACCGTCTGTGGAGTTTTCTGATCTGGAGGTTCACAGGGAAAATTTTGCCACAGAACAGTTAAAAGACCCCGCCCTAATAAAGGCACGGGAAAACGTAGTGGAAATAGATGGCGAGTTAGTGAACCCAGATAATACCTGCACTTACCCATACTTCAGCGTAGAGAAGGACCTACTGTATCGGGTGGCAAAAAGGGCAGAAGAAACCGTTGAGCAGCTTGTGGTGCCCAAACCTTACAGGAAGTTGGTGTTGGAGTTGGCCCATGGGCACATTCTTGGAGGTCATCTGGGGACAGAGAAAACCCGAGAGAGGGTATTACAGAGATTCTATTGGCCTGGGGTGATGAAGGACATAGAAAATTATTGTTCCTCCTGCCCTGTGTGTCAGAGGTCGGCCCCGATGCCACATTTCCGTAGCCCGCTGGTCCCTCTACCCATCATTGAGGTCCCGTTTGAGAGAATCGCAATGGATTTGGTAGGTCCTATAATCAAGTCCGCTAGGGGGCACCAGTACATATTGGTTATAATGGACTATGCCACCCGTTATCCAGAAGCGATCCCTCTCAGAAATACCTCGGCCAAAACCATAGCCAAAGAGCTATCTCTTGTTTTTAGCCGGGTGGGTATTTGTAAAGAACTGCTTACGGACCAAGGTACACCCTTTATGTCCCGGGTTATGAAAGAGCTGTGTAAATTGCTCAAAGTGACGCAATTGCGTACATCTGTGTATCACCCCCAAACCGATGGGCTGGTTGAAAGATTCAACAAAACCCTAAAACAAATGTTGAAGAAAGTGGTGGATAGAGATGGAAAGGATTGGGACTGTCTACTTCCTTATTTGATGTTTGCTATTAGGGAGGTGCCCCAATCCTCTACGGGATTCTCCCCCTTTGAGTTACTGTATGGGAGACACCCAAGAGGGCTGTTGGATATTGCCAAGGAAACTTGGGAAAGTGAGAGTTCTCCCCACAGGAGTGTGATTGAGCATGTCGCCCTGATGCAAGATCGAATTGCACAGGTAATGCCCATCGTGAAGGAACATTTGGCCCAAGCGCAGTTGGCACAGCAGAGAGTGTACAACCGTGGAGCAAAGACCCGTACCTTTTCCCCGGGGGATAGGATATTGGTACTTGTCCCTACGGTTGAAAGTAAATTCCTTGCCAAATGGCAAGGCCCCTACGAGATAATGGAAAAAGTGAGCGAAGTGAATTACAAGGTCAGACAACCAGGAAGGCGAAAGCCCGAACAGATATATCACGTTAATCTGTTGAAAGCCTGGAGGGATAGAGAGTCCCTAGTCGCAGAAACTTGGTCACCAGCTCAAACTGGTTGCGTGATTCCGGAGGTTGGAATAGCAGCCACCTTGTCACAACCCCAACAACAGGAGGTTAAGGAGTTTGTGCTTCGCAACAAGGAGGTGTTCTCTGAGCTGCCGGGACAAACATCTGGGGTAGAGCATGATATTATTACCCCGCCCGGTGAAAGGGTGAAGTTAAAACCCTATCGGATCCCAGAGGCCCGACGGGAGGCAATACGGGAGGAAGTACAGAAAATGCTGAACTTAGGGGTGATAGAGGAGTCCCAAAGTGATTGGTCTAGTCCCATTGTGTTGGTGCCTAAACCGGATGGGAGCTGGCGATTTTGTAACGATTTTCGTCAGTTGAACAAAGTTACAAAATTTGACACCTACCCCATGCCACGTATAGATGAGTTGATCGACCGGCTGGGAACAGCCCGATACATGACGACTCTTGACCTCACAAAAGGGTATTGGCAAATTCCCCTGGCCAAGTCGGCCAAAGAGAAAACCGCATTTGTAACCCCAGACGGGGCGTTCCAATATAAGAGAATGCCGTTCGGGTTACAGAATGCGCCGGCCACATTCCAGCGGAAAATGGACCAGATACTGAGGCCCCATCGGAAGTATGCTGCGGCTTACCTGGATGACGTAATTGTCCATAGCACAGATTGGGCCTCACATCTGCCAAAAGTGCAAGCAGTCCTAGACTCTATCCGGGAAGCGGGGTTTACGGCTAACCCCAAGAAGTGTACCATTGGGCAGGAGGAGGCCAAATATCTTGGGTACACCATTGGCAGGGGAGTGATAAAACCCCAACTCAACAAAGTCGAGGCCATCCAGAGTTGGCCACGTCCCAACAGCAAGAAGCAGGTACGGGCCTTTCTGGGAATCGCGGGTTATTATCGGCGCTTCATTCCCCACTTTGCTTCTAAGGCTGTGCCCCTAACCAACCTGACGAAAGGGAAAGGGTCGGTCATGATTAAATGGACCCCCGAGGCTGAGGCAGCATTCCAATTCTTGAAACAAGCCTTATGTAGCCAGCCAGTGTTGTACTCACCCGACTTCTCTAAAGACTTTGTCGTACAAAGTGATGTGTCAGATGTGGGGTTAGGAGCAGTATTGTCCCAGGTCTGGAACGGGGAAGAGCACCCAGTCATTTACCTCAGCAGGAAGTTGAAGTCCCATGAGGTAAATTACGCCACGGTTGAAAAGGAGTGTTTAGCGGTGAAGTGGGCTCTAGATTCCCTTCGGTACTATCTGCTAGGTAGGCACTTTGACATGGTTACGGATCACGCTCCGTTAAAGTGGATGGCTCAAAACAAGGAAACAAATAGAAGAGTGAATAGGTGGTTCCTGGCCCTCCAGGAATTCAACTTCACAGTAAAGCATCGCCCTGGCGTTCAAATGGGGAATGTGGATGCTTTGTCTCGAGTACATGAATGCCTGATTGCTGGTGTTCCAACCCCGAGGTTAAAACAAGAGGGGGGGGTATGTGACAGCAGGAAGGTAAAGTCACCTGGTTGCATCCAGGGGGGTAGATATATTTCGCCCAGATTCAGGCTTTACGCCGACTTATACAACTAGGGAGTTGATGAAGCCCAGCTGAGGCTAGTGGGCTCATGGATGACTCATACCTCTAGGGAGAGGGCTGGGCGTCGTGCAGGCAGGGAGTTGATGAGACCAGCTGAAGCTTGTCAGCTCATTTAAAGGCCTCTATAAAAACTCCCAGCTTCATTAGATGTTAGCTCATGCCTGGAACCAGACCTGTGTGGACTGTCTAGGGAGAGTGAACCCCTGTGCGGTGAGGCAAAGCCTGTGTGGCTATTTGTTTGGACTTTTACTAAACCAGGGACTTAGGGACTAGGACAGCACCAGGCTGATCCCAGTTGTTAGTTTAGGAAACCTGCATGTTTAGTCAGAGGTCAAACTGACCAGGATTTATTTTGTTTATGTTTCTTTTTGGCTTTGCTGTGTTTTTGTCACTGTACATAGAGAAATAAACCGCACCTTTTGATTTTGAAAACCACAACCTCCGTCTGCTGGCCCTGTTTTTGTGTGGGGAGCCCAACCAGGGGGTCACACACACCCGCTACCGAGTTAACCCCCTCACACCGCGTTACTCGCAATCCGAGGTTCTACTGTAACAATATTCTGGCTCCTGTGCAAATCTATATGTCTCAGAGCTGATGATTATCATACACACCTTATACTCATGCCTACTCCCCCCCCCCCCCCCATACATTTGAGCCCTCTGGAGTTGCTCAAAACCATTTATCCAGTGTTGCACAAAACTATCTTTTATCCTTTTATGGTGTTGACTCTGATCCCGGTCTTGTCTTCTTCTTTTCATTTTTTTCTACCCCCCTCTTTTTCTCTATTTCCTTCTTATCCTATTTTTTCTCTTTTTTTTATTTACCTCCTTTTTTTGCAAAACAAACCTCAGCTTGTACACATTTCCAGGCTTATGACCCCTCTAGAACATTGTCCTTTATATTGTTCTACAAACGCTTATTGTAATATTGATAATATTGTTACTGTACCTTATTCTTCTTTTTTGTTACTGTTTTCTGATTGGATGCGGATAGTACACTTACTACACTGCTCAAAAAAAATTAAAGGAACGCTTTTTAATCAGAGTATAGCATCAAGTCAATTAAACTCCTGGGATATTGATCTGGTTAGTTAAGTAGCAGAGGGGATTGTCAATCAGTTTCAGCTGCTTTGGTGTTAATGAAATTAACAACAGGTGCACTAGAAGGGCAACAATGAGATGACCTCCAAAACAGGAATGTTTTTTCAGGTGGAGGCCATTGCCTTTTGTTCCCTACTCATCTTTTCTACTAGTTTTGCATTTGGCTAGGGTCAGTGTCACTACTGGTAGCACGAGGTGATACCTGGACCCTATAAAGGTTGCACAGGCAGTCTAACTCCACCAGGATGGCACATCAATACATGCCATTGCCCAAAGGTTTGCTGTGTCTCCAAGTCTCTAGAGCATGGAGGAGATTCCAAGAGACAGGCAGTTACTCTAGAAGAGCTGGACAGGGCCATAGAAGGTCCTTAACCCATCAGTGGGACCAGTATCTGCTCCTTTGTGCAGGGAGGAACAGGATGAGCACTGCCTGAGCCCTACAAAATGACCTCCAGCAGGCCACTGGTGTGAATGTCTCTGACCAAACAATCAGAAACAGACTTCATAAGGGTGACCTGAGGACCCAATGTCCTCTAGTGGGCCCTGTGCTCACTGCCCGGCACCATGGAGCTCGACTGGCATTTGCTATTGAACACCAGAAATGTCTGGTCCGCCACTGGCCCCCTATGCTTTTCACAGATGAGAGTCGGTTCACCCTGAGCATATGTGACAGACATTAAAGAGTCAGGAAGAAGCTTTGGAGAATGTTATGCTTCCTGTAACATTGTTCAGCATGTCCGGTATGGTGGTGGGTCAGTAATGGTCTGAGGAGGCATATCCATGGAGGGACGCACAGACCTCTACAGTAGGGTTGCCACCTGTCCGGTTTTGACCCGGACAGTCCGGTTTTTGACACATGTGCCCGGGTTTCAACCCGCCTGAAACCCGGACACATATAGCAACAATTCATCAACTTTCCTGTGGCCCCGGCCGCAACATCAAGAGCGGGCGCATCGATTCCCGAGCCCGCCGCCATCATTATACACTGTAACATACGCACACTGCCTGTGACTGGCTGAATGAGTCACGTGCGTGCCTGCGTGCCGCGCTCCGGTCTGTGATTGGCCTGGTGGAGCTGGTAAATGGTCACATGTGGAGGCGGGGCTGGGCTGTGGGTGATCGCAGCCGCTCGAAGTCCCGCCTCCCTGCCTGGCGAGCTGTTTCTCTGAGGTGAGGTCTCTCTGCCATCCGCTCTCCAACCCGCCCGGCTGTAAGCCCCCACCTTCTGTCAGCCCGCCCCTCTATATAAGCCACCCCCCTCTGTCAGCTCGTCCTTCTCTGTAAGCCAGCCCCCCTTTCTATCAGCAACCCCCCCGTCAGCCCTCCTCTATCAGCAACCCCCCCTGTCAGCAACTCCCCCCTCTGTGTCAGCAACCCCCCTTCTATCAGCGCCCCCCTCTATCAGCAACCCCCTCTATCAGCAACCCCCCTGTCAGCAACTCCCCCCTTCTATCAGCGCCCCCCTCTATCAGCAACCCCCCCTGTCAGCAACTCCCCCCTCTGTGTCACCAACCCCCCTTCTATCAGCGCCCCCTCTATCAGCAACTCCCCTGTCAGCAACTCCCCCCTGTGTGTCAGCAACCCCCCTTCTATCAACGCCCCCCTCTATCAGCAACCCCCCCTGTCAGCAACTCCCCCTTCTATCAGCGCCCCCCTCTATCAGCAACCCCCCCTGTCAGCAACTCCCCCCTCTGTGTCAGCAACCCCCCTTCTATCAGCAACCCCCCCTGTCAGCAACTCCCCCCTCTGTGTCAGCAACCCCCCTTCTATCAGCACCCCCCTCTATCAGCAACCCCCCCCCCGTCAGCAATCCCCCCTGTCAGCAACCCCCCCTCTATCAGCAACCCCCCCTCTATCAGCAACCCCCCCAGTCAGCAACTCCCCCTTCTATCAGCGCCCCCCTCTATCAGCAACCCCCTCTATCAGCAACCCCCCCTGTCAGCAACTCCCCCCTTCTATCAGCAACCCCCCCTGTCAGCAACTCCCCCCTTCTATCAGCAACCCCCCTTCTATCAGCGCCCCCCTCTATCAGCAACCCTCCCTGTCAGCAACTCCCCCCTCTGTGTCAGCAACCCCCCTTCTATCAGCAACCCCCCTTCTATCAGCAAACCCCCTGTCAGCAATCCCCCCTGTCAGCAACCCCCCTTCTATCAGCGCCCCCTCTATCAGCAACCCCCCTGTCAGCAACCCCCTTCTATCAGCAACCCCCCCCTGTCAGGAACTCCCCCCCCTCTGTGTCAGCAAACCCCCTTCTATCAGCAATCCCCCCTGTCAGCAACCCCCCCTTCTATCAGCAACCCCCCTGTCAGCCCCCCTCTATCAGCAACCCCCCCTGTCAGCCCCCCTCTCTGTCAGAAACTCCCCCCTCTGTGTCAGCAACCCCCCTTCTGTCAGCAATCCCCCCCTGTCAGCAACCCTTCTTCTATCAGAAAGCCCCCCTCTCTGTCAGCAACCCTCCTGTCAGCAACCCCCCTCCTCTGTCTGCCCCCTCTATGTCAGCAAACCCCCCTGTCAGCCCACTCTATGTCAGCAACCCCTCCCTGTCAGCCCCTTCTATGTCAGCAACCCCCCTGTCAGCCCCCTCTATGTCAGCAACCCTCCCTGTCAGCCCCCTCTATGTCAGCAACCCCCCCTGTCAGCCCACTCTATGTCAGCAACCCCTCCCTGTCAGCCCCTTCTATGTCAGCAACCCCCCTGTCAGCCCCCTCTATGTCAGCAACCCTCCCTGTCAGCCCCCTCTATGTCAGCAACCCTCCCTGTCAGCCCCCTCTATGTCAGCAACCCCTCCCTGTCAGCCCCTTCTATGTCAGCAACCCCTCCCTGTCAGCCCCTTCTATGTCAGCAACCCCCCCTGTCAGCCCCCTCTATGTCAGCAACCCTCCCTGTTAGCCCCCTCTATGTCAGCAACCCCCTCCTCTGTCAGCCCCCCTCTCTGTCAGCAACCCCCCTCCTCTGTCAGCCCGCACCTCTCTGTAAGCCACCCCCCCTCTGTCAGCTACCCCCCCCAAACAGCATGCAAACCCCCCATTTCTTCCCCCGCTCCAGCGGGGCTAATGTCCTGCAGCGGGGTCATGCTGCACTGTCTGTCTGTGCGCTCTCTCTCTCCCCAACCCAGCCGCCTGCACCGATGCCACAGATGCCACCAGAGACAGTGTATGGAGGGCCACTGGACTGGTGTCCTAGCAACCAGGGATGCTTTTGCAGGAGAAAGCATGATATTACAGACTCTGTCCCCTAACAGGTTCACACACACATCTTTACAGTGGCTCCTGGAAGGTAAGGTTTTTTTTTTGTCTCGCTGTAATGGAGGTCTCTATTGGGGAGGCACAACATTTGTGCCTCCCCAATAGCTGATATTTAATCAGTTATTTTCTTCTCAATTTGTGGGTGCCTGTGGATTGCTTTTGAATTTTTGGGGATTTTTTTTGTAATGAAAAGGTGCTTGAAAGGGTTGTAGATTGTACAGTGCCACTTTGTGAACAGTTTGTATGGGGTTGGGTTCAGTAGAGATGATTCAGGTTTTTGGATTGAGGTACACTGCTCTACTGAAACCTTCCACTGTTCTACTGACACCTTCCACTGCCCTACTGACACCGTCCACTGCCCTACTGACACCTTCCACTGTTCTACTGACACCTTCCACTGTTCTACTGACACCTTCCACTGTTCTACTGACACCTTCCACTGTTCTACTGACACCTTCCACTGTTCTACTGACACCTTCCACTGCTCTACTGACACCTTCCACTGTTCTACTGACACCTTCCACTGTTCTACTGACACCTTCCACTGTTCTACTGACACCTTCCACTGTTCTACTGACACCTTCCACTGTTCTACTGACACCTTCCACTGTTCTACTGACACCTTCCACTGTTCTACTAACACCTTCCACTGTTCTACTGACACCTTCCACTGTTCTACTGACACCTTCCACTGCTCTACTGACACCTTCCACTGCTCTACTGACACCTTCCACTGCTCTACTGACACCTTCCACTGTTCTACTGACACCTTCCACTGTTCTACTGACACCTTCCACTGTTCTACTGACACCTTCCACTGTTCTACTGACACCTTCCACTGTTCTACTGACACCTTCCACTGTTCTACTGACACCTTCCATTGTTCTACTGACACCTTCCACTGTTCTACTGACACCTTCCACTGTTCTACTGACACCTTTCACTGTTCTACTGACACCTTCCACTGTTCTACTGACACCTTCCACTGTTCTACTGACACCGTCCACTGTTCTACTGACACCGTCCACTGCTCTACTGGCTGACATTGTCCACTTTTAAGGTGGGTTAGTTTCATATTTTAACTGACATTTATTTTATTAATTAAATCAAATTTTATGAGTACACGAATGCTTTAGTTTTATTTAACTAAGCCCCTTTAAGTCCCCCCACTGTTAATGCAATTTGGCCACAGCCACTGTTCATTGTCGCACACCTCATTACTACTCTGTTTGGGTCACTCAAAAGGTGTCCCAGGTATTTTACAATCCTATAGTGTGTACTACAAAAAAATTGCCGTGCGCCGTGAAAATGTTCGGGTTTGGCTTGATGAAAAGGTGGCAACCCTACTCTACAGGCTAGACAATGTGTCCCTGACTGCCATTAGGAATCGGGATGAAATCCTTAGGCCCATTGTCAGACCTTTTGCTGGTGCAGTGGGTCCTGGGTTCCTTCTGGGGCCCGACAACGCCCCCCTCCATGTGGCGAGAGTATGCAGCCAGTTCCTGGAGGATGAAGGAATTGATACCATTGAATGGCCCCCACGCTCACCTGACCTAAATCCAATAGAACACCTCTGGGACATTATGTTTCGGTCCATCCGACACCACCAGGTTGAACCTCAGTCTGTTCAGGAGCTCAGTGATGCCCTGGTCCAGATCTAGGAGGAAATACCCCAGAACACGATCCGTCGTCTCATTAGGAGCATGCCGACATTGTTAGGCATGCATACAAGCACATGGGGGTCATACAAACTACTGAGTTCTATTTTGAGTTGCTGCAATGGAATTTCAGCAAACAGGACTAGTCTACTGCATAATTTTTTCACTTTGATTTTTGGTGTGCCTTTGAATTCAGTCCTCTGTAGGTTTATAATTTTAATTTCCATCAAACGATGTGCCATCCTTCCGTTCCCAACCAAAGTATCAGTATAGATATCCATAATATTTGTCCCATTAAGATCTGATGTGTTTTCAAAGTGTTCCTGTCATTTTTTTGAGCGGTGTATAAAAAGTAAGTTCATAAGTACTGGCGACTATTACTGCTGCATGTCTTTTGATGTTCCTGGGTATTTTTGCAAAATCGAATTACCTACTAACGTACGTTCTGTATATTTATTCATATCATTTTCTAGCAGAAAATAATAAATATATTCAACCCTAACATTACCTTGGTTACCTTTTTCAGTGCTTCAAGAGACACCTTGTCCATTCAGCACTGTGTCTAATTAAGTGTCCCCTGGGTCAGTTACGATATACTTACCTGGCCAGAGCTCTCTCTTTGCTTCTGCCTCTGTTGCATCAAGCGACAGTACCCAGTGCTTCTGTCTATTTGACCTCCTCACAGTGCCCAGGTCAATTATTAGGGCAGAGCACTGTCGCATGACCGAAGGAATGACAAAACGTATGATTTTAGCGTTGGCTGTGGTGAAGGCAGGAGCAACGAGAGAATGCTGACAAGGTATCAGGGGTTTGACAAGCCTCAATACAAGTTTAGCGCACCAACCCCAGACTTTACCTGCTTTTCTCTTCTTGGCTCTTCCGCAGGAAAGACTGAGGCACACCGCACCACAAGCCCGTACTCTCCTGGATGGGGAGATTGAGCGGTGTTAGTTTCTCAGGCCTGCCTGCAGCCAGTGTTTAAAAACCTCCCGAGCTGATCTCGCTTCTGCGGTAGCCAGAAACAAGTCCTTTAGTTCTCCCCAGTAAAATGACTGTCCACAGCAACTGAGAGTCCAACTCAATATTTATTTATGAGAACGATAAATAGTCTCTGTGAGAGCAGACAGGTTGGGACAAGAACAGTTCAGATAAGGTGGGAAGAGGTCCAGGCACAAACTCAGCGTTGATTAGGGGAGCACTGTTCTGATTGGCACAAACAGCTTGGTGCACAGTCACTGCCAATGACTTGATGAATAGTTGTAGTCACTGCCACTGACTTGGTGTGGGTAGAGTCACTGCCACTATGACCTACAGAACATGCACTTTTCCTTCCTTGAATAGTTAGGCCTCTGTAGGGAGAAACCATCCCTCTGGAGAGTTACCAGAGGCCCCTTCTGTCACCACGACTCTGCGCTGGGTCTTCAGAAAGGGTCACCTCCCTGGCCTCCTCATCCTGGATACGGGTCGCCTCGCGAGGCGGATCCCTGGGAGCCCTCGATCCCTCGCGGAACCCAGCCGAAGGTCGCTGGGTCCCTGGCCTTCTCAAAAGTACCTCACCCCCAGACCTAAGGTGTCTGGGGATGGAACAGCAGTTCAGTCTCCGGGCCTAGGAGCACCCGAAGACCATCCTCACACACACCCAGGCCAAGGGCACCTGGGTGACATGAACAGCAGCCCCCAGGCTGAAGGTGCCTGGGGCTCGGACCTCGACCGGAAGATGTCTGCCCCTTTTATACCCTCTCCCGGCAAGCACGGCAGGTTCCCCGCCCCGCCGTACCACTGCCACGAGGGCACACAAAAAGGCACAGCCCTCCAATGGTGGTTCAACCCCGGCCTATGGCGACAGCGCCACCTATAGGCCGCAGGGAACTAGACACCATTGATATCCTCTACGACAAAAATGGTCCACAACCCTAGCAATTAGCGTACCTGAGCCTTGTTACCACTCAGATACTTCCCCTAAATGTAACCACCCGCTACACAAGGTCACTGCTACTTTTCCCTGACAGACAAGGTGACAAGAGTCCCTTTCCTTCTTGTGTAAATGGAGTGGTCACATGACCGCCCCTTGCAGCTAGGACTAGGGGGAGCCCAGCATAGGACCAATGTGTTATCTGTCATGGGCTCCAAATTCCATCTTGGGACAGCCTGTGTCTAGTTTCTGCGAGATTTGGGTGGGCATTTTGGATCCAGATATACTATAAATAGCACAATCTGTGTCACAAAAGGGCCCTGGTTTGGGAAGTAAGTTGACAGAAGACAGAAGCAGGAACCCGTTTGTTAGGGGATAGCTAGGCCTCACCCGTCACCTGGCAGTGGGTTGGAGCCCTGGGAACTCTGTGAGTTGAGGTGCTGGATTTCTAATGGGAAGACTCGTTTTCTGACACCCACAAAAATAAGCTGTTCAGTTACTAAAGGGGTTAAGGTTGTAAATCAAACCAGTTTTTTTTTTTTTGCCGTCACAATGTAGAGTATAAGATTTCCTATCATTTGTGCCAGGTCTTGCCACACAGAGCTAATCCAGCTCTAAGCAATCCTCTTTTATTGTTCAGTGAAATAAAACGGACAAACAGAGAAACACCTTTGTCCGTTCCGCCCCCTTGCTTTGAGTGACAGGTTATTTACATATCTCGTGCACTAGCTTTAGACAGGCATTCTTTTTTAATTCCCACCCCCACTCCTTTTCTGAAGTTATGTGGTTACTTTTCTGGATTTTGACTGGATGTTAAGCCGCGTACACACGATCGGTTTTACCGATGAAAACAGTCCGATGGATTTTTTTCATCGGACAAACCAATCGTGTATGGGCCCCATCGGTCTTTTTTCCATCGGTGTCAAAAAATAGAACATGTTTTAAATTTTTCCGATGGATAAAAAACCGATAGCAAATTCCGATCGTCTATGGGCAAGTCCATCGGTTAAAAAACCCACGCATGCTCAGAATCAAGTAGACGCATGCTCAGAAGCATTGAACTTAATTTTTCTCGGCTCATCGGAGTGTTTTACGTCACCGCGTTTGGAACGGTCGGTTTTTTGACTGATGGTGTGTAGGCAAGACTGATGGAAGTCAGCTTCATCGGTTTTCCGATGGAAGAATCCATCCGTTTAAAAACCATAGGAAATCTGATCGTGTGTACAGGGCTTCAGTGATGATAGCAGAAGGAATACTCAGGATAAAATGCATGTTGACAAGGGGCGTGTAGAGGTGGGCGGGGAGTCTACTGACATCACGACTCCACCCACTGAGCTCCAGACAACAGATCCACCCACAGAATCTGCAGTTTTTCAGTTCTTATAACAGACAGAGGGGAGACATTTGACAAATAAGGATACATGCAGGAGGCATCTATATCCTTATAGATCAGCACTATGGCAGTAGTTTAGAAAGGATGAGAGTGGGTTTACATCCACTTTAAGGAACGCATGCTCTGTGGAGGCTTCTGTCACTGTGTATAAGAACTGCACCTTGTCCCAAACTCATGTTCCTTTCTGTCTGGAAGTGAACTTGAAGAACATTAGAGTGTTATGCCTTGTACACATGACTGGATTTTCCGATGAAAAAAGTCCAACAGGCTCTTTTCATCGGATATTCCGACCGTGCGTATGCCCCATCTGACTTTTTCCTTCGGAAATTCAGACGGACAAAAATTTATATCGGAAAATCCGTTCGTCTAGATGCAATTCCAATGGAGTAAAAACCATGCATGCTCAGAATCAAGTCGACGCATGCTCGGAAGCATTGAACTTCATTTTTCTCGGCTCGTCGTAGTGTTGTACGTCACCGCGTTTTTGACGGTTGGATTTTAGTGTGACCGTGTGTATGCAAGACAGCTTGAGCGGAATTCCGTTGGAACTCCGTTGGACAAACCATCGGACTTTATTCCGACGGACAATCCGGTCGTGTGTACAGGGCATTACTGTATTTGCCAGTTTATTGTATATGAGTTTTACAAGTTGCTTTGTAGTAGTATTTGCATTTGCACAGGGCAGACTGGCTGGTCTAATGCTCTGCAATCTCTTTTTCATTTACCAAAGGTATAAAGTAGAGTAGCTTCCTATGTTATGCCTCCAGCTCAAGCCTATTCAGTGACTAATGAATCTGCAGCATTGCCTTTCTTCAGTCAACAGGGAGGTGACCCAGGAAGCAATAAATGCTAAACCACGACGCACCAGTTATCCTTTGACTGAGCAATGTGTGGCAAAGGCCAGTAAATCACAAGACTGGCTTATCAGAATAAAAAATATCTTGGAGGATTAAACAGTAAACACATCTCTACTGTGTATTTAGATGTTTATTTGTTCCAATTCAAAGTAATCTTTATAAAGAGCTAACCTAACCCCCAAAGGGGGCAATGATTGCAATGCAGATGCCCCAGCAGGCAATAGATAGTCCAATGTTAAGCAGTTAAAATAAATGATTGTGTAGTGTACATTGTGCATTTCAAGGCATTGCACATCTTAAGACAGCAGTTTTTCTTTGTTACACATTTGTATTTTTAGAGTCTGATATACAATATCACCATTCTACCTTCAGGTGTTGATCACACTTTTCAATCTCACATTCTATAACATATAATAATAAATAGGCAGGATGTTTGGTCCTCAGCTTACATTACAGCTCACTGTAAAATCCTTCGGCATATCAATGATAAAACTGCAAAGGAAAAACAGAATTTACCTTTGTCTGTATCAACTCTTAAAGCAGAACTTTACCCAATGTGGGAAGTTTAGTTTTTTTTAAACCTTCCCCCACTAACATTTTTGGCCCTAATTTTTTTTGGGTACCCGCTCCGCCTTGCACTAGGATCACCTACAGTATTTGTAGCTGTTGACTTTGATTTTTTTTTTAACTGGCTGAAGGCCGAATTCCCACTGTTGCAGTGCATTAAGGCACATGTTTACGCAGGTTATTACGCTTACTAACGTACATTGCATTAAGGCAATAGTGCAGGTTTCTACACTCAATAATGTACAATGCATTAGGACAGTTCATTCATCCTGAATTGGCTCTCTGGGTTCCACCTTTTTTACTACACTGTGCACAGTAGGCCAAAACACATGTACTGTATGTTATAGTGCTTGGTCTGTGTGCATTGGAAGGCCATTAAAAATAAAATTATTTTGTTGATGCTATAGTGTATTGGTTACTTACAGTTCACCTACTATGGGTTCTTATACCAAGAACCCAACGCACTGTTCCCAACACACACGTTCCTGTAGAAATGGCTGTGCATATGAGTGAGTGCTGAAGCGACCATCGGCTGGAACCGTGTCCAGTCAGAGCAAGAGAATATCACCAGCACACCAAGGATCTCCAGAATGGGTGCAAAGATTTATTCAGTGATCACATTGTTACAGCAGATAGCAAAAATTTGGAGCCACACATGACCCCTTCATCAGGCATGGCCACATACCCGATGAAGGGGTCCTGCGTGGCTCCGAAACGTTGCTTTCTGCTGGAACGATGAATAAAGCTGAATAAAGCTTTGGACTCGTTTTGGAGATCCTTGGTGTGCTGGCGACATTCTCCTGCTCTTATATCAAGAACAACACTGCTATCAGAGTAGGGTGACAGCTGGTCTTAGTGTCCTGATGCAGAATGGGCAGATTATTTTGGCCTTCTGCGTTATGTTGCTATGATCAGGGCCGTTAATGAGACTCCTGAAGGCACGATGCTGTGCCTGCTGCAGGCCAATGTGCCAAAATGAGGAAGCACCCGCCTCAGCACAGCCCTGGCTATGACTTCTTCTCCTTAATGTAATACTAAGGCTAGCCGATTCACTATTGTAAGAAGGGGGGTGTCACCAGACAGTTGGACTAAGAGCGTAGGAAATATAATTCCACACCTGGCCTACCAATCTTTTTGCAAGACCTGCTACACATGCTGTCAATCTGACCAATAACACAGATACCTGTTCTTTTATTTTTTCACACCCCTGCCATTTTTTTATGGGCATTCCAACTTCCCCATGGATTCCCGATTAAAAGGAAATTCCTTGCCTTGTATTTCTATCCCCTGCACCACCTAAGGAACTACACCTGGCTACAGCACTGCAGTACATTTTCACATATCCCATATCACCATCACCCCTCATTATGCCAGTCTTCTTTATTATAAAGAGAAAAGATTTCTTATCATCAGCATGATAGCCAATTTCCCTTTGCTATGTAAGTCCTTTTAATTGCATCTGAGAAATTAATCATCTTCTGTACAGAATAGGGACTATACTGCAATTAATGAGCCATGTTTAAATGTTAATGAACAGTCTCAGCGTTATCATTCAGACTGCATAATATTGACAGAAATATAGAGATGAATCATTACAATCAGTGACATAAAACTCTTTTTTCTTTTTTGCAGAAGTGTCCAATTAATTTTTGCTTTTTATCAAATTCCATCATTATTAGACTCGATAACCTTCATCCATTTCATTTGTAGACAGACTATCACAGTACAGAGCTGTCAAATAAGAGGAGGTCATACATATAACACCGTAGTACTTAACTCTTGCCCTTTGGTGATATCATTGCAGCCCTTACAGTAATGGTAAAACGTGATTTTCTTCAAAAATAATTTTAATTACTCCCAGTCTACTGATTTATTAGTGATGAGGCTAGAAATGAAATAAAAGTCAGTAAGAGCGCAGTACTGTACTGTTTAGAAAAGTTTGTGAACTTAAAGTGAATTTAAAATAAAGAATTGGAAAACAATGTTATACTTACCTGCTCTGTGCAATAGTTTTGCACAGAGCAGTTCTGATACTCTTCTTTTTGGGTTACCCACCGGCGGTCCTGGCTTCTCCCCCCTGCCAAGTCGCCCTAATAGCAAGCCGCTTGCTATGGGGGCACTCAAGCAGGTTCGCTCCCTAGCTGCGGTCTGTGTGCCTATTCACACACAGATTACGGCTCGGCCCCGCTCTTTCCAAATTGGCTCTTTGGCTGTGATTGACACCACTGCTGTGTGAACCAATAAGAAGAGAGAGACCTGGGAGAGCCGCTGCTTTCATGCATATCGCTGGGTCAAGATGGGGCTCAGGGGGGGCCAACGACCGGGATGTGAGGACGTGCTTAGCCTGAGCTCAGTTCATGCCGCACACATCCTGACTCAATCCTACTGACCTGTTCGCCATTCAGGGATCCTGTTTGTCCCCACAGCATCCAGGGAACCTTGTGCCCTCCGGGAGATGGTCAGATACGGCCCACCGATGGAGGAAGCCTCAGGATCCGTCCCGCCACCCCCACCATGCAAACAGAGGCAAGATGGCACCGGTCACCATGCTGCAGACACACGCAGCCAGCCATCCTCATACTCCTCAGCGCTGAAACCGAAGCATGCAGGGAAGGGTGAGTCACACTGTTCCCCCCCTGTTCTAAGCCCGGAAGATCCTTTCCTACTCCCTCCGGCTGAAGACACTGCCCCTGATAACCCCAGCGAGGACACTGCTGATGCAGGCCATGCGGAGCCATCCCTGTCCCAGATCACGGAGGCCATCCAGCACAGCCATGCCTCTCTGACCACCCAAAAACTGACTTATCCTTCCTAAAACAGGATGTCCATAACCTCCGCCACAGAGTGTCTAATGCTGAGCAGCGCATTAGCACGCTGGAGGATGAGACCCGTCCATTACAGGGCTCTGTTAGGGAGCTACGCCAGGCCCAGGATTACACAGCAGATAAGCTCACTGAAATGGAGGACCGTTTACGGAGGAGAAATTTAAGTTTCCTGGGGTTCCCAGAGGGGGCTGAGGGTAGAACCCCGGAGGTCTTTATGGAAAGATGGCTAATCACCACATTCGGCGCTTCAACCTTTTCACCGTTATTCGCCATTGAACGGGCACATAGGGTCCCTATGCGCCCCCTCCCCCCTGGGGCCCAGCCATGTGCCATGATTATCAAACTGCTTCACTTCAGGGACAGGGAGGCAATTCTTGGTGCTGCCAGAGAAAAGGGAAGGGTGTCCTTTAATGGGAGTGGAATTACTATTTTCCCTGACTTCTCTGTAGCTACACAAAAGCAGAGGGCCACTTTCCTGGCTATTAAACGCAGGCTCCGTGAGCTTCATCTCCCCTATGGCATGCTATATCCTGCTCGATTGAGGATTGTTTACCAGGGTAAGGCCTACTTCTTCACGGATCCTAAGGAGGCATCTCACTGGGTGGATACGCCGGAATCAGAATCAAAGATCCCCTCCGCGCTGACATTGCACCTAACCTGCACTTTTTGATAGCTACACCTTGTGCCTTATGTGGCCTACGTTACCCCTTTCCAGCAAAGGACAGCTGAGGGGGGGTAGGAGTGGGCCTGGAAATCCTTACGCCTGTGATCATCTCACTCCCCTCTTTACAGTTATATGAAAGTGGCGAACTACATTCTACTAACTCTGTTTGTTTCCTACTTGTTTGATCTGGATGACTGCTGCATTTTTGCCTTCAGACTCAGAATTAACTAGCATACTTGTCCTGTGCGGACACGGATGGTGGCCCGCGTCTAAGGGACTTTAACGCTTCTCAGGGTTGGTTAGTTTGGGGTCTGTGTCATGACCCCCCTGCTTTGCAGTTTTGGTTTTGGGAACAAAGCTCTCATATGTTTGGGTTTGGGAGCCGGGAGGGTTAGGGTGGGTGGGGATGTTTGGGGATTTTTGTTTGAAGTTTTTATTTTTATGTGTTTTGTTTTGCAGTGCTGGTATCCATTTGTGCATGTCCATTTACAGGCTGGTATACCTGACCCTTATGATATGCATCTGATCACTTTATTTCCTATGCTCTTGCCTTATCTTTTTGACCTGTTTTATACCTTGCGCACTTCCCCTGGTTCGCGGGACTTCAGGCCTTGCTTGTGTCCGGCGGGCCATGGGAAGTGGGTACGGTTAGTCATGTGCTTTACGCCTCCCTATGTCTAAGCTACGTTTAGTGTCTTGGAATGTACGGGGGCTGAATTCCAAGGTGAAAAGATCTCTAATGTTTGACTACTTGGCGCGCCACAATCCGCATGTAATCCTACTTCAGGAAACCCACCTCCAGGGCTCTAAAGTCATGGCCCCCAACCGTCCAAAAATTGCCTACGCCCTCCATTTTACATGCTCCACATATGCCAGGGGGACCTCCATCCTAATAGCCAAATCAGCCAGTTAGTATTAAGCATGTTAAACTGGACCCGCAAGGGTGTTTTGTAGTTGTTGTACTTGAACTTATGGGTAGACCATATACCGTGACTAGCCTGTATGCCCCTCCCCCTTCACTAAATTGTTCTTTGAAAGGGTTATGACCTCCATTTTGGCGATAGCAGAGGGTCCTTTACTAATAGCGGGTGACTATAATACAGTACTGGATAATTCCATAGACAGATTACGTTGTTCTTCATTACCCCCCACTCCCCTGGGTTCCTTCTTAAATCAATTTGACTTAGTGGAGGCCTGGAGGTGGAAGCATGCGGACAGGAGGGAGTATTCGTGTCACTCTGAGTCACACGATACACGGTATAGATTTGTGTCTGGTCTCGTCGGATCTGCTTTCCATGGTATCAGAGGTTAAATACCTCCCTAGGGGGGTGTCCGACCATTCTCCTTTGATGGTGGACCTCGCCCTGGGCCCCTCTTCCTCCTATCGGGTGTGGCGACTGAGCCCACTGTGGTTGGCGGATGAGATCGTGGTGAACCAATGTATAACAGAGATGAAATCATACTAGCTACTTAATAAACAGAGTGCAACCGTTCCAGTGGTATGGGATGCCTTTAAGGCCGTTACACGTGGCTCTTTTGCTGCGGCGGTTGGTCAAACACGCAAGGCCTCTATGTCCAAGTTGATGGATGCAGAGGGGGCTCTCAGGGAGGCAGAAGCCGTTTATACCGCGACTCCCTCTCCTGAGACACGTGCTGCCTGGAAGCATGGGTCCAGAGAATTGGACCTAATGCTTTTGAAACGCACCCAGAAGAAGCTGTTATACCAGAATCAGCGAATCTTTGAGTTTGGTGACAAGAACAGCCGTTTGTTGGCATATCTTTCTAAACCTGACTATCAGCCATGCAGCATACCCAGAATTAAGAGCACAGAGGGCATAGTGGTAGAACAGAACAATGAGATCATGGAAGCCTTTATCTCCTTTTACTCCTAATTATATGCTACTAGAGCTCACTACACGATTGTGGAATTGGATGACTATCTTGCTGATATTTCGTTGCCCAGACTTCAGACCCAACAGGCGTCAGACATTGACGCTCCTCTGACGATTGAGGAAATTGGGAAGGCTATCCAATCCTTTGCCAGAAACAAAACGCCAGGACTGGATGGGTTCCCCATCTAGTGGTATCTGCAATACAAAGATTTGCTTATACCCCATCTAAGCAGGGTGTATGATTTTGCTATCAAAACGGGACAGCTACCCCCCTCTATGTCGGAGGCATTGATTGTCCTCATTCCTAAACCACATAAGGATTACCTCCTATGCGGATCTTACAGACCAATATCACTCATCAACTCGGATGTTAAGATTTTGGCCAAGGTGCTCACCCGGCGATTGAACACAGTTATTACTACCATTATTGGTGCAGACCAAACTGGGTTCATCCCTGGGCGATCGACCTCCATCAACCTGCGGAGATTGTTCACCAATCTTCAGACCACTCATGCGGAGATGGGTTCCAGGGCTGTTCTGGCCTTAGACGCACACAAGGCATTTGATTCAGTCGAGTGGCCTTATCTGCTGGAGGTCTTGGCAAAGTTTGGTTTTGGCAGTACCTTCATCAGATGGGTCCAGTTGTTATATTCGAAGCCCACTGCTCGACTGAGGGTGAACGCAGCCATGTCTGATCCCTTTCCGATAAAGAGAGGCACCAGGCAGGGGTGCCCTCTGTCGCCGTTGCTCTTTGCACTGGCGATAGAGCCCTTGGCAGCGCTGATAAGATCTTGCGGAGAGGTTGCGGGACTGGAGGAGAAGGTGTCTCTTTATGCTGACAACATGTTAATATATTTGTCGGACCCCCAGTCGTCTCTCCCAGTCCTGCTGGAGATTATTGGCAAGTTTGGGCATTTCTCCGGGTTCCGGGTTAACTGGGACAAGTCCATCCTATTTCAGATTGACCAGGCAGACCCACCTAGGCTACCTTCCTCTTGCCCACTACAAATAGTCACCTCCTTCCGATATTTAGGAGTTCTGGTACAGCTCCCTATTACCTCTTATGCTAAACTCAATATAGACCCCCTTATAGGGAGAATGAAGACCACATTCAAAACCTGGGCAAATCTCCCACTTACCTTATTGGGCAGGATTAATATTTTTAAAATGATATTCCTGCCACGATTTCTGTACGTATTGGGTAATTTGCCAGTATATGTCACTAAGCTTAAATTTAAAGAAATAGACTCCATCCTTACTTCCTTTTTGTGGAGGGGTGAGTAGTCAGGATTGCCAAGACCACCCTCCAGTTACCGGTACTGGAGGGCGGATTGGCCTTACCCTGTCTCCACACCTATTATATTGCCTCACAATTAGCTCATGCACATTGGTGGTTTTTTCCTGAAGCCAACAACGCAGCCACTGCTTTGGAGGCTGCTATCCTCACCTCCTATGAATCCCTGCAGAACCTGATTTATTGTATGTCCCTTAGAGTGCGGGAGGGTACGAGTGTCCTGGCAATGACTATAAGGCTTATTAAGCTAACAAAACTACAGTCGTTCGCTGACAGTAATACTTACTTGCCGAACACTCCACTCTGGGGGAACCCGACTCTACCAGAGTTCTTCCGCAGATCTGACGGGGGATTCTGGTCGAAAAGGGGGGTAAAAACTATTTTGCATTTATTCTCGGTCAATGTGTTTCGTTCTTTTGATGAATTTCGTAGAGATAACAATCTACCATGCACAGCTTACTTCCTCTACCTACAGATACGCCACACTGCAGCAACGCAGTTTGGTCTTCGCAACATTCAGCTCTCCCCACTGGAACGTATGTTGACCGACTCCTCTCACACCAAGCTAGTTTCTACATATTATAGGTCCCTTCTGCATTCCACGACTCAAAGGCTGAGCAAGACGGCTGCAAGCTGGAGAGCCGATATCCCAGAGCTGACGGAGGAAATCTGGCAGGAGCTTTTGCCCCTCCAGGTTCCCTCTGTCATCTCTTCTCGTGACAAAGTAATACAAACTAAATTGTTATACAGATCCTACTTTACTCCATGCTTACTATTTAAACTGAATAGATTGCCCTCTGCATTATGCTCTCGTTGCGGCATGGCTGATGGCACGTTCTTTCATTTAATGTGGGAGTGTGCTCCGATCAGGCAGTTCTGGTCGGAGGTCACTGCCTTCATTAGTTCATTGACACAATTACCTAATGTATGTAATACTTTAAGGTGTTTACTGGGCTATATTGATGATGATAGTATATCCAAGAATACACAAACATTTCTGAGAATAGTATTGTTTTATGCTAAGAAAGCAATAACCTTCCATTGGAAGTCTCCATCCTTGCCCACTATTGCCTTCTGGCTCACAAATATTAACCATGCTGTATCATTATACAAATTGACATATGAGGCTAGAGGGTGTCCGAAAAAATTCAGGAAGGTTTGGGGCTACTGGGTTGATTCTGAGAGCACTGTCTCTCCTGCTCCTTAAAAATGTGACTGAATATTGTCTTCCTGATATATACCAATTGTTTACCAGCTTTCTAAAAAACATTTTTTGCACTGTACTGGATTGGGCGATGTTCGCTCCATGTGTGTCTGTTTGTTGTCTATTGTATGTCTTGTTTTGAAAAAAAAACTTAATAAAAATTTACCTTTAAAAAAAAAAAAAGATGGGGCTCAGGTAAGTTCGTCGGTCCCAGTGGCTGAACGGAATGATACAGGGGTAAGGAAGGAGTGACCCTTTTTCTTTGTCCTGCATGGGCAAAAGAACAAGTCAATGCCCAATCCCAGCCAAACTTGGGAGGTAAGTATCTATCTAGAAGAATCAATTCCCAACTAAGGAAAATAGAAAAGTCCCTAGCAAGGGGAAAATTTCGACGGAATTAGGGAAATCACCTTGACTCTAAATGGCTACAATGTATAAAGAGCTTTCAGTGTCCCTCAAAAAGCTATCAAGCACTTAAAGGCACAATTAATACATATTAAAAAAAAGAGGTTATTGCGTTTTGAGTCTTTACTACGCAGTAAAGTGTGTCTCTGGGACAGAAATTTTTGCAGTGGGGTCAAATGCAATAATAAAATGGGGGAAAAGTTACAACCACAGATAAGCTTTTATCACCCTACCTCCATATTTGGAGGATTTACCCTCTCTTCCCTTTCTGATCACAACGATCACAGGAAGGGAAAAGAAGGAAATCTTACCAACTGCAAAACAGACAGCAACTGAAATACAGCAGAATAATTTTCATGCTAAAACTAGAAAGAAACATTTGAGATGGAGTTGGGCTTTAAACTAATAACATAAAGTATGTATTTAGTAACTATTTGAAACTTTTTAGAAGAAATAGCCTGACAAACATTTTCTGATCAAACTTGAACACTGGTTACAATGGATTTTGGACCATTCTCTGTACAAACCACCTTCACATGCAGCACTTTGAATGCAAACCTCTCTTCACGCCATTCGTGTTAATTTCGTTGTCTAAAATCGACTAAAAGATTTTAGTCAACTATCTTAATACCATTTTAGTCCACTAAAATACGACTAAAACTAAAACAATTGAGATGACTAAAATATGACTAAAACTAAAATGGCGTTTTAGTCAAAAGACTAAAATGGGACTGTGACAAACCCTCTGTCCTCAAACAGATCCAGGTCTGCCGTCAATGCTTCCTCTGTTCGGTACCACATGATCCAAGATCTTTTAGCCCCCAATAAACAGACAACACCTCACTGTAGAGTGGCAAACACAAAACTGCTTTACTTTCACACATGGATATCTCTCCTCAAAACACATCCCTCCCACCCTTGGAAAACAGGGCGTGTCAAACTGTCCAATGACAATGGCCACACAGGTCAGGTGTGTTCAAACTTCTTAATACACAGTCTTATCAGCAGGGGGGTTGGAGAAACCCCCCTCCCTTTTTCCTCACAGCAAACACACTTACACATCCCATAATAGGTTAGGCAGACAGCCACAATAGACAATAGAATACGGTCACACCCCAAAACATCACAGCAAATAGTCCAACAGCATGGCACAGCACACATTATATATACATATATACAGCACACATTATATACATTTTACAAGGTTCTAGTGTGGCTGCAAAGAGAGTCTGACTAGCACAGATCATAGCGGGGTTCTCATTCACCCTGTGCCCCTATTAAAGACACAGGGTGATCTACACATAAGAGGGCCTGGGGAAGCTGGACAAGGAGCCTCTAGAACTCTCCAGGGCAAGCTGAGCCGCACAAACCCCCGACCCAAAGTCACTCCTGTCACAGGGACTAAAACTAAAATGCCATTTTAGCCGAAAGACTAAGACTAAAACTAAATTAAAATTTAACGTCAAAATTAACACTGGTCTGTATGTTCATACCTCAATAACATTAATAATAACATATTCGATTTTTCACTCCAGCAGTATATAAAGTGTTTGGAAATTGTAGAGAAATGGTTAAATAATGCATTACAATTTAACTACACCCATTCGATTTTAGATGACTAAAATGTACTGGAGATTTTAGTCGACTAAAATGTATGACATTTTAGTCAAATAAAATGTCCTGGAGATTTAGTCGACTAAATATGACTAAAACTAAAACAATTGCAAAAGACTAAAATGGGACTAAAACTAAAATGCCATTTTAGCCCTAATGCCCCATACACACGATCATTTTTCATGCCGTTAAAAATGCCATTTTTAAAAATGGGCATTAAAACCGATCGTGTGTATGCTCCAGAGCATTTTTAACGGCGTGAAAAATGGCCATTAAAAATTTCGAACATGCTCTATTTTTTCACGTCGTTTTTCATGTGTTTTTTTTTAACGACGTGAAAAACGATAGTGTGTATGCTTTTACGAGGTGAAAAAAAATGCGCATGCTCAGAATCAAGTATGAGACGGGAGCGCTCGTTCTGGTAAAACTAGCGTTTGTAATGGAGATAGCACATTCGTCACGCTGTAACGGACTGAAAAGCACGAGGCTGAAAAGCGCGAATCGTCGCTCAACAAACTTTACTAACATGAAGGGTGGCGCCATCCAAACGGAACTTCCCCTTTATAGCGCCGTCGTACGTGTTGTGCGTCACTGCGCTTTGCTTGAACGTTTTTTTTAATGATCGTGTGTACGCAAGACAGGCTTGAGAGGAAACATGAAAAAAAAAAACTACGAGAAAAACGTCGGTTTAAAAAATGGCATGAAAAACGATCGTGTGTACGCCGCATAAGACTGAGACTGATGCCGCGTACACACGATCATTATTCACGGCGGTTAAAAAACCGCCGTGAATAATTACATTTTAAACGAGGGAACAGCTTGTTCCCCACACACGGTCATTTTTCTCGTAATTTTTTAAAATGACGAGAAAAACGATCGTCTATGGGCTCCGCGGCAGTGTTTCCCTATGGGAAACACTGCCGCGGAAGAAATGTCAGGAAAAACGACGAGAAAAATTAGAACATGTTCTAATTTTTCTCGTCGTTTTTAATGCCGTTTTTCACGTCGTGAAAAATGACAAAAAGACCACACACAGTCGTTTTTCTTGTTGAAAACAAAAAATGAAATTTTTTCACGACGTAAAAAATGACATTTTTCACGACGTGAAAAATGATCGTGTGTACGCGGCATAAGACTAAAACTAAATCGAAATTTTCTGGCAAAATTAACTCTGCACACCATGCCACAGAATATTAACTGGTTTGAGGTCTGGACTTTGACTTGGCCATTCCACAAAAAAAAATAGTTCCTTTGTTTCAGCCATTGATTTACTGTATGTCTCAGTGTTGGGCAGATATTTTTATGGCATCATTCAACTTTTATTACATTTTAGTTGATGGAACACTACCCATACATTTTTAGTGTATTATTTTGTTAAATATAACAGGTTTTGAAAGCTACAAGGCAGCAAATCATGACCCTTCATCATGCTTCATGGTTGGGATGAGAATTGAGTGCTGATGATTCTTTTACTGCCTGAAAGGTCAACTTTTGTCTTTTCAATCCACAGAACATCGACTTAGAGATTGTTGGCTATTACAATGGCATTCCTTTTCACGTTCTTCAGCGATGAATTTTGCACTTACCGTAATCTTTTCAGGATGTCCCTTCTTTAGGCGAGAAGCAAGTGAACTGTATTTCCTCCACTTGTAGATAGTTTAGCTGACTGTTCGTTAATAGGAACCTGGGGCCCAAAGAAATGCTTTTGTAGCTTTTTGCAGCTTTAGCTTTTTTCTCCTAAGGTCCTCAGAAACCTTTTTTTTTTTTTTTTAATCAGGGCATGGTTCACAGAAGAGTTGCCCTTTTTTTATAACTTAGACTACATTAAAATCACAGCACTAATTTATTCAGTTAAGTTAACTTAATGTGAAATGTTGTGTGCATTTGTTAACCATGACGTTATTCATGTGTATTAAATAAATGAAAAATAGCATTTATACTGTATTTAGGAGCTAAAAAAATAGGAAATTCCTAAAAGTTCATAAGCTTAAGTTGGTGATTGGTTTGCATAACTGGTACAACTGGTGCTGTCTATATTGATTAGCTAGGTGGTTTTGTTGGGGATTAATATATACAGTAATACAAAGGGGTTACAACACAGTATGCATACACTTTTATACCTACTGTGAGCTGTACGTAAGTATTTACAGTCTTGCCATGACACTCAAAAGCTCAGGTGCATCCGGTTTCCACTGATCATCCTTGAGAGGTTTCTACACCTATGGTAAATTCAGTTGATTGGACATGATTTGGAAAGGTACACACCTGTCTATATAAGGTCCCACAGTTAACAGTGCATGTCAGAGCACAAACCAAGCCATGAAGTCCAAGGAATTGTCTGTAGACCTTAAAGACAGGATTGTATTGAGGCACAGATCTGGGGAAGGATACAGAAACATTTCTGTAGCATTGAAGGTCCCAATGAGCACAGTGGCCTCCATCATCCGTAAATGGAAGAAGTTCGGAACCACCAGGACTCTTTCTAGAGCGGGCCGCCTGGCCAAACTGATCCATCTGAGGAGAAGGGCCTTTGTCAGAGAGGTGACCAAGAACCCGATGGTCACTGTGACAGAGCTCCAGCATTTCTCTGTGGAGAGAGGAGAACCTTCCAGAAGAACAACCATCTATGCAGCACTCCACCAATCAGACCTCTATGCATAGGCGTGCGCACAGGGTGTGCCAGGTGTGCCCAGGCACACCCTAATCACCCTGTGCAGCACAGATTCTCCCTACTGCCCTGGCTCCCCCCCCCGTCCCTTCCTCTGCTGCTGGCACACACAGGGGGATGTTTTACAATACGTGGGAGAAGGGGACAGTAAATACAGGTATATCATTTAACGGCCTCTTCCCTTTCTGAATGAACTCAGTGAGTGATTGGTAGCATGTGTTTGAACTTTGGGGTGCACACCCTAATGCAATAGGCTGCACACACCTATGCCTTTATGGTAGAGCGGCCAGAAGGAAACCACTCCTTAGTAAAAGGCACATGATAGCCCACCTGGAGTTTGCCAAAAGGCACCTGAAGGACTCTCAGACCATAAGAAACAAAATTCTCTGGTCTGATGAAACAAACATTAAGCGTCAGGAACTGGGAAACTAGTCAGGATTGCATCTACGCTTCCCATCCAACCTGATGGTGCTTGGGAGGTCCTACAAAGAAGAATGGGAGAAACTAGCCAAAAATAGGTGTGCCAAGCTTGTAGTATCATACTCAAAAAGACTTGAGGCTGTAATTGGCGCCAAAGGTGCTTCAACAAAGTATTGAGCAAAGGCTGTGAATACTTCTGTGCATGTGATTTTTTTTTTTTTTTTTTATAAATTTGCAAAGATTTCAAACAAACCTCTATCACGTTGTCATTATAGGGTATTGTTTGTAGAATTTTGAGGAAAATAATGAATTTAATAAATTTTTAAATAAGGCTGCAATATAACAAAATGTGGAAAAAGTAAAGCGCTGTGAATACTTTGCGGATACATTGTATATATGTATACAACGTGTGTATATATATATATATATATATATATATATATATACAGTATATATATATATATATTTACAATTTGTATGCAATCATTGTTTTGGAAATCCGTATTTAATACATGACACAGGATTTCCTGAGGTTTTTAAAGAGAGCACAATGGAAGCTGGTTCTCTTTCAGCTACACTGTCTCTCCATGAAGCCTACAATGGAAAGGAAGTGAGGAGAATGATTAGTTTATATGTGTGTAAATTTCAACTTGTGCTACTGAACTCTGTAAACAATAAGCCTTTTTCAATAGGAGGTAAAGAGAAACTGCAAACAAATACATTTTGAATGGCACCCTGATGCACTTTACTAGCACACCTCAACGCATCTCTGTTTCAGCACACCACAGTGCACAGATGTGAACCATCTTTGTGTTATGGTGCACACTTACATTTTTTTAGATGGACCTGATTGGAAGCTCATGTAAGTATATAGGCAGGTGGATGTAAACAGACTTGTGTTTATTTACATTGGGTTACCATCCAAGTCCGGTAGAAAATGGAAAAGGACTGCATCCTTTCCCATTTTTCCAGACCTGAACATCATGGATCAGTGGTAGTCTGAAGTAAACTAATGCAAGTACGTTTTCAGCTAACCACCCACGGATGAAACATAGGTCCTTAAATATCTACTACAAAAATACAGAAGTAAAAACTGAATAGGCAAAGATATCAAAAAAGTGATATCCATCCCCTTCTGCTTCAATTCAGCAGGGAATCTGTTCACAGATCTGCTAACTGGACCCTATCATGGCCCTCATGAAAGGACCCCTAATGCACGAAAACACATGTACATTTTCACAACCCATTTTTGTGATTCTGACCTTGGTTTTTGCTTGAAAACAATATGGCATTAGCTATAATTCCCTTTTAAATTTGCTGCGTGTTACAAATAACTCTATTCTGTGCTTGTAGAGGTCTACAGGGGGCTCTGTTTGCTACTTTAGAAAATTTAGAAGGGTTAATTCACCATCTTTTCTCAATTACTAGTGTAAATTAAAACTAGGATTTACATGGCAATTGTTCTCTTTTTTACAGTAGGGATTATATCAAAGCACCTGTCTTCCCTGAGATCTTATTAGTGAAACCATAGGACATAATTGCGTTAGTCATCCAATATGCATGATGATTTTAGCCCGGAGCCTTTACTTTCTGCCAGCTGCAGGGATTTGTGTGAAAAGGAAAAAGACTATGCAGTGTACTGCAGCTTCAGGAAGCAGACTTGCCAAGGATAAAATGAAAAATGTGAGAAAATGATGGGCGGTTTTAATGTAAGTAGGTAAAAAACCTTGTCCACACTTGTTAATGTAGCGGGGTATCGCTTTGAATGAGCACAAAGACTACCATACCCAGTGTGCAGAGGGGCACCCACGGTGCATTGCCTGGCGCAAGGTCTGCTGGGGAAGGACTATTTAAGGAGGGAGGAGCAACACGCTGGTCTCTTTTGGACACCGCCCTCCTAGCAAGTGGAGCCTACGCTGGGCCTGTTGTTTGGACTAGGCCGGAGAGCCTGGGCCTAGAGGATCCGGAGAGCTTCCAGTCGTCATTGGAGAACCCTGAGTCGTCTCATCTATCAATCTCCCGCGGATGGTCGAGAGGATCGGAGACTACGGGTATCGTGAGTCTGTGTTCCGGGACATCAGTTACTGAAGTCGGGGGTTATGGACTGGTCTGGTCGGGTGAGAGAGCACTTGCTCAGTATACTTTGACTACCTTTTAGGCCCAGTATCCTCTGGTCAGGGCCCACCGTTACCGGAGTGTTATACTGCACCTCAGAGAAACAGTGTGTTGTGCAGCCGGAGTTAAGTTGTCTTATTGCTTGCTGAGTAACCAACAGTTTAATACCATTGGATTACAAATAATCTACAAAGTGCACCACCATTGCTAGCGAAGAACCTTCTCAACAAACTAACTGTGTGTGAATTAGTCAGACCTGACTGTCCAGCAGGTAGACATTTGTTTGGCCGCCATATTGGCCACGAGGGGAAGGCTCACGAGTGTAGTTTTATTAAGAGACATTGAGTGCGCATAAGACTGTTGTTATATAATACTTGTTATTTGCTTGACTATTGATATCGCAGGACCCTGCATAGATAAATGTACCATTGTCTAACTTTATATTTCTATTCAGTAAAATATTTGTGGTTAAGCAGACAAGTGTGTGGCATACTGTTTATCCCAGCTGAAGCAGTCAGCTCAGTTAATTTAACATTTACTATTGTGTATGCTTTATTGCGTGGTGATTCCTATAGCCTAGTGGGTTTCATACTTCCATTTGTGCTAGCTCTGCCAAGGGAGGTTAGAGCCAGTTCCTGGGGGTTGACAGCATTGTGTTACAGGCCCAAAACTATACCTGCAGCCCTCTTAACTGGGGGTATTGCTACATTAAATTTTATATGTAGGTCCTAGAGGCCAAAGGAATGCAAGAAAGGACCGTCTGTGCATCATCAATGTGGATTGTCTTTACAAGATGGCTATAGTAAAATCTACATATGACACACGTTGCCTCCATGTAAGATACACTCCAGGCATCTATAAATTTTAGCCTTAGGCCCCGTGAATACTTGACATATGACCATCTCTCCTAGATGCCTCTTCTCCTGGCAGCAGCATTTTGGCAGAAAAAAAATGCTTGACGTTTGTAAATGCACATAACACGTTTAGGCCCTTTTAGGAGTGTCAAGCGCTTGGGCGTTAATTAATTTTATTGGACGGATAATCATTTATTCTGGCCATTGAAATTAATTAAGCTCAAGCGCTAAGTGTGCCTAATGTTAACGCGTGTTTAGACACGTTTACACACATCAAGCATTTTTCTGCCTAAACGCTGCTGCTAACAGGCACCTTTGTGATAGCTTTGGACAGTGATAATTTTATGGAGCCTCTTAGACCTCTGATGCCTCCCCTGCCATCTAAAGCAGCTAACCAAGTACTAACCTAGCTGTAATAGCCAGGGAATGACAGCCCTGAAACTGGAATTGATAAAGTCATTGCCACTTCTGGGTTAATTTGTCACAGAGAAGATGGGGGAACGGATGTTCCTCTTTCTCCTCTGTTGGAAGTTGCCCTGGAGAGCCCAGGAGCCACCTAACCCTAAGGCGGTGGTGGGAGGGGGGTGGGTCTTCACAGCATTCCGCATGGATCACTTTTATAAAACAGGCAATGGCCTGCTGAAAAAACTGTACTACGAACATGTCTGCAGCTGCAGCCATGATCTTGTAATAACCACTTGCTAACAGGACGTTTATATACGTACGCTTGTTATCAAGAGGTCAAAGAATTAGTCCACCCATACCTGATGTTTTACTTATGGGTGGATGCTGTAAGATCAGATCACCTACTGGTGTCATATATTCTTAGAGACTCTAGCAGTAAGATCCTGCTGCTTTATCTTCCCCTGCTTTAGATGTCCTCTCTACAGGCTGCTGTATTGGGAGTCTCTGCTATCATATTGCAGCAGCAGGGGTTCAGTCCTGACATTTTGTTTAGTGCAAAATAGTAAAATAAATAAGAGCGAGAGAGTGACCTCTGGTTTTGGTGGCAACAGCTGGGCAGAAAAACAGTAAAGTAAAATCAGACAGCGCAAAACCACAATGAAATCCTAATTAAAGCAGCTGAACACTTAGGCCTCATGCACACTGGACGTTAAAATAACGTTATAAAAACGCCAGTAGCTTTGCAGTGAGTTTTTCAACCTTTTTCAACGTTTTTGCAATAGCGGTTTTTAGCGTTTATTAGCATTTTTCCGCGTTAGCGTTTTTTAGCATTTTTTTTTTTTGAAAAAAAAAATATATATATATTTTTTTTCAATGGATCAAAAACGTTATAAAACGTTGGTGAGTGAAGTTTTTGAGTGTTTATCGGCATTTATCAACAGAACCTATTAGTTTTGGGGTTTTTTTACTGCTCAAAAACGCCACTGCCCAAAACTGCTGATAACAGCCTATGTGTGCATGGACACATACAGTTTTAAAAAAAAATTATGTGAACCCTTTTGGAATGATATGGATTTCTGCACAAATTGGTCATAAAATGTGATCTGATCTTCATCTAAGTCACAACAATAGACAATCACAGTCTGCTAAACTACTTAAGGCCCGCGCTGTAGCCAAATGACGGCTTCAGCGCGGACCTGAAAATCCAGGAGGCCGTCAACAGACGGCCTCCCCTTTGCGCACTCCCCGCGCGCCCCTGCAGGGCGCGCGCGGCGTGCGCTGTGATCACCGAGTCACTGATACTTGGGTGATCACGGATCCGAGTAAGGGGCTGGTCCCGGCCCCTTACCACGTGATCAGCTGTCAGATCAAACGGCGTGATCAAAACAAAGCTCTGTAATCGGTTTTTTTTCTCCTCGCGCTGACAGCGTGAGGAGAAAAAAAAGCCGATCACTGGCTGCTGAGTGAGGGACATCGGTCCCCAGTGGAAGAAGCAATTTTGCCTCATTAGTGGAATCAAGTACCCCCTGCCAGTGCCACCTGCCAGTGCCCACAGTGACCACCAGTGCCACCTGTCAGTGCCAATCAGTACCACCTATCAATACCCATCACTGCCACCTAGCAATGCCCACCAGTGGTGCCAGTCAGTGCCTCATCAGTGCCACCTAGCAGTGCTGCCTATCAATGTCACCTACCAGTGCTGATCAGTGCCCATCATTGCCACCCATCAGTGCCCATCACTGCCACCTATCAGTGCCCATCACTGCCACCTATCAGTGCCACCAATCAATGCCACCTATTAGTGCCAATTCTCAGTGCAAACCAGTGCCACCTATCAATGCCCTTCAGTGCCACCCATCAGTGCCACCTCTCAGTGTCACCTCTCAGTGCCCACCAATGCCACTTCTCAGTTCCCACCAGTGCCGCCCATCAGTGCCCACCAGTGCTGCCTATCCGTGCCCACCAGTGCCGCCTATCCGTGCCCACCAGTGCAGCCCATTGGTGCCCATCAGTGCAGCCCATCAGTGCCGCCTATCGGTGCCCATCAGTGCAGCCTCATCAGCGTAGATCAATGAAGGAGGAAACTTGCCCGTTTGCAAAATTTTATAACAAAATATGAAACGGTTTTGTGATTTTTTTTTTTATTCGGTCTTTTTTATTTTTTTTAACAAAAAATAAAAACCGCAGAGGTGATCAAATACCACCAAAAGAAAGCTCTATTTGTGGGAAAAAAGGACAAAAATGTAATTTGGGTACAGCGTTGTATGACCGTGCAATTGTCATTCAAAGAGTGAGAGCGCTGAAAGCTGAAAATTGGTCTGGGCAGGTGGGGGGTTTAAGTGCCCAGTAAGCAAGTGGTTAAACTAATAACACACAAATAATTAAATGTTACCATGTTTTTATTGAACACACCATGTAAACATTCACAGTGCAGGTGGAAAAAGTATGTGAACCCTTGGATTTAATAACTGGTTGAACCCTCTTTTGGCAGCAATAACTTCAACCAACCGTTTCCTGTAGTTGCAGATCAGACGTGCACAACGGTCAGGAGTAATTCTTGACCATTCCTCTTTCCAGAACTGTTTCAGTTCAGCAATATTCTTGGGATGTCTGGTGTGAATTGCTTTCTTGAGGTCATGCCACAACATCTCAATCGGGTTGAGGTCAGGACTCTGACTGGGCCACTCCAGAAGGCGTATTTTCTTCTGATTAAGCCATTCTGTTGTTGATTTACTTCTATGCTTTGGGTCGTTGTCCTGTTGCAACACCCATCTTCTGTTGAGCTTCAGCTGGTGGACAGATAGCCTTAAGTTCTCCTGCAAAATGTCTTGATAAACTTGGGAATTCATTTTTCCTTCGATGATAGCAATCCGTCCAGGCCCTGATGCAGCAAAGCAGCCCCAAACCATGATGCCACCACCACCATACTTCACAGTTGGGATGAGGTTTTGATGTTGGTGTGCCGTGCCTCTTTTTCTCCACACATAGTGTTGTGTTTTTCTTCCAAACAACTCAACTTTGGTTTCATCTGTCCACAGAATATTTTGCCAGTACTGCTGCGGAACATCCAGGTGCTCTTGTGCAAACTGTAAACGTACAGCAATGTGTTTTTTGGACAGCAGTGGCTTCCTCTGTGGTATCCTCCCATGAAATCCATTCTTGTTTAGTGTTTTACGTATCGTAGATTCGCTAACAGGGATGTTAGCATATGCCAGAGACTTTTGTAAGTCTTTAGCTGACACTTTAGGATTCTTCTTCACCTCATTGAGCAGTCTGCGCTGTGCTCTTGCAGTCATCTTTATAGGACGCCGACTCCTAGGGAGAGTAGCAGCAGTGCTGAACTTTCTCCATTTATAGACAATTTGTCTTACCATGGACTGATGATACTTTTATAACCCTTTTCAGCTTTATGCAAGGCAACAATTCTTAATCGTAGGTCTTCTGAGAGCTCTTTTGTGGGAGGCATCATTCACATCAGGCAATGCTTCTTGTGGTAAGCAAACCCAGAATGGGTGTGTGTTTTTTATAGGGCAGGGCAGCTGTAACCAACACCTCCAATCTCATCTCATTGATTGGACTGCAGTTGGCTGACACCTCACTCCAATTAGCTCTTGGAGATCTCATTAGTCTAGGGGTTCACATACTTTTTCCACCTGCACTGTGAATGTTTACATGGTGTGTTCAATAAAAACATGGTAACATTTAATTCTTTGTGTGTTATTAGTTTAAGCAGACTGTGATTGTCTATTGTTGTGACTTAGATGAAGATCAGATCACATTTTATGACCAATTTGTGCAGAAATCCATATCATTCCAAAAGGGTTCACATACTTTTTTTTGCAACTGTAGGATAACATGATGGAGAGTTTAATGACTGTAGAAAAAAACGTCTACTGCCAAAAACAGCTGCTGTAAAAACGTCAAAAAACGTCCAGTGTGCACAAAGTATAAAGGTCAATATAAAGCAATCCCTTGGTAAAACATAAATCTAAAACAGTGCAGCGCTAGAAATTAAACTGCTATAACACATGAAACAAAGGGTCCCAGAGTGTAGAGTTCAGAAGCCAAAGGTGTCGACAGCTGACACCCCAACAGGATGAGAAAGATTCCTCGATAGTGAACAGAGTGCTTGAAAACGGTAATAACCACTGTGCATCCTTTTCAGTGCTTCCACCACCAGAGGTACAGGCCGCTCACCTTATTGAATGGACCTCTGAACTAACAGAAAGGTCATTCATACATTCCCTTTACAGGGTAATCAAAAGTTGAGGGGGCTGACTTCCTCCAGATAGGTCCTTCGATTGATCTCCGCATTCATTCAGTAACCACAGGACACACTTTTAGACATTCATTGTCCATGTAAAAATCAAATAAAACATATATAGTGCTCTCTGTTTGAAAAAAGACACACATTTTTTAAATAAAAATACTACTCACAAAGGCAGCACTTAATCCCAGTGCTAGGATACAAGTCATGTAGTATGCAAATAAAACCAGGTAGGTGGCTGTACTGATGTCACGTAGCCCTCCCGCACTCGTATCGTCCGTGGATAAGGACTTCTTCAGCGAATTTACTGGGCAGACCTCGGAGCTCTTGTGTAGGTCTCTCAATAACAGAGTTTTCAGGAGAAAAAAAATGGGGTCAGGAGATATTTGAAGCAGTAATTCAAGTGAAAAATGTCTAGGTCCCCTTCAGGTCCTGGACAATGGCTGCTGCCTGGATTGCCACTTTTATAATCCACCAGTGATTTTCATACAACGGTTTGCCTAAAGCGAAGAACATTCTTATCTTTTTTTAAAACTGTGCCATAAAATTGTCTCAGTGCATGAAAATCTTTCTTCTTTTCCTTTTTTTTTTTTTTTTTTATATATATACTGGGAATATAAATCTCTTAGATGCAAAGAAAATTGAGGAACTAGTGCTCCTCGGTATGGCTCATGACTATTCAGTAGCTCCACACTATAGGTGGCTGTATAACTACTTGAATACATTAAGAATTTTTACAATCCAACCATTTTGCTGGGGTGCAGATTCTTCAGACTGCTTTGCAGTTTCACTTCAACAGAACACTAAATGCTCATGAGATCGAAATAGAAGCTAATTGGATTACTGGCAAAAGAGATATTTCACACACTGCATTCAGGCCTATTTAAAGAGCAACTCCAGCACCCAACAGAAAATGAAAGTATAGTAAGTCCCCAGGGCCCTACTTAAATACCAGTTCCCTTCCGGGAGCTCACTCGTAAGTCCAACTTGTTCGTGAGTCCTGTGAGTGCTGATCAATATGTTCTGGCGGGGGACAATAGCACAGCTGAGGAGATCGCTACGCCAACATTGCTTGTGTTGGTATCGCGATCTGTCTTTTTTTTTTTTTTCATTCAGCCTGCTGGGTTGAATAAAAAGAAAAACTGTGCAAACACATGTTCACATCTTTGAAAGTTTGCAACTCAAAGGTTTGTATGTAGGGGATTTATTGTAGTATTTTGTTAACACTTTTCTTGAATCTTTGATCGAAGGGTTTTCAGTAAGCTATCAGTTACATGCATTGACTGATTTTATTGGAGATGGTGTTGGAATTTAGAGTTGTTTAACAGCTTAGTATTGCACTAGTCTGGAATTAGACTGAGAAGGGACAGCAGGGTTTGGCTGCTCCCAGTCCTAAGGGACCTTGGGCATATGTGTGTAGGTGACCTGGAGTGCTCAAATGATGAGTCGGTAAGTCAACATAATATAAGATAGTTTTTTTTTATTGTTAAATAAAAAGCCAATGTGTTTCAGGAATTTGGAAATCAGGGGCAAGGGGTTGGGAAGATCACACAGGGCACAGGTAAGAGAAGGGGCAAAGGGAACAGCAAGTAGAGTCAAATCCAGAGCCAGAAAGGGGACAGGTAACAAAACAAATCTGTGATATGGAAGTTAGGGCAGAGAACAAAATGGGTCCAGAACAGCATGGGTGTAAAGTAGAGGTTGGAGGGATTTACATCATAAGCATAATGGCACAACCTCCAAGGAGAATCAAGTCTATAATGGAAAAAATTATAGACTACAGTACATTGCAGCACTTTCAAATGACAAGCAAGTGGTGTACCATTACCAACAACAAGGGTAGCCTGGCATGCTATATCATTGTCAGGATTAAAAAACCAAGTCCTATGCAGGTGCATTAGTCACTGTCTACCTGTATTTTTTCATCAACTTTTGAGTTTTGACTAGAGTGTACCCTTATAGGAAATCTGTAGACTAAAAAGATAAAATCACAGGCAGAAGAGACAATAGAGAGCAGGCCCCAGCCAGCAACTATGGAAGTTTGTTGCCAGTTGCATTACAGATGGTTTTGGAATTACCTGGGTGCTGCACAGGGAGGAAAGATGCAATGCTAGTATCTGAGGTCCCTGAACTTTGTGAATAATTGGAACAGAAGTTCTCTCATACTGCAAAAGGTAGGACCTTTCTTGCTGCCTTCCCATTTGTAAGACAATTGGCGCTCTGCAAATGAAACAGCATGGAAACGTTTTCCTCTAGTCTTTTTGGAACTGTTTTTCGCTATACTATATGATGGTATCACTTTTTTTGATTCAGAAGTGCAGTGATAGTTCAGTTTTATTGTCCTACATATGTATGTTCAGGAGGATAAAAAAAATAAAAAAATTCTATCAGCCCATGTTGGATTTTCTTGATCTTTTACTATTTTTCCTTCAATGTCAATATATAAATCCAGGACTGGGAGCGATCGCTGTCTACTGAAATGTCTGTTATAAAGATTGCGGGTACATTCTCTAGCCTTACAATAACCTGGGAAAAATTTATATTACCCCCACATGATCATCTTCAGGGCCCTCTTCGGTCTAAGTTAAATACCTTGGGGAAACTGTTTCCAACCATGGGAATATATTTTCCAAAATATGCCATCTCTACTCCAGAAATTCAGATCTCAGGGCAAAGTGTGGTGTAAATTGCGAATTTCTGTGGCTGGTTATACCAATCTTTTAAAATGATATGGATACCTCAGTTAATGTATCATCTTCATCCCTGTTGGACACCATATAAATATTTTTTTTAATCTGTACAATCTTTTGGAACTTGATATGGTGTAATAGCCTGCTAGAATTAAATAAGAATTCTTACAATATCCAAATGATCAAGGAGGTCTGTCGGCACCAAATCCCTGGGTATACTTTTTGGCAGCCCAACTTCAACATCTCTCAGGCTGGAAAAACAATGTTTTACATATATCCTCTTATAACATACTAACTTTTTTACTTCATAATTGTAATCCCCTGCTGGCCTCGGATTCTACTATTCCCACCTTTCAATCAACTTACTTACGCTACATTATATATGATGTACAAGGTCTAGCAGTCTACTAAAACATTACTGGGCATTTTGGGTATACTAGATTTACTTCATTATGGACCAACAGAGCGTTTCCTGAAATCTCCCAGTTGAAGGGATTCTCTAGGTGGGAACGTGCAGGGATTACTACTCTGATACAGCTGTACACTGGAGGGGTTTTGAAACTTTGTCCTGACTATACCTTGGATCAGAGATGGTCTTTTTAATACTTGCAAATAAGACACGCATTAAAGATTCGAGGCCCGACTCCAACTGTTACTTTTTCTTCTGTTTCTTATATACCTCTATATATATACACACACAAGTGCATCTGGAATGTATTCACAGCACTTTTTCCACATTTTATTAAGTTGCAGTCTTATTCCAAAATTGATTAAATTCATTATTTTTCACAAAATTCTACAAAATTCTACAAACAAAACCTCTGATGACAACATAAAAGAAGTTTGTTTGATATCTTTGCAAATTTATTTAAAAAAATAAAATAAAATAAATCACATGTACAGAAGTATTCACAAACTTTGCTCAATACTTTGTTGAAGCACTTTTGGCACCAATTACAGCCTCAAGTCTTTTTGAGTATGGCACACCTGTTTTTGGGCAGTTTATTCCATTCTTCTTTGCAAGACCTCTCAAGCTCCATCAGGTTGGATAGGGAGTGTCGGCGCACAGCCATTTTCAGATCTCTCCAGAGATGTTCAACCGGGTTCAAGTCTGGGCTCTGGCTGGGCCACTCAAGGACATTTACAGAGTTGTCCCGTAGCCACTCCTTTGTTATTTTGGCTGTGTGCTTAGGGTCTTTGTCCTGTTGGAAGATGAACCTTCGCCACCCAGTCTGAGGTTAAGAGTGCTCTGGAACAGGTTTTCATTAAGGATGTCTCTGTACATTGCTGCATTCATCTTCCCCTCGATCCTGACTAGTCTCTCAGTTCCTGCCACTGAAAAACACCCCCACAGCATGATGCTGCCACCACCATGCTTCAGTGTAGGGATGGTATTGGCCAGGTGATGAGCGGTGCCTGGTTTTCTTCAGACATGACGCTTGCCATTCAGGCCAAAGAGTTCAATCTTTGTTTCATCAGACCAGAGAATTTTGTTTCTCATGGTCTTTGTTTCTTCAGGTGCCTTTTGGCAACCTCCATGCGGGCTGTCATGTGCCGTTTACTGAGGAGTGGCTTCCGTCTGGCCACTGTACCATAGAGGCCTGATTGGTAGAGTGCTGCAGAGATGGTTGTTCTTCTGGAAGGTTCTCCTCCCTCCACAGAGAAACACTGGAGCTCTGTCAGAGTGACCATCAGGTTCTTGGTCACCTCCCTGACTAAGGCCCTTCTTCCCCAATCACTCAGTTTGGCCGGGTGGCATGCTTTAGGTCCTGGTGCATCCAAACTTCTTCCATTTACGCATGATGGAGGCCACTGTGTTTATTGGGACCTTCAATGCTGCAGAAATTTTTCTGTACCCTTCCCCAGATCTGTGCCTCCATACAATCCTATATTGGAGGTCTACAGATAATTATTTGGGCTTCATGGCTTGGTTTATGCTCTGACATGCACTGTTAACTGTGGGACCTTATATAGACAGGTGTGTGCCTTTCCAAATCATGTCCAATCAACTGAATTTACCACAGGTGGACTCCAATCAAATTGTAGAAACATCTCAAGGATAATCAGTGGAAACAGGATGCATCTGAGCTCAATTTTGAGTGTTATGACAAAGGCTGTGAATACTTATGTATTTAGCGCTACCACCGCAAGGAGCAGCTTGATTATTGTTGGTTCCTTACTCTGCCTCTTGGACCCCAAGAACAGACCCAACCCCACTGGCACACCTGGTAGTAATGTAGTGTAGATAACACAGTAAAAGGACACAGGTTATAGTGAACACAGTGGGTGACTTTACTGTGCACTTGCTTAAAGAAGAATAGAACAACAGTCACAGTAATATTGAGCAATCAAACAGATATGCATTGACAGAACAAAGAGCAAAATGACCAAAGAATACGGAAAGATCAAATCTGTCTGCTTTTAGCGGACTCCTTTAAGTGAAATAACGCCGAGAGCAGAGGTAAACACATGAGGCTAATGAGTCAGAAATGTAACTTTAGGAAAGCGTCTGATAACCTCAGTTAAATTGGGCTATATGGGTCCTGGCAGGAGGAGGGTAGAGGAATGTCCTTGTTTTAGTTTGTCTGTCCTTTCCCTTCTTCACCTCAGCACCACAGTCCCAGCAGGTCTGCTTAACCCCAATATTTGACCCAGTGCACTGAATCAACCCCCAGTGTGGATTCACCTATAAATGACTAGTGACCTGAACACAGATGAGGCACTTTAAGATCTCTAGTTACTTTAGGGTGGTGCACTTGTTGATCTGCTGTAATGAGGTGAACACAGTACATCCAAAAGGCTTGACAGGCAACCAGTATTGTAATCCTATGGAATAGTGGAGAAGTGTTTTCACTGCCAGGCATCACAGATCCATGTAACTAAGGAAGAAAGGGTAACAAAGATAATTCAGTTCTGGCTTAGGTAGGATTGGGGCGAGAGCCCGCTCACCAACTCCTGTGTCCAAGAGCCACAGGGGAAGATACTGTGGTACTGGTCCTTGCAAGTGCCGATTGACACCTCCTCACGGGGACATCACACGGTGATCGGAATGCCTGGGGATGAACTTGGAGTCCTCCTTTAGCTCCAAAATGCCGCCCACGACTTCTTGGCTGTAGCAGACATGATTCCCCAGATCTAAGGTTGCAGCACTCTGTTCCCACATCCAGACTCTCTCACGCCTCGTGGTAGCTCTCCCCTATTTCAGGAAGCCTCTCTGGTTAGATCTTTTCCTGTGCAGTAGTGCTTCTTGGGATATGTAGTTCTCTGTTGATTTCAGTCAAGCAGCCTGAGCTGGGAACTCCATCTCCCAAAGTTCCTTGCCACTCCTCCAGTCCTTCCTTGATTGGCTGACTTCACTCTGGCAATGAAGAACTAGGGGAAAGGGCAGAGTGGGCTGTTTTGCCCGTGAACATGTCTGTGAGAAGAAAAAAAGGGAAGGCGGAAACCACTCCTGCAGAGCTGGCAATCTTTGTCTCTGTCCCGATCAGTTTGGCAACGTAGTGCTGATGCAGAGCAACCGCTACATGTACATGTGATTTTTTTTGTTTTTAATAAATTTGCAAAGATTTAAAAAAAACTTCTTTCACTTTGTCGTTATGGGGTATTGTTTGTAGAATTTTGAGGAAAATAATGAATTGAATCTATTTTGGAATAAGGCTGTAACATACCAAAATGTGGAAAAATTGAAGCGCTGTGAATACTTTCCGGATGCACTGTAAACTGTGTGTATGTATATTATATACCGTATATACTCGAGTCTAAGCCGAGATTTTCAGACCTTTTTTTTGGGCTGAAAGTGCCCCCCTCGGCTTATACTCGAGTCAGTGTACCTGAAAAAAAATTGAGAGACTGCGGCGTCCATCGTTTAAGTCTCGCGGTCTCCTCCTGGTCCCTTCCATGATAGGCGGAACTGTGTCTGCTGAGAATCGCCTATCAGGAACGTTCTCTCATCCTCACCCATCCCAGCAGACAGTGTTCCGCCAATCACGGACGCCTTTTCATCCTCGGACAAGAGGACGCCCGTGATTGGCGGAACACTGAACACAGTGTCTGCTGGGAAACTGAGGATGAGAGAACGTTTGTGATAGGCGTTTTCTAAGCAGACACAGTTCCGCCTATCACGGAAGGGACCAGGAAGAGACCGCAAGTTTTAAACGATGGACGCCGCAGCCTCTCAATTTTTTTCAGGTACAATTTCAATTTTAGGGGAACAGTGAGGATGGGCACAGTGAGGAAGGGCACAGTAAGGTGGCAATGGGCAGAGTGAGGTTGAGCACAGTGACAATTGGCTTAGTGAAGTTGCAATGGGCACTGTGGGGCGTGCAAATGGGCATTGTTGACCCTCTTCCACTCACAGTAGCTGCTACATTCTCACCCTCGGCTTATACTCAAGTCAGTAAGTTTTCCCAGTTTTTTGTGGTAACATTAGGTACCTCGGCTTATACTTGGGTTGGCTTATACTCGAGTATATACGGTATATATATATATATATATTGTGAGGGGGTTAGCTCGGCAGCGGGTGTGTGTGACCCCCGAGATGGGCTCCCCACACAAAAACAGGCCCAGCAAACGGTGGTTGTGGTTTTCAAAATCAAAAAGGTGCGGTTTATTTTCTATTTACAGTGACAAAACACAGCAAAGCAAAAGAAACATAAACAAAATAAATCCTGGTCAACTTGACCTCTGACTAAACATACAGGTTTCCTAACTAACAACTGGGATCAGCCTAGTGCTGTCCTAGTCCCTAAGTCCCTGGTTTTAAATGTCCAAGCAAATAGCCACACAGGCTTTGTCTCACCGCACAGGGGTTCACTCTCCCTAGACAGTCCACACAGGTCTGGTTCCAGGCATGAGCTAACATCTAATGAAGCTGGGAGTTCTTATAGAGGCCTAAATGAGCTGACAAGCTTCAGCTGGTCTCATCAACTCCCTGTCTGTACGACGCCCCACACTCTCCCTAGAGGTATGAGTCATCCATGAGCCCACTAGCCTTATACAACTCTCCACCTAGTTGTATAAGTCGGCGTAAAGCCTGAATCTGGGCGAAATATATCTACCCCCCTGGATGCAACCAGGTGACTTTACCTTCCTGCTGTCACATACCCCCCCTCTTGTTTTAACCTCGGGGTTGGAACACCAGCAATCAGGCATTCATGTACTCGAGACAAAGCATCCACATTCCCCATTTGAACGCCAGGGCGATGCTTTACTGTGAAGTTGAATTCCTGGAGGGCCAGGAACCACCTATTCACTCTTCTATTTGTTTCTTTGTTTTGAGCCATCCACTTTAACGGAGCGTGATCCGTAACCATGTCAAAGTGCCTACCTAGCAGGTAGTACCGAAGGGAATCTAGAGCCCACTTCACCGCTAAACACTCCTTTTCAACGGTGGCGTAATTTACCTCATGGGACTTCAACTTCCTGCTGAGGTAAATGACTGGGTGCTCTTCCCCGTTCCAGACCTGGGACAATACTGCTCCTAACCCCACATCTGACGCATCACTTTGTACGACAAAGTCTTTAGAGAAGTCGGGTGAGTACAACACTGGCTGGCTACATAAGGCTTGTTTCAAGAATTGGAATGCTGCCTCAGCCTCGGGGGTCCATTTAATCATGACCGACCCTTTCCCCTTCGTCAGGTTGGTTAGGGGCACAGCCTTAGAAGCAAAGTGGGGAATGAATCGCCGATAATACCCAGCGATTCCCAGAAAGGCTCGTACCTGCTTCTTGCTGTTGGGACGTGGCCAACTCTGGATGGCCTCGACTTTGTTGAGTTGGGGTTTTATTACTCCCCTCCCAATGGTGTACCCAAGATATTTGGCCTCCTCCTGCCCAATGGTACACTTCTTGGGGTTAGCCGTAAACCCCGCTTCCCGAACAGAGTCCAGGACTGCTTGCACTTTTGGCAGATGTGAGGCCCAATCTGTGCTATGGACAATTATGTCATCCAGGTAAGCCGCAGCATACTTCCGATGGGGCCTCAGCATCTGGTCCATTTTCCGCTGGAATGTGGCCGGCGCATTCTGTAACCCGAACGGCATTCTTTTATATTGGAACGCCCCGTCTGGGGTTACAAATGCGGTTTTCTCTTTGGCCGACTTGGCCAGGGGGATTTGCCAATACCCTTTTGTGAGGTCAAGAGTCGTCATGTATCGGGCTGTTCCCAGCCGGTCGATCAACTCATCTATACGTGGCATGGGGTAGGTGTCAAATTTTGTAACTTTGTTCAACTGTCGAAAATCGTTACAAAATCGCCAGCTCCCATCCGGTTTAGGCACCAACACAATGGGACTAGACCAATCACTTTGGGACTCCTCTATCACCCCTAAGTTCAGCATTTTCTGTACTTCCTCCCGTATTGCCTCCCGTCGGGCCTCTGGGATCCGATAGGGTTTTAACTTCACCCTTTCACCGGGCGGGGTAATGATGTCATGCTCTACCCCAGATGTTTGTCCCGGCAGCTCAGAGAATACCTCCTTGTTGCGAAGCACAAACTCCTTAACCTCCTGTTGTTGGGGTTGTGACAAGGTGGCTGCTATTCCAACCTCCGGAATCACGCAACCAGTTTGAGCTGGTGACCAAGTGTCTGCGACTAGGGACTCTCTATCCCTCCAGGCTTTCAACAGATTAACGTGATAGATCTGTTCGGGCTTTCGCCTTCCTGGTTGTCTGACCTTGTAATTCACTTCGCTCACTTTTTCCATTATCTCGTAGGGGCCTTGCCATTTGGCAAGGAATTTACTTTCAACCGTAGGGACAAGTACCAGTATCCTATCCCCCGGGGAAAAGGTACGGGTCTTGGCTCCACGGTTGTACACTCTCTGTTGTGCTAACTGCGCTTGGGCCAAATGTTCCTTCACGATGGGCATTACCTGTGCAATTCGGTCTTGCATCAGGGCGACATGCTCAATCACACTCCTGTGGGGAGAACTCTCACTTTCCCAAGTTTCCTTGGCAATATCCAACAGCCCTCTTGGGTGTCTCCCATACAGTAACTCAAAGGGGGAGAATCCCGTAGAGGATTGGGGCACCTCCCTAATAGCAAACATCAGATAAGGAAGTAGACAGTCCCAATCCTTTCCATCTCTATCCACCACTTTCTTCAACATTTGTTTTAGGGTTTTGTTGAACCTTTCAACCAGCCCATCGGTTTGGGGGTGATACACAGATGTACGTAATTGCGTCACTTTGAACAATTTACACAGCTCCTTCATAACCCGGGACATAAAGGGTGTACCTTGGTCCGTAAGCAGTTCTTTACAAATACCCACCCGGCTAAACACAAGAGATAGCTCTTTGGCTATGGTTTTGGCCGAGGTATTTCGGAGAGGGATCGCTTCTGGATAACGGGTGGCATAGTCCATTATAACTAATATGTACTGGTGCCCCCTAGCGGACTTGATTATAGGACCTACCAAATCCATGGCGATCCTCTCAAACGGGACCTCAATGATGGGTAGAGGGACCAGCGGGCTACGGAAATGTGGCATCGGAGCCGACCTCTGACACACAGGGCAGGAGGAACAATAATTTTCTATGTCCTTCATCACCCCCGGCCAATAGAATCTCTGTAATACCCTCTCTCGGGTTTTCTCTGTCCCCAGATGACCTCCAAGAATGTGCCCATGGGCCAACTCCAACACCAACTTCCTGTAAGGTTTGGGCACCACAAGCTGCTCAACGGTTTCTTCTGCCCTTTTTGCCACCCGATACAGTAGGTCCTTCTCTACGCTGAAGTATGGGTAAGTGCAGGTATTATCTGGGTTCACTAACTCGCCATCTATTTTCACTACGTTTTCCCGTGCCTTTATTAGGGCGGGGTCTTTCAACTGTTCTGTGGCAAAGTTTTCCCTGTGAACCTCAAGATCAGAAAACTCCACAGACGGTAGGTTTTCGTCTGAGGAGGTGGGCTCCTCTCCAGTTTCTTGAGTCTCCCCTGCCAATACTGATAAGGGAAATTCTGGAGAGTCCTCACCACTCTCAGGGGAGTTCTGGCTATCACATTCCTGGTACATAGGGGCACCAGTGGGGGGCTCAGGATCATCCCACAGTTCCCAGAACTTCGGAAAATCCCTTCCCACAATGGCGTCATGCGGTAACTGAGATACTAAGCCCACTGGATGAGAGAGGGTACCTTTGGGGGTCTCGAAACACACTGTAGTCACTGGATACTCTCGGGTGTCCCCATGCACACAAATAACAGCTACCTTGCTATTCCCAGAGACCTCTGTTTTAACTAACTCAGCCTTTATCAGGGTCACAAGGCTACCTGAATCCAGCAATACCACAACATTTCTACCATTAACACACATTTTGCATAAATGTTTCTCCGTTCCTCGAATGGCAGTGCATGTGACTGTCGCACACAGCGACTGACGTCTGCCCGTCAGAAAGTCACACTGCATGGGTTCCTCCACAACCGGGCAATTGGCTGCAATATGTCCCGCTTGCCGGCAGCGGTAGCAAACGATCCTTCTTGCGGCCTCTTGAGCCGCTGATTTCCCAGGCTGTTCTCGCCAAACTTGGGGTAGAGCTCCCACCCTCTCACTCTCTCCACCCTCACCCCTTGGAATCCTCTTATCCGCCCCTGGGGATGGTCTGGTCTTAGGGTGGAAAGTCCGAGTGTCTCTGGAAGAGGCCGTCAGGTTCTCTGTAGCCAAGTATTTCTCCACACGATCCACAAGACCATCGGCCGTCTCTGGGTCTCCATGGCTTACCCACTTTTGGATGGCAGTAGGAAGAGCTCTCAAAAACCGATCCATTACAACACGTTCCACAATCTTTGGTGCGGACAAAGTCTCTGGCTGTAGCCACTTTCTGCTCAGGTGAATGAGATCATACATTTGAGACCTGGGGGGTTTTCCAAGCTGGAAAGTCCAGTTATGCACACGCTGAGCCCGGACAGCCTGGGTGACACCCAGCCTTGCCAATATTTCAGCTTTTAGCATCGCATAGTCTTTTGCTTGGTTAGGCTCTAGGTCATAGTAAGCTTTCTGCGATTCACCAGTTAACAGAGGAGCCACCAGTCCAGCCCACTGCTCCTCAGGCCACTTTTCTCTTTCAGCGGTCCTTTCAAATGTGGTCAAAAATACCTCTGGATCATCCTCTCCAGTCATTTTTGTCAATAAACGACTCACCCCAAAGGACGCGGTATTAGTGGGACGGCTTTCCTCACTGGTCTGCGGACGTTGCTGCATTGCTGCTTCCATCTGTTGTTGTAGTCTCTGCTCTTGCTTCTGTAACAGGTCTATGAAGCGGGCCTCAGATTGCTGCTGGGCTTGTTGCTGAGCCTCCAGACTCTGTTGCAAAGTTGCGTTTGTCTGCTGCTGGGCTGCAAGGCTCTGTTGATGAGCTTGCTGCTGGGCTGCAAGGCTCTGTTGATGAGCTTGCTGCTGGGCTGCGAAGTTCTGTTGTTGAGCTGCAAGGCTCTTTTGCAAACCTGCATTTGTCTGCTGTTGATTGGCATTTGCTAGAGCCAGCTGCTTCAGTATCTCCTCCATGCTGGCTTAAAAAAAAACTGCCACTGGTTCTCCACTAACTGTGAGGGGGTTAGCTCGGCAGCGGGTGTGTGTGACCCCCGAGATGGGCTCCCCACACAAAAACAGGCCCAGCAAACGGTGGTTGTGGTTTTCAAAATCAAAAAGGTGCGGTTTATGTTTCTTTTGCTTTGCTGTGTTTTGTCACTGTAAATAGAAAATAAACCGCACCTTTTTGATTTTGAAAACCACAACCACCGTTTGCTGGGCCTGTTTTTGTGTGGGGAGCCCATCTCGGGGGTCACACACACCCGCTGCCGAGCTAACCCCCTCACAGTTGGTGGAGAATGCGGGCATCGATCCCGCTACCTCTCGCTTGGCATGCGAGAGGTAGCGGGATCGATGCCCGCATTCTCCACCAACTGTGAGGGGGTTAGCTCGGCAGCGGGTGTGTGTGACCCCCGAGATGGGCTCCCCACACAAAAACAGGCCCAGCAAACGGTGGTTGTGGTTTTCAAAATCAAAAAGGTGCGGTTTATTTTCTATTTACAGTGACAAAACACAGCAAAGCAAAAGAAACATAAACAAAATAAATCCTGGTCAACTTGACCTCTGACTAAACATACAGGTTTCCTAACTAACAACTGGGATCAGCCTAGTGCTGTCCTAGTCCCTAAGTCCCTGGTTTTAAATGTCCAAGCAAATAGCCACACAGGCTTTGTCTCACCGCACAGGGGTTCACTCTCCCTAGACAGTCCACACAGGTCTGGTTCCAGGCATGAGCTAACATCTAATGAAGCTGGGAGTTCTTATAGAGGCCTAAATGAGCTGACAAGCTTCAGCTGGTCTCATCAACTCCCTGTCTGCACGACGCCCAGCACTCTCCCTAGAGGTATGAGTCATCCATGAGCCCACTAGCCTTATACAACTCTCCACCTAGTTGTATAAGTCGGCGTAAAGCCTGAATCTGGGCGAAATATATCTACCCCCCTGGATGCAACCAGGTGACTTTACCTTCCTGCTGTCACAATATATATATATATATATATATATATATATATATATATAAAACATCAAGCAAATACTACTAAGGACCTTACCTCCAAGTTATATATGCAACTGCTATTTAAACTGCTACTTAAATTTCCCATCCCATGCAGGCAAAGATGGGAGAAAGATATTGATATAGCCTTAGGAGATACTGTAATTGGGATTAAATATTACAGAATGTGCAGTTGGTTTCACTATCGCCAACTTACAGAGTGACCCAGCATTTAATTCTGTATAGATCTTATCGCACTGTAGAATTTCTGCATAAAGTTGGCAGGAGAGATAATTCTGAATGTGTCAGCAGAGGCGTTGCTAGGGGGGTGCGGGGGGTGCGGTCCGCCCCCGGGTGACACCCGCTAGAGGGGTGACACCCTCCCTTTTTTTTTTTTTTTTTTTTTATTTTTTTTTTATTTTTTTTTTTACAGCTGACCCATTCATTGATTAATTTCACCCCGCTGGGCTGGAAGCCTGGAACAACACCTCCAGCGCCGCGGCCGCGCCTGGTGTGTGTCCTCCGGCTCCTTATTCTTCCTATTCCTAAATTCCAATCCTCCTCCCTACCCTACAGAGCCAGCGAGCGACTCAGCCTGTCACATCATCACACTGCACTGTGATGATGTGACGACACGCACTAGCGTTGCTAGCCAGGTGCGGGGGGGGGGGGGGGCGGGCCGCACCCGGGTGACACCCACCAGAGGGGTGACACCCGTGGGTAGCGCAGCGGCACCACACTGACATTGCCCGCTGCCCTGTGCCTTAGGCTCACGCTGCAGCTGTGTCCCTCAGCGGAGCGGAAGGAAGCCGCCGCCCCCTCTGCCTCCTCTCTGTTTACATCCACAGAGGAGGAGGAGGAGCCCGCGCTCGAGAGACACACCGCTGTGTGTATCTGCCGCTCTGTTCTGAGGTCTGTAAGGTAAGGGGGGCATCTTTACTGATGGGGGGAGGGGGTGTCTGTACTGCTGGGGTCTGCACTAGGGGGAGTTTGCACCAGGGGGGCTGTAACTGAGGGGGTGTCTGTACTGAGGGGGGTCTGGTACCAAGGGGGTGTCTGTACTGAGGGGGGTGTCTGTACTGAGGGGGGTGTCTGTAACTGAGGGGGTGTCTGTACGAGGGGTGTCTGGTACTGTGGGGGGTGTCTGTAACTGAGCAGGGTGTCTGTAACTGAGGAGGTCTGCACTGAGGTGGGGGTGTCTGTACTGATGGAGCGGTCTGTACTGAGGTGGGGGTGTCTGTACTGAGGGGGTGTCTGTACTGAGGGGGGTGTATGTACTGATGGAGCGGTCTGTACTGAGGTGGGGGTGTCTGTACTGAGGGGGTGTCTTTAACTGAGGGGGGGTCTTTAACTGAGGGGGGGTCTTTAACTGAGGGTGTGTCTGCAACTGAGGGGGTGTCTGTAACTGAGGGGTGGTCTGTACGAGGGGGAGTCTGTACGAGGGGGTGTCTGTACTGAGGGGGGTGTCTGTACTGAGGGGGGTGTCTGTACGAGGGGTGTCTGTAACTGAGGGGGGGTGTCTGTAACTGAGGGGGTCTGCACTGAGGTGGGGGTGTCTGTACTGATGGAGCGGTCTGCACTGAGGTGGGGGTTCATACTGAGGGAGGCGGGTCTATATTGATGGCGGAGAGTCTGTACTTAGTGGAGCGGGTTTGTACTGAGGGAAGGGATCTATACTGTGGGAGTGGGGTCTGTAGTTAGTGGAGGGGGGTCTGTACTGAGGGGGGACTATAGTTGTTGGGGGGTGACACCATTTTTTTTCGCACCGGGTGACACCAACCCTAGTGACGCCACTGTGTGTCAGGGCTTCATGTACACTGCTGCTGGAAAACTGACGCTTAGGAGCAGTTGGGGGCGTTTTTTCAGCTGCCCCTGAACTCCCCTCTGTTATCTTATCAGTACATGTACACAGGGTCGTTTATAGTAATTTCTAGGCAGTTGAGTTTAGAAGTATTTTTGGGAAAGCAAAAAAATGCGTTCAGAACGGATGTTCAGAGGCATTTGAAACACCAAACACCCGTAACAGCTTGTAAATGCGTGTAAACATGATAACTCATATTTAGCTGCGTTTTGCTTACAGGCATTTACAATTTTTGACTATTTGGAAAAGAGAGAAAAAAAAACGCTTCTAAACGCAAACACAGCTAATTGCGGCATGTAAACGCGGCAAAACTGATGTTTTTAAACATCAGTTACTATCCGTCAAGTTAAATTGTTTAGGGGAGCTTGTAAAATGTCCCATGTACATTAAGCCTACGATGTGCTTAATCTTTTTATGCGTCTGTTCTGGAGAATGGAGATGTCCAAAATTATATTTTTACTGCCAGGAAGTGCTTGGTATGTTAAATTCTGTATATGACTCTGTGTTGATTCTAGATCCTTTTCTTTGCCTATTGGAATACAAAAACTCTAATGGCCTAGAATAAAACGGCAGTGGTTATTGCGAGATCACTTTTTGTGGCACACAAGTTGGTAGCCTCTCATTGGGTTTCACCTAACCCTACTACTTTTAAAGAGTAGGATGATTAAGAAATATACATATGCTCAACATAATGCTTTTCAAAAATTGGAAAAAATTGGGAAAAAATGGATGGGCGCAACACATTCTACCCTTGCTTTATAATAAAGGTTGGGTATGTTTTGGGTTTCGAGTAGGTCGGGATGGTCTGTTATAGAGAATCTTTTTTTTGCCATTAATATAATAAATTGGTAATTCTGGAATATATTTTGAAATATTTGATGGTACTGGATCATATGTCCTGATGTTGTTAGCCATTTTTTGGTGCACGTATTGCCTTGTGAGGAAATGTGATCTTTCTTCCCCCCCTTTTTTTTCTCTTTTTCTTCTTTATGTACGGTATTTGTTATAGAAACTTTTCTCTATAAATAAAATCTGATTTAAAAAAAGCCTTATTTAACAAGTTGCAGTCTCCATTGCAATGGGTACCACTTTCATCTACCAGTGGAAATGTTTTAGATTTCTTGGTTTGTCAGGAATAGAAATGCACTGCAAAATGTAATCAGTCATCAGACCTTATTAAAGAAAAAAATCGGATTATTTGCTTTTGATTAAATATAGCCCAACTGCAAGAAATAAACAAAATCTAGACTGGCAATGCCCCCCTCACCCGCAAGGGTTAAATACTCATTAGGTCTATAGGAAGGTGAAAAGGCTGCATTATTACCTAACACCTGGAACCGCCAGCTCCAGAACTTGCCTCCTCTCCGTTTAGTGCTCCGGATATGCGGGTGGTTCCTTGGTGCCATTCCATACAATTTAGGGCTAATAACCCTGCATTGTGCATAGAGGAGGCAAGGATGTGAACACGGCCGGAAGTGTTAAAGGAGACCTCACAGGACCACCTACGCTGCTGGAGGAATGTTGCTGGAGCAAGGAATAAAGTAAATATTACTATTTCTGAAAACCTAGACTAAATGAGCAGTTGACCCTTTCAGGGTGGGGTGGGGGGGGGGGGGGGCTCAGTGCAAGGGTATATTTTTCTTTGTTAATTTTTTTCTCTGTTGTCATATGATATGATTTTTAAATGATTTTGTCTTGGAACAACTTTAAAATACTTTTTTTTCCTCAGTAAATTAGCTTGCCCTCCCGCGTTAGTGCTCTGTGTTGTCATAGATGTGTAATGGGGTAATGGCCTCACCTCATACACATCCTCATATACAGTAAAGCTGAGTAGGTGTGAGAATGTGTGTCTGGACAACAAAAAATGAAGGGCACACCAATCTAGTGTATTACCAATAGTGCCATTTATTTCAATTTAAAACACAGACACATAAACTCACAAAGCCAAATAAGCACATAATATTAACAAAAAGGTGACTCAAAAAAACTGTAGTCTTAATTTATAGCTCTAGAAAAGCACAAATTACATCCAAAGTAGACACTGATGCGTTTCGAGGGTAAATCCTCTTACTAAGAGTTTAGGGCTGGTTGCGCTCTTCCTCTTTTTTTGTTGTTCAGTGTTGAGACCCCCCCCTGTCTGACGAGGGGTGCAAAGTTTGAGGCTACCTGGTGACCTGTGGAAAATTCAAGCCTATGACAATGTAGCAGCCTCACCCCCTCTTCTTTGTCTAGGGGTATTTCATATGTGAGGGTGAGATGCGCTACGGCCCATGTCCTCCCCATGGCAGTGGGTGAGGTGAAGGCCAGTACCAATTATTTTCCTCGGGCCTGTGCGTTTCAGTTAAGGACCAAGTCTTGCTGTGCTGACACTTCCCTTTGCTCCCATTAACCAGAGTCCCACACACCGATTAGGGTCCAACTCTTGTTTTATTGTCACACTCACAATCAAACAGGTCTTTACCAGCCAACTGGTTGAGACCCAATAACAGTTCAATACGGTGGGGTGAGCAGGTCGAGGCACTATCCTGGTTGTACGCTAAACCACTGTGGTTTCACCAGCGGTTACTATAGCCTTGGCTAGAGAGAGAACTTAGAACTTGTGAGTCTCTACCAGTGACTCAAGAGAATGTAGATAGGAGTACCTTCGCTGCGTTGTGGCCCCTGTCAGGGGGAGATGTCCCTCCAAGGGAGTTACCAGAGGCCCATCCGTCACTGGGTTGATGCTGCTCCAGACTCTTCGGACGGGTGACCTCTCCAGTCTCCTCACCTCAGACATGGGCCCCATCCACCTCAGGGACCCTCGGACTCCTCCACCCTCGCGGGACCCAGTCGAAGTCAGCGGGCCCCGGGCCTCCGGTTTAGTACCTCACCCCAGGCTGAAGGTGCCTGGAATGGACGCCAACTCCGATCCAGCCAGGCCTAGGGCGCCTGGGCCGCAACTCCGGACCGCCCGCACCCAGGCCTAAGGTGCCTGGGCGCGTGATGAAGAAGATCCCCAAAAAGACCTCGTGGCAAGGGCGTCTCTCCCCTTTATCTCCTCCACTGACGTCACGGCAGGTTCCCCGCCCTCGCCGTACCATCTCCGGAAAGGGACAAAAAGGACAGCACTGCGGCAGCAAATCTACCTTGAGCCTGCGGGTACCTCGCCACCCACAGGCCAAGGAGAATAATACACCACCCAGTCCTCCACGAATACAAATGGTCCAAATCCTCTCATGATTTACACACCTGGGTCATACTATTACCCAGGTGTATTCCACCTAAATTTAGAGACCCCGCTACAACAATATCCACTGAGTTGTATTCTCCAGTTGCTTGCCACTGAAGTTTATTGTACACGAGCATGGAAGAGTTATTTTAGTATATGCACTAGAGCAGTGGTCTCCAAACTGCAGCCTGTGGGGCAGATGTGACCCTTTGCCTGCATTTATCTGGCCCTTGGGCCACTGCTCCTCCTACTGACATTAGTGATAATGAGGCACCATTCCTTCCACTGACTGACACCAACAATGGGACTTAATTCCTCCTACTGACACAAAATGATGTAACATTATTCTTCCCATTGATTTAAATAATGGAACACTGTTCCTCCCAATGATACCAACAATGGGCCATGATTTCCTCCACTGACTCCAATGACGGGGACCTTCCAATAACACTAATGATGGGGTACAATTATTTATTTATAAACCAATGTCTGTACCATGTCTACTTCCTTACATTACTTTGAATCAGGGCAGATCACACAGCAGCAAGAGCTTTACATCACCCAACGCAGCGAGAAGAAGCATAGGAAGTGTATTCCTAAACATGAAATAACAGCTACAGGGTAAAGGAACGCAATGCTGCAATCGTACTGCTGAAAGATAAAAATTCAGAAGCAGTGCAATCTTCTTGTATCACAGGAATAACATTTCTCTATGCACCAAAATAGATTAATCTTGTGTGTGTGTGGGAGCAACGCTTGCCACTGGGACTGTGCTGAATACTCTGCAGCACCACAGCTTGGGGGGATTTTCATTTAAGGCTCAAACGCTCCAATTCTTGCTTTCTTTGAAGTTAAATCCTGGCCCACATTTTAACTACACTGGAGACACTCTGGAATAGATGGGTAAAGCAGAACAGCCAAAGGTGACTTGAGTGCTAATTAGTCACAGTCCGTTTCTTAAAGGACGATTATAACAACAATGAAGGCAAGCCCAAAGTACATGAGGCATTTTTTAGCATGTAACAAACCTGCCAAAAAAGTACCATTATTATTATTAAGAATTATTATGTGGTAAATGTTATATTACAGGAGCAAAAATATCAGGGTGTTTTACTACTCCAGGAATTTTATTCGCCATGGCTGCAGCACCACTTGCACCTTTAATAGAGAATTGGGAAGCGGAGGGAGGTTTATTCAGGTGCCTGTTGAGCACACAGTGGCCTCCTATAGCCCATGCTCACATGAAAAGCCAGTGGAGGTGGCCATTTATGGTACAGAGATACCATGTTGCAAAGAGTTAATGTTGCTAACTCTAGATGGTTGCACCTGATCCATACAGCCACTGGTGCTTGGCTTGTGGTATGGGGATCACTTAGGGCCCTCCTCGCCTTCTCTTTTCCTGGCTTGACATCCAGTGTGGAGTTGCACTGCAGCATAGATGTCACTCTATCATTCCTTCGCAAAAGAGTTATTATGCATAGGAATATTACTGTAATACAAACCTATGACATACTGTGGATTAAAAACTATTAAAAATGATCATCCTTGTTCACAATCAGGATTTGGGAGTACTTGATTGACTGTGTGTTACACAGTCAATTATTATTATTTTTATACTTGTATAGTGCCAACAGTTTGCGCAGCGCTTTACAACATTGGGGAAGACAGTACAATTACAATACAATACAGGAGGAATCAGAGGGCCCTGCTCGTTTGATTAGATATCTAAAAAAGGAATCCAATTACCAATAGAGTTCAGAATAACTTTGGGAATTATTTACAAAAGGCAAATCCACTTTGCACTACAAGTGAAAACTACAAGTGCAAAGTGCACTTGAAGTTGCACTGAAAGTGCACTTGGAAGTGCAGTCGCTGTAAATCTGAGGGGTAGATCTGAAAAGTGGGGAAGCTCTGCTGATTATTCCAATTCAATCATGTGCAAGCTAAAATGCTGTTTATTATTTTCCTTGCATGTGGTAAAAAGGGGAGAAATTGGGACTTTGAATGAAGTGTGTGGTCTTAATGAGCACACACTTCCATCCCTGTTGTACATTTAGAAAAAGGGGGGAAGTTTGGGACTTTGAATGAGATGCGTGTAGGCAAAAACCAATGGATTAAACGAACAAAGGAGGTTTATTCATAAATACATAGGACATGATACATAGCAAGTATGACGAGCTGATAGGCATATAGTAGACATATACAAATTCTATTATAGCACATACTAAATAAAAACAATGGAAAAGTATAATATACAGACATGATTGAAATAAACTGCATGGTAGGCTTGACGCGTTTCGTGGACTCAATTCCACTTCATCAGAAGCAAATTGCAGAATTCATGTCTGTGAGAATATATATCCAAAATTACTCCAATGAATTAAATAAGGATGCAGGGGAAGGAAAAAACCAAAACATCCCAAATTACTTACTTCACAGCTTTAAAAATAGTCATAAATTGCTAAAGCCTGATGGCTGAGGAAGGCCAAGAACCACTCCCGCCGGGAGCTGGGGGGGCGCGGAATCGCAGGCGGCACAGCTGGAAACAACCACAGCCAAGGGGGGGGGGCGATGAAAAGTGTCCAGGGTGAGCTGCAGGGGAATACCTGTGGACAGCTCCAATCTATGTGAGATGTAAAATATTGTGGTCAGTGAGGATGTAACTGGAAGAGGGTAAAGAGCCCAAGGAAATGAGAGTGAGGAGGAAGGTGTGTAGAGTCCACCGAAAAAACGTGGCAGCAGGGCAAACAGAGAAGACATGGTAGGGCCTCCTGAAATCACAACAGACCAATACTGTCCAGGGACTCAGGACTGCCCGGGGTGTGAAGGATGAAGTGAGAAAAAACTAAATTCTAAATAAGGGGGAAGCCACAGACACATATGATGAAATGTCCTGGAATCACAACAGACCAATCCTGTCCAGAGATTCAAGGACTGTGTATGGTAGCGACAGAACCCCCAAGAAGGGGGGGGGGGGAAAAAAGGAGGGGGAAAAAAAAGGGGGGGGAAAGAAAAATGGAAGTGAGTGTACCTGGTGATTCCAGTGTGGTGACATAACTTCCATGTGTGGTCCCGGAAGTATCCAGCATGAAAGGAGAAGAGAAACTGTGCCTGCCCCAAGACTGTGCCACGTACCCGCCAGGGCCCCCGAGACTGACGCCCCCGGTGTCACGCTGAGTGCATCCAAATGAGCCATTCCCGCCAGTACTATGTATCATGTCCTATGTATTTATGAATAAACCTCCTTTGTTCGTTTAATCCATTGGTTTTTGCCTACACGCATCTCATTCAAAATCCCAAACTTCCCCCCTTTTTCTATTATTTTCCTTGCATGTCCCCCTCGGGTCTACAGCGACTGCACTTCCAAGTGCACTTTGCACTTGTAGTTTGCACTTGTAGTGCAAAGTGGATTTGCCTTTCGTAAATAACTCCCTTTGACTCTAGAATTTGGTGCATGCTATTACTTCTTAGTCCCATGGTATATATCAGGAGTCTTCAAACTTTCTAAACAAAGGGCCAGTTTATTGTTCTTCAGAATTTAGGAGGGTCAGACTGTGGCCAGCAGGAGTGAAAATTTTCTCAGCATCAATTGGCGTAAACATTGCCACATTTGGTATTAGGGGTGGGATAGGGCCCCATTTTTGGTATCACTGGGAAGAATAGTGCTCCATTGTTGGTGTCAGTGGGAGAAATGGTGCCCCAATGTTGTTGTCAGTTGGAAGAATAGTGTCTTGTATCATTGGGAGGCATAGTGCCCCAAGGGCCAAATAAAGGCAAGCCAAGAGCCGCAGTTGTGAACTGCAAAGTATGGCACATTTTGGAGCATATGCCATTTCTAAGCCATTTCAGACTTTCAGGGGAAGAAGTGTCATAATGAAAATAGAAGGTATACACCATCAAGTCCACATGTCTCCAGAGAGCAGGGAATCTCCAGGAAGTACTGACAAAAACTGAGCCGTTTTGTAAAATTGCCATTTAAAATAAGTGCCATTATTTAGTGCCTACAACAAACGAAATAACAGCCCTTAACCTTCATTCGCACCTGAGCAGAGTGTATTCCTGGAGATTCTGAAGCTTTTTTGGGGGGTGTTTTTAAATCATTTTAAAAGCCTTGTGTAGGTGTTTTTGAATGTGTATCAAACTTTAGGCATTTGTTACCTGGGCTGGGCGAAGGAAGGTAGCAGTTCTTCAGGCACAAAAAAGCAAGCGCTCCTATTAAAGTCTATGGGACCAAAAACGCCTGACAATGCTCAAAAAATAGCTCTTGTACTTCTTTAAGCATAGGGTGTAGAGCATGCGACTGAGAGTTGAAACATGAAAAAGCACAATTACAAATAATGGGATTCTGTATAAAATCTGAGGAAAATCTGGCACTTTTTACATAGTGACATTGCTCCAATGTAAGTATGTATGTGCCATTATACCTGTGGGATCTTCATGAAAGTTGGAAATCACTGTAGTAGGCATCACTACTACATTGATCTCCACTAGCTTCTGCTTCTTGTGCCAAGTGGCTGTCCTGCTGCATTGTGAACACAGGAGGTCGCTCTCTCAGCAGAGATACCATTTCGGGAACACTTTCCAGTTTCTCAATGAATGCAAAGTGTTCTCTGATTGGAGGTGGATAGGCAGGGCAGTGATGTCACAATTGCCACCTCATCCAATCCAAGAACACTTTGCTTAGGTTCGACTCAAACATCGGCTGTTCGCCGCGTTCGGCGAACAACGAACGATTTGGGCCGTTCGCGCCAAATTTGAGTGACGCGAACGGCCCACAATACACTGCGCCATCGCAGTGTAATCCCGGCGCTGTGATTGGCCAAGCATGCACTGTGACCCTGCATGCTTGGCCAATCACAGCGCCGGCAGCGAGGAGAGCAATGATTGGCCACAGGCAGGATGCCTGTGGCCAATTATAGCTGAGGGGGTTTAGTACACGCCCCACACTATAAAAGGCTGCCAGCGCGGCGGCCTTGTGTAGTGTGTTCCGGAGCAGGGAAAGTGAAGGATAGGCAGGGACAGTGTCAAATCTTGTCAAATCTATTCTTTGCTAAACCTTGTGTGTAGGGACAGAGAAGGATAGGCAGGGAGAGTGCCAGTGTCATATTCTTTGCTAAACCTTGTGTGTAGGGAGAGAGAAGGATAGACAGGGGACAGTGTCAGTGTCATATTCTTTGCTAAACCTTGTGTGTAGGGAGAGAGAAGGATAGGCAGGGAAAGTGTCAGTGTCATATACTTTGATAAACCTTGTGTGCAGGGAGAGAGAAGGATAGGCAGGGGACAGTGTCAGTGTCATTGTTGCTAAGCCTCCTGCACATTATACACCTGAAGTTAGCCCGTATTGCTGCTTTTTCCTGGTGTGTTACACCAACAGGATTTTGCGGCACTTACAGCGGGCGGAGTGTGCCTCCTGACCATATTACACCTTAACTTAGCCTGTATTGCTGCTTTTTCCTGGTGTGTTACACCAACAGGATTTTGCGGCACTTACAGCGGGCGGAGTGTGCCTCCTGACCATATTACACCTTAACTTAGCCTGTATTGCTGCTTTTTCCTGGTGTGTTACACCAACAGGATTTTGCGGCACTTACAGCGGGCGGAGTGTGCCTCCTGACCATATTACACCTGAACTTAGCCTGTATTGCTGCTTTTTCCTGGTGTGTTACACCAACAGGATTTTGCAGCACTTACAGCGGGCGGAATGTGCCTCCTGACCATATTACACCTGAACTTAGCCTGTATTGCTGCTTTTCCCATTTCCCTGCAGGCCATTAGAATGTCTGGAAGGCAAACAAGGAGAGGCAGACAGTCAGGAGCCAATAAAAGAGGGCAAGCAGGCTCTGTGTCTAGAGACAACAGTGCTGGTCGTGGACGCGGTGCATTGCCATCAGCACGTGGCCATGGGACACGCTTGTCCTTCTTTTCGGCAGCTGGACGTGTTGAGCCGCATCATGCCGAAGACTTGGTAGAGTGGATGACCAAGCCCTCCTCATCCTCCTCATCCTCTCTCACCCAGGCTCAGGGTACTGGCAAAGCAGCTGCCAAAGCGTCCTCTTCCCTGGTATCAATGTCATCATCAGTCACTCCTTCCCTAGACCAACCATGTCCTCCTGAGGAGTCCCCCAAACTGTTTGAGCACAGTGTTGGGTACATGCTCCAGGAGGATGCCCAGCGTTTCGAAGGGTCCGATGATGATACCCAGCTAGAGGAAGGCAGTAGCGTGAGAGCAGAGAGAGGGGATGCTCAAGAAGGACACCAATCTGGCAGTCATGTTCCAGCAGCTGCAGCATACTGCCAGATTGGCTCCAGTGATGAGGAGGGAGGGGATGATGAGGTCACTGACTCCACGTGGGTGCCTAATAGGAGAGAGGAGGAGGAGGAGGAGGATGAGGAGGAGGCACATCTCCAACAAGGCAGGATGCCCTCGGGGGGCCAGCGTAAGGGCAGCACACCGACGGAATCACACCGCAGAGCTCCGCCTGTGCAGGGCGCTGCCTCTGCCCGTTATTCAAAAAGTTCTTTGGTGTGGGCCTTTTTTGAGTCGAGTGCATCAGATCGCACAGCTGCTGTTTGCAACATATGTCTCAAGCGTATATCGCATGGCCAAAACATCACCCGCTTGGGCACCACATGCTTGACCAGACATATGTTGACTAGTGTTGAGCGAACCCGAACTGTAAAGTTCGGGTCCGTACCGAACTTTAGCTTTTTCCCGAACCCGAACCCGAACCCGGACTTTGCGCAAAAGTCCGGGTTCGGGTTCGGCAATCTAATTACGCATTTAGAAATGCTTCAGGGGCCAGCCAATCACCTTTTGATTAGCTGGTGTGCCCTTAGAAGCCATCATAGCCATGCCTACTAATGGCATGGCTGTGATTGGTCAGTGCAACATGTGACCCAGCTTCTATATAAGCTAGAGGCACACAGCACACACGTCACTCTGCTTCAGAATAGATAGGGAGAGGATCTTGGCTGCTGCTGTTGCTAATAGGGAGAGATTGTAAAATACATGAGGTAGTCCTGATTCTGCAATCTGAGGGAAAAGATAGAGAGATAGTGTAGTGTAGGGCCAGGTTCCTGTTGGTGCTTTCAGGGAGAGAGATATATTATATAGGAGTCCAGATTCAGAGATTAAAATCAGCGATCTGCATAGGTTTACCTGTTTGTGTTGCAGTGCACAGTCTTTTTACATTGCCATGAGCCCAGTGTCAGAGAAAATCTTTTATCTGCAAGCTCAGTGCACCAGCACTGCATATTACGTTGAGAGATACACCGTTTCCATACTGTGGGTGTATTCTGCTCTTTGAAAAAGATCCATTTAGGGGGGAAAAAAAGGCACTTTATTGTGCTCTTTTCCAAAAGACCCATTTAAGGGCAGAAAAAAAAAAATTTGTATTTTATTTTGCTCGTGCAAAAAAAGACCCGTTTAGGGCAAAAAAAAAAAAAAAAAATTTGCACTTTAATGTACGCTTGCAAAAAGAGCCATTCAGGGCCACAAAAAATAGTTTGCAGTGTGTTATACATATGTGGAGGTGTGTGAAATAAACAATTTCTATATAGTTTTCTCCTACTGTGCTATACTAAAAAAAAAAACATTTTTTTTTAATAGCATTTTCTGCAGTTCTGTAGCTGTGCGATTCAGCGGTTACGTACTGTGGGTGTGTTCTGCTCTTCCAAAAAATGCCGTTTAGGGGCACAAAAAATAGTTTGCAGTGTGTTATACATATTTGGAGGTGTGTGAAATAAACAATTTCTATATAGTTTTCTCCTACTGTGCTATACTAAAAAAACAACATTTTTTTTTTAATAGCATTTTCTGCAGTTCTGTAGCTGTGCGATTCAGCGGTTACGTACTGTGGGTGTGTTCTGCTCTTCCAAAAAACGCCGTTTAGGGGCACAAAAAATAGTTTGCAGTGTGTTATACATATTTGGAGGTGTGTGAAATAAACAATTTCTATATAGTTTTCTCCTACTGTGCTATACTAAAAAAACAAAATTTTTTTTGAATAGCATTTTCTGCAGTTCTGTAGCTGTGCGATTCAGCGGTTACGTACTGTGGGTGTGTTCTGCTCTTCCAAAAAACGCCGTTATGGGGCACAAAAAATAGTTTGCAGTGTGTTATACATATTTGGAGGTGTGTGAAATAAACAATTTCTATATAGTTTTCTCCTACTGTGCTATACTAAAAAAACAACATTTTTTTTGAATAGCATTTTCTGCAGTTCTGTAGCTGTGCGATTCAGCGGTTACGTACTGTGGATGTGTTCTGCTCTTCCAAAAACACCCATTTAGGGCAAGATCCTAAATTTGGAAAATATGAGGAGAAGGTCAAAGGGACGTGGTGGCCCCAGTCATGGTGCTGCTGGTGGAGCTCCTGTTACAGGGAGAGGACGTGGTGGATCTGTGCCAGATACACGCACAAGTGAAACACCTTCCTCAGGTGCGAGTAGGCGATCGAGCCTGCGGCGGTATTTTGTCGCGCCTAATGAGGCTGTACGAATGTTTAGGCCAGGACAAGTACAGGCGATAGTAGATTGGGTTTCTGACAGTGCCTCGGGTTCCATCACATTGTCTCCCACCCACTCTTCTGATGAAAGATCAGAGTTGGCACGTGAAACCCATGTCCATCAGTCTTTCACCTCACCCCCTTGCAAATCAGCCAAGCAGTCTGAGCCACAAATCATGCAGCAGTCTCTTCTGCTTTTCGATGACTCTGTTAGCAGGGTTTCCCAGGGCCATCCACCTAGCCCTGCCCCAGAAGTGGAAGAGATTGAGTGCACCGATGCCCAACCACTTATGTTTCATGATGAGTACATGGGAGGACCATCGCAGTACGTCTCGGATGATGACGAAACACAGGTGCCAACTGCTGCTGCTTTCGCAATTGTGCAGACAGACAAGGAGGGCAGGGGTGAAGACTGGGTGGAAGATGATGTGGAGGACGATGAGGTCCTCGACCCCACATGGAATGAACGTTATGCAGGTGACCAGTGTAGTTTGGAGGAAGAGGCGGTGGTCGCACAGAGCCACCAGCACAGCAGAAGAGGGAGCAGTGTGCAAAAGCGGAGCGTCCGTCCCCTAGACAGTATGTCTACTACTGCTCAACGCAGCAAGGGACCGAGCACACCAAAGCCAGGTCCAAGGAGTTCCCTAGCGTGGCAGTTCTTCACACAATGTGCTGATGACAAGACACGAGTGGTTTGCACGCTGTGCAATCAGAGCCTAAAGCGAGGCATAAAACTTCTCAACCTGAGCACAACCTGCATGACCAGGCATCTAAGTGCAAAGCACGAGCTGCAGTGGACTAGACACCTCAAAAACCAAGAAAGGTCTCTGGCTCCTCCTGCTTCCTCTTCTGCTGCAGTATTGGCCTCTTCATCCACCTCTGTAGTGACAGTGGCACCTGCCACCCCGCAAACAGAGGATCTGCCAGCAACACTACCACCTGGGTCACCAACCATCTCCACAATATCCCATGGAAGCGTTCAGCTCTCTATCTCCCAAACATTGGAGCGGAAGAGGAAGTACCCCCCTAGCCACCCGCGATCCCTGGCCCTGAATGCCAGCATTTCAAAACTCCTGGCCTTTGAAATGCTGTCATTCCGTCTGGTGGAGACGCAGAGTTTTAAAAGCCTGATGGCATTGGCTGTTCCACAGTACATCGTGCCCAGCCGCCACTACTTTTCCAGGCGAGCCATCCCTTCTCAGCACAACCAATTGGGGGACAAAATCAGGTGTGCACTGCGCAACGCCATCTGTGGCAAGGTCCACCTAACTACGGATGCGTGGACCAGTAAGCACGGTCAGGGACGTTATATCTCCCTAACAGCACACTGGGTAAATGCAGTGGCGGCTGGGCCTGAGGCAGATAGCAGTTTGGCGCATGTCCTTCCACCACCGAGGATTGCAGGGCGCTTCAGTTTGCCTCCTGTTGCTAACTCCTCCTACTCCGCTTCCTCATCCTCTACCGCCTCCTCATCCGGTCAGCGTAACACCTTCACCACCAACTTCAGCACAGCCAGGGGTAAACGACAGCAGGCAGCTTTAAAACTTTCCTGTTTGGGGGAAAAAACCCACACCGCGCAGGAGTTGTGGAGGGACATGGAACAACAGACCAATGAGTGGTTGCTGTCAGTGAGTGTCATAGAAATCCTGTCAGCTACAGGATTCCTGGACTTCCTGATTCCGAATCTCGGGCACGTCCACGCGCGCGATGGCGAGTACGTGCGCGCGCACGCGCCTAGCGGGGGCGCGCGCACGCTCCACAAAGCGCGCCAGAAGAGCTATTTAAACATGCCTGTGACAGACAGTCCCTGCTGTCTGCTCTACAGCGTGTAGTACCCAAAGAGACCTGATTCGTGTATTTACCTGCATCCGACCCGGCTTACCTTGACCCTTCCAGTTTCCTGCCTGCCTCTGACCCCCGGCTTTGTTTGACCAATCTTCTGCCTGATCCTCCAGTACCTTGCCGCCAGCCAATACTACCGACCCGGCTTGTCCGACCAATCTCTCCAGTTGCTGTCTCCTGGTTCCAGTCCAGCCAGTCTCATCAGTTCCAGTCCAGTTGCTTGTTCCTGGTTCCAGTCCAGTTGCTGTATCCTGGTTCCAGTCCAGCCAGTCTCATCAGTTCCAGTCCAGTTGCTGCGTTCCTGGTTCCGGTTCAGCCTGCCATACCTCCTGGGTGCCTGGATCCGTCCCAGTCTTCAGACTCTACTCTACCTTGATCCATCCTGCCAGGCACTCGTACCCCTTCTACCTCCGTGCCTCCTGTCTTCAGTACCAGGGGCCGCCGGTGGAAGCCGTAAGAGAGGCCTCCCTCTGCAGATCCGGGCTCGTCACCGTCAGGTACGTGACAGTAGCAGACAGCCATGTCTGAGCCCGGGCAGGGAGCCTCACCTATGGAGGAACTCTGTCGGCACCTGGCAGGTTTGTCTGAAGCAGTCAAGAGCCTTCAACAAGGATACACCCGCTTGGAAGAACAAGTGCGGGTCCTCTCCAATCCTTCTGCCATCCAAGAGGGGCCCCACGCCTCTGCTTCCACAGCCGGAACAAGTTCCTCACCCACAGTGGTCATGCTTCCTCCTGAACCTAAGGTTCCTACACCCGAAAGATTTTCCGGGGATCGGAGCAAGTTTAGGGCCTTCCGGAATTCATGTGAACTGTATTTTGCCCTACAGCCCCGTACCTTTTCTCTAGAGGCCACCAAGGTGGGCTTTGTGGTCTCTTTGCTCGCTGGAGACCCTCAGAGCTGGGCCCACCGTCTCTTCGAACAGAAGGATGTATCACTAAACAACCTTGCTGCTTTTTTCGATGCCCTGGCCCAGCTATACGAAGATCCCCAACTCTCAGTAACCGCAGAAGCCGCCTTGCGTTCCCTTCAACAAGGACGCAGACCAGCGGAGGACTATGTGGCAGAATTCAGGCGGTGGAGTGCGGATACCAATTGGAATGATGCCGCCCTCCGCCATCAGTTTCGCTTAGGACTTTCCGATTCCTTGAAGGACGAGCTAGCTAGAGTTGGTGTACCACAGTCACTCAACCTGTTGATTGATCTAACCATCCAGATTGACCGACGTCTGAGGGAACGGAGGGCGGAGAGGACCACTGGCTTCTCCCGCCCAACCTGGATGCTTCCTCGGGCTCCTAGTCACCTGTACTCGGCTCCTGCTACACCTCCAACTCCCACATCTGACACGCCTGAACCAATGCAGCTCGGGCTCCTTCGTCCATCCCTCGCTCCTGAGGAATGCCAGCGCCGCCGAATAAAAAATCTGTGCCTGTACTGCGGGGACCCCGGACATTTCGTTAGAACCTGTCCCCTGAAGCTTCGTAAGTTTCTTTCAGTTTCTTCTAACATGACTAACCTACAAGCCAAAACCACATCTCACCTTGCCCTCTCTGTTTCATTACAGCTCCCAGGAAGGACTTTGCAAGTACCCGCCATTATTGATTCCGGAGCATGCAGCTGCTTTATGGACTCAACCTTTGCCATTAAACACCAAATTCCCCTTCGTACCAAGACCCACGGACTTTGTGTCCATCTGGCTGATGGTTCCGTCATTAAGTCCGGACCTGTGACCCAGGAGACCACTCCTATACCCGCTACCATCTTTACCACCTCTGGAACCCACCAAGAATGCTTGTGTCTGGACATCATCTCTTCCCCGTTGTTTCCCTTGATCCTTGGTATGCCTTGGTTACAAGCCCACAATCCCACTATCAACTGGACTACGGGAATAGTTGCCTTTCCTTCTTCCTATTGCCAACAGTCCTGTGGCTCATATAAACCTCCTGGGCCGGCCTCGTTACTATGCATTGACACCGAAGATGGCACCCGTCAATCCATCCCAGTAGTTTACCACGACTTTCTTGACGTATTTAGTAAACAAAAGGCAGAGACTCTACCGCCCCATCGGGTCTACGATTGCCCCATCGACCTACTTCCTGGAGCAAAGATTCCGTTCGGTAGAGTCTTCCCTTTAACGGAGGTAGAACAAGGGGCTTTAAAAAATTATGTTGATGAGAACTTGCAAAAGGGGTTCATCCGCCCTTCCACATCCCCAGCAGGCGCAGGCATCTTTTTTGTAGAGAAAAAGGACCACACCCTTCGACCTTGTGTGGATTACCGGGAATTGAATAAAATTACGGTAAAAAATCGCTACCCTCTCCCCCTGGTACCAGAGTTATTTCAGAGACTAGGAACTGCCACCATCTTTACCAAACTTGACCTCCGCGGAGCCTACAACTTGATCCGTATCAAAGAAGGTGACGAATGGAAGACCGCCTTCCGTACCCGGTATGGACATTTTGAGTACTTGGTAATGCCATTCGGGTTGTGTAACGCCCCTGCCACTTTCCAGTATTTTATCAACGATGTTCTACGGGACTTCCTAGACCTCTTTGTTATTGTTTATCTTGATGATATCTTAATTTTTTCTTCCTCCCTTGATTCTCATCGCAGACATGTCAAAAATGTGTTGGGTCGGCTCCGCCAGCATGGCCTGTATGCGAAGGCCGAAAAATGCGAGTTCGAGCAAGAGAGTATATCATTTCTGGGGTTAATCATTTCCAGCGAGGGCATCAAGATGGATCCTCAAAAGATTACCGCAATCCTGGACTGGCCAGAACCGGTGGACAAGAAGGGAATCCAACGTTTCGTTGGATTCGCCAACTTCTACCGCAAGTTCATCAGGGGGTTTTCAGCTATTATCGCACCCATTACTCAACTCACCAAGCAAGGAACACGTTTTCACTGGTCTCCTGAAGCCCAAGAAGCTTTTGAACGCCTGAAGGCCCTATTTACCTCAGCCTCTATCTTGAAACACCCAGACTCCTCACTACCATTCGTACTTGAGGTAGACGCCTCCGAAATAGCGGTAGGAGCAATATTGTCCCAAAGACAGGGAGTCAAAGCCTTGCTCCACCCAGTAGCCTTCTTCTCCCGCAAGCTTTCTGCAGCAGAGAGGAACTACGACGTGGGGGATCGGGAGCTACTAGCGATCAAGTCTGCACTAGAAGAATGGCGGTACCTGCTGGAGGGCGCGGCTCATCCGATCCTAATATTCACTGACCACAAGAACCTGGAGTACCTGAAAGCCGCGAGAAGATTGAATCCACGGCAAGCCAGGTGGGCACTCTTCTTCTCCCGGTTCTCTTTTCATGTTACTTATCGTCCTGGGGCCAAGAATATTAAGCCTGACGCCCTGTCTCGGATGTTCCATAAGTCCAAGGAGACTTCTCCGCCTGATACCATCCTTGCCCCCGGAAATTTCCTTCTTCTACAGGAGAACCTATTCACTCAAATCAAACAAGCTTCCACCGAGCAGAGACAGTTCTCCGAGCCGGAATTGCAGGTTAAGGATGGACTATTGTGGTACCAAGACAGAATCTACGTACCTGAGAAACTAAGAGTAACCGCATTAGAACTCTGCCACGACCACGCCCTGGCCGGGCATTTTGGCGTTGCCAAGACCACTGACCTGGTACAGCGCACCTTCTGGTGGCCTCGAGTACGTGAAGACTGTAGGAGGTTTGTAGATTCTTGTACAACTTGCACCCGAAACAAGGGTTCCAGATCCAAGGCCTGGGGACTACTAAAACCCTTACCCGTTCCAGATAGGCCCTGGAGAATGTTGTCCATCGACTTCATTGTCGAGTTACCCCCGGCCGAGAACCATTCCACCCTCTTCGTTATTGTGGACCGTCTGTCCAAGATGGCACACTTCATCCCTATGAAAGGGACTCCCTCTGCTCCTGAAACCGCACAGGTATTCATCAGAGAAATAGTCAGACTCCACGGGGTACCAGCCAATATTGTTTCCGATCGCGGGGTTCAATTTACCTCTCGATTCTGGAGATCCCTTTGCAAAACCTTGAAAATCGAATTATCGTTTTCCTCTGCTTACCATCCACAGACCAACGGACAGACGGAGAGAATGAATCAGACGCTCGAGCAATACCTCCGATGCTTCTCCTCTTTTGCTCAGGACAACTGGGTTTCCCTACTTCCGTTGGCCGAGTTTGCGTATAACAATTCCATCCACTCCGCTACCTGCCAGACTCCTTTCTTTGCAAACTATGGTTTTCATCCTACTTTTCTGCCTAACTCCCTTCCTGAGTGTCCTGTACCTGCAGTCCAGGAAAAGTTAAATTTTTTCTCGGTCAATAACCAGCTTCTACAAGAGACCATGACCAAGACTCAAGAACGCAACAAGACAATCTATGACAAGAAGAGACGGGGTGAATTAGTGTTGGTACCCGGCGACCAAGTATGGCTATCTACCACAAACCTAAGAATGGCATGCCCTTCTAAAAGACTGGGCCCCAAATTTTTAGGTCCATTCCCTGTTAAGAGGAAAATTAATGAAGTAGCTTATGAATTGGAACTTCCTGACTCTCTTAGAATCCATCCAGTTTTTCATGTCTCTCTCCTAAAACCCACAGTCTCTAATCCGTTTCCAGATCGGAAGCCAGATCACCCTGATCCGATCATTATTGACGGTGAGCAGGAATTCGAAGTAGAAGCTATCATGGACTTCAGGAGAAGAAATAATCAGAACCAATTCCTAATTAAATGGAAGGGCTACGGACCCGAGGAAAACTCATGGGAACCCGAGGAGAATATCCATGCCAGGAGTTTGATACAGGCTTTCAAAAGGACTCACCCTGGAAGGTTCACCCGGCTGGGCATCCGGAGGCTGCCCCTTGGGGGGGGGGCAATGTCATAGAAATCCTGTCAGCTACAGGATTCCTGGACTTCCTGATTCCGAATCTCGGGCACGTCCACGCGCGCGGGCACGCGCGCGCGATGGCGAGTACGTGCGCGCGCACGCGCCTAGCGGGGGCGCGCGCACGCTCCACAAAGCGCGCCAGAAGAGCTATTTAAACATGCCTGTGACAGACAGTCCCTGCTGTCTGCTCTACAGCGTGTAGTACCCAAAGAGACCTGATTCGTGTATTTACCTGCATCCGACCCGGCTTACCTTGACCCTTCCAGTTTCCTGCCTCCCTCTGACCCCCGGCTTTGTTTGACCAATCTTCTGCCTGATCCTCCAGTACCTTGCCGCCAGCCAATACTACCGACCCGGCTTGTCCGACCAATCTCTCCAGTTGCTGTCTCCTGGTTCCAGTCCAGCCAGTCTCATCAGTTCCAGTCCAGTTGCTTGTTCCTGGTTCCAGTCCAGTTGCTGTATCCTGGTTCCAGTCCAGCCAGTCTCATCAGTTCCAGTCCAGTTGCTGCGTTCCTGGTTCCGGTTCAGCCTGCCATACCTCCTGGGTGCCTGGATCCGTCCCAGTCTTCAGACTCTACTCTACCTTGATCCATCCTGCCAGGCACTCGTACCCCTTCTACCTCCGTGCCTCCTGTCTTCAGTACCAGGGGCCGCCGGTGGAAGCCGTAAGAGAGGCCTCCCTCTGCAGATCCGGGCTCGTCACCGTCAGGTACGTGACAGTGAGCCTCAAGCCCGGCCTGGTGGTGTGCGATAATGGGCGAAATCTCGTAGCAGCTCTGGGCCTAGCCGGTTTGACGCACATCCCTTGCCTGGCGCATGTGCTGAACTTGGTGGTCCAGAGGTTCCTTAAAAATTACCCCAATATGCCAGAGCTGCTGCAGAAAGTGCGGGCTGTGTGTGCTCACTTTCGGCGTTCTCACCCTGCTGCTGCTCACCTGTCAGCGCTGCAGCGTAACTTCGGCCTTCCCGCTCACCGCCTCATATGTGACGTGCCCACAAGGTGGAACTCCACCTTGCACATGCTGGCCAGACTGTGCGAGCAGCAGCAGGCGATAGTGGAGTTTCAGCTGCAGCAATCACGCGTGAGTCGCTCTGCGGAACAGCACCACTTCACCACCAATAACTGGGCCTCCATGCGAGACCTGTGTGCCTTGTTGCGCTGTTTCGAGTACTCCACCAACATGTCCAGTGCCAATGATGCTGTTCTCAGCGTTACTATCCCAGTTCTATGCCTCCTTGAAAAAACGCTTCGGGCGATGATGGAAGAGGATGTGGCACAGGAGGATGAGGAGAAGGGGGAGGAAGCGGGATCATTTCAAAGGCTTTCAGGGCAGTCTTTCACAAGTGGCTACGAGGGTGGTTTCCTGCACCAACACACGCCAGGTACACAATTGTCCGGCAGAAAGGGCACAGTTCTGGAGGATGACGAGGTGGAGGAGGAGGAGGTGGAGGAGGAGGAGGAGGAGCCATTTTCACAGCAGGGTGGCACCCAGACCAGCTCGTGGCCATCACTGGTGCGTGGCTGGGGGGATACAGAGGACACAGACGATACACCTCTCACAGAGGACAGCTTTTCTTTGCCTCTGGGCAGCCTGGCACACATGAGCGATTACATGCTGCAGTGTTTCCGCAATGACCGCCGAGTTGCCCACATTTTAACTGGTGCTGATTACTGGGTGGCCACCCTGCTGGATCCCCATTACAAGGACAACGTACCGTCCTTAATTCCCTCACTGGAGCGGGATCGTAAGATGCGCAAGTACAAGCGCACGCTGGTAGACGCGCTGCTGGTGGCATTCCCACCTGACAGCGGGCGTACGGTGGAAGCACAAGGCGAAGGCAGAGGAGGAGGAAGAGGTCGCCAACGCAGCCGGGGCACCGGCAGCACCTCAGAAGGCAGGGTTAGCATGGCTGAAATGTGGAAAAGCTTTGTCAGCACGCCACAACAACCAGCACCACCAGCTGAGATGGAACGTCTTAGCAGGAGGCAGCATTTCACCAACATGGTTGAGCAGTATGTGTCCACAGGCCTACACGTACTGGATGACGGGTCTGCCCCCTTTAACTTCTGGGTCTCCAAATTGGGCACATGGCCTGAGCTTGCCCTTTATGCCTTGGAGGTGCTGGCCTGCCCTGCAGCCAGTGTATTATCTGAACGTGTATTTAGCACGGCAGGGGGCGTTATCACAGACAAGCGCAGCCGCCTGTCCAGAGCCAATGTGGACAAGCTCACGTTCATTAAAATGAACCAGGCATGGATCCCACAGGACTTGTCCGTACCTTGTGCAGAATAGACATGTATACCGGTGTTGTGACAAAAACTGTCCGGCCATCGGATTGTGTCCGGCCCATACTGCCAAGGCGCAGCGCTTGCGCAGTACAGAGGACAAGGAGATTCACAAAATCTCCGAAGATGAACGGCGCCTGCGCAGTGAGTGCAGGTTCAAGCCCCACCATCCAAGTGGACATACGGTAGCACATAGTAACAGGGCCCCTCACGGGCTCGGTTCGATCGCCACGCTTCGGCATGGCCTCACTTGGCTCGGCTTGAACCACGGATGGTGTGGCCTTCACCTGAACTCACCACGCAGGCGCCGTTCGTCTTGGGAGATTTTCGAAATCCCCTTGTCCTACATACTGAGCAAGCGCAGTACAGGGTGGACACTATTTGACGGGGGACAGAATTCGACACATCACCGGCCTTACCCAGCCATTGTTGTATTTTTGAACCAGTGTTGGCTACCTCGTCCTCCTCCACCGCCGCTTCCACCTACACAGCCACATCCACCGCCACCTCAACCTCCTACTCCATATGGACCTCGTCCTCCTAGGTCAAGATTATAATTTTTATTTTATTTTTTGTAGCGCACAGATCCTTTCCCCCTTACCTGCCTTTATGTTGTTGGCTCCTCGCAGGAGGGAGTAAGGCACACCGTACTTGACGGGCCGTGTCCACAGCCGGAGTCAAAACTCCTCCAGAGTAGGGATGAGCTTCGAGTTCGAGTCGAACTCATGTTCGACTCGAACATTGCCTGTTCGCCCGTTCGCCGAACAGCGAACAAATTGGGGTGTTCTCGGCAAATTCGAAAAATCTATGGGAGAAATCTAAAGTGTTAATTATAAAGGCTAATATGCAAGTTATTGTCCTAAAAAGTGTTTGGGGACCGGGGTCCTGCCCCATGGGACATGTATCAATGCAAAAAGAAGTTTTAAAAACGGCCGTTTTTTCGGGAGCAGTGATTTTAATAATGCTTAAAATGAAAAAATAAAAGTGAAATATTCCTTTAAATTTCGTACCTGGGGGGTGTGTATGATATGCATGTGAAGTGGCGCATGTTTCCCGTGCTTAGAACTGTCCCTGCAAAAAATGTCATTTTTGAAAGAAAAAAAGTCTTTTAAAACTGACTCGCGGCTATTAATAAATTGTCGGCTCCCGGCAATACATACAAAAGTCATTGATAAAAAAAAAGCGTGGGGGTTCCCCAGAATTCAATTACCAGGCCCTTCAGGTCTGGAATGGATATTAAGGGGAACCCCGCCGCAAATTTAAAAAAAAATTGACGTGGGGTTCCCCCAAATATCCATTCCAGGCCCTTCAGATCTGGCATGGATTTTAAGGGGAACTCCACCCCAAATTTTAAAAAAAAATGGCGTGGAGTCCCCCTAAAAATCCATACCAGACCCCTTATCCGAGCACGCAACCTGGCTGGCCGCAGGGGAAAAGGGGGGGACGAGAGAGCGGCCCCCCCTCCCTCCTGAACCGTACCAAGCCATATGCCCTCAACATGGGGAGGATGTCCCCATGTTGATGGGGACAAGGGCCTCATCCCCACAACCCTTGCCTGGTGGTTGTGGGGGTCTGCGGGCGGGGGGCTTATCGGAATCTGGAAGACCCCTTTAACAAAGGGGACCCCCAGATCCCGGCCCCCCCTATGTGAATTGGTAAGGGGTACGTTGTACCCCTACCATTTCACGAAGAAAGCGTAAAAAAATGTTTAAAAAAACACACAAACACCTTGAAAAAGTCCTTTATTAAAAAAAAAAAAAAACATTCCAGCGGTGAAATCCAGTGTCCCGCGGCGATCCCGATGTCCAGCGCTGTCCTTCATTGGTTGTGCCTGAGCGGACCTGATGGGGAACTCCCTCTCAGTATTTTAAATGTATAGACCCGCCCCTTCTAAAGTTCCCCATCAGGTCCGCTCCCTCGGTATGTCGGACCCGCCTACGTCATTGGCTTGAGCGGGGAACTTCCTTCACTGTGTAATTTAAATTTACATAGTGAAGGAAGTTCCCCGCTCAAGCCAATGACGTAGGCGGGTCTGACATACCGAGGGGGCGGACCTGATGGGGGACTGCTCTCACTTTGGTAATACATGTATAGACCCGCCCCTTCTCATGTTCCGCATCTGGTCCGCTCAGGCACAACCAATGAAGGACAGCGCTGGACATCGGGATCGCCGCGGGATACTGGATTTCACCGCTGGAATGTTTTGTTTTTGTTTTTTTTAAAATAAAGGACTTTTTCAAGGTGTTTGTGTGTTTTTTTAAACATTTTTTTACGCTTTCTTCGTGAAATGGTAGGGGTACAACGTACCCCTTACCAATTCACATAGGGGGGGCCGGGATCTGGGGGTCCCCTTTGTTAAAGGGGTCTTCCAGATTCCGATAAGACCCCCGCCCGCAGACCCCCACAACCACCGGGCAAGGGTTGTGGGGATGAGGCCCTTGTCCCCATCAACATGGGGACATCCTCCCCATGTTGAGGGCATGTGGCCTGGTACGGTTCAGGAGGGAGGGGGGGCCGCTCTCTCGTCCCCCCCTTTTCCCCTGCGGCCGGCCAGGTTGCGTGCTCGGATAAGGGGTCTGGTATGGATTTTTAGGGGGACTCCACGCCATTTTTTTAAAAAATTTGGGGTGGAGTTCCCCTTAAAATCCATGCCAGATCTGAAGGGCCTGGAATGGATATTTGGGGGAACCCCATGTCAATTTTTTTTTTAATTTGCGGCGGGGTTCCCCTTAATATCCATTCCAGACCTGAAGGGCCTGGTAATTGAATTCTGGGGAACACCCACGCTTTTTTTTTTTTTTTTTATCAATGACTTTTGTATGTATTGCCGGGAGCCGACAATTCATGAATAGCCGCGAGTCAGTTTTAAATGCATTTTTTTCTTTCAAAAATGACATTTTTTGCAGGGACAGTTCTAAGCACGGGAAACATGCACCACTTCACATGCATATCATACACACCCCCCAGGTACGAAATTTAAAGGAATATTTCACTTTTATTTTTTCATTTTAAGCATTATTAAAATCACTGCTCCCAAAAAAACGGCCGTTTTTAAAACTTCTTTTTGCATTGATACATGTCCCCTGGGGCAGGACCCGGGTCCCCAAACACTTTTTAGGACAATAACTTGCATATTAGCCTTTATAATTAACACTTTAGATTTCGAACGTTCGAGTCCATTGTATTTAATAGGGTTCTAAAGTTTACACGAACATTTTGTCTGTTCGCAGGTTCTGGTGCGAACCGAACAGGGGGGTGTTCGGCTCATCCCTGCTCCAGAGGATGATTCTCACCTCTACTGTAGGTAGAGGCAAGTCCTTTAATTCCCAGTAGTGATGAGCCGAACACCCCCGGGTTCGGTTCGCACCAGAACCTGCGAACGGACCGAAAGTTCGAACGAACATTAGAACCCTATTAAATACAATGGATGCGAACGTTCGAATTCTAAAGTGCTAATTATAACAACTATTATGCATGTTATTGTCATAAATAGGGTTTGGGAACCCGGGTTCTGCACCAGGGGACATGTATCAATGCAAAAAGAAGTTTTAAAAACGGTCGTTTTTCGGGAGCAGTCATTTTAATGATGCATAAAGTGAAAAAAAAAAAGTCAAATATTCCTTTAAATATCGTACCTGGGGGGTGTCTAAAGTATGCCTGTGAAGTGCCACGTGTTTCCCGTGTTTAGAACTGTCCCTGCACAAAATGACACTTCTAAAGGAAAAAAAAGCCATTTAAAACTGCTTGCGGCTTTAATGTAATGTCTGGTCCCGGTAATATGGATGAAATTCTTTAAGAAAAATGGCATAGCTACCCCATGACCCCCCCCCCCTACCCCAGCCCATTACCAGCCCCTTTGGGTCTTGTATGGATATTAAGGGGAACCCCGCACATAAAATAAAAAAGGCCCTATATACTCTGAACAGCCGTATACAGGCGGTGCATACAAGACAGGGACTGTAGGTTTGTTCTTATGTAGAATCTGTTTGTAATTTTGAACAGGTACATTGTTGAAGTGTAGCTCCAGCCCAAAAATCTATTTTTAAACTTTTTGGGAAACATAGGTAAGGGTTATCACCCCTGTAACATTTGTTTTGCTGTCTGTGCCCCTGTTCAGAACATTTCACCTCACTTTCCATCCCAATGACAACTGTTTTTGAAATGTGGTGTTTTTCTTGAAACAAGGATTGCTGATAAAGCATCAGTACAGATGAGACCCCTTTCTCCCATATTTATTCTTACAGGAGAGAATTTTCCTTTCTAGGGGTAGATTTCCTCTCACTTCCTGTTGTCTTCTTTCGTTTGCAAGTAGGAGTCGTTTGTAAGTTGGATGTTTGAAAGTAGGGACCTGCCGTATATACTCTGCAGAAATAGGCCCCTTAGTTGTTGGTGTTGGCACAACACTGTAAGCACTCAGTTACTCTTGGTTGGTGCTGGAACGCCCTGCTGTCAACTATTATATCAGGAATTTTAATTACATATAATTGTTGAACAGTGGTAGTAAAAATTGGGGCTTTGATGGTGGTGCTGGTGCCACAACACTGTAAGCCCTGACAGTTACTCTTGGTGGGTGCAGCAATGGGCCCTGCTGTGAATTATTAGATCAAGAATTGTAATTACATGCCCCTTTTGAACAGGGGCTGAAAAATTGGGCCTTTCGTGGTGGTGGTGGTGGTGGCGTTGCCACAAGACTGTAAGCCCTCAGAGTTACTCTTGGTGGGTGCAGCAATGGACCCTGCTGTGAATTATTAGATCAAGAATTGTAATTGCATGCCCCTGTTGAACAGGGGCTGAAAAATTGGGCCTTAGGCACTGGTGGCACAACACTACAACCCCTCACAGATACTGTACTTGGAGCACAGCAATGAGCCCTGTTGCAAAGTATTGCTTCAAAAATTGTAATGACACGCCCCTGTTAAACAGGGGCTGAAAAATTGGGCCTTAGGCACTGGTGCCACAACACTCCAACCCCTCACAGATACTGTACTTGGAGCACAGCAATGAGCCCTATGGCAAATTATTGCTAAAAAAATTGTAATTACACGCCCCTGTAAAACAGGGGCTGAAAAATTGGGCCTTAGCCACTGGTGGCGGCACCCATAAACAAAAATGATCTTCCAAGCTATCATCATCAATCGTATCATTGAGGACTCGGAGGAGGAGGATAGCCAGTCAACATAACAGCACAGGCACTCAGCATCAGCATCAGTCTTGAAGGGATGTGACATGTTAAAATCAATTAGTCTGTTATATCAGCATCAGGTGTGTGGTAGCTGGTGGTGATCCAAGACTGGTTCATCTTGATGAAAGTCAGTCGATCAACCGAGTCGGTGGACAGGCGCACCCTGTGATCCGTGACAAATCCTCCAGCAGCACTGAATGTGCGTTCCGAAAGAACGCTGGATGCAGGACAGGCCAGTAGCTCAATTGCATACTGTGCAAGCTCTGGCCAGTGATCCATCCTCAAGACCCAGTAAGCCAGAGGATTTTCGGTGGGGAAGGTGTCCAAGTCTGACCTTGCCCCTAGATATTCCTGCACCATGTTTATCAGACGCTGGCGATGGTTGCTGGAACCGATCATACTTTGGGGCTGCGGACTAAAGAATTGTCTGAACGCATCGGTCAGACGGCCACCTTCCCCACCGCTCCTTCTTTGACTGGCCGAAGCCTCAGCAACTCGTTGTCCAGGACCAGGAGTTTGTAACCTCCCAGTCTCTGGGAACGCGTTGCACAGACCTTTCTGCAAGGCCTCCCGGAGTTGTCTCATCCTCTGCTCCCTCTGCGACGGTAACATAAGGTCCGCAACCTTACCCTTGTACCGTGGATCAAGGAGAGTGGCCAGCCAGTAATGGTCCCTCTCCTTGATCCGAAGAATACGAGGATCCTTCCGCAGACTTTGCAGGATCAGGGAGGCCATGCAGCGTAGGTTTGCTGAGGCATTCGCTCCGGAGTCCTCTGGGTCACTAAGGACGACATGATCCGCAGCCACCTCCTCCCAGCCACGTACAAGTCCACTGGTTTCTTGGGACTGTAAATCATCCCTAAAAGACTGCTGCTGATGATGCTGAGTGCCAGCCTCCACCTCCATGCTGACACAATCCTCCTCCTCCTCCTCCTCCTCCTCTTCCTGTGCGATGGGTGGGACAGAAGGAACACTGTCTGGGTAAAGGGGGCCTTGAGAGGCAAGGAAGTCCTCCTCTTCCTGCCTCTGTTCTGCCTCAAGTGCCCTGTCCATTATTCCACGCAGCGTGTGCTCCAACAGGTGGACAAGAGGTACAGTGTCACTGATGCATGCACTGTCACTGCTCACCATCCTCGTGGCCTCCTCAAATGGTGCCAGGACAGTGCATGCATCCCTGATCATGCCCCACTGGCGTGGAGAAAAAAAACCAAGCTCCCCTGACCCTGTCCTGGTGCCGTAGTCGCACAGGTACTCATTGATGGCCCTCTGCTGCGTGTGCAGCCGCTGCAGCATGGCCAACGTTGAGTTCCACCTGGTGGGCATGTCACATATAAGGCGGTTCTTGGGCAGGTTCAACTCCTTTTGCAGCTCAGCCAGGCGAGCACTGGCATTATAAGATCTGCGGAAATGCACACAGACTTTCCTGGCCTGCCTCAGGACATCCTGTAAGCCCGGGTACCTGCCCAAGAACCGCTGCACCACCAGGTTAAGGACGTGAGCCACACAGGGCACATGGGTCAGTTGTCCCTGTCGGAGGGCGGAGAGGAGGTTGGTGCCATTGTCGCAAACCACCATTCCTGGCTTAAGCTGGCGTGGCGTCAACCACCTCTCGGCCTGGCCCTGCAGAGCAGACAGGACCTCTGCCCCAGTGTGGCTTCTGTCCCCCAAACACACCAGCGCAAGCACGGCATGGCATCTTTTGCCTGCGTACTTGCGTAGCCCCGTGAACGGCTACGGAGCACCGCTGGTTCATAGGACAAACCACAGGAAGAGGCCATGGAGGAAGAAGAAGAGGAGGGGGTGGAGGAGAGAGGTGTGTCACAACCAGTAGTAGCATTTTGGAGGCGTGGCGGTGGGACAACCTCCAACACTACTGCACCTTGTCCTGCATCCTTCCCAGCTGCCAAAAGAGTGACCCAATGGGCCGTGAAAGAAAGGTAACGTCCCTGTCCATGCCTGCTGGACCATGAGTCAGCGGTAATATGCACCTTACCGCTGACCGCCCTGTCCAGCGAGGCCAAGACATTGCCTTCCACATGCCGGTAGAGAGCCGGAATAGCCTTCCGTGAGAAAAAGTGGCGTTTGGGAACCTGCCACTGGGAACCGCACATTGCACAAACTCACGGAAGGGGGCCGAGTCTACCAACTGAAAAGGCAGCAGTTGAAGCGCTAGCAATTTAGCCAAGCTAGCATTCAACCGCTGGGCATGTGGATGGCTGGGAGTGAACTTCTTTCGACGGTCCAGCAGCTGGGGCAGGGAAATTTGCCTGCTAGAATCGGACGTCGGTGTACTGCTAGCAGAGTGGCCGCAAGTACTTGGCTGTGACACACCTAATTCTACACCTTCATTCCTCTCAGTGCATGTTTCAGAGAGGACTGAAGTTATAGTGGGGTTGGAGATCCCAGCTGATGCGGTGCAAGGAGAGGTCCGCTTTGTTCTTTGGTGTGGGTCTTTCAGGTAGGCTTGCCAACGAGCTGCATGGCAGGTCAACATATGTCTGGTCAGGCATGTGGTACCCAAGCGGCTGATGTTTTGGCCACGCGATATACGCTTGAGACATATGTTGCAAACAGCAGCTGTGCGATCTGATGCACTAGCCTCAAAAAAGGCCCACACCAAAGAACTTTTTGAATGACGGGCAGAGGCAGCGCCCTGCACAGGCGGAGCTCTGCGGTGTGATTCCGTCGGTGTACTGCCCTTACGCTGGCCACCAAAGGGCATCCTGCCTCATTGGAGATGTGCCTCCTCCTCATCCTCCTCCTCCTCCTCTCTCCTATTAGGCACCCACGTGGAGTCAGTGACCTCATCATCACCTCCCTCCTCATCACTGGAGCCAATCTGGCAGTATGCTGCAGCTGCTGGAACATGACTGCCAGATTGGTGTCCTTCTTGAGCATCCCCTCTGTCTGCTCTCACGCTACTGCCTTCCTCTAGCTGGGTTTCATCATCAGACCCTTCGAAACGCTGGGCATCCTCCTGGAGCATGTACCCAACACTGTGCTGAAACAGTTCGGGGGACTCCTCAGGAGGAGGACATGGTGGGTCTAGGGAAGGAGTGACTGATGATGAGTCTGACATTGATACCAGGGAAGAGGACGCTTTGGCAGCTGCTTTTCCAGTACCCTGAGCCTGGGTGAGAGAGGATGAGGAGGAGGAGGAGGGCTTGGTCATCCACTCTACCAAGTCTTCGGCATGATGTGGCTCAACATGTCCAGCTGCCGAAAAGAAGGACAAGCGTGTCCCATGGCCATGTGCTGATGACAATGCACCGCGTCCACGACCAGCACTGTTGCCCCCAGACACAGAGCCTGCTTGCCCTCTTTTATTGCCTCCTGACTGTCTGCCTCTCCTTGTTTGCCTTCCAGACATTCTAATAGATGGCCTGCAGGGAGATGGGAAAAAAGCAATAAGGGCTACCTTCAGGTGTCCTTCTCTGTCCCTTGAAACAAGGACTTTGACAGTGAAAGAAACTGACACACTCTCCCTACCTACAGTTTTCTGTCCCTAGAAAAAATGTTTTTTTTAAGCACAATTTAGCACAAGGAGAATTCACTCACTGTCCTTCCAGGTCCCTGGAAACAAGGACTTTGACAGTGAAAGAAACTGACACACTCTCCCTACCTACAGTTTTCTGTCCCTAGAAAAAATGTTTTTTTTAAGCACAATTTAGCACAAGGAGAATTCACTCACTGTCCTTCCAGGTCCCTGGAAACAAGGACTTTGACAGTGAAAGAAACTGACACACTCTCCCTACCTACAGTTTTCTGTCCCTAGAAAAAATGTTTTTTTTAAGCACAATTTAGCACAAGGAGAATTCACTCACTGTCCTTCCAGGTCCCTGGAAACAAGGACTTTGACAGTGAAAGAAACTGACACACTCTCCCTACCTACAGTTTTCTGTCCCTAGAAAAAATGTTTTTTTTAAGCACAATTTAGCACAAGGAGAATTCACTCACTGTCCTTCCAGGTCCCTGGAAACAAGGACTTTGACAGTGAAAGAAACTGACACACTCTCCCTACCTACAGTTTTCTGTTCCTAGAAAAAATGTTTTTTTTAAGCACAATTTAGCACAAGGAGAATTCACTCACTGTCCTTCCAGGTCCCTGGAAACAAGGACTTTGACAGTGAAAGAAACTGACACACTCTCCCTACCTACAGTTTTCTGTCCCTAGAAAAAATGTTTTTTTTAAGCACAATTTAGCACAAGGAGAATTCACTCACTGTCCTTCCAGGTCCCTGGAAACAAGGACTTTGACAGTGAAAGAAACTGACACACTCTCCCTACCTACAGTTTTCTGTCCCTAGAAAAAATGTTTTTTTTAAGCACAATTTAGCACAAGGAGAATTCACTCACTGTCCTTCCAGGTCCCTGGAAACAAGGACTTTGACAGTGAAAGAAACTGACACACTCTCCCTACCTACAGTTTTCTGTCCCTAGAAAAAATGTTTTTTTTAAGCACAATTTAGCACAAGGAGAATTCACTCACTGTCCTTCCAGGTCCCTGGAAACAAGGACTTTGACAGTGAAAGAAACTGACACACTCTCCCTACCTACAGTTTTCTGTCCCTAGAAAAAATGTTTTTTTTAAGCACAATTTAGCACAAGGAGAATTCACTCACTGTCCTTCCAGGTCCCTGGAAACAAGGACTTTGACAGTGAAAGAAACTGACACACTCTCCCTACCTACAGTTTTCTGTCCCTAGAAAAAATGATTTTTTTAAGCACAATTTAGCACAAGGAGAATTCACTCACTGTCCTTCCAGGTCCCTGGAAACAAGGACTTTGACAGTGAAAGAAACTGACACACTCTCCCTACCTACAGTTTTCTGTCCCTAGAAAAAATGTTTTTTTTAAGCACAATTTAGCACAAGGAGAATTCACTCACTGTCCTTCCAGGTCCCTGGAAACAAGGACTTTGACAGTGAAAGAAACTGACACACTCTCCCTACCTACAGTTTTCTGTCCCTAGAAAAAATGTTTTTTTTAAGCACAATTTAGCACAAGGAGAATTCACTCACTGTCCTTCCAGGTCCCTGGAAACAAGGACTTTGACAGTGAAAGAAACTGACACACTCTCCCTACCTACAGTTTTCTGTCCCTAGAAAAAATGTTTTTTTTAAGCACAATTTAGCACAAGGAGAATTCACTCACTGTCCTTCCAGGTCCCTGGAAACAAGGACTTTGACAGTGAAAGAAACTGACACACTCTCCCTACCTACAGTTTTCTGTCCCTAGAAAAAATGTTTTTTTTAAGCACAATTTAGCACAAGGAGAATTCACTCACTGTCCTTCCAGGTCCCTGGAAACAAGGACTTTGACAGTGAAAGAAACTGACACACTCTCCCTACCTACAGTTTTCTGTCCCTAGAAAAAATGTTTTTTTTAAGCACAATTTAGCACAAGGAGAATTCACTCACTGTCCTTCCAGGTCCCTGGAAACAAGGACTTTGACAGTGAAAGAAACTGACACACTCTCCCTACCTACAGTTTTCTGTCCCTAGAAAAAATGTTTTTTTTAAGCACAATTTAGCACAAGGAGAATTCACTCACTGTCCTTCCAGGTCCCTGGAAACAAGGACTTTGACAGTGAAAGAAACTGACACACTCTCCCTACCTACAGTTTTCTGTCCCTAGAAAAAATGTTTTTTTTAAGCACAATTTAGCACAAGGAGAATTCACTCACTGTCCTTCCAGGTCCCTGGAAACAAGGACTTTGACAGTGAAAGAAACTGACACACTCTCCCTACCTACAGTTTTCTGTCCCTAGAAAAAATGATTTTTTTAAGCACAATTTAGCACAAGGAGAATTCACTCACTGTCCTTCCAGGTCCCTGGAAACAAGGACTTTGACAGTGAAAGAAACTGACACACTCTCCCTACCTACAGTTTTCTGTCCCTAGAAAAAATGTTTTTTTTTAAGCACAATTTAGCACAAGGAGAATTCACTCACTGTCCTTCCAGGTCCCTGGAAACAAGGACTTTGACAGTGAAAGAAACTGACACACTCTCCCTACCTACAGTTTTCTGTCCCTAGAAAAAATGTTTTTTTTAAGCACAATATAGCACAAGCACAAAACACACTGACACTCTCCCTACCTATCCTTCTCTTTCCCTAAACTAAAGGAATCCAGGTTAAGCAAGAAAGAAATAAAAGTCACTGTCCCTGCCTATGCTGCTCTATCCCTGCTCCGGAACACACTACACTAGGCCGCCGTGCTGGCGGCCTTTTATAGTGTGGGGCGTGTACTAAACACCCTCAGCAATAATTGGCCACAGGCATCCTGCCTGTGGCCAATCATTGCTCTCCTCGCTGCCGGCGCTGTGATTGGCCAAGCATGCGGGGTCACAGTGCATGCTTGGCCAATCACAGCGCCTGGATGACACTGCGATGGCGTAGTGCATTGTGGGCCGTTCGCGTCACTCGAATTTGGCGCGAACGGCCCAAATCGTTCGATCTTCGTCGAACGATCGAACAGCCGATGTTCGAGTCGAACGTATGTTCGACTCGAACACGAAGCTCATCCCTAATTCCCAGTAAAGTCAATGTCCACACCAGCTGAAATTACAACTCTTATTCTCTCATGGCAAAATAAACTCTACTGAGATAGAAAAGGTTAGAGCAAAGAAACAGGACAGCTTAAGGTGTGGAGGAGGTCCAGGCACAAACATAGCACATTCACTTCACTGCTTAGGTTTCTCAAACAGTTTTAGGTGCACGGTCTCTGCCACAGACCTTGAGGTTGGTCTCTGCCACAGACCGGGTGTACAAGGCTCCTGCCAGGGACCTGGAGAACTTTGGTCTCTGCCACAGACCAGGGTGTATAAGGCCCCTGCCACGGGCCGGGTGAATAAGGCCTCTGATACAGTCAAGATGACCTTGAGCTTCTCCTTCTACGAACCTAGCCCATATCAAGGGGAAGACATCTCTCCAGGGAGTCAACAGACCCTTCCTTCAGCGTGACTCCCGCATCGGTCCATCAGAATGATCTTCCCTTCCCTGGAACATGGTCCCCTACACGAGGTGGCACCCTAAGACTCCTCGACCCTTAGGTCGAAGGCTCTGGACTCCAGGCTTTACTCCCGCACCTAGGCCTCCATACCCAGGGCAGCAGGAACTCCAGGATAGTACCTCACCCCGGGCTAAAGGTACCCGAGATGGAACAGGAACACATGCACCCAGGCCGAAGGCACCTGGGCGTGGACCCCACTGGACATCAGCCCCCAGGCCAAAGGTCTGCCCCTTTTATATGCTCTCCCGGCATGCACAGCAGGTTCCCCGCCCCGCTGTACTACTGCCAAGAGGGGACACAAAAGGCACAGCACTGTATCGGCGGTTCAACCCTAGCCTACCATGGCAGCGCCACCTGTAGGCCGCAGGGAACTGCACACCAATACTGTCCCCCGAGGACAAAATGGTCCATGAATCCTACAGAATTAGGGTGTTTGAGCCTATTTACCACTCAAACACTTCCCTTAAATTTAGCACCCCGCTACATTTTTATTTCAAAGTATTTTATTTTCCCACTAGCTTATCCATTAAATTGAATAATTTATTCCAGAAAGGGCGTATTCTGGGGCATTCCCACCATATGTGTGGCGTCGTGCCGTTGAGTTTCTGAGGTTCTTAATGACTTCCCGTACCTCTTCTGCTGAAAAGGGGGCCTCCAGCATATTTTTTTATTTTTTTTATGTTATTTTAAGTTATTTCCCTATCCACATTTGTTTGCAGAGCACTTGCCATGCTCTTAACAACATTTTGCTGCCATTTGCAGCCCTCTAGCCCTTTCCATTACTTTTTTAGAGCCTTTTTAGTCCTTAGAAGTCCGGGTCCCCATTGACTTCAATGGGGTTCGGGTTCGGGTCCGGGTTCGGGTTAAAGTTCGGTCCCGAACCCAAACTTTTTTCCGAAGTTCGGCCGAACCCGTCGAACCCGAACATCCAGGTGTCCGCTCAACTCTAATGTTGACCTGCCATGCAGCTCGTTGGCAAGCCTACTGTAAAGACCCACACCAAAGAACAAAGCTGACCTCTTCTTGCACCGCATCAGCTGGGATCTCCAACCCCACTATACCTTCAGTCCTCTCTGAAACCTGCTCTGAGAGGAATGAAGATGTAGAATTAGGTGTGTCAAAGCCAAGTACTTGCGGGCACTCTGCTAGCAGTACACCGACGTCCGATTCTAGCAGGCGAATTTCCCTGCCCCAGCTGCTGGACCGTCGAAAGAAGTTCACTCCCAGCCATCCACATGCCCAGTGGTTGAATGCTAGCTTGGCTAAATTGCTAGCGCTTCAACTGCTGCCTTTTCAGTTGGTAGACTCGGCCCCCTTCCGTGAGTTTGTGCAATGTGCGGTTCCTCAGTGGCAGGTTCCCAAACGCCACTTTTTCTCACGGAAGGCGATTCCGGCTCTCTATCGGCATGTGGAAGGCAATGTCTTGGCCTCGCTGGACAGGGCGGTCAGCGGTAAGGTGCATATTACCGCTGACTCATGGTCCAGCAGGCATGGACAGGGACGTTACCTTTCTTTCACGGCCCATTGGGTCACTCTTTTGGCAGCTGGGAAGGATGCAGGACAAGGTGCAGTAGTGTTGGAGGTTGTTCCACCGCCACGCCTCCAAAATGCTACTACTGGTTGTCACACACCTCTCTCATCCACCCCCTCCTCTTCTTCTTCCTCCACGGCCTCTTCCTGTGCTTTGTCCTCGGAACCAGCGGTGCTCCGTAGGCGTTCAAGGGGCTACGCAAGTACGCAGGCAAAAAGATGCCATGCCGTGCTTGCGCTGGTGTGTTTGGGGGACAGGAGCCACACTGGGGCAGAGGTTCTGTCTGCTCTGCAGGGGCAGGCCGAGAGGTGGTTGACGCCACGCCAGCTTAAGCCAGGAATGGTAGTTTGCGACAATGGCACCAACCTCCTCTCCGCTCTCCGACAGGGACAACTGACCCATGTGCCCTGTGTGGCTCACGTCCTTAACCTGGTGGTGCAGCGGTTCTTGGGCAGGTACCCAGGCTTACAGGATGTCCTGAGGCAGGCCAGGAAAGTCTGTGTGCATTTCCGCAGATCTTATAATGCCAGTGCTCGCCTGGCTGAGCTGCAAAAGGAGTTGAACCTGCCCAAGAACCGCCTTATATGTGACATGCCCACCAGGTGGAACTCAACGTTGGCCATGCTGCAGCGGCTGCACACGCAGCAGAGGGCCATCAATGAGTACCTGTGCGACTACGGCACCAGGACAGGGTCAGGGGAGCTCGGGTTTTTTTCACCACGCCAGTGGGGCATGATCAGGGATGCATGCACTGTCCTGGCACCATTTGAGGAGGCCACGAGGATGGTGAGCAGTGACAGTGCATGCATCAGTGACACTGTACCTCTTGTCCACCTGTTGGAGCATACGCTGCGTGGAATAATGGACAGGGCACTTGAGGCAGAACAGAGGCAGGAAGAGGAGGACTTCCTTGCCTCTCAAGGCCCCCTTTACCCAAACAGTGTTCCTTCTGTCCCACCCATCGCACAGGAAGAAGAGGAGGAGGAGGAGGAGGATTGTGTCAGCATGGAGGTGGAGCCTGGCACTCAGCATCATCAGCAGCAGTCTTTTAGGGATGATTTACAGTCCCAAGAAACCAGTGGACTTGTACGTGGCTGGGAGGAGGTGGCTGCGGATCATGTCGTCCTTAGTGACCCAGAGGACTCCGGACCGAATGCCTCAGCTAACCTACGCTGCATGGCCTCCCTGATCCTGCAAAGTCTGCGGAAGGATCCTCGTATTCTTCGGATCAAGGAGAGGGACCATTACTGGCTGGCCACTCTCCTTGATCCACGGTACAAGGGTAAGGTTGCGGACCTTATCTTACCGTCGCAGAGGGAGCAGAGGATGAGACAACTCCGGGAGGCCTTGCAGAAAGGTCTGTGCAACGCGTTCCCAGAGACTGGGAGGTTACAAACTCCTGGTCCTGGACAACGAGTTGCTGAGGCTTCGGTCAGTCAAAGAAGGAGCGGTGGGGAAGGTGGCCGTCTGACCGATGCGTTCAGACAATTCTTTAGTCCGCAGCCCCAAGGTATGATCGGTTCCAGCAACCATCGCCAGCGTCTGATATACATGGTGCAGGAATACCTAGGGGCAAGGTTAGACTTGGACACCTTCCCCACCGAAAATCCTCTGGCTTACTGGGTCTTGAGGATGGATCACTGGCCAGAGCTTGCACAGTATGCAATTGAGCTACTGGCCTGTCCTGCATCCAGCGTTCTTTCAGAACGCACATTAAGTGCTGCTGGAGGATTTGTCACGGATCACAGGGTGCGCCTGTCCACCGACTCTGTTGATCGACTGACCTTCATAAAGATGAACCAGTCTTGGATCACCACCAGCTACCAAACACCTGAAGCTGATATAACAGACTAATTTATTTTCAAATGTCACATCCCTTCAAGACTGATGCTGATGCTGAGAGACTGTCCTGTTATGTTGACTGACTATCCTCCTCCTCCTCAATGATCCGATTGATGATGATAGCTTGGAAGAACATTTTTGTTTCTGGGTGCCGCCACCAGTGGCTAAGGCCCAATTTTTCAGCCCCTGTTTAACAGGGGCGTGTTATTACAATTTTGTATGCAATACTTTGCAGCAGGGCTCATTCCTGCACTCCAACTAGAGTATCTGGGAGTGTTTGCAGTGTCGTGGCACCAGCACCAGTGGCTAAGGCCCAATTTTTCAGCCCCTGTTTAACAGGGGCGTGTAATTACAATTTTTGATGCAATACTTTGCAACAGGGCTCATTGCTGTGCTCCAAGTACAGTATCTGTGAGGGGTTGCAGTGTTGTGGCACAAGTGCCTAAGGCCCAATTTTTATGCCCCTGTTTAACAGGGGCATGTAATTACAATTTTTTATGCAATGCTTTGCAGCAGGGCTCATTCCTGCACTCCAACTAGAGTATCTGGGAGAGGTTGCAGTGTCGTGGCACCAGCACCAGTGGCTAAGGCCCAATTTTTCAGCCCCTGTTTAACAGGGGCGTGTAATTACAATTTTTGATGCAATACTTTGCAACAGGGCTCATTGCTGTGCTCCAAGTACAGTATCTGTGAGGGGTTGCAGTGTTGTGGCACCAGTGCCTAAGGCCCAATTTTTCTGCCCCTGTTTAACAGGGGCATGTAATTACAATTCTTGATCTAATAATTCACAGCAGGGCCCATTCCTGCGCCCACCAAGACTAACTGTGAGGCCTTACAGTGTTGTGTCAACACCACCACCACCACCACCACCACCAAAGGCCCAATTTTTCAGCCCCTGTTCAACAGGGGCATGCAATTACAATTCTTGATCTAATAATTCACAGCAGGGCCCATTCATGCGCCCACCAAGAGTAACTGTGAGGGCTCACAGTGTTGTGGCAACACCAACATGTAAGGGGCAAATTTCAGCTGAGTATATACGGCAGGCCCCTACTTTCAAACATCCAACTTACAAACGACTCCTCCTTGCAAACGGAAGGATACAACAGGAAGTGAGAGGAAATCTACCCCTAGGAAGGCAAATTCTCTCCTGTAAGAGTTAATATGGGAAAAAAGTGTCTCCTCTCCACTGATGCTTTATCACCAATTCTTGTTTCAATTAAAACCCTAAATTTTCAAAAAACATTTGTCATTAGGACGGAAAGTGAGGTGAACTGTTCTGAACAGGTGCACACTGCACAGACAGCAAAACAAATGTTACAGGGGTGATAACCCTTCCCTATGTTTTCCAAAAAGCTTAAAAATAGATTTTTTGGCTGGAGCTACACTTAAACAATGTACCTGTTCAAAATTACAAACAGATTCTACATAAGAACAAACCTACAGTCCCTGTCTTGTATGCACCGCCTGTATACGGCTGTTCAGAGTATATAGGGCCTTTTTTATTTTGTGTGCGGGGTTCCCCTTAACCACTTAACGACCGCCCACTGTAAATATACGTCGGCAGAATGGCACCGACAGGCAGAATCACGTATATGTACGTGATTGCCTTTGTATAGTTGGGGGGTCCGATCGGACCCCCCTTCTTTACAGTGAGCGGTCGTTTTACCTTCGGGAGCGATCCGGCATGAGGGGACGGCCGTTCGATTCCGGCCACCCCCTCTCGATCGCTCCCGGCGAATGAGAGCTTCCCCTGCCTGTGTACTGTTTACACAGGCTGGAGGAAGTGATGTCATCTCTCCTGCGGCGCTCACATATACCGAGCGCCGTACAGGAGAAGATGCAGGTTAGTGTACACAACACTACACTGACACCAGGACACATAGGCACATAAATCGCCCCCCCAGGCCCCCCCAGACACCCCCAGATCACCCCCCAGATCACCCCCCAGCCCCCAGTCACAGTGTGTCATGGATATGCATTAATGTCTGTCTGCCATCTTACCTTCCTCCTCATGTGTTCATCTAGAGACCAGACCTCCTTCACCTGGCTTCCTTTATAATCTCCTCCCAGCCTGACTCCACCCCAGGCCCTATCACTGAACACTATATTAACCTGTGCACTGCAAGCCTGCTTTGCTGATCAACGTGTTTGTTAGGCATTGTGTGTTTGGGTTCCTGCCTGCCGTGTGCTACGTCTGTCTCTCTGTTACGTTATTGGCTTGTCCCCGACCATCCCTGTCTGCTCGTGACCCTTGACCTTCGGCTCGTTCTTCGTTATCCTTGTCTGCTTGTGGCCCCTGACCTTCGGCTTGTTATTCGGTTCTCTCTATCGTGTGCTGCTGCTTCCCCTTATCCTACGGGGCGTGAGCTAGGAAACTCCAGGGGCCGCGACCTGGTCCCAGCCTGCAGCGTAACATCCTCACCACTAGAGGCCCTGGAGAAGACCAGCTGGGTCTTAGACTCCGCGCCCTGGGGAATCTTGGCTCTCGCTTCCGTTGGGATCCCGGTTGTGCTCCTCTGGTCCCGCTTTCCACAACCACCCAGTTTCCTATCCACAGAAGCCAGCCATAGGGTTCACTACCTCGCGGTGCACTCCTGTCCCCCTACGGTGTGCATCTGTCACCTGGCCACAGGTGACCCTGACAGTTTGATCAGCCATGAACCCGGCTGACATCCCGCTTCCCGCGGATGATCCATTGCAGGGCATAGTTCGCAGACTTGAGACCCAGGAATCAAATCAGACCCAGGTGATGCGATTCCTCCAGGATCTGGCTTCTCGATTCGAGCAGCTTCAGGTCTCCTTGGGAACCCCGAATCCGCAACCCCAAGTACAACCAGCGGCTGTACCTATCGCACCAGTCGCAGCCTCACACTCACTAAGATTGCCAGCTCCGTTCCGTTTCTCTGGGGACTCCAAGGCCTGCAGGGGGTTTCTCAGCCAATGCACTATTCATTTTGAGCTTCAGCCTCAAAGCTTCCTATCTGACCGGGCTAAGGTAGCCTATATCATTTCCCTCCTCTCCGGTGAAGCTTTGGCCTGGGCTGCCCCCCTGTGGGAGAGGAACGATCCGGTGGTTTCCAGTCTGTCCGAATTCTTGAAGCTCTTTCGTAATATCTTCGAAGAGCCGGCTCGGGCTTCTTCAGCGGCTAGTGCTGTCTTACGTCTTCGCCAAGAATCTAGTTCAGTGGGGCAATATGCTCTTCAGTTCCGTATCCACACAGCTGAATTGAGCTGGAATAATGAGGCCCTGGTCGCTACCTTTTTACATGGCCTCTCTGACCGAGTGAAAGACGAATTAGCGGGAAGAGCCATTCCCGTCGGTCTGGACGATGTAATTTCATTATGCAACCAGATCGACATTCGTTTTCAAGAGAGGTCCTTAGAAAAAAGACGCCAGCACTCTCTGGGTCCTAGCCAGTCTGAGCTCCCCTCCCTTCATTCCGTGGAGCATCCTCTACCTGCTGAAGAACCTATGCAGCTGGGCCGGACCAGACTAACCCCCGAAGAACGTGCTAGGCGCAGAACTCTGGGCTTGTGCCTCTATTGTGGGGGCAAGGGTCATTTTCGTGACTCCTGCTCGCTTCGTCCGGGAAACGCTCGGGTCTAATACATTTGGAAGGTGGAGTATTGGACCCAGAAACATCACCTTCTCGCCTGCTCTTGCCGGTGTCCCTTCATGTAGGCACTTCTCCTCAGTCAACCCTTGCATACCTGGATTCCGGGGCTGCCGGCAATTTCATGGATTGGAGAACTGCTTCTTCTATGAAGCTTACCCTTTCACCTCTCACTACCCCATTGGTAGTCTCGGCAATTGATGGCACTGTTCTCCCAGGGGGCCCTATTCGCTTCCAGACGCTACCCATTAGGATGTCGGTAGGGATTCTCCACCAGGAGTGGATATCCTTTCTTATTCTACCCAAGGCCTCTACCCCAGTTGTATTGGGCCTCCCTTGGCTACAGCTCCACTCTCCACATGTGGACTGGGTCTCTGGGCAGATCCTGGCCTGGGGTTCCTCATGTTTCTCGTCGTGTCTTCTCAAGGTGACCCCCAAGGAGAGTCTTCCGGTTGCTGCCACTTCTGTTTCTTCTGATCTTCCCGCCGCATACAGCGATTACCGGGATGTGTTCTGTAAAAAATCAGCTGAGGTGCTTCCTCCCCACAGGTCTTTTGACTGTGCTATTGATCTTGTCCCCGGAGCAACTCTACCCAGGGGTCGTACCTACCCTCTGTCCATCCCAGAGACCCAGGCCATGTCGGAGTATGTAGCAGAGAATCTGGAGAGAGGGTTCATCCGGAAATCCTCATCGCCTGCAGGGGCAGGGTTCTTTTTTGTTGCCAAAAAGGATGGTACCTTAAGACCCTGCATCGATTATCGGGGTTTAAATGCGGTTACTATTAAAAATCGATACCCCTTACCCTTAATATCTGAGCTATTCGATAGGTTGAAGGGTGCCTCCATTTTCACCAAGTTGGATCTCAGAGGCGCGTACAATCTCATTCGAATACGGGAGGGTGACGAATGGAAGACTGCATTTAACACTAGAGACGGGCATTACGAATATCTGGTGATGCCTTTTGGTCTGTGTAATGCTCCAGCCGTGTTTCAAAACTTTGTCAATGAAATCTTCAGAGATCTGCTGTACCAGTTTGTTGTCATCTATCTGGATGACATTCTGATCTTTTCTGAAAATCTGCTCGTCCACAGAAACCATGTCCGCACTGTACTTCAACGTCTTAGAGAGAACAATCTCTATGCCAAGCTGGAGAAATGTTCCTTTGAATGTTCTGAGGTCCTGTTTTTGGGGTGCTTTGTCTCATGTTCGGGGCTTCGTATGGACCCTGGGAAGGTCTTGGCTATCACCAACTGGCCTCTTCCTGCTAGCCTCAAGGCCACACAGCGCTTTCTTGGCTTCACTAATTATTATAGGCAGTTCATAAGGAATTACTCTTCCATTGCCGCGCCTATTATCGCTTTGACCAAGAAGGGTGTGAATGCCAGAGACTGGCCTCCCGAAGCTGTCTCTGCATTTCACAACCTGAAACAGGCCTTTGTTTCTGGCCCCCTCTTGAGGAGACCAAATCCTGGGAATGCATTTTTTATTGAAGTGGACGCTTCCTCAATGGGGGTGGGAGCTGTGCTTCTTCAAATCTTTGAGAAGAGACGCCAACCATGTGCGTTCTTCTCCAAAAAAATTTCTCAGGCAGAGAGGAATTATGCCATCGGTGATCGGGAACTTCTCGCAATTAAATTGGCGTTAGAGGAGTGGCGTCATCTCTTGGAGGGTTCCCCTCACTCCATAACGATCTTTACCGATCACAAGAATTTACAGTATCTACAGAATGCTAAACGTCTGAATCCTAGACAGGCCAGGTGGAGTCTCTTCTTTGCCCGTTTTAATTTCACGATTACCTACAAACCTGGTTCCTGCAACGGTCGGGCTGATGCGCTCTCTAGGTCATTTGACACTTTGGACGAGGAGTCCGCCCCTGAACCTGAGCCGATCATTCCCACCTCATGCATTGTTGCCCACTCTACCACCCTGAAGTCTAAAATTCCGCCTGGTAAGACCTTTGTCCCCACTGAGCTAAGAGCTAAGATCCTTCGTTGGGGACATGATTCCAAGGTGGCAGGGCATTCTGGATTCCTCCGATCCTTCCTACTCATCAGTCGTCACTACTGGTGGCCTAATCTCCGCTCAGACGTCAAAGACTACGTTAAAGCTTGTCATGTCTGTGCTCAGTCCAAATCCTCCACACAAGCTCCTGCTGGTCTCCTCATGCCCTTGCCTATTCCTAAGGAACCCTGGGCCCATATTGCCATGGATTTTATCACCGATCTCCCACTGTCTGAGAATAATACAGTCATTTGGGTGGTAATCGATCGATTCTCCAAGATGGCTCATTTTGTTCCTCTTCCTGGTCTTCCTTCTGCCCCTGCCTTGGTTCCCATTTTCATTCGAGAAATTCTCCGCCTACATGGGGTCCCTTCTCATATTGTTTCCGACAGGGGAGTCCAATTCACGTCTCGTTTTTGGAGAGCCTTTTGCAAATCCCTCAATATTGTCTTGGATTTTTCTTCTTCTTACCATCCCCAATCCAATGGACAGACTGAGAGGGTTAATCAGGAGTTAGAGGTCTTTCTTCGCACCTTTGTGTCTTCTCACCATGACGATTGGTCCTCTCTACTCCCGTGGGCAGAATTCTCCCATAACAATCATGTGAATACCAGTTCGCAGAAGACACCCTTTTTCACAGTTTATGGAAAACACCCTCAACTTCCTCTTCCTATGATCTGTTCTCCAGACATTCCAGCTTTGGCTTCGGTTCAGGAGTCTCTCAATTCCGTTTGGGGTCACGTTCATGATTCCCTCCGGGCAGCTGCTGAAAAATTCAAAGGCTTTGCCGACCGCCGCAGGCGTAAACCGCCTTCTCTTCAGCCAGGGGACAAAGTCTGGCTCTCTACCAGGAACATCAAGCTCCGAGTTCCTTCTCTGAAGTTTGCTCCACGATTCATCGGTCCATACACGGTAACTGCTAAACTGAATCCGGTTTGTTTCAAACTCCAGATTCCTAAGAGCCTTAAAATCACTAACTCCTTTCATGTTGCTCTTCTAAAGCCTTTAGTCCTCAATAAATTCTCTCGTCCTCTTCCTACCGTGGCGCCTGTCTCGGAGGATAATCAGGAGTACGAGATCAGTCAAATTCTGGACTCCCGACTCTGTAAAGGCGTTCTTCAGTACCTCGTTCATTGGAAAGGGTTTGGTCCTGAGGAGAGGTCTTGGATCACTGCATCTGAGGTCTTTGCACCTCGTCTGTTAAAGGAGTTTCATCTGAAGTTTCCCTCTAAACCTGGGCCCAGGCGGGGAAGGGGGAGGCCTCGTAAGAGGGAGGGTACTGTCATGGATATGCATTAATGTCTGTCTGCCATCTTACCTTCCTCCTCATGTGTTCATCTAGAGACCAGACCTCCTTCACCTGGCTTCCTTTATAATCTCCTCCCAGCCTGACTCCACCCCAGGCCCTATCACTGAACACTATATTAACCTGTGCACTGCAAGCCTGCTTTGCTGATCAACGTGTTTGTTAGGCATTGTGTGTTTGGGTTCCTGCCTGCCGTGTGCTACGTCTGTCTCTCTGTTACGTTATTGGCTTGTCCCCGACCATCCCTGTCTGCTCGTGACCCTTGACCTTCGGCTCGTTCTTCGTTATCCTTGTCTGCTTGTGGCCCCTGACCTTCGGCTTGTTATTCGGTTCTCTCTATCGTGTGCTGCTGCTTCCCCTTATCCTACGGGGCGTGAGCTAGGAAACTCCAGGGGCCGCGACCTGGTCCCAGCCTGCAGCGTAACATCCTCACCACTAGAGGCCCTGGAGAAGACCAGCTGGGTCTTAGACTCCGCGCCCTGGGGAATCTTGGCTCTCGCTTCCGTTGGGATCCCGGTTGTGCTCCTCTGGTCCCGCTTTCCACAACCACCCAGTTTCCTATCCACAGAAGCCAGCCATAGGGTTCACTACCTCGCGGTGCACTCCTGTCCCCCTACGGTGTGCATCTGTCACCTGGCCACAGGTGACCCTGACACAGTGTCACTGATTGCAGTGACCATTTATTTAGTGATCACTGCAATCAGTGACATTTGTGACTGTAAAAGTGTCAGTACAGTTAGTTTTAGGTCCAGTGTAGCCCCCTAACCCCCCCTAATAAAGGTTTAACCCCCTGATCACCCCCCAGATAACCCTTTCACCCCCTAGCACCGCTGTCGCTAAGCGATCAATTTTCTGATCGATGTCTTAGCGTCGGTGATGCTGATCGGTAGCCAGTAATTTTTTTTAGGTTCGCCGCAGGTTTTTATAGCGTCGGGTACCCCCATATATTACCTAATAAAGGTTTAACCCCCTTGATCGCCCCCCAGGTAACCCTTTCACCCCCTATCACCACGGTCACTAAGCGATCATTTTTCTGATCGATGTTTTAGCGTCGGCGATGCTGATCGGTAGCCAGTAATTTTTTTTAGGTTCGCCTCAGGTTTTTATAGCGTCGGGTACCCCCATATATTACCTAATAAAGGTTTAACCCCCTTGATCACCCCCCAGGTAACCCTTTCACCCCCTAGCACCGCCGTCACTAAGCGATCATTTTTCTGATCGATGTCTTAGCGTCGGTGATGCTGATCGGTAGCCAGTAATTTTTTTTAGGTTCGCCACAGGTTTTTATAGCGTCGGGTACCCCCATATATTACCTAATAAAGGTTTAACCCCCTTGATCGCCCCCCAGGTAACCCTTTCACCCCCTATCACCACTGTCACTAAGCGATAATTTTTCTGATCGCTGTCTTAGCGTCGGTGATGCAGATCGGTAGCCAGTAATTTTTTTTAGGTTCGCCGCAGGTTTTTATAGCGTCAGGTACCCCAATATATTACCTAATAAATGTTTAACCCCTTTGATCGCCCCCCAGGTAACCCTTTCACCCCCTATCACCACTGTCGCTAAGCGATCATTTTTCTGATCGCTGTCTTAGCGTCGGTGATGCAGATCGGTAGCCAGTAATTTTTTTTAGGTTCGCCGCAGGTTTTTATAGCGTCAGGTACCCCCATATATTATCTAATAAAGGTTTAACCCCCTGATCGCCCCCCAGGTAACCCTTTCACCCCCTATCACCACTGTCGCTAAGCGATCGTTTTTATGATCGTTGTCTTAGTGTCGGTGATGCAGATCGGTAGCCAGTAATTTTTCTTTAGGTTCGCCGTCAGGTTTTTATATAGCGTCAGGTACCCCCATATATTACCTAATAAAGGTTTTAACCCCCTAATTGCCCCTAGTTAACCCTTTCACCAGTGATCATCATATAAGTGTTACGGGTGACGCTGGTTAGTTAGTTTGCTTTTTATAGTGTCAGGGCACCCGCCGTATATAACCCAATAAAGGTTTAACCCCCTGATCGCCCGGCGGGTGATATCAATTAGGTTTTAGCGTCAGAGAGGGTCTGCGTCACACCCCAGGCAGCGTCAGGTTAGTGCCAGTAACGCTAACACCCACACGTGAAGCATACACCCCCCTTAGTGGTATAGTATCTGAACAGATCAATATCTGATCTGATCAGATCTATACTAGCGTCCCCAGCAGTTTACGGTTCCCAAAAACGCAGTGTTAGCGGGATCAGCCCAGATACCTGCTAGCACCTGCGTTTTGCCCCTCCGTCCAGCCCAGGCCACCCAAGTGCAGTATCGATCGATCACTGTCACTTGCAAAACACAACACACATAACTGCAGCGTTCGCAGAGACAGGCCTGATCCCTGCGACTCCAGTGCTGTAGGAGGTGATTTCGCCACCACATTTAAAAAAAAAAAAGCATATATGCCGAAGCATTGGGGCAGCAGGGGCGGAGGAGCGATTTTGCTCCTAATGCCGCGTACATACAGTCGAAATTCTGACGGAGGCTTGCCCGTGGAAAAGTCTGACCATGTGTACGCGGCATAACTTTTGCGGGAAGATGCCCCCATGCTTCGGCATATATAAATGGTGCATGTATGCCCATCATTAGAAGTGGGTGGATGAAGGGCGGTATTCTAATGGTGGGCATACCCACCGATCAATCTTTTTTTTTTCGTTCAGCCAAGAGGCTGCATGAAAAAAAAGATTACAATACATGTCCAACAAGGACCAGCAACGTACTGGTATGTTGCTGGACTTTGAATGTTTATACCAGAATGATGCCTGCGGGTTTAGGTATCATCTTGGTATCATTCTTTTCAGCCAGCGGCCGGCTTTCATGTAAAAGCAATCCTAGTGGCTAATTAGCCTCTGGACTGCTTTTACAAGCAGTGGGAGGGAATGTCCCCCCCCCCCCGGATATAAAAAGCGCCATTGGGAAAGCATTTAATCACACCGATCTTGGTGTGGTCAGATGCTTTGAGGGCAGAGGAAAGATCTAGGGTCCAATAGACCCCAGTTTTTTCAAAAAAGAGTACCTGTCATTACCTATAGCTATCATAGGGGATATTTACATTCCCTGAGATAACAATAAAAATGATAAAAAAAAAAAAAATATGGAAGCAACAGTTTAAAAATAAAATAAAAAAGCAAAATTTATAATAAAAAATAAATAAATAAATAAAAAAGCACCCCTGTCCTGCCCTGCTCTTGCCCAACGGCGAACGCAAGCGTCGGTCTGGCGTCATATGTAAACAGCAATTGCACCATGCATGTGAGGTATCACCGCGAAGGTCAGATCGAGGGCAGTAATTTTAGCAGTAGACCTCCTCTGTAAATCTAACGGGGTAACCTGTAAAGGCTTTTAAAGGCTTTTAAAAATGTATGTAGTTTGTCGCCAATGCGCGTTTGTGCGAAATTTTAAAGCATGTCGTGTTTGGTATCTATGTACTCGGCCTAAGATCATCTTTTTTATTTCATCAAACATTTGGGCAATATAGTGTGTTTTAGTGCATTAAAATTAAAAAAGGTGTATTTTTTCCCCCCAAAAAAATGCGTTTGAAAAATCGCTGCGCAAATACTGTGTAGAAAAAAAAAATGCAACACCCACCATTTTATTCTGTAGGGCCTTTGCTTTAAAAATATATATAATGTTTGGGGGTTCAACATAATTTTCTTGCAAAAAAAAATATGTTTTCATGTAAACAAAAAGTGTCAAAAAGGGCTTTGTCTTCAAGTGGTTAGAAGAGTGGATGTAAGCTTCCTAATGTTGTGTATAAAATGCCAGAACAGTTCAAAACCCCCCCAAATGACCCCATTTTGGAAAGTAGACACCCCAAGCTATATACTGAGAGGCATGTCGAGTCCATGGAATATTTTATATGTTGACACAAGTTGCGGAAATAAGACAATTTTTTTTTTTTTTTTTGCACAAAGTTGTCACTAAATGATATATTGCTCAAACATGCCATGGGCATATGTGGAATTACACCCCAAAATACATTCTGTTGCTTCTCCTGAGTACGGGGATACCACATGTGTGAGACTTTTTGGGAGCCTAGCCGCGTACGGGACCCCAAAAACCAATCACCGCCTTCAGGCTTTCTAAGGGTGTAAATTTTTGATTTCACTTCTCACTGCCTATCACAGTTTCGGAGGCCATGGAATGCCCAGATGGCACAAAACCCCCCAAATGACCCCATTTTGGAAAGTAGACACCCCAAGCTATTTGCTGAGAGGTATTGTGAGTATTTTGCAGATCTCGCTTTTTGTCACAAAGTTTTGAAAATTGAAAAAAAGAAAAGAAAAAAAAAATGTTCTTTCTTCATTTTCAAAAACAAATGAGAGCTGTAAAATACTCACCATGCCTCTCAGCAAACAGCTTGGGGTGTCTACTTTCCAAAATGGGGTCATTTGGGGGGGTTTTGTGCTATTTTGGCATTTTATGGCCTTCGAAACTGTGATAGGTAGTGAGGAGTCAAATCAAAAATTTGTGCCTAGAAATCCTGAAGGCGGTGATTGGTTTTCGGGGTCCCGTAAGCGGCTAGGCTCCTAAAAAGTCCCACACATGTGGTATCCCCGTACTCAGGAGAAGCAGCAAAATTTATTTTGGGGTGCAATTCCACATATAACCATGGCATGTGTGAGCAATATATCATTTAGTGACAACTTTTTGTAATTTTTATTTTTTTTGTCATTATTCAATCACTTGGGACAAAAAAAAAAATATTCAATGGGCTCAACAGGCCTCTCAGCAATTTCCTTGGGGTGTCTACTTTCTAAAATGGGGTCATTTGGGGGGGTTTTGTGCTATTTTGGCATTTTATGGCCTTCAAAACTGTGATAGGTAGTGAGGAGTGAAATCAAAAATTTACACCCTTAGAAATCCTGAAGGCGGTGCTTGGTTTCCGGGGTCCCGTACGTGGCTAGGCTCCTAAAAAGTCCCACACATGTGGTATCCCCGTACTCAGGAGAAGCAGCAGAATGTATTTTGGGGTGCAATTCCACATATAACCATGGCATGTGTGAGCAATATATCATTTAGTGACAACTTTTTGTAATTTTTTTTTTTTTTTTGTCATTATTCAATCACTTGGGACAAAAAAAAAATATTCAATGGGCTCAACATGCCTCTCAGCAATTTCCTTGGGGTGTCTACTTTCTAAAATGGGGTCATTTGGGGGGGGGGTTGTACTGCCCTGCCATTTTAGCACCTCAAGAAATGAGATAGGCAGTCATAAATTTAAAGCTGTGTAAATTCCAGAAAATGTGCCCTAGTTTGTAAACGCTATAACTTTTGCGCAAACCAATAAATATACGCTTATTGACATTTTTTTACTAAAGACATGTGGCTGAATACATTTTGGCCTAAATGTATGACTAAAATTGAGTTTATTCGATTTTTCTTATAACAAAAAGTAGAAAATATCATTTTTTTTCAAAATTTTCGGTCTTTTTCCATTTATATCGCAAAAAATAAAAATCGCAGAGGCAATCAAATACCATTAAAAGAAAGCTCTATTTGTGGGAAGAAAAGGACGCAAATTTCGTTTGGGTACAACATTGCATGTCCGCACAATTTACAGTTAAAGCAGCGCAGTGCAAAATTCTGAATTCACCTCTGGTCCTTTAGCTACCAAATGGTCCGGGGCTTAAGTGGTTAATATCCATACAAGACCCAAAGGGGCTGGTAATGGGCTGGGGTGGGGGGGGGGTGTGATGGGGTAGCTATGCCATTTTTCTTAAAGATTTTCATCCATATTACCGGGACCAGACATTACATTAAAGCCGCAAGCAGTTTTTTTCCTTTAGAAATGTAATTTTGTGCAGGGACAGTTCTAAACACGGGAAACACGTGGCACTTCACAGGCATACTTTAGATACCCCCCAGGTACGATAGTTAAAGGAATATTTGACTTTTTTTTTCACTTTATGCATCATTAAAATGACTGCTCCCGAAAAACGGACGTTTTTAAAACTTCTTTTTGCATTGATACATGTCCCCTGGTGCAGAACCTGGGTTCCCAAACCCTTTTTAGGACAATAACATGCATAATAGTCATTATAATTAGCACTTTAGATTTCGAACGTTCGCATCCATTGTATTTAATAGGGTTCTAAAGTTCGTGCAAACTTTCGGTCCGTTCGCGGGTTCTGGTGCGAACCGAACCCGGGGGTGTTCGGCTCATCACTAGTAAGTATGTAAAAATTGCCATACTTAAACCGCTGTGTTTTTTCTTTTTTTGTTTGTACAATGTAATTTTTGCACTGCATACCCAAGTAAAATTTTGAGGACCCAAACTCCACATGTGCTGGCTGTTTTTGCCATTGTTTTATGGTTTTAGCATTGGCTGTGCACCCCTTCAAGATGTAGTACCCTCTAGCTTAGTGTGCTAGATGTAGATCGTTTTTTCTGGTAGTGTAGGTAAATTTGAACCTGGGTCAGGAATGAGTGACTCAGGGAGTCTGGATGACTCATCAAGCAGCACCTCTAGTAACTCCACCTGCTCTTTGGAAACTTGGAGAAGCTTCCAGAAGTAGAGGGTGGAGTCTATGAGGAGCTTATTGGAGTATTGAGAAGGGTCCCAGCCAATCCCCAGCAAGTGGGCTGGCAGGGGGCGGGCACCTCTTCAATACCATTAGGTTGTCAGAAGATGGAGAAGGAGTGCTAAGGATGCTGTTGGTGGCCCTTGATTGTGCCCCCTAGTCTGGGGGGTAACCTCGGGCCCGGGGCTCGGGTGCTGGAGGGATCCTCTACAACACATGAAGGAAACCTGTTCTTGATGCACAAGAGCAGGTGTGAGGACAGCGGGAGAGAGTTAGTACGTCCAGGAGTTCTCCAGGGAGAAGACAGTCAGGTGGGATGGTGAGTGTGCAGTCTGGGAGGACTAAAGAGAATAGCCAGTAGGGCTAGTGAAAGGGGCAGATGCGGCCAGGCGGGCTGGCAGTGCCTGAAGAGGTGGTGCTAGGATCTGTAGCCACAGGAATGTAAACTGGACACTGAAGGGGCTCGGGTTCCTGCTTATATCAGCCTATTGCTACTAAGATCTAACTTGAGTGCTGTGTCAAGATCAATTTTTGTCAAGTGTGCCAGTGAAGTTCTGCAAGCAAGTGTGCTGGAGGAAGCAGAGGTGTGTATATAGACAGTATACAGGAAAGTTGTCCCTGAAGTGGGCATCCCATAATACTCCTATTCCCTATGCAAATGATATCCCCTCATTAAAATACAAAAACAAAGCACTGGACTGTTTCCTGACTCAAGTGTGCCTGTGGAGATTAGGTGTGCCTGGCTGTGCAAGGTGGGGGATCCCAGTTCACCAGTAGTTCCTATGTGGGGTGCGCTACAAAGGCGTTAAGAGTACAGGTGCGGAGTGGATTTTTGTCCAACAAATAAAACCTAATAGAATCTTTTTACATTTCTTCATGTACCTATAAGGCTGCTTTCACACTGAGGCGCTTTGCAGGCGCTATTGCGCTAATAATAGCACCTGCAATGCGCCCTGAAAGAGCCGCTCCTTTGTATCCAGTGTGAAAGCCTGAGGGCTTTCACACTGGAGCGGTGCGCTGGCAGGAGGGTAAAAAAACTCCTGCCAGCCGCATCTTTGAGGCGCGGTAGGAGCGGTAAAAATACCGCTCCTATAGCGCCCCTGCCCATTGAAATCAATGGGGTAGCGCCTCCAACACGCCCGCTAAGGGGTTAAAATAACCCTGCTAGCGCCCGCAAATCGCGGCAAACACGACGGTAAAACGCTGCTAAAAATAGCAGCGTTTTACCGCCAGCGCACCCAGCGCTTCAGTGTGAAAGTAGCCTAACTAAACTGCTGGAGTTCTAGCTCTTCATCCCTTCCCTGTTTCTTGCCCCCACTTATCTTGGAGCCCCCCTGAACTTTTTTTTCCCCCAGTAATTTGTATATACACCTTTTTTCCAAGCGCCTTCGGTCCGTTCATGTGACATCACAGGTCCTCTTCCTCCTATGACAGTGAGTGGGTCCTTTATGCTGCAGAGAAAGGTGAAATAAGATGGTCCTACTCTACTCAGCATTCTCTTGTGGGTCCAGGGTGGCTTGATGATGCACCCCTAGCAGGTAAGTCCTTGATGCCCTGGTCTTATAGAAAGTAGGTTGGATGACTCTGGGCATCCATCAACCTGGAAAAGGTCTGTCACTGAAATGCAAAACGGCGAGTCTGTGGTATAGATTGCTGAAGAGGAGGTCAGTACTGCATTCTGAGCTTTTTTCTTTAAATTGGCTACCTTATTAAACATTGGCTACCTTATTGACATTGTCTACCTTATTAAAAGGTGTTTAATGAAACGGGTCAACAGAAAGGTGCTACTAAACATGGATGAGTTTGCTGAGGTTGCAGAATCTTTCCTAATTATTTTGCAGGCTGTCAGGTCTCTTGTTCCAGCTGGCACTTATGTAGGGTTGTGGACTCTCCCTGACCCCGTGTGACAGTGCTGGGCCATTTACCAAGTGCTGGTGTTGTCACATGTTCCTCCATACCTGGATGTACTGTGCACTGTATTTTTTTTTTTTGCTCTCTACTAAATGGTACAAAGCTTCCTGCTGTGTCTCGGAGAAAAAAACAAACACACCATCGCTACATTAATCCGCAGCACTGAGCTCATGAATATGATCATATTTCCAATGATCAGTTTATGAGATTACATGAGATGGGATCAATAGTTTATGATCATGCGTTACGATTGTAGCTTAACTATCGACTGAAATCCACTTCCCCGTGTGTGGCATATAATACAGTATCTTACAAAACTGAGTACACCCCTCACATTTTTGTAAATATTTTATTATATCTTTTTATGTGACAACACTGAAGCAATAACACTTTGCTACAATGTAAAGTAGTGAGTGTACAGCTTACATAACAGTGTAAATTTGCTGTCCCCTCAAAATAACTCAACACACAGCCATTAATGTCTAAACCGCTGTCAACAAACGTGAGTACTCCCCTAAGTAGGGATGGGCCGAACACCCCCCCCCCCCTCCTTCCAGGTTTGGTTCGCACCAGAACACCGCAAACAGGCCAAAAATTCTAGAGAACATGCAAAGCCTATTAAAGTCTATGGGACACGAACATGAAAAATCTAAAGTGCTCATTTCAAAGGCTTATATGCACGTTTTGCCATAAAAAGTGTATGGGGACCTGGGTATTGCCCTAGGGGACATTTATCAATGCAATAAAAAGTTTTTAAAGGAATAGTTTTTTCAGGAGCAGTGATTTTAATAATGCTTAAAGTGAAAAAATAAAAATTAAATATTCCTTTAAATATCGTGCCAGGGGGGTCCCCTCAGACTGCCTGTAAAGTGAGGCATCTGTGCGATGTGTAAAGCATGCCGCAGCAATAATGACATTTCTAAAGGGAAAAAATTCATTTAAACTTGCTCGTGGCTATAATGTATTGCCACAAGCAATACAGGGAAAAAATAAAAAATGGCATAGCCCCCCCCCCCCCAGTCCATAGCAGGCCCTTCAAGCCCAAAATTAAAAAAAAATTGCCTTGAGGTCCCCCCCAAAACCCATACCAGACTCTTATCTGACCAGAGCCTCTTCCTCTGCGGGCAGGGGGCTTATCGGAATCTGGAAGCCCCCTTAAACCGCCCCCCATGTGAATGGGTATCGGGTACATTGTACCCCTACCCATTCACCAAAAAAGTGTCAAAAAGTAAAAACCACAACAGAAAGTTTTTGACAATTCCTTTATCAATCACGCCGCCCGACGGACCTGAAAAATAGAAAAAACGAAAAAAGGCTATGAGTAAGCACTTTAATAGTGTGAAACGCGTTAGCCAGACGTGATCAGTTTGCTGTGTTGTGCAGAGTGTTTTTGGTTTCCTGAACCTTTTTTTGGAATAAAGGCTCTTTAACCGGAGTGCTGCGTCCAGAAGACCTTTCTTTCTTTCTTCAATTACATTGTACCCCTACCCATTCACCAAAAAAGTGTCAAAAAGTAAAAACCACAACAGAAAGTTTTTGACAATTCCTTTATCAATCACGCCGCCCGACGGACCTGAAAAATAGAAAAAACTAAAAAAGGCTCTGCCTCGATGGGAGGCCTCCTGGCATCTGCTGTCTTTTCGCTGCACTTTATACTCTGAACTGTATTATATATACTATATGAACTGCACTATATACTCTGAACTGTAATATATATATACTGTATCTATACTACACTAACTGCACTATAAACTCTGAACTGTATTTTATATATATATATATATATATATATATATATATTGTGAGGGGGTTAGCTCGGCAGCGGGTGTGTGTGACCCCCGGGATGGGCTCCCCACACAAAAACAGGCCCAGCAAACGGAGGTTGTGGTTTTCAAAATCAAAAAGGTGCGGTTTATTTTCTATTTACAGTGACAAAACACAGCAAAGCAAAAGAAACATAAATAAAATAAATCCTGGTCAACTTGACCTCTGACTAAACATACAGGTTTCCTAACTAACAACTGGGATCAGCCTAGTGCTGTCCTAGTCCCTAAGTCCCTGGTTTTAAATGTCCAAGCAAATAGCCACACAGGCTTTGTCTCACCGCACAGGGGTTCACTCTCCCTAGACAGTCCACACAGGTCTGGTTCCAGGCATGAGCTAACATCTAATGAAGCTGGGAGTTCTTATAGAGGCCTAAATGAGCTGACAAGCTTCAGCTGGTCTCATCAACTCCCTGTCTGCACGACGCCCAGCACTCTCCCTAGAGGTATGAGTCATCCATGAGCCTACTAGCCTCAGCTGGGCTTATACAACTCTCCACCTAGTTGTATAAGTCGGCGTAAAGCCTGAATCTGGGCGAAATATATCTACCCCCCTGGATGCAACCAGGTGACTTTACCTTCCTGCTGTCACATACCCCCCCCCTCTTGTTTTAACCTCGGGGTTGGAACACCAGCAATCAGGCATTCATGTACTCGAGACAAAGCATCCACATTCCCCATTTGAACGCCAGGGCGATGCTTTACTGTGAAGTTGAATTCCTGGAGGGCCAGGAACCACCTATTCACTCTTCTATTTGTTTCCTTGTTTTGAGCCATCCACTTTAACGGAGCGTGATCCGTAACCATGTCAAAGTGCCTACCTAGCAGGTAGTACCGAAGGGAATCTAGAGCCCACTTCACCGCTAAACACTCCTTTTCAACGGTGGCGTAATTTACCTCATGGGACTTCAACTTCCTGCTGAGGTAAATGACTGGGTGCTCTTCCCCGTTCCAGACCTGGGACAATACTGCTCCTAACCCCACATCTGACGCATCACTTTGTACGACAAAGTCTTTAGAGAAGTCGGGTGAGTACAACACTGGCTGGCTACATAAGGCTTGTTTCAAGAATTGGAATGCTGCCTCAGCCTCGGGGGTCCATTTAATCATGACCGACCCTTTCCCCTTCGTCAGGTTGGTTAGGGGCACAGCCTTAGAAGCAAAGTGGGGAATGAATCGCCGATAATACCCAGCGATTCCCAGAAAGGCTCGTACCTGCTTCTTGCTGTTGGGACGTGGCCAACTCTGGATGGCCTCGACTTTGTTGAGTTGGGGTTTTATTACTCCCCTCCCAATGGTGTACCCAAGATATTTGGCCTCCTCCTGCCCAATGGTACACTTCTTGGGGTTAGCCGTAAACCCCGCTTCCCGAACAGAGTCCAGGACTGCTTGCACTTTTGGCAGATGTGAGGCCCAATCTGTGCTATGGACAATTACGTCATCCAGGTAAGCCGCAGCATACTTCCGATGGGGCCTCAGCATCTGGTCCATTTTCCGCTGGAATGTGGCCGGCGCATTCTGTAACCCGAACGGCATTCTTTTATATTGGAACGCCCCGTCTGGGGTTACAAATGCGGTTTTCTCTTTGGCCGACTTGGCCAGGGGGATTTGCCAATACCCTTTTGTGAGGTCAAGAGTCGTCATGTATCGGGCTGTTCCCAGCCGGTCGATCAACTCATCTATACGTGGCATGGGGTAGGTGTCAAATTTTGTAACTTTGTTCAACTGACGAAAATCGTTACAAAATCGCCAGCTCCCATCCGGTTTAGGCACCAACACAATGGGACTAGACCAATCACTTTGGGACTCCTCTATCACCCCTAAGTTCAGCATTTTCTGTACTTCCTCCCGTATTGCCTCCCGTCGGGCCTCTGGGATCCGATAGGGTTTTAACTTCACCCTTTCACCGGGCGGGGTAATGATGTCATGCTCTACCCCAGATGTTTGTCCCGGCAGCTCAGAGAATACCTCCTTGTTGCGAAGCACAAACTCCTTAACCTCCTGTTGTTGGGGTTGTGACAAGGTGGCTGCTATTCCAACCTCAGGAATCACGCAACCAGTTTGAGCTGGTGACCAAGTGTCTGCGACTAGGGACTCTCTATCCCTCCAGGCTTTCAACAGATTAACGTGATAGATCTGTTCGGGCTTTCGCCTTCCTGGTTGTCTGACCTTGTAATTCACTTCGCTCACTTTTTCCATTATCTCATAGGGGCCTTGCCATTTGGCAAGGAATTTACTTTCAACCGTAGGGACAAGTACCAGTATCCTATCCCCCGGGGAAAAGGTACGGGTCTTGGCTCCACGGTTGTACACTCTCTGCTGTGCTAACTGCGCTTGGGCCAAATGTTCCTTCACGATGGGCATTACCTGTGCAATTCGGTCTTGCATCAGGGCGACATGCTCAATCACACTCCTGTGGGGAGAACTCTCACTTTCCCAAGTTTCCTTGGCAATATCCAACAGCCCTCTTGGGTGTCTCCCATACAGTAACTCAAAGGGGGAGAATCCCGTAGAGGATTGGGGCACCTCCCTAATAGCAAACATCAAATAAGGAAGTAGACAGTCCCAATCCTTTCCATCTCTATCCACCACTTTCTTCAACATTTGTTTTAGGGTTTTGTTGAATCTTTCAACCAGCCCATCGGTTTGGGGGTGATACACAGATGTACGTAATTGCGTCACTTTGAACAATTTACACAGCTCCTTCATAACCCGGGACATAAAGGGTGTACCTTGGTCCGTAAGCAGTTCTTTACAAATACCCACCCGGCTAAACACAAGAGATAGCTCTTTGGCTATGGTTTTGGCCGAGGTATTTCGGAGAGGGATCGCTTCTGGATAACGGGTGGCATAGTCCATTATAACTAATATGTACTGGTGCCCCCTAGCGGACTTGATTATAGGCCCTACCAAATCCATGGCGATCCTCTCAAACGGGACCTCAATGATGGGTAGAGGGACCAGCGGGCTACGGAAATGTGGCATCGGGGCCGACTTCTGACACACAGGGCAGGAGGAACAATAATTTTCTATGTCCTTCATCACCCCCGGCCAATAGAATCTCTGTAATACCCTCTCTCGGGTTTTCTCTGTCCCCAGATGACCTCCAAGAATGTGCCCATGGGCCAACTCCAACACCAACTTCCTGTAAGGTTTGGGCACCACAAGCTGCTCAACGGTTTCTTCTGCCCTTTTTGCCACCCGATACAGTAGGTCCTTCTCTACGCTGAAGTATGGGTAAGTGCAGGTATTATCTGGGTTCACTAACTCGCCATCTATTTTCACTACGTTTTCCCGTGCCTTTATTAGGGCGGGGTCTTTCAACTGTTCTGTGGCAAAGTTTTCCCTGTGAACCTCAAGATCAGAAAACTCCACAGACGGTAGGTTTTCGTCTGAGGAGGTGGGCTCCTCTCCAGTTTCTTGAGTCTCCCCTGCCAATACTGTTAAGGGAAATTCCGGAGAGTCCTCACCACTCTCAGGGGAGTTCTGGCTATCACATTCCTGGTACATAGGGGCACCAGTGGGGGGCTCAGGATCATCCCACAGTTCCCAGAACTTCGGAAAATCCCTTCCCACAATGGCGTCATGCGGTAACTGAGATACTAAGCCCACTGGATGAGAGAGGGTACCTTTGGGGGTCTCGAAACACACTGTAGTCACTGGATACTCTCGGGTGTCCCCATGCACACAAATAACAGCTACCTTGCTATTCCCAAAGACCTCTGTTTTAACTAACTCAGCCTTTATCAGGGTCACAAGGCTACCTGAATCCAGCAATACCACAACATTTCTACCATTAACACACATTTTGCATAAATGTTTCTCAGTTCCTCGAATGGCAGTGCATGCGACTATCGCACACAGCGACTGACGTCTGCCCGTCAGAAAGTCACACTGCATGGGTTCCTCCACAACCGGGCAATTGGCTGCAATATGTCCCGCTTGCCGGCAGCGGTAGCAAACGATCCTTCTTGCCGCCTCTTGAGCCGCTGATTTCCCAGGCTGTTCTCGCCAAACTTGGGGTAGAGCTCCCACCCTCTCACTCTCTCCACCCTCACCCCTTGGAATCCTCTTATCCGCCCCTGGGGATGGTCTGGTCTTAGGGTGGAAAGTCCGAGTGTCTCTGGAAGAGGCCGTCAGGTTCTCTGTAGCCAAGTATTTCTCCACACGATCCACAAGACCATCGGCCGTCTCTGGGTCTCCATGGCTTACCCACTTTTGGATGGCAGTAGGAAGAGCTCTCAAAAACCGATCCATTACAACACGTTCCACAATCTTTGGTGCGGACAAAGTCTCTGGCTGTAGCCACTTTCTGCTCAGGTGAATGAGATCATACATTTGAGACCTGGGGGGTTTTCCAAGCTGGAAAGTCCAGTTATGCACACGCTGAGCCCGGACAGCCTGGGTGACACCCAGCCTTGCCAAAATTTCAGCTTTTAGCATCACATAGTCTTTTGCTTGGTTAGGCTCTAGGTCATAGTAAGCTTTCTGCGATTCACCAGTTAACAGAGGAGCCACCAGTCCAGCCCACTGCTCCTCAGGCCACTTTTCTCTTTCAGCGGTCCTTTCAAATGTGGTCAAAAATACCTCTGGATCATCCTCTCCAGTCATTTTTGTCAATAAACGACTCACCCCAAAGGACGCGGTATTAGTGGGATGGCTTTCCTCACTGGTCTGCGGACGTTGCTGCATTACTGCTTCCATTTGTTGTAGTCTCTGCTCTTGCTTCTGTAACAGGTCTATGAAGCGGGCCTCAGATTGCTGCTGGGCTTGTTGCTGAGCTTCCAGACTCTGTTGATGAGCTTGCTGCTGGGCTGCAAGGCTCTGTTGATGAGCTTGCTGCTGGGCTGCAAGGCTCCTTTGCAAACCTGCATTTGTCTGCTGTTGATTGGCATTTGCTAGAGCCAGCTGTTTCAGTATCTCCTCCATGCTGGCTTAAAAAAAACTGCCCGCATTCTCCACCAACTGTGAGGGGTTAGCTCGGCAGCGGGTGTGTGTGACCCCCGGGATGGGCTCCCCACACAAAAACAGGCCCAGCAAACGGAGGTTGTGGTTTTCAAAATCAAAAAGGTGCGGTTTATTTTCTATTTACAGTGACAAAACACAGCAAAGCAAAAGAAACATAAATAAAATAAATCCTGGTCAACTTGACCTCTGACTAAACATACAGGTTTCCTAACTAACAACTGGGATCAGCCTAGTGCTGTCCTAGTCCCTAAGTCCCTGGTTTTAAATGTCCAAGCAAATAGCCACACAGGCTTTGTCTCACCGCACAGGGGTTCACTCTCCCTAGACAGTCCACACAGGTCTGGTTCCAGGCATGAGCTAACATCTAATGAAGCTGGGAGTTCTTATAGAGGCCTAAATGAGCTGACAAGCTTCAGCTGGTCTCATCAACTCCCTGTCTGCACGACGCCCAGCACTCTCCCTAGAGGTATGAGTCATCCATGAGCCTACTAGCCTCAGCTGGGCTTATACAACTCTCCACCTAGTTGTATAAGTCGGCGTAAAGCCTGAATCTGGGCAAAATATATCTACCCCCCTGGATGCAACCAGGTGACTTTACCTTCCTGCTGTCACAATATATATATATTACACTAACTGCACTATAAACTCTGAACTGTATTTTATATATATATATATATATATATATATATATATATATATATATATATATTACACTAACTGCACTATAAACTCTGAACTGTATTTTATATATATATATATATATATATATATATATATATTGTGACAGCAGGAAGGTAAAGTCACCTGGTTGCATCCAGGGGGGTAGATATATTTCTCCCAGATTCAGGCTTTATGCCGACTTATACAACTAGGGAGTTGATGAAGCCCAGCTGAGGCTAGTGGGCTCATGAATGACTCATACCTCTAGGGAGAGTGCTGGGCGTCGTGAGGCAGGGAGTTGATGAGACCAGCTGAAGCCTGTCAGTTCGTTTAAGGCCTCTATAAAAACTCCCAGATTCATTAGGTGTTTGCTCATGCCTGGAACCAGACCTGTGTGGACTGTCTAGGGAGAGTGAACCCCTGTGCGGTGAGGCAAAGCCTGTGTGGCTATTTGTTTGGACTTTTACTAAACCAGGGACTTAGGGACTAGGACAGCACCAGGCTGATCCCAGTTGTTAGTTTAGGAAACCTGCATGTTTAGTCAGAGGTCAAACTGACCAGGATTTATTTTGTTTGTTTCTTTTTGGCTTTGCTGTGTTTTTGTCACTGTACATAGAGAAATAAACCGCACCTTTTGATTTTGAAAACCACAACCTCCGTCTGCTGGCCCTGTTTTTGTGTGGGGAGCCCAACCAGGGGGTCACACACACCCGCTACCGAGTTAACCCCCTCACAGTTGGTGGAGAACCAGTGGCAGTTTTTTTTAAGCCAGCATGGAGGAGATACTGAAACAGCTGGCTCTAGCAAATGCCAATCAACAGCAGACAAATGCAGGTTTGCAAAGGAGCCTTGCAGCCCAGCAGCAAGCTCATCAACAAGCCCAGCAGCAATCTGAGGCCCGCTTCATAGACCTGTTACAGAAGCAAGAGCAGAGACTACAACAAATGGAAGCAGTAATGCAGCAACGTCCGCAGACCAGTGAGGAAAGCCGTCCCACTAATACCGCGTCCTTTGGGGTGAGTCGTTTATTGACAAAAATGACTGGAGAGGATGATCCAGAGGTATTTTTGACCACATTTGAAAGGACTGCTGAAAGAGAAAAGTGGCCTGAGGAGCAGTGGGCTGGACTGGTGGCTCCTCTGTTAACTGGTGAATCGCAGAAGGCTTACTATGACCTAGAGCCTGACCAAGCAAAAGACTATGTGATGCTAAAAGCTGAAATATTGGCAAGGCTGGGTGTCACCCTGGCTGTCCGGGCTCAGCGTGTGCATAACTGGACTTTCCAGCTTGGAAAACCCCCCAGGTCTCAAATGTATGATCTCATTCACCTGAGCAGGAAGTGGCTACAGCCAGAGACTTTGTCCGCACCGGAGATTGTGGAACGTGTTGTGATGGATCGTTTCTTGAGAGCTCTTCCTACCGCCATTCAAAAGTGGGTAAGCCACGGAGACCCAGAAACGGCCGGTAAACTTGTGGATCGTGTAGAGAGATACTTGGCTACAGAGAACCTGACGGCCTCTTCCAGAGACTCTCGGACTTTCCACCCTAAGACCAGACCATCCCCAGGGGCGGATAAGAGGATTCCAAGGGGTGAGGGTGGAGAGAGTGAGAGGGTGGGAGCTCTACCCCAAGTTTGGCGAGAACAGCCTGGGAAATCAGCGGCTCAAGAGGCCGCAAGAAGGATCGTTTGCTACCGCTGCCGGCAAGCGGGACATATTGCAGCCAATTGCCCGGTTGTGGAGGAACCCATGCAGTGTGACTTTCGGACGGGCAGACGTCAGTCGCTGTGTGCGACAGTCGCATGCACTGCCATTCGAGGAACTGAGAAACATTTATGCAAAATGTGTGTTAATGGTAGAAATGTTGTGGTATTGTTGGATTCAGGTAGCCTTGTGACCCTGATAAAGGCTGAGTTAGTTAAAACAGAGGTCTCTGGGAATAGCAAGGTAGCTGTTATTTGTGTGCATGGGGACACCCGAGAGTATCCAGTGACTACAGTGTGTTTCGAGACCCCCAAAGGTACCCTCTCTCATCCAGTGGGCTTAGTATCTCAGTTACCGCATGACGCCATTGTGGGAAGGGATTTTCCGAAGTTCTGGGAACTGTGGGATGATCCTGAGCCCCCCACTGGTGCCCCTATGTACCAGGAATGTGATAGCCAGAACTCCTCTGAGAGTGGTGAGGACTCTCCAGAATTTCCCTTGTCAGTATTGGCAGGGGAGACTCAAGAAACTGGAGAGGAGCCCACCTCCTCAGACGAAAACCTACCGTCTGTGGAGTTTTCTGATCTGGAGGTTCACAGGGAAAATTTTGCCACAGAACAGTTAAAAGACCCCGCCCTAATAAAGGCACGGGAAAACGTAGTGGAAATAGATGGCGAGTTAGTGAACCCAGATAATACCTGCACTTACCCATACTTCAGCGTAGAGAAGGACCTACTGTATCGGGTGGCAAAAAGGGCAGAAGAAACCGTTGAGCAGCTGGTGGTGCCCAAACCTTACAGGAAGTTGGTGTTGGAGTTGGCCCATGGGCACATTCTTGGAGGTCATCTGGGGACAGAGAAAACCCGAGAGAGGGTATTACAGAGGTTCTATTGGCCTGGGGTGATGAAGGACATAGAAAATTATTGTTCCTCCTGCCCTGTGTGTCAGAGGTCGGCCCCGATGCCACATTTCCGTAGCCCGCTGGTCCCTCTACCCATCATTGAGGTCCCGTTTGAGAGAATCGCAATGGATTTGGTAGGTCCTATAATCAAGTCCGCTAGGGGGCACCAGTACATATTGGTTATAATGGACTATGCCACCCGTTATCCAGAAGCGATCCCTCTCAGAAATACCTCGGCCAAAACCATAGCCAAAGAGCTATCTCTTGTTTTTAGCCGGGTGGGTATTTGTAAAGAACTGCTTACGGACCAAGGTACACCCTTTATGTCCCGGGTTATGAAAGAGCTGTGTAAATTGTTCAAAGTGACGCAATTGCGTACATCTGTGTATCACCCCCAAACCGATGGGCTGGTTGAAAGATTCAACAAAACCCTAAAACAAATGTTGAAGAAAGTGGTGGATAGAGATGGAAAGGATTGGGACTGTCTACTTCCTTATTTGATGTTTGCTATTAGGGAGGTGCCCCAATCCTCTACGGGATTCTCCCCCTTTGAGTTACTGTATGGGAGACACCCAAGAGGGCTGTTGGATATTGCCAAGGAAACTTGGGAAAGTGAGAGTTCTCCCCACAGGAGTGTGATTGAGCATGTCGCCCTGATGCAAGATCGAATTGCACAGGTAATGCCCATCGTGAAGGAACATTTGGCCCAAGCGCAGTTGGCACAGCAGAGAGTGTACAACCGTGGAGCAAAGACCCGTACCTTTTCCCCGGGGGATAGGATATTGGTACTTGTCCCTACGGTTGAAAGTAAATTCCTTGCCAAATGGCAAGGCCCCTACGAGATAATGGAAAAAGTGAGCGAAGTGAATTACAAGGTCAGACAACCAGGAAGGCGAAAGCCCGAACAGATATATCACGTTAATCTGTTGAAAGCCTGGAGGGATAGAGAGTCCCTAGTCGCAGAAACTTGGTCACCAGCTCAAACTGGTTGCGTGATTCCGGAGGTTGGAATAGCAGCCACCTTGTCACAACCCCAACAACAGGAGGTTAAGGAGTTTGTGCTTCGCAACAAGGAGGTGTTCTCTGAGCTGCCGGGACAAACATCTGGGGTAGAGCATGATATTATTACCCCGCCCGGTGAAAGGGTGAAGTTAAAACCCTATCGGATCCCAGAGGCCCGACGGGAGGCAATACGGGAGGAAGTACAGAAAATGCTGAACTTAGGGGTGATAGAGGAGTCCCAAAGTGATTGGTCTAGTCCCATTGTGTTGGTGCCTAAACCGGATGGGAGCTGGCGATTTTGTAACGATTTTCGTCAGTTGAACAAAGTTACAAAATTTGACACCTACCCCATGCCACGTATAGATGAGTTGATCGACCGGCTGGGAACAGCCCGATACATGACGACTCTTGACCTCACAAAAGGGTATTGGCAAATTCCCCTGGCCAAGTCGGCCAAAGAGAAAACCGCATTTGTAACCCCAGACGGGGCATTCCAATATAAGAGAATGCCGTTCGGGTTACAGAATGCGCCGGCCACATTCCAGCGGAAAATGGACCAGATGCTGAGGCCCCATCGGAAGTATGCTGCGGCTTACCTGGATGACGTAATTGTCCATAGCACAGATTGGGCCTCACATCTGCCAAAAGTGCAAGCAGTCCTGGACTCTGTTCGGGAAGCGGGGTTTACGGCTAACCCCAAGAAGTGTACCATTGGGCAGGAGGAGGCCAAATATCTTGGGTACACCATTGGCAGGGGAGTAATAAAACCCCAACTCAACAAAGTCGAGGCCATCCAGAGTTGGCCACGTCCCAACAGCAAGAAGCAGGTACGAGCCTTTCTGGGAATCGCGGGTTATTATCGGCGCTTCATTCCCCACTTTGCTTCTAAGGCTGTGCCCCTAACCAACCTGACGAAAGGGAAAGGGTCGGTCATGATTAAATGGACCCCCGAGGCTGAGGCAGCATTCCAATTCTTGAAACAAGCCTTATGTAGCCAGCCAGTGTTGTACTCACCCGACTTCTCTAAAGACTTTGTCGTACAAAGTGATGCGTCAGATGTGGGGTTAGGAGCAGTATTGTCCCAGGTCTGGAACGGGGAAGAGCACCCAGTCATTTACCTCAGCAGGAAGTTGAAGTCCCATGAGGTAAATTACGCCACGGTTGAAAAGGAGTGTTTAGCGGTGAAGTGGGCTCTAGATTCCCTTCGGTACTATCTGCTAGGTAGGCACTTTGACATGGTTACGGATCACGCTCCGTTAAAGTGGATGGCTCAAAACAAGGAGACAAATAGAAGAGTGAATAGGTGGTTCCTGGCCCTACAGGAATTCAACTTCACAGTAAAGCATCGCCCTGGCGTTCAAATGGGGAATGTGGATGCTTTGTCTCGAGTACATGAATGCCTGATTGCTGGTGTTCCAACCCCAAGGTTAAAACAAGAGGGGGGGGTATGTGACAGCAGGAAGGTAAAGTCACCTGGTTGCATCCAGGGGGGTAGATATATTTCTCCCAGATTCAGGCTTTATGCCGACTTATACAACTAGGGAGTTGATGAAGCCCAGCTGAGGCTAGTGGGCTCATGAATGACTCATACCTCTAGGGAGAGTGCTGGGCGTCGTGAGGCAGGGAGTTGATGAGACCAGCTGAAGCCTGTCAGTTCGTTTAAGGCCTCTATAAAAACTCCCAGATTCATTAGGTGTTTGCTCATGCCTGGAACCAGACCTGTGTGGACTGTCTAGGGAGAGTGAACCCCTGTGCGGTGAGGCAAAGCCTGTGTGGCTATTTGTTTGGACTTTTACTAAACCAGGGACTTAGGGACTAGGACAGCACCAGGCTGATCCCAGTTGTTAGTTTAGGAAACCTGCATGTTTAGTCAGAGGTCAAACTGACCAGGATTTATTTTGTTTGTTTCTTTTTGGCTTTGCTGTGTTTTTGTCACTGTACATAGAGAAATAAACCGCACCTTTTGATTTTGAAAACCACAACCTCCGTCTGCTGGCCCTGTTTTTGTGTGGGGAGCCCAACCAGGGGGTCACACACACCCGCTACCGAGTTAACCCCCTCACAATATATATTACACTAACTGCACTATAAACTCTGAACTGTATTATATATATATATATATATATATATATATATATACTACACTAACTGCACTATATACTATGAACTGTATAATATATACTACACTAACTGCACTTTATAACTTTAAATAGTATTAATTATATATACTACACTGACTGACTGCACACTACACTAACTACCTGCCTAATCTCCATTCATTCACTATATACAGCCGCATACCTCCCAACTTTTAAAAGTCCCACTGCGGGACTTTTGTACCCTGGGGGGGGGGGGGTGTACTACCGCGGGACGAGTTTGATTCCGGTCCACAGTTCACAATTGAATTGTTGAAAGGGGGGGGTAGGGGTGCCGTGGGTGTACGCCAATCACGAGGGGGGGTGGTGCCGTGGGGGTGTACACCGATCGCGAGGGGGGGTGCCGCAGGAGGACGCCGATCGCGGGGGGTGCGTCTTACCTCCCTCCCATGTGCTTCCACTGGCTCCTCTTCCTTCGATTCCTGCTGTGCGGGAAATTGAACACTCTCGCGAGACTGCGGGAAAGATGTGTCAGTGCGGGAGAAACCCACAGAATCCGTGCGTGTTGGGAGGTATGCAGCCGCAGTGTAAACAGCAGCCTTATATAGTGTGGGGCATGGACTTGTCACCGTGTCTTTGGAAATCTTCGCTCTCACAGCACATCGCGCTGTGATTGGCCAAAGCATGCAGGTCAAGTGCTTGCTTTGGCCAATCAGCAGCCGTCAATGCACTGTGATCTCGCAGTGCATTATGGGGCGCTCTGCGGTGGGCGAACTTGCCACGAGCACCTCATATGTTCATTTGTTCTGAGAACAAACGAACACCCCATGTTCGAGTCGAACGAACATCGGGACTAGGGATGAGCTGCGTGTTCGAGTCGAACATACGTTCGACTCGAACATCGGCTGTTCGATCGTTCGACGAAGATCGAACGATTTGGGCCGTTCGCGCCAAATTCGAGTGACGCGAACGGCCCACAATGCACTACGCCATCGCAGTGTCATCCAGGCGCTGTGATTGGCCAAGCATGCACTGTGACCCCGCATGCTTGGCCAATCACAGCGCCGGCAGCGAGGAGAGCAATGATTGGCCACAGGCAGGATGCCTGTGGCCAATTATTGCTGAGGGTGTTTAGTACACGCCCCACACTATAAAAGGCCGCCAGCACGGCGGCCTAGTGTAGTGTGTTCCGGAGCAGGGAAAGAGCAGCATAGGCAGGGACAGTGACTTTTATTTCTTTCTTGATTAACCTGGATTCCTTTAGTTTAGGGAAAGAGAAGGATAGGTAGGGAGAGTGTCAGTGTGTTTTGTGCTTGTGCTATAGTGTGCTTAAAAAAAACATTTTTTCTAGGGACAGAAAACTGTAGGTAGGGAGAGTGTCAGTTTCTTTCACTGTGCAAGTCCTTGTTTCTAGGGACTGGGAAGGACAGTGAGTGAATTCTCCTTGTGCTATAGTGTGCTTAAAAAAAACATTTTTTCTAGGGACAGAAAACTGTAGGTAGGGAGAGTGTCAGTTTCTTTCACTGTGCAAGTCCTTGTTTCTAGGGACTGGGAAGGACAGTGAGTGAATTCTCCTTGTGCTATAGTGTGCTTAAAAAAAACATTTTTTCTAGGGACAGAAAACTGTAGGTAGGGAGAGTGTCAGTTTCTTTCACTGTGCAAGTCCTTGTTTCTAGGGACTGGGAAGGACAGTGAGTGAATTCTCCTTGTGCTATAGTGTGCTTAAAAAAAACATTTTTTCTAGGGACAGAAAACTGTAGGTAGGGAGAGTGTCAGTTTCTTTCACTGTGCAAGTCCTTGTTTCTAGGGACTGGGAAGGACAGTGAGTGAATTCTCCTTGTGCTATAGTGTGCTTAAAAAAAACATTTTTTCTAGGGACAGAAAACTGTAGGTAGGGAGAGTGTCAGTTTCTTTCACTGTGCAAGTCCTTGTTTCTAGGGACTGGGAAGGACAGTGAGTGAATTCTCCTTGTGCTATAGTGTGCTTAAAAAAAACATTTTTTCTAGGGACAGAAAATTGTAGGTAGGGAGAGTGTCAGTTTCTTTCACTGTGCAAGTCCTTGTTTCTAGGGACTGGGAAGGACAGTGAGTGAATTCTCCTTGTGCTATAGTGTGCTTAAAAAAAACATTTTTTCTAGGGACAGAAAACTGTAGGTAGGGAGAGTGTCAGTTTCTTTCACTGTGCAAGTCCTTGTTTCTAGGGACTGGGAAGGACAGTGAGTGAATTCTCCTTGTGCTATAGTGTGCTTAAAAAAAACATTTTTTCTAGGGACAGAAAACTGTAGGTAGGGAGAGTGTCAGTTTCTTTCACTGTGCAAGTCCTTGTTTCTAGGGACTGGGAAGGACAGTGAGTGAATTCTCCTTGTGCTATAGTGTGCTTAAAAAAAACATTTTTTCTAGGGACAGAAAACTGTAGGTAGGGAGAGTGTCAGTTTCTTTCACTGTGCAAGTCCTTGTTTCTAGGGACTGGGAAGGACAGTGAGTGAATTCTCCTTGTGCTATAGTGTGCTTAAAAAAAACATTTTTTCTAGGGACAGAAAACTGTAGGTAGGGAGAGTGTCAGTTTCTTTCACTGTGCAAGTCCTTGTTTCTAGGGACTGGGAAGGACAGTGAGTGAATTCTCCTTGTGCTATAGTGTGCTTAAAAAAAACATTTTTTCTAGGGACAGAAAACTGTAGGTAGGGAGAGTGTCAGTTTCTTTCACTGTGCAAGTCCTTGTTTCTAGGGACTGGGAAGGACAGTGAGTGAATTCTCCTTGTGCTATAGTGTGCTTAAAAAAAACATTTTTTCTAGGGACAGAAAACTGTAGGTAGGGAGAGTGTCAGTTTCTTTCACTGTGCAAGTCCTTGTTTCTAGGGACTGGGAAGGACAGTGAGTGAATTCTCCTTGTGCTATAGTGTGCTTAAAAAAAACATTTTTTCTAGGGACAGAAAACTGTAGGTAGGGAGAGTGTCAGTTTCTTTCACTGTGCAAGTCCTTGTTTCTAGGGACTGGGAAGGACAGTGAGTGAATTCTCCTTGTGCTATAGTGTGCTTAAAAAAAACATTTTTTCTAGGGACAGAAAACTGTAGGTAGGGAGAGTGTCAGTTTCTTTCACTGTGCAAGTCCTTGTTTCTAGGGACTGGGAAGGACAGTGAGTGAATTCTCCTTGTGCTATAGTGTGCTTAAAAAAAACATTTTTTCTAGGGACAGAAAACTGTAGGTAGGGAGAGTGTCAGTTTCTTTCACTGTGCAAGTCCTTGTTTCTAGGGACTGGGAAGGACAGTGAGTGAATTCTCCTTGTGCTATAGTGTGCTTAAAAAAAACATTTTTTCTAGGGACAGAGAACTGTAGGTAGGGAGAGTGTCAGTTTCTTTCACTGTGCAAGTCCTTGTTTCTAGGGACTGGGAAGGACAGTGAGTGAATTCTCCTTGTGCTATAGTGTGCTTAAAAAAAACATTTTTTCTAGGGACAGAAAACTGTAGGTAGGGAGAGTGTCAGTTTCTTTCACTGTGCAAGTCCTTGTTTCTAGGGACTGGGAAGGACAGTGAGTGAATTCTCCTTGTGCTATAGTGTGCTTAAAAAAAACATTTTTTCTAGGGACAGAAAACTGTAGGTAGGGAGAGTGTCAGTTTCTTTCACTGTGCGAGTCCTTGTTTCTAGGGACAAAGAAGGAAAGTGAGGGAAATTCTCCTTGTGCTATAGTGTGCTAAAGCATTCCTCATCAACCATCTTTGAAATCCTTGTTTTTTGGACAGTCAGGGAAATTGTCGTTGTGCTATTCTGTGCAAAAGCAATCATCCTGAACCATATTTAGAAATCCTTAAGTAAAGGGACAGAGAAGGACACCTGAAGGTAGCCCTTATTGCTTTTTTCCCATCTCCCTGCAGGCCATCTATTAGAATGTCTGGAAGGCAAACAAGGAGAGGCAGACAGTCAGGAGGCAATAAAAGAGGGCAAGCAGGCTCTGTGTCTGGGGGCAACAGTGCTGGTCGTGGACGCGGTGCATTGTCATCAGCACATGGCCATGGGACACGCTTGTCCTTCTTTTCGGCAGCTGGACATGTTGAGCCACATCATGCCGAAGACTTGGTAGAGTGGATGACCAAGCCCTCCTCCTCCTCCTCATCCTCTCTCACCCAGGCTCAGGGTACTGGCAAAGCAGCTGCCAAAGCGTCCTCTTCCCTGGTATCAATGTCAGACTCATCATCAGTCACTCCTTCCCTAGACCCACCATGTCCTCCTCCTGAGGAGTCCCCCGAACTGTTTGAGCACAGTGTTGGGTACATGCTCCAGGAGGATGCCCAGCGTTTCGAAGGGTCTGATGATGAAACCCAGCTACAGGAAGGCAGTAGGGTGAGAGCAGACAGAGGGGATGCTCAAGAAGGACACCAATCTGGCAGTCATGTTCCAGCAGCTGCAGCATACTGCCAGATTGGCTCCAGTGATGAGGAGGGAGGGGATGATGAGGTCACTGACTCCACATGGGTGCCTAATAGGAGAGAGGAGGAGGAGGAGGATGAGGAGGAGGCACATCTCCAACGAGGCAGGATGCCCTTTGGTGGCCAGCGTAAGGGCAGTACACCGACGGAATCACACCGCAGAGCTCCGCCTGTGCAGGGCGCTGCCTCTGCCCGTCATTCAAAAAGTTCCTTGGTGTGGGCCTTTTTTGAGGCTAGTGCATCAGATCGCACAGCTGCTGTTTGCAACATATGTCTCAAGCGTATATCGCGTGGCCAAAACATCAGCCGCTTGGGTACCACATGCCTGACCAGACATATGTTGACCTGCCATGCAGCTCGTTGGCAAGCCTACCTCAAAGACCCACACCAAAGAACAAAGCGGACCTCTCCTTGCACCGCATCAGCTGGGATCTCCAACCCCACTATAACTTCAGTCCTCTCTGAAACATGCACTGAGAGGAATGAAGGTGTAGAATTAGGTGTGTCACAGCCAAGTACTTGCGGCCACTCTGCTAGCAGTACACCGACGTCCGATTCTAGCAGGCAAATTTCCCTGCCCCAGCTGCTGGACCGTCGAAAGAAGTTCACTCCCAGCCATCCACATGCCCAGCGGTTGAATGCTAGCTTGGCTAAATTGCTAGCGCTTCAACTGCTGCCTTTTCAGTTGGTAGACTCGGCCCCCTTCCGTGAGTTTGTGCAATGTGCGGTTCCTCAGTGGCAGGTTCCCAAACGCCACTTTTTCTCACGGAAGGCTATTCCGGCTCTCTACCGGCATGTGGAAGGCAATGTCTTGGCCTCGCTGGACAGGGCGGTCAGCGGTAAGGTGCATATTACCGCTGACTCATGGTCCAGCAGGCATGGACAGGGACGTTACCTTTCTTTCACGGCCCATTGGGTCACTCTTTTGGCAGCTGGGAAGGATGCAGGACAAGGTGCAGTAGTGTTGGAGGTTGTCCCACCGCCACGCCTCCAAAATGCTACTACTGGTTGTGACACACCTCTCTCCTCCACCCCCTCCTCTTCTTCTTCCTCCATGGCCTCTTCCTGTGGTTTGTCCTATGAACCAGCGGTGCTCCGTAGCCGTTCACGGGGCTACGCAAGTACGCAGGCAAAAAGATGCCATGCCGTGCTTGCGCTGGTGTGTTTGGGGGACAGAAGCCACACTGGGGCAGAGGTCCTGTCTGCTCTGCAGGGCCAGGCCGAGAGGTGGTTGACGCCACGCCAGCTTAAGCCAGGAATGGTGGTTTGCGACAATGGCACCAACCTCCTCTCCGCCCTTCGACAGGGACAACTGACCCATGTGCCCTGTGTGGCTCACGTCCTTAACCTGGTGGTGCAGCGTTTCTTGGGCAGGTACCCGGGCTTACAGGATGTCCTGAGGCAGGCCAGGAAAGTCTGTGTGCATTTCCGCAGATCTTATAATGCCAGTGCTCGCCTGGCTGAGCTGCAAAAGGAGTTGAACCTGCCCAAGAACCGCCTTATATGTGACATGCCCACCAGGTGGAACTCAACGTTGGCCATTCTGCAGCGGCTGCACACGCAGCAGAGGGCCATCAATGAGTACCTGTGCGACTACGGCACCAGGACAGGGTCAGGGGAGCTTGGTTTTTTTTCTCCACGCCAGTGGGGCATGATCAGGGATGCATGCACTGTCCTGGCACCATTTGAGGAGGCCACGAGGATGGTGAGCAGTGACAGTGCATGCATCAGTGACACTGTACCTCTTGTCCACCTGTTAGAGCACACGCTGCGTGGAATAATGGACAGGGCACTTGAGGCAGAACAGAGGCAGGAAGAGGAGGACTTCCTTGCCTCTCAAGGCCCCCTTTACCCAGACAGTGTTCCTTCTGTCCCACCCATCGCACAGGAAGAGGAGGAGGAGGAGGAGGAGGAGGAGGAGGATTGTGTCAGCATGGAGGTGGAGGCTGGCACTCAGCATCATCAGCAGCAGTCTTTTAGGGATGATTTACAGTCCCAAGAAACCAGTGGACTTGTACGTGGCTGGGAGGAGGTGACTGCGGATCATGTCGTCCTTAGTGACCCAGAGGACTCCGGAGCGAATGCCTCAGCAAACCTATGCTGCATGGCCTCCCTGATCCTGCAAAGTCTGCGGAAGGATCCTCGTATTCTTCGGATCAAGGAGAGGGACCATTACTGGCTGGCCACTCTCCTTGATCCACGGTACAAGGGTAAGGTTGCGGACCTTATGTTACCGTCGCAGAGGGAGCAGAGGATGAGACAACTCCGGGAGGCCTTGCAGAAAGGTCTGTGCAACGCGTTCCCAGAGACTGGGAGGTTACAAACTCCTGGTCCTGGACAACGAGTTGCTGAGGCTTCGGCCAGTCAAAGAAGGAGCGGTGGGGAAGGTGGCCGTCTGACCGATGCGTTCAGACAATTCTTTAGTCCGCAGCCCCAAAGTATGATCGGTTCCAGCAACCATCGCCAGCGTCTGATAAACATGGTGCAGGAATATCTAGGGGCAAGGTCAGACTTGGACACCTTCCCCACCGAAAATCCTCTGGCTTACTGGGTCTTGAGGATGGATCACTGGCCAGAGCTTGCACAGTATGCAATTGAGCTACTGGCCTGTCCTGCATCCAGCGTTCTTTCGGAACGCACATTCAGTGCTGCTGGAGGATTTGTCACGGATCACAGGGTGCGCCTGTCCACCGACTCGGTTGATCGACTGACTTTCATCAAGATGAACCAGTCTTGGATCACCACCAGCTACCACACACCTGATGCTGATATAACAGACTAATTGATTTTAACATGTCACATCCCTTCAAGACTGATGCTGATGCTGAGTGCCTGTGCTGTTATGTTGACTGGCTATCCTCCTCCTCCGAGTCCTCAATGATACGATTGATGATGATAGCTTGGAAGATCATTTTTGTTTATGGGTGCCGCCACCAGTGGCTAAGGCCCAATTTTTCAGCCCCTGTTTAACAGGGGCGTGTAATTACAATTTTTGAAGCAATACTTTGCAACAGGGCTCATTGCTGTGCTCCAAGTACAGTATGTGTGAGGGGTTGGAGTGTTGTGCCACCAGTGCCTAAGGCCCAATTTTTCAGCCCCTGTTTAACAGGGGCGTGTCATTACAATTTTTGAAGCAATACTTTGCAACAGGGCTCATTGCTGTGCTCCAAGTACAGTATCTGTGAGGGGTTGCAGTGTTGTGCCACCAGTGCCTAAGGCCCAATTTTTCAGCCCCTGTTCAACAGGGGCATGTAATTACAATTATTGATCTAATAATTCACAGCAGGGCCCATTCCTGCACCCACCAAGCAAGAGTAACTCTGAGGGCTTACAGTGTTGTGGCAACACCACCACCACCACCACCACCACGAAAGGCCCAATTTTTCAGCCCCTGTTCAACAGGGGCATGCAATTACAATTCTTGATCTAATAATTCACAGCAGGGCCCATTGCTGCACCCACCAAGAGTAACTGTCAGGGCTTACAGTGTTGTGGCACCAGCACCACCATCAAAGGCCCAATTTTTACTACCACTGTTCAACAATTATATGTAATTACAATTCCTGATATAATAGTTGACAGCAGGGCGTTCCAGCACCAACCAAGAGTAACTGTGAGTGCTTACAGTGTTGTGCCAACACCAACTAAGGGGCCTATTTCTGCAGATTATATACGGCAGGTCCCTACTTTCAAACATCCAACTTACAAACGACTCCTACTTGCAAACGCAAGAAGACAACAGGAAGTGAGAGGAAATCTATCCCTAGGAAGGAAAATTCTCTCCTGTAAGAATTAATATGGGAGAAAGGTGTCTCCTCTGTACTGATGCTTTATCAGCAATCCTTGTTTCAAGAAAAACACCACATTTCAAAAACAGTTGTCATTGGGACGGAAAGTGAGGTGAAATGTTCTGAACAGGGGCACAGACAGCAAAACAAATGTTACAGGGGTGATAACCCTTACCTATGTTTTCCAAAAAGTTTAAAAATAGATTTTTGGGCTGGAGCTACACTTAAACAATGTACCTGTTCAAAATTACAAACACATTCTACATAAGAACAAACATACAGTCCCTGTCTTGTATGCACCGCCTGTATACGGCTGTTCAGAGTATATAGGGCCTTTTTTATTTTATGTGCGGGGTTCCCCTTAATATCCATACAAGACCCAAAGGGGCTGGTAATGGGCTGGGGTAGGGGGGGGGGGGTCATGGGGTAGCTATGCCATTTTTCTTAAAGATTTTCATCCATATTACCGGGACCAGACATTACATTAAAGCCGCAAGCAGTTTTAAATGGCTTTTTTTTCCTTTAGAAGTGTCATTTTGTGCAGGGACAGTTCTAAACACGGGAAACACGTGGCACTTCACAGGCATACTTTAGACACCCCCCAGGTACGATATTTAAAGGAATATTTGACTTTTTTTTTTTCACTTTATGCATCATTAAAATGACTGCTCCCGAAAAACGACCGTTTTTAAAACTTCTTTTTGCATTGATACATGTCCCCTGGTGCAGAACCCGGGTTCCCAAACCCTTTTTAGGACAATAACATGCATAATAGTTGTTATAATTAGCACTTTAGAATTCGAACGTTCGCATCCATTGTATTTAATAGGGTTCTAATGTTCGTACGAACTTTCGGTCCGTTCGCGGGTTCTGGTGCGAACCGAACCCGGGGGTGTTCGGCTCATCACTAATCGGGACCATCCTTAGTTGTCACATGAAAAGATATAATAAAATATTTACACAAATGTGAGGGGTGTACTCACTTTTGTAGGATACTGTAATTTAAATAGGTTATCGAGTATAGATTGATTATTTCTATTGGAAGAGATCAATCATAAAATAATTTTTTGGTAGACTAATAGGTCTGCCTCCTGTATTATTCTATATTATCTTGTCTCCTTTGATCGCTAGTTCCTGATCTAGCTCCTGTACCTGTCTCAGTCTCTGAATGCCCCAGTATTCTTCTGTCATTGGTCTCCACTGCTTAGGAGCCTCAACCTCCAAATACAGCCTACAGTCCTTGTTAGCTACTTCCTAACAAGGCATGAAGGGGCTAGTAGCTCCACAGCAGCTGCTGGTTACCCAGCACTTATGTTGACAGATTTCATGAACAGAGTAATAAAGTTTTCTGATTCTCTACCAAGAAATGTTGGAGAACTGGCAGTGTCGTTTAATTAGGATCGCTCTCTACAAAACATCATCCCGCACATGACACCTCTGCATATTATCAAGGGTAATTATGGAAGAAAGACAACAGGAAAAGTATGTAATGGGGAAATCCTGGACAGTTTGACACAGTGGGAGTGAGGGGGAGATCCTAAAAAAACACTTGATTCAAGAAAGACAGCTAACTTGTTAAAAATACAGTACACTTAGAGCTACACTCTTTCTGAAAATGCTAGCTGTATGCTATCTTGAGTTGGATAGCAGCTTAAAGCAGAGGTCCGCCAATTTTTTTTTTTTTTAGGACAGCAGCTACAAATACTGCAGCTGCTGACTTTTAAAATAAGGACCTTTACCTGTCCAGCACGCCCGCGATGTTGGCACCCAAAGCCGATCTACCGCTCAGCTCTCGGATACTGCGGCCGCCATCTTCGGCAAGGAAATCAGGAAGTGACTTCACTTTCTGGTTCCCTACTGCGCATGCGCGACTCGCGCTGCGCAATGCCACTGGTCCCTGCTGTCTTCTGGGACCCGTGTGTCTCCCAGAAGACAGAGGGGGGGACGCTGGACGTGGCGTAGACTCCCGCAGATAATGCAGGGGTCTATGCCCGGAAGTGGGTGCAAATACCTGGTATTTGCTACCCCCCTCCCCCCTGAAAGGTGTCAAATGTGACACCGAAGGGGGGGGGGAATCCGGACAGTTCCATTTTTGTGTGGACCTCCGCTTTAACTACTTTTGGGTTGAGAAGGAGATACAGTAATGCAAATATACAGATCTTGTGTACCTATATTGGTAACAGCATATACAGTAAGTACCCCTCTAGATGACCCATAACTGGCCTATTGAGATACTGGATAACCTCAAATCTTAGGGGAATCGGCAGCCTCCAACCAGGAGAATATATTTTTTCTTCTCATCACAACTGGACAGATAACTCTGTCTGGCCTTCAATATTCTCCAGCTATATACATCTAAATTTTGGTATGCCATGGTGCAGTCCATGATGCCCCTGCGCTAACCCTAGGAGGTCCATTTACCATTGTGTACCTTCAGAGTTTATAACCATTGACCCTCCTTATTCTCCTGAGGAAGTGGAAAGTATCTGAGAAATGAGTAGAGGAATAATGACCCTATGATCCACTGCATCTTCAACTAACTATAAAACATAGATTTTTTAACCTATGTAGAGCCAGGTCAAAAAAAAAGTAAGAGCATATTGTAAGATGTACTGGACCGGGATACACTTTTAGGGACTTTATGGTTGTAACTATTACGTGTTTTTAATTTGTTTTGACAATGCTTTTGTAAGCAAATAACATAGTTGCAATTTTAAATGAATGAATCTGTAGTAACGTTAAGGCTGCATTCACACCTGAGCGTAGCGCTTAGAGCGGTTTTACCGTCGTTTTTACCGTCGTTTTGTCGCGCGAATTTGCGCCTGTCGAAACGCTCGTTGTCGCGCTAGACGCTTGAATCGGGCGTTTCCATTACATTATATGAATCCTAAAACGCCCAATCTGCCCGATTCACGCGACAAAAAGGGTCCGGAACTTGTTTGAGCTTTAGGCGTTCGGCTTCAGGCGACATGGAGTGGAGATGTGAACCATCTCCATAGAGAATAATGTATTTTTTCCCCTCTAGCGTTTTGTAGCTTCAGGCTTCAGGCTACAAAACGCTCAGGTGTGAATGCAGCCTTAAGCCTCATGCACACTGGACGTTTTTTGACGTTTTTACAGCAGTTGTTTTTGGCTTCAGATGTTTTTTTCTACAGTCAATAAACTCCCCATTATGTTATCCTATGTGTCCATGCACACATAGGCTGTTCTCAGCAGTTTTTGGCTGGGATGTTTTCTGGCTTTAAAAAAAACCCAAAACTAGTGGAGTTTTTCAGCTGTATAAAACGCTCTAACATCAAAAAACGCTGATAAACGCTGAGAAGAAGCTCAAAAACGCGGCTCGCCAGCGTTTTTTGACTTTTTTTTATCCATTGAAAAAAAAAAAACACTAAAAACCGCTAACGCGGAAAAACGATAAAAACGCTATTGCAAAAACGTTGAAAAACTCACTGCAAAGCTACTGGCGTTTTTTTACGTTATTTTAATGTCCAGTGTGCATGAGGCCTTAAAGTCCACCAGTACATTCCTTTTTCCTCTCTTGTTCTCTTTCACTATTTTTATTTTTACCTTGATGCACCAGCTTCGATAATTTGATTGACTTACTTAGAACAAATATGCAGATAGAGAATTGTTTTAGGTCAGTGACTTGAAGTATTTAACCACTTGACCTCCGGAAGATTTACCCCCCTTCGTGACCAGGTAATTTTTTGCGATACGGCACTGGGTTACTTTAACTGACAATTGCGTGGTCATCCAACGCTGTACACAAACAATTTTTTTTCCCCACAAATAGAGCTTTAATTTTGGTGGTTTTTGATCACCTCTGCGTTTTTCATTTTTTGCGCTATAAACAAAAAAAGACAGACAATTTTTAAAAAACCAACAATATTTTTTACTTTCTGCTTTAAAACATAGCCAATAAAAAAAATAAAATGTCTTCATAAAGTTAGGCCAATATGTATTCTGCTACATATTTTTGGTAAAAAAAAATCCCAATAAGCGTATATGCAGTGGACATTCTGGACACTGACAGACACTTTTTGGGGACCAGTGACACTAATACAGTGATCAATGTTAAAAAATATGCATTGTCACTGTACTAATGACACTGGCTGGGAAGGGGTTAACATCAGGGGCGAGCAAAGGGTTAACTGTTTGCCTAGTCAGTGTTTTACTATACTGTGGGAGGTGTTTTTACTGAGAGAAGAGATGGAACTTGCAGGGACACAAATTCCATCCCTTCCCTCCTGGCGATCTGCCTTGTTTACATAGGCAGATTGCAGTTCTTGCTCTCTTCCTAACGATTGGCGGGTGCTGGTGGACATTGGGTACTGTGCACCGGCCGATCAGCTTCCGCTGTGTGTAATCACAGCAGAAGCAAGCCGCCAACGGCACAAATGCGTGCTCCCTACCCGGAATTGTGACATATACACTGCTTAAATTAAAGGAACACTTTGAAAATACAACAGATCACAATAGGGAAAAATATCATGCTTGATATCTATACTAATATGGACTGGGTAATGTGTTAGGAACAAAAAGTATACCACATCGTTTGATGGAAATGAAAATTATCAACCTACAGAGGGCTGAATTCAAAGACACCCCAAAAATCAAAGTGAAAAAATTATGCAGCAGACTAGTCAAATTGGCTGAATTTCATTGCAGCAACTCAAAATGGTCCTCAGTAGTTTGTATGGCCCCCACGTGCTTGTATGCATGTCTGAGAACGTTGGGGTATGCTCCTAATGAGACGACGGATGGTGTCCTGGGGTATTTCCTCCCAGATCTGGACCAGGGTTTGCTGTGCTCCTGAACAGACTGAGGTGCAACCTGGCGGCGTCGGATGGACCGACACATAATGTCCCAGAGGTGTTCTATTGGATTTAGGTCAGGCGAGCGTGCGGGCTGTTCAATGGTATCAATTCCTTCATCCCCCGGGAACTGGCTGCATACTCTTGCCACATGAGGCCGGGCATTGTCGTGCACCAGGAGGAACCCAGGGCCCACTGCACCAGCGTAAGATCTGACAATGGGTCCAAGGATTTCATCCCGATACCTAATGGCAGTCAGGGTGCCATTGTCTAGCATGTAGAGGTCTGTGGGTACCTCCATGGATATCAGTGGCGGCTGGTGCTCAAACTTTTTGGGGGGGCGCAAACAAACTAAAAAATTCTGGAAAAAAAGCCATCAATTGCAGCCTCACTGTGCCCATCAAACGCAGCCACTGTGCCCATCAAACGCAGCCACTGTGCCCATCAAACGCAGCCACTGTGCCCATCAAACGCAGCCACTGTGCCCATCAATGGCAGCTACTGTGTCATCAAACGCAGCCACTGTGCCTATCAATTGCAGCCACTGTGCCCATTAATTGCAGCCACTGTGCCATCAAACGCAGCCACTATGCCATCAAACGCAGCCACTGTGCCATCAAACGCAGCCACTGTGCCCATCAATCGTAGCCACTGTGCCCATCAAATGCAGCCACTGTGCCCATCAAATGCAGCCACTGTGCCCATCAAACGCAGCCCAGATTCAGACTCACACAGTTAACAAAATACATTTATTTACACTCACACTAGTAGCACACTAGAGCAGGGGTCAGCAACCTATGGCCGGCACCGCTAAATGTCCGGCCCATCAGTGCACGTGATGAATTCACGTGCACCCGTCCCGCTGACATTTTAAACCCGGTCAGCTTTCTTGGGATAACAGCCGATGCAGCTAAGAAGCCGCTTGGCTGTTATCCCAAGCAGCGGGAGGGGATCCCTCCCACTGCCTTCACCAGCTCACCTGGGCTCTCCCGTCCCACCAGCTGGCCGGAGACTTGAATGAAGCCGGAATCAGCTTTGATCGGGTCTCAAATCTAGTAACCCGGAAGCGATGTCATGACATCACGTCCGGTTTACAGAAGACTTAAAGGAGCCAAATTTTAAAAAATGTCAGTATTTAAAACAGCCAAACTTGGCGTTTTGAACGCTTTTAAGTACAAAGGAGGGATTTGGGGTCTTTTAGACCCCAGATCCCCTCATAAAGAGTACCTGTCACTGCCTATTACTGTCACAAGGGATGTTTACATTCCTTCTGACAGCAATAAAAGTGATCAGAATTTTTTTTGTAAAGGGAAAATGTAAAAAAAACAAAAAGCTAAGAAAATAAAGAAAAAAATTTTTTTAAAGCGCCCTATCTCGCAGAAGCGAGTGCAAATGTAAACAGTGTTCAAACCACACATCAGTTATCGCCACAATCATTAGAGCGAGAGCAATCATTCTTGCACAAGACCCCCTCTGTAAGTCTAAACTGGTAACCTGTAGAAATGTTTAAAGCGTCGCCTATGGAGATTTTTAAGTATCGTAGTTTCTTGCTATTCCACAAGTGTGCGCAATTTTAAAGCATACAATGGGGGGAGCTGTGTAATATCCAGGGGGGCTGTGTAATATAAAGGGGTCAAGAGGTACAGGGCTGTGTAATGTAAAGGGGTCCAGAGGTGCACGGCTGTGTAATGTAAAGGGGTCCAAAAGTGTGGGGGTTGTTTATTGTAAAGGGGCCCAGATTATTATCTTAATTTATTAGGATGTGAATGCGGCCCTCCATGCATTCACATACATTGAATCCGGCCCTTAAGTGGAAAAAGGTTGATCCTGCACTAGAGGGTGCTACAGTAAATTCACAAAGTTTTAGCAGAATGTTAAGAAAAGACAAGAGAGATTATCTTTCCTAACATTCTGCTAAAACTGTGAATTGTGAATTAATACCGTTTGGACCTTAAAGAAGGTGACCTCAAAAATTGTATGTTAGTGCAAATAAAAAAAGTATCGTGAACAGTACTCAATTGTTTCTGTCTCATGGCTACAATCACCTCAAGCATGAAACCTTAGAAATCTTCACCTAACTGCTCTCCCTCTCTAGGGGACACCAGATGTATAGGGGCACTCTGATGGGGACACTAGATGTATAGGGGGGCACTCTGATGGGGACACCAGATGTATAGGGGGGCACTCTGATGGGGACACCAGATGTATAGGGGGGCACTCTGATGGGGACACCAGATGTGTAGGGGGGCACTCTGATGGGGACACCAGATGTGTAGGGGGGCACTCTGATGGGGACAACAGATGTATAGGAGGGCACTCTGATGGGGAAACCAGATGTATAGGGGGCACTCTGATGGGGACACCAGATGTGTAGGGGGGCACTCTGATGGGGACACCAGATGTATAAGGGGGCATTCTGATGGGGACACCAGATGTATAAGGGGGCATTCTGATGGGGACACCAGATGTAAGGTGGTTTTATTTTCTTTCACTTGAAATATGGATGTGATTGGCCTATTTTTATTTTATATTAGAGAGTAATTTGGACCTCGGCTGGAAGAAATTTTTAGCAAACGGACCTCCTTAAATTTTAATTCATTACCCCTGCCCTAGGTGGACATTTTTGTGTTGCAGGAATGTGCGCAAAATTGTGTGCATTCCTGCAATGCACAAAAACACACAGCCCTTTTGTAGGTGTTCAGTGGTGCCATTAGGTCTTAAAGTATACCTAAAGGCAAAACTTTTTTTTTTTTTAGTTTTGGATAGAGTGGCGAGAGATTAGAACGTCTATCATGTTTTTATTGCTGTCTGTTCCCCCGGTTAAGGAGATTCACCCTCTCTATTTGTCCTGTTTACCATTATCATTGAAAGTGAAAGTAAAAGAAATCCTAAATTTTGGGTTGTCCCCAGAAAAGTAATAGCGGGGAAATCTTCCAATGGGGACATTAGTTCTGATGATTCCCAGAGGAATTCCCTAAATCTGGAGGGATTTCCTCTCACTTCCTGTTTGGCTATAGGATAGGAAGTGAAGGAAAATCTCGGCAATGGGACATGGAGAACAAAAATCTGACAGGGGTTATAAGCCTCCCTTGCTCTATCCAAAATTAAATAAAAAGTTTTGCCTATAGTTCTACCTTAAAGGCACAACCACACACCTTGCTTTTGCGCTCATTCACCTGTGGCAAAAGTTATGCTGATAAAATACCATGTGTTTTGGTGCAGCACTATTTTTTTTAAATTGCTGCTCGCCGCTAAAGTGTTCAGATTTGGCTTGAAGAAAAGGTGGCAACAGATGTATAGGAGGGCACTCGGATGGGGAAACCAGATGTATAGGGGGGCACTCTGATGCCCTTACCCTTCCAATAAGAGCACAGGAGACATAATTTCCCCTAATGTCTGATATCTGGTCCTTTTCCACGTCCACCGCTCTTCTGAGCACATTTTTACAACAATGGGACAGGGAAGGGGGTTGTGAAACCAGACAAGTGAACAAGCCCCTACATTTTCTTGTTTTTCTTACTAAATGTAATTTTGATCTGCTTTCATTTATTTTTCTACTTATTAAACGGGGCATTTAACAGTGTCAAATACATGTGCGGCACGCACTTAGATTCGCCATTGCAGCAGCAGAACTATTCTGTATGTATAAATAATGAAGGTGAGTGGGAAGGTGGTGTGAATGACACTGTTTTTAGAGTGTGCAAATAAAGTGATGTGGATTCACTGCAATCCCCCTCCCCAGCTGCACATATTTCCTGTTCCCTTTTTTCCCTGGCGCTTCATTTTGCCGCTAGGAGCAAAGAAAGACAGCCTTATGTAACTCACAAGATGTTCTAGTTGGCATTTACATTAGGTAGAGGCCTCTTCCTGCCCCCCGTGTGACAGTTCTGGACCACTCCGCAAGCACTGGTGCTGTCACATGGAGTAGGTCACATGGTCCTCCATACCTGGACATTAGGGATGGGCCGAACAACCCCCCGGTTCGGTTCACACTAGAACACGCAAACAGGCAAAAAGTTCTAGCGAACATGTAAACCCTATTAAAGTCTATGGGACACGAACATGAAAAATCTGAAGTGCTCATTTTAAAGGCTTATATGCAAGTTATTGCCATAGAAAGTGTATGGGGACCCGGGTACTGCCCTAGGGGACATTTATCAATGCAAAAAAACGTTTTTAAAACAAACGTTTTTTCAGGAGCAGTGATTTTAAAAATGTGTAAAGTGAAACAATAAAAATGAAATATTCCTTTAACTATCCTTCGGGTCTGGTATGGATTTTAAGGGGAACTTAAAAAAAAGGAGAATTTAAAAAAAAATTGGTGTGGGGTTCCCCCCAAAAATCCATACCAGACCCTTATCCGAGCATGTAACCTGGAGATCAGGATAGGGAGGGGGACAAGCAAGCGCCCCCCCTCCTGAACCATACCAGGCCACATGTCCTCAACATGCGGAGGGTTCTTTGGGGTCCCCCCCAAAGCACCTTGTCCCCATGTTGATGGGGACAAGAGCCTCTTCCCGACAACCCTGGCCATTGGTTGTCGAGGTCTGCAGTCGGAATCTGGAAGGGGGGGCCCCAGATCCCTCCCCCAATCTGTATAAGTATCGGGTACATTGTACCCCTATCCAATCACCAAAAAAAGTGTCAAAAAGTAAAAAAAACACAACAGACAGTTTTTGACAATTGCTTTATTAAAAAAGAAAAAAAAATGCCCCACAATGTTCATCCATCTTCAATCACACCGCCTGATGGACCCGAAAAATAGAAAAAAAAATGAAAAAGCTCCACCTGCATGGGAGGCCTCCCGGCGACTGCTGTCTTTTCCCTTTGACAGCTCTTATATAGGCAAGGGCGAGGCCACCAGCTGAAGTAACCGGATGACCCCGCCCCCTCTGATGTCACATGACGTCAGAAGGGGGCGGGTCACACAGTTACCTCACCGGGTTGGCCCCGCCCTTGCCTATTTTTTTTTAACAGAAACATTTTTATTAGAAATTAAAAAGAGTACAGACAATGTCATTACATCAGGTTCATCTATTGGTAAGGCACATGGTCAAGCAAAATAACATTACACATGGTTTCTTCATAGAATTGCTAAGAATAGAGAAACAGGATATGATTCAGTCGGGTTTAGGGAAGCTCACTAATGCATTGTGTTTCCACACAAGTATGGCCAATTAAGTACCAGTACTACCCAAGTGGGTGGAGAACCTAAAATCTCGTAAGTGAGGGGGCCATTGCACAACCAGATAGGCAACTTATAACCTACCCGCCCTCAATTCCCCATCAGGTCTTTAAATATTAAGTGCCCGGTTTCTATCCATGGATCCCAGATTTTATGAAACTTTTGCGGGCATTTCCGTCCTTTATATGTCAGCTTGTATATCGGAAGGACCGAGTCTACAAGTGTGCGCCATTGAACAGTCGTTGGTGGGGAGGGTAGCTTCCAGTTTTGTAACAGTACTTTCCTGGCGTAGAACGCCAGGTAGAAGATAAGGAGACCCTTATGGGTAGGGATGAGCTTCGTGTTCGAGTCGAACATACGTTCGACTCGAACATCGGCTGTTCGATCGTTCGACGAAGATCGAACGATTTGGGCCGTTCGCGCCAAATTCGAGTGACGCGAACGGCCCACAATGCACTACGCCATCGCAGTGTCATCCAGGCGCTGTGATTGGCCAAGCATGCACTGTGACCCCGCATGCTTGGCCAATCACAGCGCCGGCAGCGAGGAGAGCAATGATTGGCCACAGGCAGGATGCCTGTGGCCAATTATTGCTGAGGGTGTTTAGTACACGCCCCACACTATAAAAGGCCGCCAGCACGGCGGCCTAGTGTAGTGTGTTCCGGAGCAGGGAAAGAGCAGCATAGGCAGGGACAGTGACTTTTATTTCTTTCTTGATTAACCTGGATTCCTTTAGTTTAGGGAAAGAGAAGGATAGGTAGGGAGAGTGTCAGTGTGTTTTGTGCTTGTGCTATAGTGTGCTTAAAAAAAACATTTTTTCTAGGGACAGAAAACTGTAGGTAGGGAGAGTGTCAGTTTCTTTCACTGTGCAAGTCCTTGTTTCTAGGGACTGGGAAGGACAGTGAGTGAATTCTCCTTGTGCTATAGTGTGCTTAAAAAAACATTTATTCTAGGGACAGAAAACTGTAGGTAGGGAGAGTGTCAGTTTCTTTCACTCTGCAAGTCCTTGTTTCCAGGGACCTGTAAGGACAGTGAGTGAATTGTCCTTGTGCTATATTGTGATTAAAAAAAACATTTTTTCTAGGGACAGAAAACTGTAGGTAGGGAGAGTGTTTTTTTTCTTTCACTCTGCAAGTCCTTGTTTCCAGGGACCTGGAAGGACAGTGAGTGAATTGTCCTTGTGCTATATTGTGCTTAAAAAAAAACATTTTTTCTAGGGACAGAAAACTGTAGGTAGGGAGAGTGTTTATTTTCTTTCACTCTGCAAGTCCTTGTTTCCAGGGACCTCTAAGGACAGTGAGTGAATTGTCCTTGTGCTATATTGTGCTTAAAAAAAACATTTATTCTAGGGACAGAAAACTGTAGGTAGGGAGAGTGTCAGTTTATTTCACTCTGCAAGTCCTTGTTTCCAGGGACCTGGAAGGACAGTGAGTGAATTGTCCTTGTGCTATATTGTGATTAAAAAAAACATTTTTTCTAGGGACAGAAAACTGTAGGTAGGGAGAGTGTTTTTTTTCTTTCACTCTGCAAGTCCTTGTTTCCAGGGACCTGTAAGGACAGTGAGTGAATTGTCCTTGTGCTATATTGTGCTTAAAAAAAACATTTATTCTAGGGACAGAAAACTGTAGGTAGGGAGAGTGTCAGTTTATTTCACTCTGCAAGTCCTTGTTTCCAGGGACCTGGAAGGACAGTGAGTGAATTGTCCTTGTGCTATATTGTGATTAAAAAAAACATTTTTTCTAGGGACAGAAAACTGTAGGTAGGGAGAGTGTTTTTTTTCTTTCACTCTGCAAGTCCTTGTTTCCAGGGACCTGGAAGGACAGTGAGTGAATTCTCCTTGTGCTATATTGTGCTTAAAAAAAACATTTATTCTAGGGACAGAAAACTGTAGGTAGGGAGAGTGTCAGTTTATTTCACTCTGCAAGTCCTTGTTTCCAGGGACCTGTAAGGACAGTGAGTGAATTGTCCTTGTGCTATATTGTGATTAAAAAAAACATTTTTTCTAGGGACAGAAAACTGTAGGTAGGGAGAGTGTCAGTTTATTTCACTCTGCAAGTCCTTGTTTCCAGGGACCTGTAAGGACAGTGAGTGAATTGTCCTTGTGCTATATTGTGATTAAAAAAAACATTTTTTCTAGGGACAGAAAACTGTAGGTAGGGAGAGTGTTTTTTTTCTTTCACTCTGCAAGTCCTTGTTTCCAGGGACCTGTAAGGACAGTGAGTGAATTGTCCTTGTGCTATATTGTGCTTAAAAAAAACATTTATTCTAGGGACAGAAAACTGTAGGTAGGGAGAGTGTCAGTTTATTTCACTCTGCAAGTCCTTGTTTCCAGGGACCTGTAAGGACAGTGAGTGAATTGTCCTTGTGCTATATTGTGATTAAAAAAAACATTTTTTCTAGGGACAGAAAACTGTAGGTAGGGAGAGTGTTTTTTTTCTTTCACTCTGCAAGTCCTTGTTTCCAGGGACCTGTAAGGACAGTGAGTGAATTGTCCTTGTGCTATATTGTGATTAAAAAAAACATTTTTTCTAGGGACAGAAAACTGTAGGTAGGGAGAGTGTTTTTTTTCTTTCACTCTGCAAGTCCTTGTTTCCAGGGACCTGTAAGGACAGTGAGTGAATTGTCCTTGTGCTATAGTGTGCTTAAAAAAAACATTTATTCTAGGGACAGAAAACTGTAGGTAGGGACAGTGTCAGTTTCTTTCACTCTGCAAGTCCTTGTTTCCAGGGACCTGGAAGGACAGTGAGTGAATTGTCCTTGTGCTATATTGTGATTAAAAAAAACATTTTTTCTAGGGACAGAAAACTGTAGGTAGGGAGAGTGTTTTTTTTCTTTCACTCTGCAAGTCCTTGTTTCCAGGGACCTGTAAGGACAGTGAGTGAATTGTCCTTGTGCTATATTGTGCTTAAAAAAAACATTTATTCTAGGGACAGAAAACTGTAGGTAGGGAGAGTGTCAGTTTATTTCACTCTGCAAGTCCTTGTTTCCAGGGACCTGTAAGGACAGTGAGTGAATTGTCCTTGTGCTATATTGTGATTAAAAAAAACATTTTTTCTAGGGACAGAAAACTGTAGGTAGGGAGAGTGTTTTTTTTCTTTCACTCTGCAAGTCCTTGTTTCCAGGGACCTGTAAGGACAGTGAGTGAATTGTCCTTGTGCTATATTGTGATTAAAAAAAACATTTTTTCTAGGGACAGAAAACTGTAGGTAGGGAGAGTGTTTTTTTTCTTTCACTCTGCAAGTCCTTGTTTCCAGGGACCTGTAAGGACAGTGAGTGAATTGTCCTTGTGCTATAGTGTGCTTAAAAAAAACATTTATTCTAGGGACAGAAAACTGTAGGTAGGGACAGTGTCAGTTTCTTTCACTCTGCAAGTCCTTGTTTCCAGGGACCTGGAAGGACAGTGAGTGAATTGTCCTTGTGCTATATTGTGATTAAAAAAAACATTTTTTCTAGGGACAGAAAACTGTAGGTAGGGAGAGTGTTTTTTTTCTTTCACTCTGCAAGTCCTTGTTTCCAGGGACCTGTAAGGACAGTGAGTGAATTGTCCTTGTGCTATATTGTGCTTAAAAAAAACATTTATTCTAGGGACAGAAAACTGTAGGTAGGGAGAGTGTCAGTTTATTTCACTCTGCAAGTCCTTGTTTCCAGGGACCTGGAAGGACAGTGAGTGAATTGTCCTTGTGCTATATTGTGATTAAAAAAAACATTTTTTCTAGGGACAGAAAACTGTAGGTAGGGAGAGTGTTTTTTTTCTTTCACTCTGCAAGTCCTTGTTTCCAGGGACCTGGAAGGACAGTGAGTGAATTCTCCTTGTGCTATATTGTGCTTAAAAAAAACATTTATTCTAGGGACAGAAAACTGTAGGTAGGGAGAGTGTCAGTTTATTTCACTCTGCAAGTCCTTGTTTCCAGGGACCTGTAAGGACAGTGAGTGAATTGTCCTTGTGCTATATTGTGATTAAAAAAAACATTTTTTCTAGGGACAGAAAACTGTAGGTAGGGAGAGTGTTTTTTTTCTTTCACTCTGCAAGTCCTTGTTTCCAGGGACCTGTAAGGACAGTGAGTGAATTGTCCTTGTGCTATATTGTGCTTAAAAAAAACATTTATTCTAGGGACAGAAAACTGTAGGTAGGGAGAGTGTCAGTTTATTTCACTCTGCAAGTCCTTGTTTCCAGGGACCTGTAAGGACAGTGAGTGAATTGTCCTTGTGCTATATTGTGATTAAAAAAAACATTTTTTCTAGGGACAGAAAACTGTAGGTAGGGAGAGTGTTTTTTTTCTTTCACTCTGCAAGTCCTTGTTTCCAGGGACCTGTAAGGACAGTGAGTGAATTGTCCTTGTGCTATATTGTGCTTAAAAAAAACATTTATTCTAGGGACAGAAAACTGTAGGTAGGGAGAGTGTCAGTTTATTTCACTCTGCAAGTCCTTGTTTCCAGGGACCTGTAAGGACAGTGAGTGAATTGTCCTTGTGCTATATTGTGATTAAAAAAAACATTTTTTCTAGGGACAGAAAACTGTAGGTAGGGAGAGTGTTTTTTTTCTTTCACTCTGCAAGTCCTTGTTTCCAGGGACCTGTAAGGACAGTGAGTGAATTGTCCTTGTGCTATATTGTGATTAAAAAAAACATTTTTTCTAGGGACAGAAAACTGTAGGTAGGGAGAGTGTTTTTTTTCTTTCACTCTGCAAGTCCTTGTTTCCAGGGACCTGTAAGGACAGTGAGTGAATTGTCCTTGTGCTATAGTGTGCTTAAAAAAAACATTTATTCTAGGGACAGAAAACTGTAGGTAGGGACAGTGTCAGTTTCTTTCACTCTGCAAGTCCTTGTTTCCAGGGACCTGGAAGGACAGTGAGTGAATTGTCCTTGTGCTATATTGTGATTAAAAAAAACATTTTTTCTAGGGACAGAAAACTGTAGGTAGGGAGAGTGTTTTTTTTCTTTCACTCTGCAAGTCCTTGTTTCCAGGGACCTGTAAGGACAGTGAGTGAATTGTCCTTGTGCTATATTGTGCTTAAAAAAAACATTTATTCTAGGGACAGAAAACTGTAGGTAGGGAGAGTGTCAGTTTATTTCACTCTGCAAGTCCTTGTTTCCAGGGACCTGTAAGGACAGTGAGTGAATTGTCCTTGTGCTATATTGTGATTAAAAAAAACATTTTTTCTAGGGACAGAAAACTGTAGGTAGGGAGAGTGTTTTTTTTCTTTCACTCTGCAAGTCCTTGTTTCCAGGGACCTGTAAGGACAGTGAGTGAATTGTCCTTGTGCTATATTGTGCTTAAAAAAACATTTATTCTAGGGACAGAAAACTGTAGGTAGGGAGAGTGTCAGTTTATTTCACTCTGCAAGTCCTTGTTTCCAGGGACCTGTAAGGACAGTGAGTGAATTGTCCTTGTGCTATATTGTGATTAAAAAAAACATTTTTTCTAGGGACAGAAAACTGTAGGTAGGGAGAGTGTTTTTTTTCTTTCACTCTGCAAGTCCTTGTTTCCAGGGACCTGTAAGGACAGTGAGTGAATTGTCCTTGTGCTATATTGTGATTAAAAAAAACATTTTTTCTAGGGACAGAAAACTGTAGGTAGGGAGAGTGTTTTTTTTCTTTCACTCTGCAAGTCCTTGTTTCCAGGGACCTGTAAGGACAGTGAGTGAATTGTCCTTGTGCTATAGTGTGCTTAAAAAAAACATTTATTCTAGGGACAGAAAACTGTAGGTAGGGACAGTGTCAGTTTCTTTCACTCTGCAAGTCCTTGTTTCCAGGGACCTGGAAGGACAGTGAGTGAATTGTCCTTGTGCTATATTGTGATTAAAAAAAACATTTTTTCTAGGGACAGAAAACTGTAGGTAGGGAGAGTGTTTTTTTTCTTTCACTCTGCAAGTCCTTGTTTCCAGGGACCTGGAAGGACAGTGAGTGAATTGTCCTTGTGCTATATTGTGCTTAAAAAAACATTTATTCTAGGGACAGAAAACTGTAGGTAGGGAGAGTGTCAGTTTCTTTCACTCTGCAAGTCCTTGTTTCCAGGGACCTGTAAGGACAGTGAGTGAATTGTCCTTGTGCTATATTGTGATTAAAAAAAACATTTTTTCTAGGGACAGAAAACTGTAGGTAGGGAGAGTGTTTTTTTTCTTTCACTCTGCAAGTCCTTGTTTCCAGGGACCTGTAAGGACAGTGAGTGAATTGTCCTTGTGCTATATTGTGATTAAAAAAAACATTTTTTCTAGGGACAGAAAACTGTAGGTAGGGAGAGTGTTTTTTTTCTTTCACTCTGCAAGTCCTTGTTTCCAGGGACCTGTAAGGACAGTGAGTGAATTGTCCTTGTGCTATAGTGTGCTTAAAAAAAACATTTATTCTAGGGACAGAAAACTGTAGGTAGGGACAGTGTCAGTTTCTTTCACTCTGCAAGTCCTTGTTTCCAGGGACCTGGAAGGACAGTGAGTGAATTGTCCTTGTGCTATATTGTGATTAAAAAAAACATTTTTTCTAGGGACAGAAAACTGTAGGTAGGGAGAGTGTTTTTTTTCTTTCACTCTGCAAGTCCTTGTTTCCAGGGACCTGTAAGGACAGTGAGTGAATTGTCCTTGTGCTATAGTGTGCTTAAAAAAAACATTTATTCTAGGGACAGAAAACTGTAGGTAGGGACAGTGTCAGTTTCTTTCACTCTGCAAGTCCTTGTTTCCAGGGACCTGGAAGGACAGTGAGTGAATTGTCCTTGTGCTATATTGTGATTAAAAAAAACATTTTTTCTAGGGACAGAAAACTGTAGGTAGGGAGAGTGTTTTTTTTCTTTCACTCTGCAAGTCCTTGTTTCCAGGGACCTGGAAGGACAGTGAGTGAATTGTCCTTGTGCTATATTGTGCTTAAAAAAACATTTATTCTAGGGACAGAAAACTGTAGGTAGGGAGAGTGTCAGTTTCTTTCACTCTGCAAGTCCTTGTTTCCAGGGACCTGTAAGGACAGTGAGTGAATTGTCCTTGTGCTATATTGTGATTAAAAAAAACATTTTTTCTAGGGACAGAAAACTGTAGGTAGGGAGAGTGTTTTTTTTCTTTCACTCTGCAAGTCCTTGTTTCCAGGGACCTGTAAGGACAGTGAGTGAATTGTCCTTGTGCTATATTGTGCTTAAAAAAAACATTTATTCTAGGGACAGAAAACTGTAGGTAGGGAGAGTGTCAGTTTATTTCACTCTGCAAGTCCTTGTTTCCAGGGACCTGTAAGGACAGTGAGTGAATTGTCCTTGTGCTATATTGTGATTAAAAAAAACATTTTTTCTAGGGACAGAAAACTGTAGGTAGGGAGAGTGTTTTTTTTCTTTCACTCTGCAAGTCCTTGTTTCCAGGGACCTGTAAGGACAGTGAGTGAATTGTCCTTGTGCTATATTGTGATTAAAAAAAACATTTTTTCTAGGGACAGAAAACTGTAGGTAGGGAGAGTGTTTTTTTTCTTTCACTCTGCAAGTCCTTGTTTCCAGGGACCTGTAAGGACAGTGAGTGAATTGTCCTTGTGCTATAGTGTGCTTAAAAAAAACATTTATTCTAGGGACAGAAAACTGTAGGTAGGGACAGTGTCAGTTTCTTTCACTCTGCAAGTCCTTGTTTCCAGGGACCTGGAAGGACAGTGAGTGAATTGTCCTTGTGCTATATTGTGATTAAAAAAAACATTTTTTCTAGGGACAGAAAACTGTAGGTAGGGAGAGTGTTTTTTTTCTTTCACTCTGCAAGTCCTTGTTTCCAGGGACCTGTAAGGACAGTGAGTGAATTGTCCTTGTGCTATATTGTGCTTAAAAAAACATTTATTCTAGGGACAGAAAACTGTAGGTAGGGAGAGTGTCAGTTTATTTCACTCTGCAAGTCCTTGTTTCCAGGGACCTGGAAGGACAGTGAGTGAATTGTCCTTGTGCTATATTGTGATTAAAAAAAACATTTTTTCTAGGGACAGAAAACTGTAGGTAGGGAGAGTGTCAGTTTATTTCACTCTGCAAGTCCTTGTTTCCAGGGACCTGTAAGGACAGTGAGTGAATTGTCCTTGTGCTATATTGTGATTAAAAAAAACATTTTTTCTAGGGACAGAAAACTGTAGGTAGGGAGAGTGTTTTTTTTCTTTCACTCTGCAAGTCCTTGTTTCCAGGGACCTGTAAGGACAGTGAGTGAATTGTCCTTGTGCTATATTGTGCTTAAAAAAAACATTTATTCTAGGGACAGAAAACTGTAGGTAGGGAGAGTGTCAGTTTATTTCACTCTGCAAGTCCTTGTTTCCAGGGACCTGTAAGGACAGTGAGTGAATTGTCCTTGTGCTATATTGTGATTAAAAAAAACATTTTTTCTAGGGACAGAAAACTGTAGGTAGGGAGAGTGTTTTTTTTCTTTCACTCTGCAAGTCCTTGTTTCCAGGGACCTGTAAGGACAGTGAGTGAATTGTCCTTGTGCTATATTGTGCTTAAAAAAAACATTTATTCTAGGGACAGAAAACTGTAGGTAGGGAGAGTGTCAGTTTATTTCACTCTGCAAGTCCTTGTTTCCAGGGACCTGTAAGGACAGTGAGTGAATTGTCCTTGTGCTATATTGTGATTAAAAAAAACATTTTTTCTAGGGACAGAAAACTGTAGGTAGTGTGACAGCAGGAAGGTAAAGTCACCTGGTTGCATCCAGGGGGGTAGATATATTTCGCCCAGATTCAGGCTTTACGCTGACTTATACAGCTAGGTGGAGAGTTGTATAAGCCCAGCTGAGACTAGTGGGCTCATTGATGACTCATACCTCTAGGGAGAGGGCTGGGCGTCGTGCAAACAGGGAGTTGATGAGATCAGCTGAACCTTGTCAGCTCATTTAGGCCTCTATAAAAAACTCCCAGATTCATTAGATGTTAGCTCATGCCTGGAAGCAGACCTGTGTGGACTGTCTAGGGAGAGTGAACCCCTGTGCGGTGAGAGAAAGCCTGTGTGGCTATATTTTGCTTGGACATTTAAAACCAGGGACTAGGACAGCACTAGGCTGATCCCAGTCGTTAGTTAGGAAACCTGTAAGTTTAGTTAGAGGTCAAGTTGACCAGGATTTATTTTGTTTATGTTTTTTTTGCCTTGCTGTGTTTTTGTCACTGTAAATAGAAAATAAACCGCACCTTTTTGATTTTGAAAACCACAACCTCCGTCTGCTGGGCCTGTTTTTGGGTGGGGAGCCCATCCCGGGGGTCACACATACCCGCTGCCGAGCTAGCCCCCTCACAGTTGGTGGAGAACCAGTGGCAGTTTTTTTTAAGCCAGCATGGAGGAGATACTGAAGCAGCTGGCTCTAGCAAATGCCAATCAACAGCAGACAAATGCAGGTTTGCAAAAGAGCCTTGCAGCTCATCAACAGAGCCTTGCAGCTCAACAACAGAACTTCGCAGCCCAGCAGCAAGCTCATCAACAGAGCCTTGCAGCCCAGCAGCAAGCTCACCAACAGAGTCTGGAAGCTCAGCAACAAGCCCAGCAGCAATCTGAGGCCCGCTTCATAGACCTGTTACAGAAGCAAGAGCAGAGACTACAACAAATGGAAGCAGTAATGCAGCAACGTCCGCAGACCAGTGAGGAAAGCCGTCCCACTAATACCGCGTCCTTTGGGGTGAGTCGTTTATTGACAAAAATGACTGGAGAGGATGATCCAGAGGTATTTTTGACCACATTTGAAAGGACTGCTGAAAGAGAAAAGTGGCCTGAGGAGCAGTGGGCTGGACTGGTGGCTCCTCTGTTAACTGGTGAATCGCAGAAGGCTTACTATGACCTGGAGCCTGACCAAGCAAAAGACTATGTGATGCTAAAAGCTGAGATATTGGCAAGGCTGGGTGTCACCCAGGCTGTCCGGGCTCAGCGTGTGCATAACTGGACTTTCCAGCTTGGAAAACCCCCCAGGTCTCAAATGTATGATCTCATTCACCTGAGCAGAAAGTGGCTACAGCCAGAGACTTTGTCCGCACCAAAGATTGTGGAACGTGTTGTAATGGATCGGTTTTTGAGAGCTCTTCCTACTGCCATCCAAAAGTGGGTAAGCCATGGAGACCCAGAGACGGCCGATGGTCTTGTGGATCGTGTGGAGAAATACTTGGCTACAGAGAACCTGACGGCCTCTTCCAGAGACACTCGGACTTTCCACCCTAAGACCAGACCATCCCCAGGGGCGGATAAGAGGATTCCAAGGGGTGAGGGTGGAGAGAGTGAGAGGGTGGGAGCTCTACCCCAAGTTTGGCGAGAACAGCCTGGGAAATCAGCGGCTCAAGAGGCCGCAAGAAGGATCGTTTGCTACCGCTGCCGGCAAGCGGGACATATTGCAGCAAATTGCCCGGTTGTGGAGGAACCCATGCAGTGTGACTTTCTGACGGGCAGACGTCAGTCGCTGTGTGCGACAGTCGCATGCACTGCCATTCGGGGAACTGAGAAACATTTATGCAAAATGTGTATTAATGGTAGAAATGTTGTGGTATTGCTGGATTCAGGTAGCCTTGTGACCCTGATAAAGGCTGAGTTAGTTAAAACAGAGGTCTCTGGGAATAGCAAGGTAGCCGTTATTTGTGTGCATGGGGACACCCGAGAGTATCCAGTGACTACGGTGTGTTTCGAGACCCCCAAAGGTACCCTCTCTCATCCAGTGGGCTTAGTATCTCAGTTACCGCATGACGCCATTGTGGGAAGGGATTTTCCGAAGTTCTGGGAACTGTGGGATGATCCTGAGCCCCCCACTGGTGCCCCTATGTACCAGGAATGTGATAGCCAGAACTCCCCTGAGAGTGGTGAGGACTCTCCGGAATTTCCCTTGTCAGTATTGGCAGGGGAGACTCAAGAAACTGGAGAGGAGCCCACCTCCTCAGACGAAAACCTACCGTCTGTGGAGTTTTCTGATCTTGAGGTTCACAGGGAAAACTTTGCCACAGAACAGTTGAAAGACCCCGCCCTAATAAAGGCACGGGAAAACGTAGTGAAAATAGATGGCGAGTTAGTGAACCCAGATAATACTGGCACTTACCCATACTTCAGCGTAGAGAAGGACCTACTGTATCGGGTGGCAAAAAGGGCAGAAGAAACCGTTGAGCAGCTTGTGGTGCCCAAACCTTACAGGAAGTTGGTGTTGGAGTTGGCCCATGGGCACATTCTTGGAGGTCATCTGGGGACAGAGAAAACCCGAGAGAGGGTATTACAGAGATTCTATTGGCCTGGGGTGATGAAGGACATAGAAAATTATTGTTCCTCCTGCCCTGTGTGTCAGAGGTCGGCCCCGATGCCACATTTCCGTAGCCCGCTGGTCCCTCTACCCATCATTGAGGTCCCGTTTGAGAGAATCGCAATGGATTTGGTAGGTCCTATAATCAAGTCCGCTAGGGGGCACCAGTACATATTGGTTATAATGGACTATGCCACCCGTTATCCAGAAGCGATCCCTCTCAGAAATACCTCGGCCAAAACCATAGCCAAAGAGCTATCTCTTGTTTTTAGCCGGGTGGGTATTTGTAAAGAACTGCTTACGGACCAAGGTACACCCTTTATGTCCCGGGTTATGAAAGAGCTGTGTAAATTGTTCAAAGTGACGCAATTGCGTACATCTGTGTATCACCCCCAAACCGATGGGCTGGTTGAAAGATTCAACAAAACCCTAAAACAAATGTTGAAGAAAGTGGTGGATAGAGATGGAAGGGATTGGGACTGTCTACTTCCTTATTTGATGTTTGCTATTAGGGAGGTGCCCCAATCCTCTACGGGATTCTCCCCCTTTGAGTTACTGTATGGGAGACACCCAAGAGGGCTGTTGGATATTGCCAAGGAAACTTGGGAAAGTGAGAGTTCTCCCCACAGGAGTGTGATTGAGCATGTCGCCCTGATGCAAGATCGAATTGCACAGGTAATGCCCATCGTGAAGGAACATTTGGCCCAAGCGCAGTTGGCACAGCAGAGAGTGTACAACCGTGGAGCCAAGACCCGTACCTTTTCCCCGGGGGATAGGATATTGGTACTTGTCCCTACGGTTGAAAGTAAATTCCTTGCCAAATGGCAAGGCCCCTACGAGATAATGGAAAAAGTGAGCGAAGTGAATTACAAGGTCAGACAACCAGGAAGGCGAAAGCCCGAACAGATCTATCACGTTAATCTGTTGAAAGCCTGGAGGGATAGAGAGTCCCTAGTCGCAGACACTTGGTCACCAGCTCAAACTGGTTGCGTGATTCCTGAGGTTGGAATCGCAGCCACCTTGTCACAACCCCAACAACAGGAGGTTAAGGAGTTTGTACTTCGCAACAAGGAGGTATTCTCTGAGCTGCCGGGACAAACATCTGGGGTAGAGCATGACATTATTACCCCGCCCGGTGAAAGGGTGAAGTTAAAACCCTATCGGATCCCAGAGGCCCGACGGGAGGCAATACGGGAGGAAGTACAGAGAATGCTGAACTTAGGGGTGATAGAGGAGTCCCAAAGTGATTGGTCTAGTCCCATTGTGTTGGTGCCTAAACCGGATGGGAGCTGGCGATTTTGTAACGATTTTCGTCAGTTGAACAAAGTTACAAAATTTGACACCTACCCCATGCCACGTATAGATGAGTTGATCGACCGGCTGGGAACAGCCCGATACATGACGACTCTTGACCTCACAAAAGGGTATTGGCAAATCCCCCTGGCCAAGTCGGCCAAAGAGAAAACCGCATTTGTAACCCCAGACGGGGCGTTCCAATATAAAAGAATGCCGTTCGGGTTACAGAATGCGCCGGCCACATTCCAGCGGAAAATGGACCAGATGCTGAGGCCCCATCGGAAGTATGCTGCGGCTTACCTGGATGACATAATTGTCCATAGCACAGATTGGGCCTCACATCTGCCAAAAGTGCAAGCAGTCCTGGACTCTGTTCGGGAAGCAGGGTTTACGGCTAACCCCAAGAAGTGTACCATTGGGCAGGAGGAGGCCAAATATCTTGGGTACACCATTGGGAGGGGAGTAATAAAACCCCAACTCAACAAAGTCGAGGCCATCCAGAGTTGGCCACGTCCCAACAGCAAGAAGCAGGTACGAGCCTTTCTGGGAATCGCTGGGTATTATCGGCGATTCATTCCCCACTTTGCTTCTAAGGCTGTGCCCCTAACCAACCTGACGAAGGGGAAAGGGTCGGTCATGATTAAATGGACCCCCGAGGCTGAGGCAGCATTCCAATTCTTGAAACAAGCCTTATGTAGCCAGCCAGTGTTGTACTCACCCGACTTCTCTAGAGACTTTGTCGTACAAAGTGATGCGTCAGATGTGGGGTTAGGAGCAGTATTGTCCCAGGTCTGGAACGGGGAAGAGCACCCAGTCATTTACCTCAGCAGGAAGTTGAAGTCCCATGAGGTAAATTACGCCACCGTTGAAAAGGAGTGTTTAGCGGTGAAGTGGGCTCTAGATTCCCTTCGGTACTACCTGCTAGGTAGGCACTTTGACATGGTTACGGATCACGCTCCGTTAAAGTGGATGGCTCAAAACAAGGAAACAAATAGAAGAGTGAATAGGTGGTTCCTGGCCCTCCAGGAATTCAACTTCACAGTAAAGCATCGCCCTGGCGTTCAAATGGGGAATGTGGATGCTTTGTCTCGAGTACATGAATGCCTGATTGCTGGTGTTCCAACCCCGAGGTTAAAACAAGAGGGGGGGGTATGTGACAGCAGGAAGGTAAAGTCACCTGGTTGCATCCAGGGGGGTAGATATATTTCGCCCAGATTCAGGCTTTACGCTGACTTATACAGCTAGGTGGAGAGTTGTATAAGCCCAGCTGAGACTAGTGGGCTCATTGATGACTCATACCTCTAGGGAGAGGGCTGGGCGTCGTGCAAACAGGGAGTTGATGAGATCAGCTGAACCTTGTCAGCTCATTTAGGCCTCTATAAAAAACTCCCAGATTCATTAGATGTTAGCTCATGCCTGGAAGCAGACCTGTGTGGACTGTCTAGGGAGAGTGAACCCCTGTGCGGTGAGAGAAAGCCTGTGTGGCTATATTTTGCTTGGACATTTAAAACCAGGGACTAGGACAGCACTAGGCTGATCCCAGTCGTTAGTTAGGAAACCTGTAAGTTTAGTTAGAGGTCAAGTTGACCAGGATTTATTTTGTTTATGTTTTTTTTGCCTTGCTGTGTTTTTGTCACTGTAAATAGAAAATAAACCGCACCTTTTTGATTTTGAAAACCACAACCTCCGTCTGCTGGGCCTGTTTTTGGGTGGGGAGCCCATCCCGGGGGTCACACATACCCGCTGCCGAGCTAGCCCCCTCACAGTAGGGAGAGTGTTTTTTTTCTTTCACTCTGCAAGTCCTTGTTTCCAGGGACCTGTAAGGACAGTGAGTGAATTGTCCTTGTGCTATAGTGTGCTTAAAAAAAACATTTATTCTAGGGACAGAAAACTGTAGGTAGGGAGAGTGTCAGTTTATTTCACTCTGCAAGTCCTTGTTTCCAGGGACCTGTAAGGACAGTGAGTGAATTGTCCTTGTGCTATATTGTGATTAAAAAAAACATTTTTTCTAGGGACAGAAAACTGTAGGTAGGGAGAGTGTTTTTTTTCTTTCACTCTGCAAGTCCTTGTTTCCAGGGACCTGTAAGGACAGTGAGTGAATTGTCCTTGTGCTATATTGTGCTTAAAAAAAACATTTATTCTAGGGACAGAAAACTGTAGGTAGGGAGAGTGTCAGTTTATTTCACTCTGCAAGTCCTTGTTTCCAGGGACCTGTAAGGACAGTGAGTGAATTGTCCTTGTGCTATATTGTGATTAAAAAAAACATTTTTTCTAGGGACAGAAAACTGTAGGTAGGGAGAGTGTTTTTTTTCTTTCACTCTGCAAGTCCTTGTTTCCAGGGACTTGTAAGGACAGTGAGTGAATTGTCCTTGTGCTATATTGTGATTAAAAAAAACATTTTTTCTAGGGACAGAAAACTGTAGGTAGGGAGAGTGTTTTTTTTCTTTCACTCTGCAAGTCCTTGTTTCCAGGGACCTGTAAGGACAGTGAGTGAATTGTCCTTGTGCTATAGTGTGCTTAAAAAAAACATTTATTCTAGGGACAGAAAACTGTAGGTAGGGACAGTGTCAGTTTCTTTCACTCTGCAAGTCCTTGTTTCCAGGGACCTGGAAGGACAGTGAGTGAATTGTCCTTGTGCTATATTGTGATTAAAAAAAACATTTTTTCTAGGGACAGAAAACTGTAGGTAGGGAGAGTGTTTTTTTTCTTTCACTCTGCAAGTCCTTGTTTCCAGGGACCTGGAAGGACAGTGAGTGAATTGTCCTTGTGCTATATTGTGCTTAAAAAAAACATTTATTCTAGGGACAGAAAACTGTAGGTAGGGAGAGTGTCAGTTTCTTTCACTCTGCAAGTCCTTGTTTCCAGGGACCTGTAAGGACAGTGAGTGAATTGTCCTTGTGCTATATTGTGATTAAAAAAAACATTTTTTCTAGGGACAGAAAACTGTAGGTAGGGAGAGTGTCAGTTTCTTTCACTGTGAAAGTCCTTGTTTCAAGGGACAGAGAAGGACACCTGAAGGTAGCCCTTATTGCTTTTTTCCCATCTCCCTGCAGGCCATCTATTAGAATGTCTGGAAGGCAAACAAGGAGAGGCAGACAGTCAGGAGGCAATAAAAGAGGGCAAGCAGGCTCTGTGTCTGGGGGCAACAGTGCTGGTCGTGGACGCGGTGCATTGTCATCAGCACATGGCCATGGGACACGCTTGTCCTTCTTTTCGGCAGCTGGACATGTTGAGCCACATCATGCCGAAGACTTGGTAGAGTGGATGACCAAGCCCTCCTCCTCCTCCTCCTCATCCTCTCTCACCCAGGCTCAGGGTACTGGAAAAGCAGCTGCCAAAGCGTCGTCTTCCCTGGTATCAATGTCAGACAAATCATCAGTCACTCCTTCCCTAGACCCACCATGTCCTCCTCCTGAGGAGTCCCCCGAACTGTTTCAGCACAGTGTTGGGTACATGCTCCAGGAGGATGCCCAGCGTTTCGAAGGGTCTGATGATGAAACCCAGCTAGAGGAAGGCAGTAGCGTGAGAGCAGACAGAGGGGATGCTCAAGAAGGACACCAATCTGGCAGTCATGTTCCAGCAGCTGCAGCATACTGCCAGATTGGCTCCAGTGATGAGGAGGGAGGGGATGATGAGGTCACTGACTCCACGTGGGTGCCTAATAGGAGAGAGGAGGAGGAGGAGGATGAGGAGGAGGCACATCTCCAACGAGGCAGGATGCCCTTTGGTGGCCAGCGTAAGGGCAGTACACCGACGGAATCACACCGCAGAGCTCCGCCTGTGCAGGGCGCTGCCTCTGCCCGTCATTCAAAAAGTTCTTTGGTGTGGGCCTTTTTTGAGGCTAGTGCATCAGATCGCACAGCTGCTGTTTGCAACATATGTCTCAAGCGTATATCGCGTGGCCAAAACATCAGCCGCTTGGGTACCACATGCCTGACCAGACATATGTTGACCTGCCATGCAGCTCGTTGGCAAGCCTACCTCAAAGACCCACACCAAAGAACAAAGCGGACCTCTCCTTGCACCGCATCAGCTGGGATCTCCAACCCCACTATAACTTCAGTCCTCTCTGAAACATGCACTGAGAGGAATGAAGGTGTAGAATTAGGTGTGTCACAGCCAAGTACTTGCGCCCACTCTGCTAGCAGTACACCGACGTCCGATTCTAGCAGGCAAATTTCCCTGCCCCAGCTGCTGGACCGTCGAAAGAAGTTCACTCCCAGCCATCCACATGCCCAGCGGTTGAATGCTAGCTTGGCTAAATTGCTAGCGCTTCAACTGCTGCCTTTTCAGTTGGTAGACTCGGCCCCCTTCCGTGAGTTTGTGCAATGTGCGGTTCCTCAGTGGCAGGTTCCCAAACGCCACTTTTTCTCACGGAAGGCTATTCCGGCTCTCTACCGGCATGTGGAAGGCAATGTCTTGGCCTCGCTGGACAGGGCGGTCAGCGGTAAGGTGCATATTACCGCTGACTCATGGTCCAGCAGGCATGGACAGGGACGTTACCTTTCTTTCACGGCCCATTGGGTCACTCTTTTGGCAGCTGGGAAGGATTCAGGACAAGGTGCAGTAGTGTTGGAGGTTGTCCCACCGCCACGCCTCCAAAATGCTACTACTGGTTGTGACACACCTCTCTCCTCCACCCCCTCCTCTTCTTCTTCCTCCATGGCCTCTTCCTGTGGTTTGTCCTATGAACCAGCGGTGCTCCGTAGCCGTTCACGGGGCTACGCAAGTACGCAGGCAAAAAGATGCCATGCCGTGCTTGCGCTGGTGTGTTTGGGGGACAGAAGCCACACTGGGGCAGAGGTCCTGTCTGCTCTGCAGGGCCAGGCCGAGAGGTGGTTGACGCCACGCCAGCTTAAGCCAGGAATGGTGGTTTGCGACAATGGCACCAACCTCCTCTCCGCCCTCCGACAGGGACAACTGACCCATGTGCCCTGTGTGGCTCACGTCCTTAACCTGGTGGTGCAGCGCTTCTTGGGCAGGTACCCGGGCTTACAGGATGTCCTGAGGCAGGCCAGGAAAGTCTGTGTGCATTTCCGCAGATCTTATAATGCCAGTGCTCGCCTGGCTGAGCTGCAAAAGGAGTTGAACCTGCCCAAGAACCGCCTTATATGTGACATGCCCACCAGGTGGAACTCAACGTTGGCCATGCTGCAGCGGCTGCACACGCAGCAGAGGGCCATCAATGAGTACCTGTGCGACTACGGCACCAGGACAGGGTCAGGGGAGCTTGGTTTTTTTTCTCCACGCCAGTGGGGCATGATCAGGGATGCATGCACTGTCCTGGCACCATTTGAGGAGGCCACGAGGATGGTGAGCAGTGACAGTGCATGCATCAGTGACACTGTACCTCTTGTCCACCTGTTGGAGCACACGCTGCGTGGAATAATGGACAGGGCACTTGAGGCAGAACAGAGGCAGGAAGAGGAGGACTTCCTTGCCTCTCAAGGCCCCCTTTACCCAGACAGTGTTCCTTCTGTCCCACCCATCGCACAGGAAGAGGAGGAGGAGGAGGAGGAGGAGGAGGAGGATTGTGTCAGCATGGAGGTGGAGGCTGGCACTCAGCATCATCAGCAGCAGTCTTTTAGGGATGATTTACAGTCCCAAGAAACCAGTGGACTTGTACGTGGCTGGGAGGAGGTGGCTGCGGATCATGTCGTCCTTAGTGACCCAGAGGACTCCGGAGCGAATGCCTCAGCAAACCTACGCTGCATGGCCTCCCTGATCCTGCAAAGTCTGCGGAAGGATCCTCGTATTCTTCGGATCAAGGAGAGGGACCATTACTGGCTGGCCACTCTCCTTGATCCACGGTACAAGGGTAAGGTTGCGGACCTTATGTTACCGTCGCAGAGGGAGCAGAGGATGAGACAACTCCGGGAGGCCTTGCAGAAAGGTCTGTGCAACGCGTTCCCAGAGACTGGGAGGTTGCAAACTCCTGGTCCTGGACAACGAGTTGCTGAGGCTTCGGCCAGTCAAAGAAGGAGCGGTGGGGAAGGTGGCCGTCTGACCGATGCGTTCAGACAATTCTTTAGTCCGCAGCCCCAAAGTATGATCGGTTCCAGCAACCATCGCCAGCGTCTGATAAACATGGTGCAGGAATATCTAGGGGCAAGGTCAGACTTGGACACCTTCCCCACCGAAAATCCTCTGGCTTACTGGGTCTTGAGGATGGATCACTGGCCAGAGCTTGCACAGTATGCAATTGAGCTACTGGCCTGTCCTGCATCCAGCGTTCTTTCGGAACGCACATTCAGTGCTGCTGGAGGATTTGTCACGGATCACAGGGTGCGCCTGTCCACTGACTCGGTTGATCGACTGACTTTCATCAAGATGAACCAGTCTTGGATCACCACCAGCTACCACACACCTGATGCTGATATAACAGACTAATTGATTTTAACATGTCACATCCCTTCAAGACTGATGCTGATGCTGAGTGCCTGTGCTGTTATGTTGACTGGCTATCCTCCTCCTCCGAGTCCTCAATGATACGATTGATGATGATAGCTTGTAAGATCATTTTTGTTTATGGGTGCCGCCACCAGTGCCTAACGCCCAATTTTTCAGCCCCTGTTTAACAGGGGCGTGTAATTACAATTTTTGAAGCAATACTTTGCAACAGGGCTCATTGCTGTGCTCCAAGTACAGTATCTGTGAGGAGTTGCAGTGTTGTGCCACCAGTGCCTAAGGCCCAATTTTTCAGCCCCTGTTTAACAGGGGCGTGTCATTACAATTTTTGAAGCAATACTTTGCAACAGGGCTCATTGCTGTGCTCCAAGTACAGTATCTGTGAGGAGTTGCAGTGTTGTGCCACCAGTGCCTAAGGCCCAATTTTTCAGCCCCTGTTTAACAGGGGCGTGTCATTACAATTTTTGAAGCAATACTTTGCAACAGGGCTCATTGCTGTGCTCCAAGTACAGTATCTGTGAGGGGTTGCAGTGTTGTGCCACCAGTGCCTAAGGCCCAATTTTTCAGCCCCTGTTCAACAGGGGCATGTAATTACAATTCTTGATCTAATAATTCACAGCAGGGCCCATTGCTGCACCCACCAAGAGTAACTGTCAGGGCTTACAGTGTTGTGGCACCAGCACCACCATCAAAGGCCCAATTTTTACTACCACTGTTCAACAATTATATGTAATTAAAATTCCTGATATAATAGTTGACAGCAGGGCGTTCCAGCACCAACCAAGAGTAACTGTGAGTGCTTACAGTGTTGTGCCAACACCAACAACTAAGGGGCCTATTTCTGCAGAGTATATACGGCAGGTCCCTACTTTCAAACATCCAACTTACAAACGACTCCTACTTGCAAACGCAAGAAGACAACAGGAAGTGAGAGGAAATCTACCACTAGGAAGGAAAATTCTCTCCTGTAAGAATAAATATGGGAGAAAGGTGTCTCCTCTGTACTGATGCTTTATCAGCAATCCTTGTTTCAAGAAAAAGACCACATTTCAAAAAGAGTTGTCATTGGGACGGAAAGTGAGGTGAAATGTTCTGAACAGGGGCACAGACAGCAAAACAAATGTTACAGGGGTGATAACCCTTACCTATGTTTTCCAAAAAGTTTAAAAATAGATTTTTGGTCTGGAGCTACACTTCAACAATGTACCTGTTCAAAATTACAAACAGACTCTACATAAGAACAAACCTACAGTCCCTGTCTTGTATGCACCGCCTGTATAGGGCTGTTCAGAGTATATAGGGCCTTTTTTATTTTATGTGCGGGGTTCCCCTTAATATCCATACAAGACCCAAAGGGGCTGGTAATGGGCTGGGGTAGGGGGGGGGTCATGGGGTAGCTATGCCATTTTTCTTAAAGAATTTCATCCATATTACCGGGACCAGACATTACATTAAAGCCGCAAGCAGTTTTAAATGGCTTTTTTTTCCTTTAGAAGTGTCATTTTGTGCAGGGACAGTTCTAAACACGGGAAACACGTGGCACTTCACAGGCATACTTTAGACACCCCCCAGGTACGATATTTAAAGGAATATTTGACTTTTTTTTTTTCACTTTATGCATCATTAAAATGACTGCTCCCGAAAAACGACCGTTTTTAAAACTTCTTTTTGCATTGATACATGTCCCCTGGTGCAGAACCCGGGTTCCCAAACCCTTTTTAGGACAATAACATGCATAATAGTTGTTATAATTAGCACTTTAGAATTCGAACGTTCGCATCCATTGTATTTAATAGGGTTCTAATGTTCGTTCGAACTTTCGGTCCGTTCGCGGGTTCTGGTGCGAACCGAACCCGGGGGTGTTCGGCTCATCACTACTTATGGGTGGAGTGTGTCAGGGAGTCCGTGAGTCCCAATAACAATAGCTTGGGATCCATTGACGCCGAGACACCAGCCACTGTATTAATTTCCGCCAGTACCTGTCCCCAATAATTTTGTATGGCCAGGCAGTCCCAAACCACGTGGTAGTATGTTCCCACCTCTTGTAAGCATTTGGGGCACCTCTCAGATTGTGTGGGGCAAATTTTTGCTAAGCGTTGAGGGGTGTAGTAAGCCCTATGGATAAATTTGAGTTGGATAAATCTATCTCTTGCAGAGATCACTGTGGGGAGATAGTTTTGTAAGGCCAGATCCCATTCCTCCTCCGACAAAGAGGGAATATCTCCCTGCCATGTTTGACACAGGGGTGATGGGCCCTCAGGATCTCCAGACGTCAATCTAAGGTATAAAGAAGAAAGGATTCTGTCCGCTCCCCGAGAGATAAGAAATCTCTCTATCCGATGTGGTTCAACCAAGACAGTAGCTGGAAATTGTGATTGAGTGGCATGCTTCAGTTGAAGATACCGAAAGAGCATCCATGAGGAGAGCTGGTAGATATCCTTTAGTACTGAAAAGGGGAGGAGAACCCCGGATGGCATAATGTGTTGGATTTTGGTCACTCCATACCTGGACCACAAGTTGGGGTCCGGTATGGTGCGAAAGTGAGGGAGCTTTGGGTTACCCCAGAGCGGAGTATGAGGGGAAATGGAGTTTGCTTTCCTAATTGTCGCTGTGACTTTGTCCCATACCTGCACCGTAGTCCTCATCGGAGTAGTACTCTGAGGGGAAGTCCGCACCCCCCTATATACCAGGTTTGTGAGGGCAGAGTAGGACCCCATTATGGCTGCCTCAAGGTTAACTGCAGGATTGGATCGGGTTTGGGCAAACCACCAACCAAAACTGCTGCCCAATAGTACTTCAAAAAGCATGGTAATGACAGACCCCCCAAAGATAGGGGGAGTTGCAATTTGGTTTTGGATATTCTCGGGGGCTTCCCCCCCCAGATAAAGGATGAGACTATTCCATCCAGTTTGTGAAAGAAGGTCATAGGAATCAGGCTTGGGGTGTTCCTAAAAATATACAAAAATTTGGGGAGAAATGTCATTTTTATGAGGTTCACTCTGCCAACCGGAGTCAATGGAAGGGTCTTCCAGGTATTGCACTTAGCTATTAGGGACGTTAGGATTGGGTAGAGGTTGTCCGTTAAATATTGCGAGAGGTCTCTAGTGATCTCTATGCCCAGGTATTTAAAATGGGAGACTAACTGCAGAGGACATGTGGCAAGTGGCGTTTGGAGGGTGCTCGAGTCAGATAGCAGAAACAGGTTAGATTTCTCCCAATTGATCCGAACACCTGAAAAACCACCAAATCTATCAATAATCGTCAGGGCTGCTGTAAGGGAATCTGCAGTATCACCTAGGTATAGCAACGTGTCGTCCGCATACAGCGACACCCTCTCCACCAGAAAGCCCAGCTGTAGTCCTCTAACTTCGCTTGTTGAGCGGAGGAGTATCGCCATGGGCTCAATGGCCAGGGCAAACAGCCCTGGAGAAAGGGGGCATCCCTGCCTCGTGCCCCTACAAAGATGGAAGGGGGAGGAGAGGGTACCGCCAGTACGCACACGCGCCGTTGGGGAAGAGTACAACTGTCGAATCCAGTCTATGAACCTGGGGCCGAAGCCAAATTTAGCTAGGACTTGCCACAAAAAGATCCATTCCACGGAATCAAAGGCCTTTTCTGCATCCAGGGAGGCCACTGCGCCCCCCTGGATGCTGTCCTTAAAGTACGCTATATTCGTGTGGAGCCTGCGAATATTAACATCTGTGCCCTTACCAGGCATGAAGCCCGTCTGGTCCCCGTGTATTAGAGAAAGGATCACTGCGTTCAGTCTACAGGCCAGGACCTTAGTTAATATCTTTGCGTCGACGTTCAGCAAAGATATGGGCCTATAGGATGAACACAATGTGGGGTCCTTCCCCGGCTTAGGTATAACAACTATCACGGCCTCAGACATGGAGGCCGGAAGGCTGTTTGTCGCTAGCGTCCCGTTGAGCGTCGAGTGAAGATGAGGGCCCACCACCTCTAGATTAGTCCTATAGAACTCTGAGGGGAGTCCGTCCGGTCCCGGTGACTTCCCTGTTTGCATGGATTTAATGGCTTTTTGGATTTCTAGTAGTGTAATGGGAGATTCCAGACCCTGGGCCGCATCAGCAGACAGGGTCGGGAAATCAACGGTGTCAAGAAATGTGGTCAGCTCCTCGGGGGTATAAGTCACCCTGGAGGCATAGAGGTGAGAGTAGTATTGTTCGAATCTGGCATTAATGTCTAGCGGGTCTGAGAGAATGGTACCATCCTCAGCCTGTACGTTCGCTATGCACGGGCTTCCCGTCATTTCCTTCGCCAGCCAGGCTAGAAGTCTGCCAGGACGTTCCCCTTGTTCAAATATACTGTGACAGCAGGAAGGTAAAGTCACCTGGTTGCATCCAGGGGGGTAGATATATTTCTCCCAGATTCAGGCTTTATGCCGACTTATACAACTAGGGAGTTGATGAAGCCCAGCTGAGGCTAGTGGGCTCATGAATGACTCATACCTCTAGGGAGAGTGCTGGGCGTCGTGAGGCAGGGAGTTGATGAGACCAGCTGAAGCCTGTCAGTTCGTTTAAGGCCTCTATAAAAACTCCCAGATTCATTAGATGTTAGCTCATGCCTGGAACCAGACCTGTGTGGACTGTCTAGGGAGAGTGAACCCCTGTGCGGTGAGGCAAAGCCTGTGTGGCTATTTGTGTGGACTTTTACTAAACCAGGGACTTAGGGACTAGGACAGCACCAGGCTGATCCCAGTTGTTAGTTTAGGAAACCTGCATGTTTAGTCAGAGGTCAAACTGACCAGGATTTATTTTGTTTGTTTCTTTTTGGCTTTGCTGTGTTTTGTCACTGTACATAGAGAAATAAACCGCACCTTTTGATTTTGAAAACCACAACCTCCGTCTGCTGGCCCTGTTTTTGTGTGGGGAGCCCAACCAGGGGGTCACACACACCCGCTACCGAGTTAACCCCCTCACAGTTGGTGGAGAACCAGTGGCAGTTTTTTTTAAGCCAGCATGGAGGAGATACTGAAACAGCTGGCTCTAGCAAATGCCAATCAACAGCAGACAAATGCAGGTTTGCAAAGGAGCCTTGCAGCCCAGCAGCAAGCTCATCAACAAGCCCAGCAGCAATCTGAGGCCCGCTTCATAGACCTGTTACAGAAGCAAGAGCAGAGACTACAACAAATGGAAGCAGTAATGCAGCAACGTCCGCAGACCAGTGAGGAAAGCCGTCCCACTAATACCGCGTCCTTTGGGGTGAGTCGTTTATTGACAAAAATGACTGGAGAGGATGATCCAGAGGTATTTTTGACCACATTTGAAAGGACTGCTGAAAGAGAAAAGTGGCCTGAGGAGCAGTGGGCTGGACTGGTGGCTCCTCTGTTAACTGGTGAATCGCAGAAGGCTTACTATGACCTAGAGCCTGACCAAGCAAAAGACTATGTGATGCTAAAAGCTGAAATATTGGCAAGGCTGGGTGTCACCCTGGCTGTCCGGGCTCAGCGTGTGCATAACTGGACTTTCCAGCTTGGAAAACCCCCCAGGTCTCAAATGTATGATCTCATTCACCTGAGCAGGAAGTGGCTACAGCCAGAGACTTTGTCCGCACCAAAGATTGTGGAACGTGTTGTGATGGATCGTTTCTTGAGAGCTCTTCCTACCACCATTCAAAAGTGGGTAAGCCATGGAGACCCAGAAACGGCCGGTAAACTTGTGGATCGTGTAGAGAGATACTTGGCTACAGAGAACCTGACGGCCTCTTCCAGAGACTCTCGGACTTTCCACCCTAAGACCAGACCATCCCCAGGGGCGGATAAGAGGATTCCAAGGGGTAAGGGTGGAGAGAGTGAGAGGGTGGGAGCTCTACCCCAAGTTTGGCGAGAACAGCCTGGGAAATCAGCGGCTCAAGAGGCCGCAAGAAGGATCGTTTGCTACCGCTGCCGGCAAGCGGGACATATTGCAGCCAATTGCCCGGTTGTGGAGGAACCCATGCAGTGTGACTTTCTGACGGACAGACATCAGTCGCTGTGTGCGACAGTCGCATGCACTGCCATTCGGGGAACTGAGAAACATTTATGCAAAATGTGTATTAATGGTAGAAATGTTGTGGTATTACTGGATTCAGGTAGCCTTGTGACCCTGATAAAGGCTGAATTAGTTAAAACAGAGGTCTCTGGGAATAGCAAGGTAGCTGTTATTTGTGTGCATGGGGACACCCGAGAGTATCCAGTGACTACAGTGTGTTTCGAGACCCCCAAAGGTACCCTCTCTCATCCAGTGGGGTTAGTATCTCAATTACCGCATGATGCCATTGTGGGAAGGGATTTTCCGAAGTTCTGGGAACTGTGGGATGATCCTGAGCCCCCCACTGGTGCCCCTATGTACCAGGAATGTGATAGCCAGAACTCCTCTGAGAGTGGTGAGGACTCTCCAGAATTTCCCTTGTCAGTATTGGCAGGGGAGACTCAAGAAACTGGAGAGGAGCCCACCTCCTCAGACGAAAACCTACCATCTGTGGAGTTTTCTGATCTGGAGGTTCACAGGGAAAATTTTGCCACAGAACAGTTAAAAGACCCCGCCCTAATAAAGGCACGGGAAAACGTAGTGGAAATAGATGGCGAGTTAGTGAACCCAGATAATACCTGCACTTACCCATACTTCAGCGTAGAGAAGGACCTACTGTATCGGGTGGCAAAAAGGGCAGAAGAAACCGTTGAGCAGCTGGTGGTGCCCAAATCTTACAGGAAGTTGGTGTTGGAGTTGGCCCATGGGCACATTCTTGGAGGTCATCTGGGGACAGAGAAAACCCGAGAGAGGGTATTACAGAGATTCTATTGGCCTGGGGTGATGAAGGACATAGAAAATTATTGTTCCTCCTGCCCTGTGTGTCAGAGGTCGGCCCCGATGCCACATTTCCGTAGCCCGCTGGTCCCTCTACCCATCATTGAGGTCCCGTTTGAGAGAATCGCAATGGATTTGGTAGGTCCTATAATCAAGTCCGCTAGGGGGCACCAGTACATATTGGTTATAATGGACTATGCCACCCGTTATCCAGAAGCGATCCCTCTCAGAAATACCTCGGCCAAAACCATAGCCAAAGAGCTATCTCTTGTTTTTAGCCGGGTGGGTATTTGTAAAGAACTGCTTACGGACCAAGGTACACCCTTTATGTCCCGGGTTATGAAAGAGCTGTGTAAATTGTTCAAAGTGACGCAATTGCGTACATCTGTGTATCACCCCCAAACCGATGGGCTGGTTGAAAGATTCAACAAAACCCTAAAACAAATGTTGAAGAAAGTGGTGGATAGAGATGGAAAGGATTGGGACTGTCTACTTCCTTATTTGATGTTTGCTATTAGGGAGGTGCCCCAATCCTCTACGGGATTCTCCCCCTTTGAGTTACTGTATGGGAGACACCCAAGAGGGCTGTTGGATATTGCCAAGGAAACTTGGGAAAGTGAGAGTTCTCCCCACAGGAGTGTGATTGAGCATGTCGCCCTGATGCAAGATCGAATTGCACAGGTAATGCCCATCGTGAAGGAACATTTGGCCCAAGCGCAGTTGGCACAGCAGAGAGTGTACAACCGTGGAGCAAAGACCCGTACCTTTTCCCCGGGGGATAGGATATTGGTACTTGTCCCTACGGTTGAAAGTAAATTCCTTGCCAAATGGCAAGGCCCCTACGAGATAATGGAAAAAGTGAGCGAAGTGAATTACAAGGTCAGACAACCAGGAAGGCGAAAGCCCGAACAGATATATCACGTTAATCTGTTGAAAGCCTGGAGGGATAGAGAGTCCCTAGTCGCAGAAACTTGGTCACCAGCTCAAACTGGTTGCGTGATTCCGGAGGTTGGAATAGCAGCCACCTTGTCACAACCCCAACAACAGGAGGTTAAGGAGTTTGTGCTTCGCAACAAGGAGGTGTTCTCTGAGCTGCCGGGACAAACATCTGGGGTAGAGCATGATATTATTACCCCGCCCGGTGAAAGGGTGAAGTTAAAACCCTATCGGATCCCAGAGGCCCGACGGGAGGCAATACGGGAGGAAGTACAGAAAATGCTGAACTTAGGGGTGATAGAGGAGTCCCAAAGTGATTGGTCTAGTCCCATTGTGTTGGTGCCTAAACCGGATGGGAGCTGGCGATTTTGTAACGATTTTCGTCAGTTGAACAAAGTTACAAAATTTGACACCTACCCCATGCCACGTATAGATGAGTTGATCGACCGGCTGGGAACAGCCCGATACATGACGACTCTTGACCTCACAAAAGGGTATTGGCAAATTCCCCTGGCCAAGTCGGCCAAAGAGAAAACCGCATTTGTAACCCCAGACGGGGCGTTCCAATATAAGAGAATGCCGTTCGGGTTACAGAATGCGCCGGCCACATTCCAGCGGAAAATGGACCAGATGCTGAGGCCCCATCGGAAGTATGCTGCGGCTTACCTGGATGACGTAATTGTCCATAGCACAGATTGGGCCTCACATCTGCCAAAAGTGCAAGCAGTCCTGGACTCTGTTCGGGAAGCGGGGTTTACGGCTAACCCCAAGAAGTGTACCATTGGGCAGGAGGAGGCCAAATATCTTGGGTACACCATTGGCAGGGGAGTAATAAAACCCCAACTCAACAAAGTCGAGGCCATCCAGAGTTGGCCACGTCCCAACAGCAAGAAGCAGGTACGAGCCTTTCTGGGAATCGCGGGTTATTATCGGCGCTTCATTCCCCACTTTGCTTCTAAGGCTGTGCCCCTAACCAACCTGACGAAAGGGAAAGGGTCGGTCATGATTAAATGGACCCCCGAGGCTGAGGCAGCATTCCAATTCTTGAAACAAGCCTTATGTAGCCAGCCAGTGTTGTACTCACCCGACTTCTCTAAAGACTTTGTCGTACAAAGTGATGCGTCAGATGTGGGGTTAGGAGCAGTATTGTCCCAGGTCTGGAACGGGGAAGAGCACCCAGTCATTTACCTCAGCAGGAAGTTGAAGTCCCATGAGGTAAATTACGCCACGGTTGAAAAGGAGTGTTTAGCGGTGAAGTGGGCTCTAGATTCCCTTCGGTACTATCTGCTAGGTAGGCACTTTGACATGGTTACGGATCACGCTCCGTTAAAGTGGATGGCTCAAAACAAGGAGACAAATAGAAGAGTGAATAGGTGGTTCCTGGCCCTACAGGAATTCAACTTCACAGTAAAGCATCGCCCTGGCGTTCAAATGGGGAATGTGGATGCTTTGTCTCGAGTACATGAATGCCTGATTGCTGGTGTTCCAACCCCAAGGTTAAAACAAGAGGGGGGGGTATGTGACAGCAGGAAGGTAAAGTCACCTGGTTGCATCCAGGGGGGTAGATATATTTCTCCCAGATTCAGGCTTTATGCCGACTTATACAACTAGGGAGTTGATGAAGCCCAGCTGAGGCTAGTGGGCTCATGAATGACTCATACCTCTAGGGAGAGTGCTGGGCGTCGTGAGGCAGGGAGTTGATGAGACCAGCTGAAGCCTGTCAGTTCGTTTAAGGCCTCTATAAAAACTCCCAGATTCATTAGATGTTAGCTCATGCCTGGAACCAGACCTGTGTGGACTGTCTAGGGAGAGTGAACCCCTGTGCGGTGAGGCAAAGCCTGTGTGGCTATTTGTGTGGACTTTTACTAAACCAGGGACTTAGGGACTAGGACAGCACCAGGCTGATCCCAGTTGTTAGTTTAGGAAACCTGCATGTTTAGTCAGAGGTCAAACTGACCAGGATTTATTTTGTTTGTTTCTTTTTGGCTTTGCTGTGTTTTGTCACTGTACATAGAGAAATAAACCGCACCTTTTGATTTTGAAAACCACAACCTCCGTCTGCTGGCCCTGTTTTTGTGTGGGGAGCCCAACCAGGGGGTCACACACACCCGCTACCGAGTTAACCCCCTCACAATACGGTGAGTTTGGGACAGGAGGAAACGACGGCATGAGTCAATACGTATCAGAGCTAGCTCTCGGTAAGCAGTGAGCATATCAGTGTGCGTTCCAGGGTCTGGGGAGCTGGTGTATCTATCTTCAAGTCGCAGAGCCCTATGCTCAGCCACTGACAGCTCAAGTTTCGTTTCTTTCCTCACTTTTGAAATATTGTATTGGTACCTGCCTCTAGCATAGGCTTTAAATGCATCCCAGATCGAAGCCTGGGACGCACTATGTACATTATGGGTCCAGTATTCCCCTAGTTCTGACAACATCAGCGGCTCCAGCTTCTCATCTGTAACCCAGTATCTGGACAGTCTCCACAACCCCTCCCCCGCTACCGTGCCCGTTGTCAGTGTCATCATCATAGGGGCGTGGTCAGAGATACCTCGTGGGAGGATGGAAACCGCAGCGACCTTGTTTAACAGGGAGTCGCTGACATATATTAGGTCTATACGTGACATGGTGGCATACGTAGCCGAATGGCACGTATAGTGTCTGGCTGTGGGATGTTTCCATCTCCACACATCTTGTAAACCAAACGTCTCCGCCCATCTAATTAGGCCCGGGTCAGTCGTGTGGCTCCTGTGACTCTGACTGAGACGGTCTGCCTCAGGATCAGGGGTCATATTGAAATCCCCTGCCAGAATAACATTCGTCGTGGGATATTTAGCTAGTACAGTAAGGATCTTGTGTAAAACATTCATATTTGCCGGAGGGGGTATATATAGGCCCACAACCACCATTTCTATCCGATCACACATTGCATGCATGATCACATATCGACCTTCTGGGTCTAAATGGAGATCCAGCAGTGTAAATGGGAGCGTCTTATGTACCAGTACACTTACCCCTCGGGAATGTGAGGAGAAAGTGGAATGGTAGTAGGATCCCACCCATGCCCTCTTCAGTGACAATAACTTGGATCCCATGAGGTGCGTCTCCTGGAGGATACATATGTGCGGGAGATGCCTCTTTAGATACCCAAACACTAAGGAGCGCTTGATCTTAGAGTTCAACCCCCGCACGTTCCACGAAATCACCCTCAAAGGAGCCATATTAGAGTTGGTAAAATTAACATCAACCACCCTCCCCATCTGCCCCGACCCAGCAGCAGTGCAAGGGATGAGAATAACCTGTGTAATTTCCTATGCGCCATAAAATAAAGCGATAGTAATGACATGACCCAAAAACAATCAGTGATAGTAGAACTCATAAAACCCAAACCAACATCCTTTCCCACCCCCCCTCCCCCCTCCCCACGCTACCTCCCGAACTCAGGCGCATTTTCAAACCCCCAAAACAAAACAAGACCATGGGTCTTAGTGAGGCAATGTACCAAGAAAGGCCCCTAGGGGGCAAAGCGTTGAGGCCCCTGTAGGTTAGTCAGCAGCCGCCATGGTAGCAAGTGCCTGCAACGTAAAGGAAGTTCAAATGGATAAAAGGAAAAAAGAAAAACAAAAAAAAAAAAAAAAAAAAGAAATAGATAAATTGGTCCTCCCTGCGGAGAGGTATTCACCCGAGGGGGAGGAATAAGGGGAAAATAGGGGGAAAATCCCCCCCCCGGGGGCACAGTGCTTGAACTTGCATTTGAAGCGCCCATAGGCGGTATCAGAGCAACTCAGCTAGTAATGTAACAGTCCCTCTTCTCTCCTAGCAATATGGCATGTGCGGGATATAGTGTCTGTGTGAATAGGTCCAGCGGCAATACATGCCATGTTGATCCCGAAGCAAAAATGGGATAATGGGCTAAACATGGATCAGGGGCGAACGGCCAGAAAAAATGTGGGAGATAGTTAGGGGTATAGGGAGTTCAGTTTAAGGAGAAAGAGGCCGGCCGGGAACATCCACAAACAGTCAGTGCTATGGTAGACGGTCAAAGGCAAAAAGGTTGGCTCACCCGTCCGAGCTGGTAGATGCGGAGAGAGGGGTCCTGCCACGGGGTTCATCTGCGTGGGAGGGATTCCAGCCAGTTGGAGGCCTCCTCGGGCGAGGTAAAGAATTTCAGTGCTTCTCCATCTTGCACTCTAAGGCGGGCTGGGAAGAGCATACTATACTTCAAGCCTTTCTGCCGGAGGGCAAGTTTCACCTGGTCGAATGATTTCCTCATCTTTTGAGTTTCGACCGAGAAGTCAGGGAATATCATGAGACGTGTTCCCTCAAATCGTAGGGCTTCAAGCTTCCTGCTTTCCCTTAGTACCGTGTCTCTGTCCCTATAATTCAGGAGACGAAGGATAAGTGTTCGCGGGGGGCTACCAGGAGGGACGCGGGCAGCCGGCATCCTGTGGGCCCGTTCGACTGTGAAGAACGGTGAGAATGTCGCTTGTGGAAGCAATTGCTGGAGAAGCCTCTCCACGAACATAACCGGATCCGGGGCCTCCGAGCCCTCCGGCAGCCCGATGACTCGGAGGTTATTCCTCCTGTTGCGGTTCTCCGCGTCCTCGGCTCGATATTCAAGAGCCCGGACCTTAGTGGTGAGGGTGCGGAGAGCGGTGGAGTGGTCTCGGAGCACATCCTCAGCGTCACCTACCCGCTGTTCACCTTCCGTTAGACGGGCCCGGAATTTGTCCATGTCTTTGCGGATCAGTCCCATCTCCATCTGCATGGCGTCTATTTTACCCGTCAGGGTCGTTTGGCAGGTGGTGATTGCTTGCATCAGGGCGTTAAAGTTATCTTGGCTCTGAGTCGCAGGATCCACATCCTCCGTCTGCGACGCCATATTGGGCCGCGTGCAGGTCCCAGTCTTCTTGCCACGCGATGAAGCGTTCAGTCTAGAGGCTTTCGGATGTGTCGCCGACCTGCGCTTAGGGGGCATACCACTCCAGGGAGTCTCAGGAGACAATTGGGTGGCTTCGGTAGGATAAGTGTCCGCAGGGAGTCAGGATTATAGCAGGCAGGATAGCGGAGCTCTCACACTAAACCTCCACACTGGTCGCCATCTTGGACACGCCTCCCCGCCCTTGCCTATTTAACAGCTGTCAAAGCCAAGAGATAGCAGTCTCCGGTAGGTCTCCCATCGAGGCAGAGCTTTTAAAATTGTTTCTATTTTTCGGGTCCGTCGGGCAGAGTGATTGAAGATGGACGGACATAGCGGGACACTTTTTTTTTTCCTTTTTTAATAAAGGACTTGTCAAAAACTGTCTTGTGGTTTTTATTTTTTGACACTTTGTTGGTGAATGGGTAGGGGTACAATGTACCCGATACCCATTCACATAGGGGGGAGGCTGGGATCTGGGGGTCCCCTTGTTAAAGGGGGCTTCCAGATTCTGATATGCCCCCCACCGGCAGACCCCGACAACCAATGGCCAGGGTTGACGGGAAGAGGCTCTTGTCCCCATAAACATGGGGACAAGGTGCTTTAGGGGTGCGAGCCAAGCTCTGTGTGTCAATGGACACACAGAGCAGGTCACGGGAGCGAGTACGCGGTTTGTTATGGGAGGACTTAGCCGTGTGCCAGAGAGGATCTGAGAAGAGATAGAACGGGGCTGCTCTGTTCAACACCATTGCACAGAGCAGGTAAGTATGACATGTTTATTATTTTAAAGAAAAAAATATTTTAGGTTTAGAATCACTTTAAAGTGATTGTAAAGTCTCTGTGCTTTTTTCTATAAAAATAACAAACATGTTATACTTGCCTGCTCTGTGTAGTGGTTTTGCACAGAGCAGCCCCGATCCTCTTTTTCTCGGGTCCCTGGCTGGAGCTCCTGGCCCCTTCCTCCTGTCGAGTGCCCCCACAGCTAGCAGCTTGCTATGGGGGCACTCGAGCCGAGCTCCATATATCCATTCAGACATGGAACTGTGGTTGGGCCCTGCCCCATCTCTCTCCTGATTGGCTGGGCTTGGGGGGAGGGCTGCTGCACACAGAAGGCTTTTTATCTTAATGCATAGAATGTATTAAGATAAAAAACCTTCTGACTTTACAATCACTTTAATCTATTGATGCGAGTTCACTATAAATTAATACTTGAATTAGCAAATCAGTAATAAACAATATAAGTGAAAGTTAAATGCAGTATGAGAGATGCTGATACTAAACTGGTTTAGAGTGCACTCTAAGGCCTCTTTCACACTGAAGCGCTTGAAAAACTGCCAGTAAAACACTGAGCGTTTTGAAGCGCTTTTCAGGTGCTTTTGAAGCGCTTTCAATTCATTTCAATGGAGAGGGGCATTTTTTCAGCGCACTGCCCCAGTGTGAAAGCATTCATTGATTTTAATGGAAATACATTTTCGTAAGCTTTTCAGGTGCTTTTTTTAGCGTGAAAGCGCCTGATAAGCGCCTCAGTGTGAAAGTGGTCTAAGGGATTAGCTGGGGTATGGTGCAGCTTCTCCTACGAGGTACCTCTTTAACTCAGCAAAGGGGCAAAAAGAAAAAGGTCTCTATGAAACAACTGTTATGAGGCAGTCTTTAGTCCTTACTCTTCAGCTGTCTAAACATTGGGGCCCAGTAACCATTGGTGTGCTTTAAAGTGGTAGTAAAGTTGTTTTTTCCTGGTTTATACCACAGATAAGCCTATATAAGGCTTACCTGTAGGTACAATAAATATCTCCTAAATGTGTACAGTTTATTTATGTTAAGTTTTTCAAGTCTATTTCTGATACTGGCTTCTGTTAGCCATGAGGGTGCATTCTGTGACGTGTTATTAGCATTACAGTCTTGGTTACTATATCCCCCCTTTTCCTTTGTGAAAACTGAGGAGAATGCATTAAAAGCCTTTGCCTTCTCTTTGTCTTTTTTAACCAAATTCCCTTCATCATCCTTTATGGGGCCAATATGTTCTGGCCTCACTTTCTTACTGTTTATATAGTTAAAGAATTTCTTGGGTTTTTTTTACTCTCCCCCGCTATGTGTCTTTCGTGGTCTATTTTAGCTGACCTGATTGCACTCTTACATTTCGTATTGCATTCTTTGTATTGTTGGAATGCAGACAATGAACCCTCAGCCTTATTTTTTTGAAGGCCTTTCTTTTGCCTTTATATGCATTTTCACGTTAGAGTTTAGCCACCCAGTAATAATTTTAGCTCTTTGAGGCTCGGTTCACACTATGTGCAGGGCACAGCAGGGGGTCCGGTATATCCCTGTTCACCGTTTCAGGTCTGAATAACGTCTACATTTTTGCCTGAATTTGGACCTGAAACAGAGCCAAAGATGCACAGGACCCTTCTGCTGTGCGCTCCAATGCCCCCCCGGAGATGTGTGAACCGGCTCCATTGAGCGCCGGCCACACTCTCCTGTCATGTGAATTGGATGCGGAGAAAACCGCATCCAATTCGCATAAGTGTGAACCCAGCCTTGAATTTATTTCCCATTGGAATGCACTGGCCAATACCTTTATTTAGTATGCTCTTAAAGCACTCCCATTTTTCTGTGTTCTTTGTTCCTAGGATTTTATCCCATTTAATATAGTCTAGCAAAGAGTGCAGTTTAGGGAAGTTGGCTCTTTTGAAATTCAGTGTACAGGCAGTCCCCGAGTTACGAACACAATAAGGACTGTAGGTTTGTTCGTAAGTCGAAGTTGTTCGTAAGTCGCAACACTGCATTTGTAAGTGTAACTTCCGATCGGAACACTGCATTCGTAAGTGTAACTGCCGCCTGTGCATGGATGTGGGATGTTGCGGGCGCTTGTTATGTTATCTGGGGCATAGTACGGCAGTATGGGATGTGTCCGGAGGTGCTCGAAAGGTATCCAGGACCAGCGTGGAGCACAAGTGGCCGGCATTTGAGGCCGTTCGTAAGTAGGAGTCATCCGTAACTCGGGTGTTCGTAACTCGGGGACTGCCTGTATGTCACGGTCTGGAGTCAGGCTCAGGGGCCAGTAGCTATAGCAGCAGAGTAGGTATTCACACAGGTCACCCTGGCTGATGACACGGGTTCACCTGAGGTGCGGGGTCTAAGCACTGACCGGTATTCACCAGGGCTCCTAAAGGTGGAGATGGGCTTCGCTGCGTGTCAGTGCCAGGTCGCGGTCCTCAGATTAGCCCCACCAGGGGGTGAGCAAGCCGGGGTCCGGAAACAGATAATACAGGTAGGGATCAAGCAGAAGCGTAGTCGGGGACAAGCCAAAAGTCGGTAGTGAGTGGTAGCAAAGATGCGGTCGGCAGCAGTAGACAGGAGCAAGATATTGGCTGGTGAAGACACAATATTCTGGCAACCAGGAAGTGCAGGGACATGGCTTAAATCAGGAAGTTCCTGGGAGGAGCAAAGGGTTCAAGGTTCAAGGCCAACAAGATTCAAGACAAGAAAGATCATTCAAGGAATTGTCTAACGAACTATCCAAGGAGCTGTCCAGCATTCCAGGTGGCTCAGCAAGTAGAGTAACCACCAGACCCACCAGAGGTCCCAGGTTCAAGCCCAGGTCCTAACACTGTACTTGTATTACCCCTGTGCTGCTTATTTCTGTGATTTATACTGAATCTAATTGACCTGTGGTCACTGTTTCCTAAGTTGCCCCCTATTTCCACATCCGCCATCAGGTCTGTATTGTTTTTAATCAGTAGGTCTAGTAATGTGTTATCTCTTATTGGTGCATTCACCATCTGACCCATGAAATTATCCTGCAAGACATTTAGGAAATGGCGAGCCTTGGACGAATGTCCAGTTCCTTCTGCCCAGTCGATATCTGGGTAAAAAAAATCCCCCATTATAATGACATTTGCCATCCTTGCCGCAATTCCAAGATGTAAATAGGAGATCCGCCTCCCCCTCAAGTTAGGGGGCCTGTAGCAAACACCCACTATTCCTTTCCCAATTATTTTCCTCCCTTTGGAGCAACACCCACAAGGATTCCACCTCCTCCCCTAGCTCCATGAGTGATGCTGTCCCTCATGTTCACTTGCACATCATTCTTGATATACAGGCATACCCCTCCCCCTTTCCTACCCTCCCTATCTCTACGAGATAGAGAATACCCCTGAATGGTTGCCAGCCAATCATGTGAGCTGTCAAACTAAGTTTCTGAAATTCCCACAAACTCAAAATCCTCCTCGTACATTAGCAACTCCAGTTCTCCAATTTTATTAGCTAGACTTCTAGCATTGGTGTACAAGCATCGTAATTTTGTCCTGTTGCATACTATTTTCTTGTTAGTTGTTATAAGGCTGCAATTTGGATTTACCTTGGATTTGGTATTCTAGTCACCCTACCACTAATGCCCCCAACATTACCCGCTGAACCTTGCTCAATGCTGGCTAGCTCTACATCTGGACCCTCCCCCCCACACCTAGTTTAACCAAGTCTAACTTTTCGGGCCATCGCCTCTCCCAGCAGAGCTGCACCCTCCCCATTTAGGTAGAGAGAAAACAGCGCCATCTAAGAGTAGCAGATCAGTACTTTAATGGACAGAAGGTATAACAACTCACATGTATGTAATAAGATTGCACTCATCAAGTTCGCCATGCCCACCGCCAGTGACGCCAGAACACCAGCCCGATCTACGCCTGCCAAGGACTCCCAGGCTGTCATCTTGGAAGTGCTGAAGCTCCACAGCACTGCCTAGGACCCATCCAGCCTCACACGCAGCGGGACTGTTCACTATCTGGCCAGCCACAGCGGGGACTATCTACTTTATGAGCGCAATCTTATTACCTACATGTGAGTTGGCATACCTTCTGTCCATTAAAGTACTGATCTGCTACACTTAGATGGCGCTGTTTTCTCTCTTCTTTCTCTCCAGAATTTCTTCTAGCTCTCACACATCGACTGCCTCTACATGAGTATACTGGACTGTAGACACTCCTCTTAGACTGCCCCAATGCGTTTGTAGCCTTATCACTTTGCGGACTGATCGCTTTATGTGCTTTGGATTTCCCCTGCCTTGTCACCCATTTAGGTGCAGTCCATCCCTGCTAAAGTCAGCCTTGTTCTCCAGGAACCCGAACCCCTCCTTTCTACACCAGCTCCTCAGCCACTTGTTAATTTCCCTAATCTCCCACTGCCTCAAGATACTGGTAGTATTTCTGAGAATATTACCTTGGAGGTCCTTCTCTTCAATTTAGCTCCTAAGTCCCTGAAATCGTTTTTTAGGTCTCTCCATCTTCCTCTAACTTCATCATTGGAACCAACATGCACTATGATAGCTGGGTCCTCCCCAGTCCCACAATAATCTGTCCACCCGATCTGCAAAGTGCCTATGTTGTTGTTTTAGAAAAGATATGAAGTTTGCCAGCACCGTATGCTGAAAAACAGCCCCACACCAGTGGCAGAGCGCACGGGCGCCGCCCCCTCTCTCCTGCCACCTCTCTATCACCAATAGATAGATTCATGCATTGCTGCCGCTGACACCCCCTATTCAGGCGCCTGGCCCCTTTTCAGGGTATTTTTTTGAATAGCCTGATTAGAGCCATAGGCTCTAATTGGCGTCAAAAAAGGTGAACAGCGAGCGCCATGCTGGGCGCTCGCAGTTCACTCTGCCGTGTGTAAGAAAAGTAAATGAATATTCGCTTTCCTAACACTGAACCGCCTCTCCGCCAATTAGGTACTTGGGTCTGTTACCTGTCACCTGATTGGCTGAAATGACAGGCGCTGTGATTGGACGCCTACTAGGCGTCCAATCATAGGAGAGGACGGAAGAAGCGGGTGGGAGAGACATCGAGGAAGAGCATGGAGAACATCGGACACCGCTGGCGACACGCCGCCGTCACTTGCTACCCACCCGGGCACAGTGGCAGTATTCAATTGGCACAGTGGCAGCATTTGGGGCACAGTGGCAGCATTTAATGGGCACAGTGGCAGCATTTGGGGCGCAGTGTCAGTGTTTGGGGCGCAGTGTCAGCGTTTGGGGCACAGTGGCAGCATTTGGGGCACAGTGGCAGCATTTGATTGGCACAGTGGCAGCATTTAACGGGCACAGTGGCAGCATTTGGGGCAGAGTGGCAGTGTTTAATGGGCACAGTGGCAGCGTTTGATGGGCACAGTGGCAGCATTTGGGGCACAGTGGCTGCATTTGATGGTACAGTGGCTGCGTTTGATGGGCACTGTAAGGCTGCAAATGATAGGTGTTTTGTTTTCAGAACTTTTCAGTTTTTTGCACCCCCCAAATTTTTGAGCACCAGCCGCCACTGCCCCACACAATGATGTTCCTACCTCCAAACTTCACTGTTGGTATGGGGGTGTATTTGGGGTGATGTGCTGTGCCATTTGACCTCCAAACATGGTGTGTATTATGGCATCCAAAGGGTTAAATTTTGGTCTCATCTGACCAGACTATATTCTCCCAATATTTCACAGGCTTGTCTAAATGTTGTGCAGCAAACTTTAAACGAGCTTCAACATACTTTTTCTTCAGAAATGGAGACTTGTGTGGTGAGCGCGCATACAGGCCATGGCGGTTGAGTGCATTACTTATTGTTTTCTTTGAAACAATTGTACCTGCTAATTACAGGTCTTCCTGAAGCTCTTCACAAGTGTTCCTTGGCTCTTCGACAACTCTTCTGATAGGTCTTTTCACTCCTCTGTCAGAACTCTTGAGAGGAGCACCTGGTCATGACCAGTTTATGGTGAAATTATGTTCTTTCCACTTCCGGATTATGGCCCCAACAGTGCTCACTGGAACTTTCAGAAGTTTAGAAATCCTTCTGTAACCAATGCCATCAGTATGTTTTGCAACAATAAGGTCTATTGCTTACAATAAAGCTCTTTGCTTTTACCCATCATTAAATGTTTCTTGTGTCACACCTTGGTAATGAGACACCTTGCCATAAATTGAGACTGAACCAGCTGATATTAATTTGCACTGACAAGGATCAGGATTGCTTTCTAATTACAGATAGATTTCTGCTGGTGTCTTGGCTTTCCATGCTTTTTTGCGCCCCCTCCCTTTCTTCATGTGTTCAATACTTTTTCCCTGTGTCATTTCATTCTATTACACATAATTTCATTTCTGAACGTATTTGTTTTGGTTTCTCTGTATGTATGATTGCATGGGTTGTTACCAACATGTGGCGAAAATTTCATGTCAATAGCACCTTTAGAAATGATGTCACGAGGGCCGGGGTCTCGTGGTGATGTCACACCTTTGGGATGAATTAGAACGGAGACTGCGAGCCAGGCCTTCTTGTCCAACATCAGTGCCTGACCTCACAAAAGCACTTCTGGAAGAATGGGGGAACATTCCCATAGACACACTCCAAAACCTTGTGGACAGCCTTCCCAGAAGAGTTGAAGCTGTTATAGCTGCAAAGGGTGGGCCAACTCAGTATTGAACCCTACAGACTAAAGCCCTGTACACACGATCGGATTTCCTATGGATTGTAATCCGATGGATTTTTCCATCGGAAATCCGATGAAGCTGACTTCCATCAGTCTTGCCTACACACCATCAGTCAAAAATCCGACCGTCCCAAATGCTGTGACGTAAAACACTCCGACAAGCCGAGAAAAAATAAGTTCAATGCTTCTGAGCATGCGTCGACTTGATTCTGAGCATGCGTGGGTTTTTTGTCAGATGGAGTTCCACACAGACGATCGGAATTTGCTATCGTTTTTTTCCCCCATCAGATAAATTTAAAACATCTTCTATTTTTTCTCACCAATGGAAAAAAGACAGATGGGGCCCATACACGATCGGTTTATCCGATGAGAAAAGTCTATCGGACTGTTTTCATTGGTAAAACCGATTGTGTGTACACAGCATAAGACTGGGATGCCATGTGTGTGTAAAGGCAGGTGTCCCAATACTTTTGGTAATATAATGTAGATCTGAACGGCCTCTAAGGCTTTGCTTTACATCCCATCTTCTGAACTGCTGCAATCTGTATGATTGTTATACACCATGTACCCAGATGTGGTATACCTTATATACTCTACAGAGAAGAACACTAGAGGGGAATGTACTTATGGTGGCCATACACGCTCCAATACTCGATTCATTTATTCTGTGATCATTTGATCATAACTGTCACCCTTCCATTTGATAGATATGACACACATAGGGAAGTGGATTTCAATTAATAGTTCAAGTGAAACTATAGGCATAACTTTTCCTTTTATACTTTCAATAGAGTAATGCCGCATACACACGATCGGAAATTCCGACAACAAAACCGTGGATTTTTTTCCGACAGATGTTGGCTCAAACTTGTGTTGCATACACACGGTCACACAAATGTTCTCGGAAATTCCGAACGTCAAGAACGCGGTGACGTACAAGACGTACGACGAGCCGAGATCAATGAAGTTCAATAGGCAGTTCGGCTCTTCTGCTTGATTCTGAGCATGCGTGTTTTTTTTGTGCTTCGGAATTGCATACAGACGATCGGAATTTCCGACAAGAACTTTTCTTGTTGGAAAATTTGAGAATCAGCTCTCAAATTTTTGTGGTTGGAAATTCCGACAGCAAATGTCCGATGGAGCCTACACACGGTCGGAATTTTTTGTCGGAATTTCCGATCGTGTGTACGCGGCATAAGGGAGGGTTATAACCCCCTGCAAGTTTTATGCCAGCTGTGTCCCATTGGGGAGATTTCTCTTCACTCTCTGTCACATAGGAAGTGATGGGAAATCCCTAGTGAGGGAATCCCGGGGTGTCGCCGGAACTAGTGTCCCCATTTTCCCTCTATTGATGTTCTGATGTCAACCCAAAATTTGGGTTTTTCTTTTACTTTCAAGAAAACTGTAAACAGGTGAAATAGAGAGTGTGAATCTCCCCAATGGGGACACAGACAGCAAAAAAAACCTGACAGGTGTTCTAATCCCTCTCCACTCCATCCAAACTACAAAAACACAAGTTCTGCCTTTAGGCCCCTTTCACACTGAGGCGTTGCAATAACGCGTTAAAAATGATTAGCGTTATTACCGCGTTAGCGCTAAAAAAATATCGCTAACGCCTATGCGTTTTTATCGCGTTTTTAGTGGTAAAAAGGATTTCTTGGTATCCCACAATCCTGCACTCTACTGCGGTCATGTGACCTTCCCACAGCTTCTGGGCATTCATTTCATTGGAGATAGGCGTTTTTACAGCGCTATTTTATGCGCCCCAAAGAAGCTGTTTGCAGGATTTTTTCCAACGCACAGCCAGCACAGCGCCTCAGTGTGAATGCCCTCAGGGCTTTCACATTGAGAATGCTGGGGCAGGATTATTTCAGGCGTTTTTACAGCGCTATTTTTAGCGCTAAAACACCTGAAAAACGCCTCAGTGTGAAAGGGGCCTTAGTGACATTTTAACATACAATTGTGATGGACAATTACAAATAAATGATCACATCTCTGTTTCCATCATGTAATCTCAGAATCTGATCACTGGAAATCCGTCCAATGCAAAGCGATTGATAATATTCCAGCCTGGCCGGTTGAATCTGATGTAAATCGATCGGAAGGAAAGTTATGGTTATTTAATCGTTCGCATATAAAATTACTTTGATTGCATCTGACATCAATCAGATAATAAAATGGAAGCATGTATGGCCTCCAGTGAAGAGCTCAGGCATGTTAGGACTAGGATTCGAACCTGTCACTTGTATGAGCCAATCATCTATGGCCAGGCATTGCCCACTCAGATGATTGGGTGAGGAATTCCTGATGGGTTCGGGTCCTAGTCGAAGGTGATCACTGGTGGCCACCATAAGACTGGCCATACATTATACAATTTCCTTGTACAATTTTCCTTTAGATCTACCATAATCATATAATATGAGGTCACACCTAAACACTTTTGAATTGTATGCAATGAAGCAGGTGCTTGCGCTACATAGTTGAAGGTAAATCTAAAGGAAATTGAATAAGAAAATTGTATAATGTATGGCCAGCCTTATGCCCCGTACACACGATCCGAATATCGTACGACTTTTTTCGCTTAATAGTCGCAAGTAGAAATTGAATAGGTTACTAAAGTCACGAAAATTCCCGTATGACAGAAAAAAAAAATCGGAAGTGATGTCATGTGTTGTAATGTATTTGTATTGTATTTTCGGGACGACAACTGTACTGACTAAACGAAAATCGTACGATCTGGTATCGTACGAGGAAAATTTCCGCGCTTGTCCGATCGAATAATATCGGACGAACTGTCGTGATCGGCTCTCGAGAGTAGTGTACACACAATCCGAAAAGCGTACGATTCTTCCTCGGACGATCGTTTTCGTACGATTTTCGGATTGTGTGTACGGGCCATTAGACAGCTGTGGGGGGCAACCAATCAGCTTCTAGCATTTATTTCCAAAGCCGATTGGTTCCAGTGTACAGCTGCTCCAGACTTCGTTCATGTTATGCAGTGATGTACAGTCAGTGCTGTACAGTCCTACCAATGGGAATGTCATCCTGACCAATGGACGGACACACGATAAATTCCAGCTGATATTCATGTACACCGCACATCCTACAACACACGATGGCCCCGCACTGTCACATCGCACATCACTGACCCCCGATGACAGCGGACACGGCGCCCGGGGCCGTCAATGAAGCGTTCTCGGCTCCTCCCAGCAGCGTGTTCTGCTCTCCCATACGCCGCCCAGCTCTCCCCAAATCCCCGCCCACCTTCTCCTTAGCCAGTGGCGTCACTTCCATCCCTAAACCCTCTCCACTCCAGCGTGAGTTAATCCCAGCCCCGCCCCCCCGGGCAGGTTAACCCCTTCTCCTCCAGTGCGCACTGACAGGAGACTGGAGCGGTTGCCATGAGAACCGCGGTCGCCCGGATGTGAAGGAGATGCCGGCCGGAGCTGCCAGGGATCGCCCGGTGCCTCAGTGACATGGGGGGCGGGTAGGGGGGCCGGACGGGAGAGAGCGCTCGGATCGGTGCAGGGATCTCGGCTTTCTCTGGAGGGGGCAAGGATGGACGAGCCGGGGGAGCTGGCCGGAGGTAAGACGTGCTGATGTGTGACCAACCCGTCCTCTGTGTGACACCCTGACATCAATGGTGACATCGGCATCATCCGGGCTGACAACCCCAGCATCAGAGCATGGCAGCCCGGGGACCCAGCATAGAGAAGCCCCAACATAGAGGAGCCCCAACATCAGGACCCACCATCCCCAACATAGAGGAGCCCCAACATCAGGACCCAACATAGAGGAGCCCCAACATCAGGACCCACCATCCCCAAAATAGAGGAGCCCCAACATCAGGACCCAACATAGAGGAGCCCCAACATCAGGACCCACCATCCCCAACATAGAGGAGCCCCAACATCAGGACCCAACATAGAGGAGCCCCAACATCAGGACCCACCATCCCCAACATAGAGGAGCCCCAACATCAGGACCCAACATAGAGGAGCCCCAACATCAGGACCCACCATCCCCAACATAGAGGAGACCCAACATCAGGACCCAACATAGAGGAGCCCCAACATCAGGACCCACCATCCCCAACATAGAGGAGCCCCAACATCAGGACCCACCATCCCCAACATAGAGGAGCCCCAACATCAGGACCCAACATAGAGGAGCCCCAACATCAGGACCCACCATCCCCAACATAGAGGAGCCCCAACATCAGGACCCACCATCCCCAACATAGAGGAGCCCCAACATCAGGACCCACCATCCCCAACATAGAGGAGCCCCAACATCAGGACCCACCATCCCCAACATAGAGGAGCCCCAACATCAGGACCCACCATCCCCAACATAGAGGAGCCCCAACATCAGGACCCAACATAGAGGAGCCCCAACATCAGGACCCACCATCCCCAACATAGAGGAGCCCCAACATCAGGACCCAACATAGAGGAGCCCCAACATCAGGACCCACCATCCCCAACATAGAGGAGCCCCAACATCAGGACCCAACATAGAGGAGCCCCAACATCAGGACCCACCATCCCCAACATAGAGGAGCCCCAACATCAGGACCCACCATCCCCAACATAGAGGAGCCCCAACATCAGGACCCAACATAGAGGAGCCCCAACATCAGGACCCACCATCCCCAACATAGAGGAGCCCCAACATCAGGACCCAACATAGAGGAGCCCCAACATCAGGACCCACCATCCCCAACATAGAGGAGCCCCAACATCAGGACCCACCATCCCCAACATAGAGGAGCCCCAACATCAGGACCCAACATAGAGGAGCCCCAACATCAGGACCCACCATCCCCAACATAGAGGAGCCCCAACATCAGGACCCAACATAGAGGAGCCCCAACATCAGGACCCACCATCCCCAACATAGAGGAGCCCCAACATCAGGACCCAACATAGAGGAGCCCCAACATCAGGACCCACCATCCCCAACATAGAGGAGCCCCAACATCAGGACCCAACATAGAGGAGCCCCAACATCAGGACCCACCATCCCCAACATAGAGGAGCCCCAACATCAGGACCCACCATCCCCAACATAGAGGAGCCCCAACATCAGGACCCAACATAGAGGAGCCCCAACATCAGGACCCACCATCCCCAACATAGAGGAGCCCCAACATCAGGACCCACCATCCCCAACATAGAGGAGCCCCAACATCAGGACCCACCATCCCCAACATAGAGGAGCCCCAACATCAGGACCCACCATCCCCAACATAGAGGAGCCCCAACATCAGGACCCACCATCCCCAACATAGATGAGCCCCAGAGCCCCAGCATCACAACATGACAGCCCCGGGACCCAGAGCCCCAACATCAGAGCATGACATCCCCAACATAGAGGAGCCCCAGCATCAGGACATGACACCTGGACACCCAGCTTCAGGACCCAATATCCCCAACATGCACAAACTGATATTCCCAACATACAGGAGACCCAGAGCCCCAGCATCAGAACATAGCACCCCCAACATTCAGGACCCAGCACCCCCAACATTCAGGACCCAGCACCCCAACCTAGAGAACTGAGCATCCCCAGCATCCAGGACCTGACATCACTGACATTGGGAAGACATAGAGCCTCAGCATCAGGATACAGCATCCCCAACATACAGAAACTGACATTCCTAACATACAGGACATAGCATTCCCAACATCCAGGAGACCCAAAGCCCCAACATCAGGACCCAGCATTCCAAACATACAGCACATAGCATTCCCAACATCCAGGAGTCCCAAAGCCCCAGCACCAGGAGCTGACATCCCCAACATCCAGGATCCAGCATCCCCAATTTCTTGGACATAGCATCCCCAACATCCAGGACATAGCCACTCCAGAATCCAGGGGACACAGAGCCCCAACATACAGGACCTGGCATCCCCAACATAGAGGACTGATCAGGTCCAGCATTAGAATCTGACATTCCCACATACAGGGGACCCAGATCTCCAACATTGGGACCTGTCATTCCCAGCATTAGAATCTGACATTCCCAACATTATGACATGCCATCCCCAACATTCAGGAAACCCAGATTCCCAGCATCAGATCTATCATCCCCATCATATAGGGGACTCAAATTCCCAATGCACAGGACCTAGCATCCCCAACATCAGAATCTGACATCTACAACATCCAGGGGACCCAGAACCCCAATTTTAGGAACCTAGCTTCCCCAACATCCAGTGGACCCAGATCCCAAATATCTGGAATTTTCCCAATATCAGGACCTAGCATCCTCAACATTCAGGAAACTCAGATCCTCAGTATCCGGAACCTAGCATCCCCAACATTCAGGAGACCCAGATCCCCAATATCAGGTACCTAGCATCTCCAAAATCCAGGGGACCCAGGTCCCCAATATCAGGAAACTAGCATCTCCAACATTCAGGGGACCTAGATCCCCAATATCAGGAATCTAGCATCCCCAACATCCAGGAAACTCAGATCCCCAAAACCAGGAACCTAACATCCAGGGGACCCAGATCCCCAATATCAGGAATCTAGCATCCCCAACATCCAGGGGACCCAGATCCCCAATATCAGGACCTAGCATTCCCAACATCCAGGGTACCAAGGTCCCAGCATCAGACTTTGAGAACCACAACACCATTATCAAGTCCTTACAACCCTAATATCATGACCTGACATCCTCAGCATCCAGGAATCCCAATCCCGAAAAATCAGGATCCAACTTTCAGAACCTTAGAATCCCAATATTAGAACCTTCAGATCTTCAGTATTTTCAATCTGTGATCCTAATAATCATACTCCAAGTTCCCCAGCATTCAGTACCTGAGAACCCCAATATCCGGGCCTTTAATCCCCAACATCAGGACCTGAGATCCTCCAGGATCCATGTATCCCCAGTATCAGAATCTGAGGACCCCAGTTTACTGCATATCTGGGATCCCTGTATACAGATGCCTCATCATCTATGCCACAGACAGACCCTCACCCCTCCAAATCTCTATTCTAAATCACAACCTCCAGCATTACATCTTCTTCACTGCACTTGAGATACTCATACATGGTGAAATGATAGAAGACAGGGTCTGACATCTCTTCACATCAGCTGATCTTTTCTACTGTCAGCTATACACATAAACAGCTAGATGTTAAGCTCTACCAAGTTGCCTCAACCTCCCCGCACATCCACATTTCAGCTAGATCTTGTAGGTAGACATCTCTAAACCCCGTGATCTGAAAATAAATAGATCATCCATGATCTGATCTCTGCACACACACAGTCAGGTAACCTTTCCAGTAACACTATGTACGTCTTATCTTTCTGGAACCCAAAGATACACGTAGATGTTTATGGCAAGAGTAGTCACCATGTGCTGCTACCTTCATTTGACCGCATGCCTGATATAAAAACATCAGCAACGTGTCCAGATTGCACGACAATCCATGCAGATGTACCCTGTTTTTTGTATATTGACATGCTGGCTATATAAAGATTAATTAGAGAAAGACAAGCACATCATTGCAGGGCATGGTGGTCACACTTGACTAGTGTGTGTGTGTCTATCTATATCTATCTATCTATCTATCTATCTATCTATCTATCTATCTATCTATCTATCTATCTATCTATCTATCTATCTATCTATCTATCTATCTCTATCTATCTAGGAACTCCTTTAGATGTCTCGGGTGCTATGGCCATTATATTTAACTCATGCCTTTCTAGATTTTCCTAATGAAAGATTAAACCAATGGTGGAGTGTGATTCTAAAAATGGGTTCTAAATTTCTTCTGAAATAAAGTTTCGATCAAAATTGTCTTTTTCTGTACTGGATCCTAACCCCATTCCAGTATCACACTTCATCGTCTATTTGCTTCTATTACTCAACCTTGGTCCATAACTTTCCTGTTTTATCCAGTAGTGACCCTTGTAGCATCCGTATACTGTATACTGCACTGCCAGACACTTATCCATCCATCCATACTGTGGATTGTCAGAACATTCCACTTTCTGTAGAAGTGAAAACCTACTCTAATCAATTTTAATGACAGCGATTGACTCCCAGCCTGACCCTCAGTCTAAACTACCCACTGATTTCATTCTCATCTACAAGGTCGGTATTGCCCTGCTGGACCCCATTGTTGACGTCCATCTATATAAAATAATCCCTCCCTCCGCCATATGTAGAGTTCATATATACAGTCTACATATCTGTGCTGTGTTTATTTTCTTGCTGGACCCCCGATCTGATCTGCTCGTCCTATTATAATCCATTCACCCAGGCACAGCCAATCCGTAATTGTATTTGATTTTTTTCCAGAACTACGTTAACACTCCGATACAGATCCACACATGATCATTCTCTGATTTCTAGAAAGGAATTAACCCCCCAGCCAAGCCGTGGTGCGTTTGTATTGTTCCGTAGATTATCTTGCCAGTTCATCATGTTAATTGCATTCTATCTCGCATGCTAAAGCCCCGTTTCCTTTCTCCACGTATCTGCGTTGTTTTATGTTCATGGAGAAGGCCAATGATTGGATGCAAGGGTTAATGGATTATGATGGACAACACATTACCCCACTATACATAAGAAACATATATACAGATGTGTTATTGCTAGAAGGACTTTGCGTTTCCGCGGCTTGGTTTATGCTTTTTGAAACGTTATTCTTTCGAAGGGAGAGTTATAATTTGCGCACAATGTTTAGGTTTGTTCTGTCTTTTTTTTTTTTTTTGCTGTCGTGGATATTACATCTCTACTGTGGTGTGTCAGTGTTCCTTGGTATGTGAAATAGAGGCGTGACGGATTTAACGTGTAACGTTCGCGGGTTTGATATCGTGTACAGGTTACCGTGAGGGGGAGGGGGCAGCTTTTGTTTGTACCATGGGATTAAAGGATATGCAACCTGTCTGTATCACTCTCAAACAGTGGGGGGAAGTGCCTGTAATATAATTATTCAGACACTCTGGTCTAGAGGTCACTGAACCCACTTGGTTTTGTTTGCCATTTTTGGACTTTCTTAGAGAATCCTTGAAGATTGAAGCATGGGCTACCATGTGGCATGTAAAATAGAAGTGCTGATACTTTTCAGAGTGTTCATAGGAGCTACATAAGATGGCAGTTTTATAGGCAAAGGATCTATTATTTATACAAACGATCGCTCAAATAAAATGAGTGGTCATACCGGCAGTTACAATTAGTAGTTGGTGACATACATGGGCAAAAGGCTCGGAAAAACTGTCCATTATAGACGTGTGTGAATATTGTAATTTACAACCTTCTCATGCCTTCGTGTTACCTAGCGTCATTAATAAAAGGCCTGTCCTTTATAACGTTGTATGCATTTGATTGGGAACATTGGATTGATGGCCTTATAGACATATACAAAAATTGCATGGGCAGTAATAAGTGTATGAAAAAAATCTTTGATGTGACATTGAGAGTTCCTGTAGAAAACAATGCTGTGATTATACAGAGGAAGTGTAAAATTGTACCTTTTTATTAGTGTTTTGTCCATCAGCACATGGACAGATGATTTAGTTAATAACAACGGATCAAATATTTGCGCACCTTCTTCAAAGTATTAATGAGAACGGCACCATTTTGATGATGACACAATTGTTGGAGACTTTTGTGAAGAGAATTACCGGTATGTTTTTCAGTGAATTTATGCAAGGGACCTAGATCCCTATTTTCAGAATCTAACATCCCCAACATACAGGGGACCCAGATCCCCAATATCAGGACATAATATATCCAACATCCAGGAGACCCATATCCCCAACATCAAGACCAGACATCCCAAACACACAGGGGACCCAAATCACCAGCATCAGAATCTAACATCCCCAACATATGGTGGACCAAGATCACCAGGATCAGAATCAAACATCCCCAAAATACAGGGGACCCAGATCCCCAGCATCAGAATCTAACATCCCCAAAATACAGGGGACCCATATATTACTAGCATCAGAATCTAACATCCCCAACATACAGGGGGACCAAGATTACCAGCATCAGAATCTAACATCCCCCAACATATAGGGGACCTAGACCCCCAGCATTAGAATGCAACATCCCCAACATGTAGGGGGCCCATATCACCAGCATCAGAATCTAACATCCCCAACATGTAGGGGGCCCATATCACCAGCATCAGAATCTAACATCCCCAACATGTAGGGGGCCCATATCACCAGCATCAGAATCTAACATCCCCAACATATAGGGGACCTAGACCCCCAGCATCAGAATCTAACATTCCCAACATGCAGAGGACCTAGACCCCCAGCATCAGAATCGAACATCCCCAACATATGGGGGACCAAGATTTCCAGCATCAGAATCTAACATCCCCAACATATAGGGGACCTAGACCCCCAGCATCAGACTCTAACATCCCTAACATACAGGAGACCCAGATCCCTAACATAGGATCTAACTCGCTTAACATTCAGCAGACCCATTTGACCAGAATTGTGATTTTTCAGGGTGTTGTATATGCAACATCCAGGAAACCCATACCCTGAGCATTAGAATACATAACATACAATGGACCCAGATACCCAGCATCAGGATCTGACATTTCTATCTTACAGGGACCCAAATCCCCAGGATTGGGATTTGACATCTCCAACAACAAGACCATGCATCCCCAAAATCCATCGGACACAGATCCTGCACTTCTGCATCTGACTTTCCCAAAATGCAGATGAACCCAGATCCCAGCATCATCCCAGCATCCAAATCTGACATTCCCAACACCAGAACCTGATATCCCCATTATCTAAACCTTCCAACTCTAATATCATGACCTGACATACCCAACATCCAGAAATCCAAATCCCACAAAACAAGCTCAGGTAACCCCAACTTTCAAAACTTTAGAACCCTTTAGAACATAAGGTCTTCAGTATTCAGGGCACTTGGTTTTGTTGTCATTTTTGTACATTCTCGATCCTTGATGATAGAAGTATATGCTACTGTGCAAGATATAATGTAGAAGTGTTGATAGTTATTTATTTTATTGGTAAAAATAATCTGTAATTTTTACAAATGATTGTTAGTGGTCCTACCAGTAGTTCTAATCACATGATTGCAATATGCTTTGGCAAAAGTCTCTGAAAAATCGTCTATTTTATGCATATGTGTGAATATTTGAATTGATGACTATCACATGCCTTCATCATGTAACTAAACCTATCCCTTACACAGTTGCATGCATGGGTGACTTTTAATTGATGGTCTTATAAATGTTTAAAAAATTGCACGTTACCGTAATAAATAGATGAAGAAAAAAAATCCAACCAATTTTTAATGTGACATTGGCGTGTTGATTTGAGTATTCCCATAGAAAGCCATACAGTGATTATTCAGTGGAGATGTAAAATTGCACCTTTTATTAGACTGTTTTGTCTATCAACACATGGGCAGATGATTTGCCTAATAATAACAGATCAAATATTTGCTCTCTCTCTCTCTTCAAAGTATTCCTGAGAACACCACCATTATGACAATGACACAGTTGTCAGTCACTTCTTTGGGGGGAAGGCAAACAGAATTCTATCTGTAAGTGATATTTTTCTTAAAAAAAGCAAAAGAGAATTAAAGTGGAACTTCACTCGCCTTTGGGATATTTAAAAGTCACCAGCTATAATTACTATAGCTGCTTAAAAAATGCATATTTAGCAGGCCATAAAGTTCAGCATTGTCTCTTAGGCACCCAATTCTTCGCTGGGCTTCTGATCTTCTGCACCGCCATTTCCCCTATTGGGGAGCCAGCTGACACTTCTGATGACTCAAAGTCAGCCCCCTACTGGCCATGATCCAGACTGCAAGGTCTTGTAGCCTCCTGGGATTCGTGACAGTATACCGGAAGGCTGCTGGCGGACTAAGGGTGCGTCACCCTTGCCTAGGAAAATAATGAGTCAATAGGGCCAATAGAAGTACAAAGATACTTTCTTTGCGTTAAAAAACCCCAAAAAACTGATTGTGCAAGGGTGCATTCACACCACATGTGGTGTGACTGCGTTTGGCGGCTATTCCAGCGATGTTCCATCCCATGACAAGGTAAAATGCCCTGTCTCCCTATCTGCCCAGTTCACACCACTGTGTTGTGGTGGTGTGCGGTGAAAAAAGTGCGAGGCAATCCACTGCGGCCGGTAATTGAATTTTATGAGATGTGACATCTCAACAAAGTTTGTTTAAAAAAAAAAAGAACAGTGTAATGCGCAGGAATCGAAACATCATCACTGTGCTGATCTGGCGGCGCTGATCTGGCGGGGCTGATCTGGCGGCGCTGATCTGGCGAGGCTGCACTTCACTTATGTGAACATACCTAAGAGACCGGGGGAGGAGGAGAATCATTTGGCGTGTAATTTACGGATGAATGTTCGCTTTAAAGTGAATGCTTAAAGTCTAGATTGAGTTTATGTGTCTTGTATACACAACAGCAAGAATTCAGACTTCTTTCTCTGTTCTGGTCTACCTTTAGTTCCAGTGTCTCCTCTTGTATTTTCTGTAATATCAGTGGGACCCCCTCGTAGATCTCAACAATAGAGTTATGGAGGGATATAGGAAAGTGTTAAAGTGGTTGTAAACCCCTACATATACTTAGTGAAGTGACTGGCTTCCGTTAATACACAGAGATGAAGCTAATCTTTCTACATAAATTTGTACATATTTATCTGCAATCTTCTCTCCTCTACAGCAATTAAAAGTCCAGAATTTATAAAGCTTATCTGAGATGTCAGAAAAAAGGGGGCAGAGAGCTGAAACCACACTCTGCAGAGCTCAGTGAGGAGAGCTCTGAGAGCTGATTGGAGGAAAGGGACACACCCACTTCACGCAGCACACAGGAATAGAGCCGAGCCTGGCAATCAGTTGGAGGTCCCTCCCCATCACAATTTTTCTCTTGGTGTCAGGAAAACTTGTCATTGCTGATAGCAGAGGAACAAAGCAGAAGACAGAAATTACACTTCGTGCTCTTAAGGCCCCTTTCACACTGGGGCGGTTTGCAGGTGCTATTGTGCTAAAAATAGCGCCTGCAAACCGAGCCTAAACAGCGGCTCCTGTGTCTCCAATGTGAAAGCCTGAGGGCTTTCACACTGGAGCGGTGCGCTAACAGGACGTGAAAAAAAGTCCTGCTAGCCGCATCTTACACCGCTCCTTCCCATTGAAATGAATGGGACACCGCAGTAATACCGCCCGCAAACCGCGGCTGTAGCCGCGGTTTGCGGGTGGTATTAACCCTTTTTCGGCCGCTAGCGGGGGTTAAAACCGCCCCGCTAGCGGCCAAATACCTCAGCAATCCCGACAGTATAGCGCCGCTAAAAATAGCGGCGCTATACTGTCACCGCATCCCACTGCCCCAGTGTGAAACCAGCCTAATTGAGACAAGTACACACTATAGAGGGATATGCTTTGTTCATATTTCATGTCTGAGGTTTGAATCACTTAAGTTGCATCTACCAAAACCCGAAAGTCTATTTTGATTGCACTGACCTTTTTTAAATATATTATTGTAAAAAAACAAAAAAACAACAGATTTGCGGTTCATATATTTAATCAGTTCCTTTCAGAGCTATAGATGTGTGACAATTATAATTTGCTGAAATACACCTGCACTTTCTAGTACAGCCACCATAGCTAGTTCAGTTCTGTGTAGTGGGTTGGGAAATTGATACTAATTGTATCAATCTAAACTTTAGTTACTTTATAGTTAAAAGCTGAACTCTGATATAAAAGATACAAATGAATGCAACTCTGTTAACTGCAGTCTGCTCACATAATTTGTAATAAAACACCTTTGCCATTCTGAAGCTTCCCTCCAACCACTTTGCATATTATTTTATATATACCGTGATTCTGTACTTGCCAAATATTCTGCAGAAATCTCCCTCCACTGAGTTTGGCTGCATACATTTTAACTGTGGGCAGCTGAAGCTGCTGCCTGTTCAGTTCCTGGATTTACACAGACACACAAGGGCACACCTCCAGCTCTGCAGCCCTGCAGCTCTCATTAGCCCTCTTATGACTCATCCCCCCTCCCTTCCTGGCAAACTCTCACTAGAGTGAGCGTGAGAGCTGTGCATGATGTCATAAGACTAGGCTTTTTTCCAGACAATAAACAGGAAGTGGGCTGTATAAGGTATTTACTGGCAGAAAAAAATGTTTTACTATCCAAAGTTAAAATAACAAGGGCAGAAGATTTAATAGATGGAAAGATGAAAAAATTACTGCAGTTCCGCTTTAATTGAGACAAGTACACATTCTAGAGCAGGGGTAGGCAACCTGGGGCCCTCCAGCTGTTGCAGATATTCAAGTCCCATCATGCCTATGGGAGTTATTGTAACTGCCAGCTTTGCAATGCCTCATGGGAAATGTAGTTCCATATCAGCTGGAGGGCTCCAGTTGGCCTACCCCTGCTATAGAGGGATATGCTTTGTTCATATTTCATGTCTGAGGTTGCAATCACTTAAAGCGAAGGTCCGCCTAAAAAAAATATTAAAAGCCAGCAGCTACAAATACTACAGCTGCTGACTTTTAATAAATGGACACTTACCTGTCCAGGGTGCCCGCAATGTCGGCAGCCAAAGCCGATCAATTGCTCGGCTCTCGGCCGCCCCCGCCGCCATCCTTGGTGAGGGAATCAGGAAGTGAAGCCTTGCGGCTTCACTTCCCGAGTTCGCTACTGCGCATGCGCGAGTCGCGCTGCACGTCCTCACTGGTCCCTGCTGTGTTCTGGGAACTGTGTGTTTCCCAAAATACAGCGTAGGAGGACAGTGTAGGCGCCGGAAATGACGTAGGTCATTGCGATCACCGCAGTGATCTATGACAGGAAGTGGGAGCAAATACCTGTATTACACAGGTATCTGCCCCCCCTCCCCCTGAAAGGTGCCAAATGTGACACCGGAGGGGGGGGGGAATTCCAAAAAGTGGAAGTTCCATTTTTGGGTGGAACTCCACTTTAAGTCACATCTAACAAAACCTAAAAAGTCTAGGTTTGATTGCACTGACTTTTTAAATATATTATTGGAAAAAAAAAAAAACCTGCAGATTTTCGGTTCATATATTTAATCAGTTCCTTTCAGAGATATTGATGTGTGACAGTTATAATCTGCTGAAATACACCTGCACTTTCTAGTACAGCCACCATAGCTAGACCAGTTCTGTGTAGTGGGTTGGGAAAGTGATACTAATTGTATCAATCTAAACTTTAGTTACTTTATAGTTAAAACTGAACTCTGATATAAAAGATACAAATTAATACAAGCAGTGCAAGGATCTGAATGTGACCAGCTTTTAGACTTTTGCAATCTCTTTACAGCAGTGATGGAGTGTGAGAGGGAGAAGCAGCACAAGGAGACAATCAGTCCATGTAGTCACATGGGGCATGCTGTTAAACGGAGAGGACTGGAAGACAAATAAATAAGACCCATCCCTGTGCTGCTTCTCTTTTTACTTCCCAGTCACAGGCTGGGGCTGGTCCAGGAGGACCTGGGCTTATAGGAAGTGGGTTGAATAATGCTGTCACCTAAGATTGAGGACATCTAGTGGCAGAGAAAAGTACTGCAGTGGAAATTTCTAGATTGAAATAAAATATTTCAGCAAAAGCTGTTTTTGTTTATTTTTTTTGTTATTTTACTTTATTAGATCTCAGTCAGATCTATTCCCACTAAGCAAACCGATATCTATATACTTGCTGTTTTACAGCAGCCTTGAGGTTAGACTTTATTTCAGGGGAACAAAAGAGTAGCACAGGGTGGGCACTAATAATGCATTGAGGGATGTCATGTTTTAGAAACATGGGAACAGAAGTAGAGAAATTTATTAAAATAGACCGGCAGAAATGGTAACTCATTTGAGGTCTATTTTAGGTCTGTGAAGTGAAAGAATCGTTGTACGCTGCCTACGCCATCTCAAGCTTTGTAACCATTTTATTCTGGAAACTAATAGTGGTTTCCTTATTTGCTTTCATGAGATTTATTTGACTATTGCTATAGCTTTGTGTTGCCTGAAATGCTTGTTTATACATTGTACTACCATACAGCTGACGGTTACCTGAATTGGTATTTGAATTGTCATATAATCAATAAAAACATTCAGTCCCTGTATAAGTAGCAGTTGATTTTTAACATGGTTGGAGAAATTCGAGGAGCCAGATAGCCAGTGTACCTAAAATTTACTGATGCTTCTAAAGCTTTGCCAGGCAAAAACTTATTAAAAAAAAATCCCTGTTGCTGTATAGGAGTTCCCCTCACTTCCTGTCTGGTAAAACATTGTCAGTGGGACAGGAAGTGAGGGGAAATCCCACGAATGGAGTCCTAGATAGCTGTAAAAACTGAAAATTCCATATCAAAGACTTGCCGTAATTTTCCTTTCCTGATGGACTCCATGGCAGAATACGTATGGGTTAACGCCGCCTCCACTTCTCCCCTATAGAACCCCACTCCCATAAATCTTTGCTCTGAGCCAGAGGCCACATTCCGTAACTAGCCTACTGAAGACACTGGGAGTCCATCAGGAAACTCGTTGGCAGCATACGTATGGGAACTAACTCGCCATACACCCATTTGGCGGGCAACGCTATACCAAAGGCTCTAATTTGTACCATCAACAGGATATGCAAGCCAAAATAAACAGAGGCTAAGAAAGCACACTCTACACAATAATGAGCCATAAACATATTGATTGAGGACCACAAGGCTGCCCTTCAGACCACTTTGGGAACCACATGCTGCGAATCTGCCCAAGATGTAGACCCACTCCTGGTCGAGTGAGCAGACGCTACCTGCAAAGGAGCCAAGCCTAGATGAGGCACGTTCTTCTGTCCTTTCTGGCAAAAAAATGATTAGGCGTTCTGAAGCCTGAAGGAAGTTGTAGCTTTGTAGATATAACATCACAATATCTGAGGGATTCCTAGAACTAAAGGAAGGTACTGCTGGGAGTCAACTCAGGATTCCCTGTTTACTAGACATGCGCTTAACTAACTAAGCCACAGCGCGCCCTCTCCCGCGTCTAAAGGACGCAAGTTAAAACTCTAAAGTTTGGCCGAACAATTTCTTGGCTCCCATGAAAGACCAATGCACCCTTGGGTATTGAGTCAAGCATAGGTAACAGCACCACTCAAACTGGAAAGAACGCTAAGAAAGTTCTCCATGGCTAGTGAATCAATCTCTGAGGCTTTTTATGCCAACGTGATAGCCAGGAAAAAGGGGAACTTGACCAAAAGGCCTTTTAACAGAGACAGCGCTAGAACACTCCGCTCCAATTCCGAGGGGGAGTTGAAAACATGAGGGCGACTCCATTTGGAGAACTCAGAGGTCTGAGCCTAGCTGCTCCCTTGAAGAATTGTTGGACAGGAAAATATGCCGACACTTGAACTCCCAGGCAGCTGACCGATAGAGCCAGATCTAAATCCGAGTGGAGGAAGCCTAGAATATTTAGAACTTCTAGATCACTACATGGTCTGTCAGCAGCAGACATGTATTGAAAATCTTTGACCAGATTCTCCCATAAACTTTGTTTGCGTTTTATACTTCTAGTATTCAAGAGAGCAGAGATGACTCTGGAGGAGCAGCCGAGGACCTCCAATCTCAAGAACCAGACCGTCAAATGCAACCGTGCTGAACATGGATGTAGAATTGCACCCATTGACAGAAAGTCTGGCCTGAGGAGAAGGTGCACTGGGTTCCAGAAGCTAAAGTGTGCTAGCAAGGGGAACCATGACCTAATTGGCCAATAAGGCATCAGTGCCCATACCTCCACAACCTCTGTTCGGAGTCTTCGTAGAAACCCGAGGTTGACAAGGACTGGAAGAAATGCACAGCTACTGCAATTGCAATGATCCATCAGAGCATCAGTGCCTGAAAAACCTCTGCATGTAGAGACCATTCGTTGTTGTCCAATTAGACTCTGGAAAGAAAGTCTATTAGAATATTTTGGACTCTTGGGACAAAAAGCCGCTGAGATGATTCTTCTGAGCCCAAGACATAATCGGCTCCATTTCTTGTTGCTGGAGAAACCTCCTTTCGGAAGGGCTGCCTTCTCCAGCTTTCACTTGACCCTCATGTCCATAGACACCATAGTGCCAATCATTTTAGACACTGAAAGGCGCGCAGGTGGGATGAAGACAGGTCCGGGAATATTCTGCTCCAGAACATTGGGATTCAGAGTCACAGCAATGGTCCTCTTGATTATATTGAACTAAGCCCCGCGGCACACAGGAGACTGAGTGGGCTCCAGGTGACTCCTTTTCTAGATTCAGCTGCCATACGAATTTGAGGAGCATTGAAAAGACCCGAGCTCAGGGCTCCAGCAGCTACCCTTTGTTTTGGGACAGTAGGAAAATAACATCCACGTAACTATGCAGGCGTATGCTCCTTGTTTTTGATAAAAAGAAAATTGGGCACATGAAAGTAAGCTTCTAAGGTCTATTGGAAACAAGCCAGTCACCTGGCTGGACCACTTATGAATCGGGGACAATGTTTTCACAAAACCGGCCTACGTAAGCTGTTCCTCTTCATGACCGTACAGTAAAGAGGGGCGAGTACCTGCCTAGAAATCTCTTGCATTCAGAGACTGGCACGGCAGTACTTTGCAACACCAGTGTCTTACGTAAACCATGAGTATTTTCTTCCTTTATCTCAGAGTGAGGTACTGTAAAATCCATTGAAATGAAACTAAGATCAGGAGGACTTCTGATGGAGCGTGCATGTCCCAAAAGACCATTTTGACGTCCCAATAGTCTAAGCCCCAAACTCAGTAGCTTCTTGGATACTCGAGTTAAAGCTTTTAGCAAATTTCTGAAGGGAAATCTGGTCTCCACACCAGCTCTTCCTAAAACCCCGACCTTGTCTGTAAAAACGTGCAACCCTTGCACGCTCCATTCTTTGTTCTCTAGACTGACCTCTTCCGGCCTATCAGGTGCCGGTCCAGAGGCAGGACCCCAACTTGCCAACTGTGGCCCAGGCTTTGGTGCTATCCAGCTTGCCAAAAGATGAAGCTTCTTCAAAAGAAATGCTATATTACACCTGTTAGAGGCGGAATCAGCAAGCCCGGGGCCCAGCCATAGCACTCACTTGCCATAACTGATGAGAGCATAACCTTCGCCCTTATTCGGATGATGTCATTTGGAGCCTCACTATGGAAACCAACACCAGCTCTGGCTCCTGAACTACAGAGTATCTGAAAATGCTCTTGAATACTGCGTCCATATTTTCCATTCAAATTTTCATCCTTATTAACATGGCCACAAGATCCCAGGCTTACTTTCGGGCTATTCACTGCATCTTCCAAGGACATGTGACATGCTTGCTCAGAAGGGAGGTATATCTCATGACCTTGCTCCATTCATCCAAAATTATGTCCCCTAGTTCTGTTAGGAATGGGGAGAATAGAACACTCTCTCTAAGGTTAAGTCTCCACTATTGCAACCCCAAAGTCGCATGATTTAGAGTGTGACTTTGGAGTGCGACCCTGAAAAGATTCTGAATGCAGCCCCGAACCAACTTTATAGTCTCTGGATCAAAGTTGCATCAAAAGTCGCATCAAAGTAGTAGAGCATGAATCTTTTAAGTTGCATAAATTGGAACGGGTGCCATTGAAATCAATGGGCTGAGACTCATCTTGTGACCCTATGTGTCCAAAGTCGCATGACAAGTCGCACTGGAGGAAAACAGAGCCCAAGGTGCTTATGGAAAGAACGTCCTCTTGCTTTGCAGGAGACACTACAGGTTCTATTGATGTAAATGCACCCATCATTGCCTTAACCAAAATGTGTTACAAGGGTAAAGAGACTCCTCTCCCTCTGCCACACTGTCTAAGGTCTTCATAGATGGATGGCTTGGTTGTTGGACAGTTCCAGTTCTTCCTGGTCATCCTAGTCGGAGAACATGCTGCAATGGCTGTTGAACTTTGCGTGTGGCTTGTATCCACTCTTTTACACCCCTTTCACACTGGGGCGGTTTGCAGGCGCTATTACGCTAAAAATAGCGCCTGCAAACCGACCTGAAACGGTGGCTGCTGTTTCTCGGCGGTGCACTAGCAGGATGGTAAAAAAAGTCCTGCTAGCAGCATCTTTGGAGCGGTGAAGGAGCGGTGTGTATACCGCTCCTACACTGCTCCTGCCCATTGAAATCAATGGGACACCGCGGCTATACCGCTGGCATAGTGCCTCTGCAGAGGCGCTTTGCGGTGGTTTTTAACCCTTTTTTGACCGCTAGCGGGAGTAAAACCGCACCGCTAGCGGCCGAATACCGCCACAAATCCGACGGTAAAGTGCCGCTAAAAATAGCGGCGCTTTAACGCCGACGCTCCTCCCGCCCCAGTGTGAAAGGGGCCTAAGGGATTCCTGCACCACTTGCCTAACCAGAGATTCCATATATACACAGCTGGTAAAATAAATATTGAACACATCACCATTTTTTTTTAATTTTCACCACATGTTGGTAACAACCCATGCAATCCATACATACAAAGAAACCAAGACAAATATGTTAAATTAGGTTATGTGTAATAAAATGGAATGACACAGGGAAAAAGTATTAAAGATGTATATAGAGGGTGCTCTGAATAGCAGAACTGAGCAGATAGATGTCCTTATTGGAGGTAAAATATTCAAATGATGAGGAGTCTTCATGCACTTAGGGCTGCACTCAAAGAGGAGAGCAATCTCTAGTATTCAAAACAAAACAGAAAGATGCGCCTCTAAGTGCAGTATTAAACTTTTAATATCCCAAAGGGATTAAAAACACTTACAGGATGATGAAAGGGGTGCATCAAAAGTAAAGTGGGGCAGGTGATCCGGCATCAAGGTGGTCCTAGTGTGTGTCAACAATTTCCAGAGATGATGATAGTCAGCAGCATACGATCCTAGAAGGGCCAGCAGGCAGAAGCGGCAGCTCTGGGTGCACCGATAGAGTAGCCGCACTGCTGGGATCAGTGTGGAAGTGACGTCAGTGGGAGGGGACCGACAACCAGCATGGAGCGCAAACCGGAAGTGATGTCATCAAAATGGGATGCGTTTCGGAACTACTGACTGTTTCCTTCTTCAAGCCAATAGCTATTGGCTTTTTCTTCAGCAATGGAATCTTGTGTGGTGCGCGTGTATACAGGCCATGGCGGTTGAGTGCATTACTTATTGTTTTCTTTGAAACAATTGTACCTGCTAATTCCTGGTCTTTCTCAAGCTCTCCACAAGTGGTCTTTTGGCTCTTGGACAACTCTTCTGATAATTCCTTTAACTCCTCTGTCAGAAAACTTGCGAGGAGCACCTGGTCGTGGCTGGTTTATGGTGAAATTATGTTCTTTCCACTTCTGGATTGTGGCCCCAACAGTGCTCACTGGAACATTCAGAAGTTTAGAAATCCTTCTTTAACCAATGCCATCAGTATGTTTTGCAACAATAGGGTTGCAAAGGTCTTGGGAGAGCGCTTTGCTTTTGCCCATTATGAGATGTTTCTTGTGGTGACACCTTGGTAATGAGACACCTTTTTATAGGCCATCAGTTGAGACGGAACCAGCTGATATTAATTTGCACTGACAAGGGGCAGGATTATTTTCTAATTACTGATAGATTTCAGCTGGTGTCTTGGCTTTCCATGTGTGTGTGTGTGTGTGTGTGTGTGTGTGTGTGTGTGTGTGTATATATACAGTTATGCTCATAAGTTTACATACCCTGGCAGAATTTATGATTTCTTGGCCATTTTTCAGAGACTATGAATGAGAACACAAAAACTTCACTCTTGGTTAGTGTTTGGCTGAAGCCATTTGTTATCAATCAACTGTGTTTACTCTTTTTAAATCATATTCACAACAGAAACTACCCAAATGACCCTGATCAAAAGTTTACATACCCCAGTTCTTAATACCGTGTATTGCCCTCTTTAACATCAATGACAGCTTGAAGTCTTTTGTGTTATTTGTGGATGAGGCTCTTTATCTTCTCAGATAGTAAAGCTTCCCATTCCTCTTGGCAAAAAGCCTCCCAGTTCCTGTAAATTCTTGGGCTGTCTTGCATGAACTGCACGTTTTGATATCTCCCCAGAGTGGCTCAATCATATTGAAGTCAGAAGACTGAGGTTGCCACTCCAGAACCTTCACTTTATTCTGCTGTAGCCAATGACAGGTCGACTTGGCCTTGTGTTTTGGATTATTGTCATGTTGGAATGTCCAAGTACATCCCATGTGCAGCTTCCTGGCTGATGAATGCAAATGTTCCTCCATAATTTTTTGATAACATACTGCATTCATCTTGCCATCAATTTTGACCAAATTTCCTTTGCCTTTGTAGATCGCACATTCCCAAAACATCAGTGATCCACCTCCGTGTTTCACAGTAGGAATGGTTTACCTTTCATCATAGGCCTTGTTGACTCCTCTCCAAATGTAGCGTTTGTGGTTGTGGCCAAAAAGCTCAATTATGGTCTCATCACTCCAAATGACTTTGTGCCAGAAGGTTTGAGGCTTGTCTCTGTGCTGTTGGCGTATTGTATGTGGGATACTTATTGGCATTTGCGTAGTAATGGCTTTCTTCTGGTGACTCGACCATGCAGCCCATCTTTCTTCAAGTGCCTACTTATTATGAATCCAGAAACGTCAGTGCAGCACTGGATGAAAGATGCAAGGGTCTGTCAGGAGTCCAGAAACTCATTGACCTTTAACACACACACTAATTACAATCAAACAGATCACAGGTGAGGATGGTTACCTTCAATAGTCATTCAAACCCCTTTGTGTCAACTTGTGTGCATGTTATCAGGCCAAAGTCACCAGGGTATGTAAACTTTTGATCAGGGTCATTTGGGTAGTTTCTGTTGTCATTATGATTTAAAAAGAGTAAACACAGTTGATTGATAATAAATGGATTCAGCCAAACACTAACCATGAGGGAAAGAAATGTTATTGTGTTATCATTCATATTCTCTGAAAAATGGCCAAGAAATCATAAATTCTGCCAGGGTATGTAAACTTATGAGCACAACTTTATATATACTGTATTCATACACTGTATGCTGTGCATCTATGATGGTCTGCATTAAAGTAAACCTATTACTTTGTTCTGCATGTGTAAAGCACAGATTCGCGGTGAAACTATGGCCAAAATAAAAAATAACGATGCAGTCTTTCATTAGCTTTAACACAAAAGTTTTTTTCTTTTTCGGACACCCTTGTAACATAATAACCCTAGCATTGGATCTGTTATTTTCCCACTTCTTATAATAGGGTGGCAAAGTTGTTTGTTCTGCAGTAGAGCTGGTCGATTTTTTTATTTTTATTTTTTTTCCCCTAAAAAAAATCTGCGTTTTTTTTTTTTTTTTTTAATTAAAAAAACTCGATTTACGATTCGAATCGATTTTGAAATGTCTGCACCCGGAAAATGATGGACACGCGCCGGTCCTGAGGAGCTGCGGGCAGGAGTTTTTAGGCGAGGCCGCGACTTCGGCCTAGTCCGTGGCGTCCGGCCTCGCTGCCTTTTCCCAGGATCGCGGCTGACTGACTACAAAATGTATTGTACGCTTACGCTATACTAAAGAGGGGGAGAAAAAAAATCCAAAAAATCGATTTTTTGAAAATATGAATCAATTTGACCTACCAACATGATTTTTAAATCGTATAGATTTTTTTTCCCAGCTCTATTCTTTAGTGACATTGCATAACAATGTTGTCACCCTGTAGACCTATTCAAGTGAATGGGGTGGCTCTACAAGCCCCCTAAAACTGTGGTTGTGACACATTAGTGTGGGGTTCAAAGGGTTAAAGCAGCTTATACAATGTCTTCCCACCGCCTGTCAAATGCTCTCTGAAGAGCAATCCAAACACAGATTGCTCTTCAGAGACCAAGGCAATGGTGAACGAGCCCTTGGAATAAAATGTGTTTTTTGCATTGCTGTAATGGTGTAATGGTGAGTGAAGCCTCGTACACACGGCCGAGATTCTCGTCGAAAAAAACATGTTGTTTTTTTCGACGAGATTCTTGGACAAGAAACTTGTCCCGGCCGAGTGTACACACGCTCGATTCAAAGAACCCGCGGTTCTTTGAATGGAGCGTACGCGGTGACGTCATCGACTACGACGAGCATGCGCTTGTCACATTCGATGCCGTCGCCGCCATCTTGGTATACCCTACCTATGCCTAGGAAGCTACCGCGCATGCGTCAAATTCATTTCGAACATGCGCGGGCTTCCGGGAGGACAGGTAAGTGTACACACACTCACTTTTCTCGTCGAGAAACATGCCGACGAGAATCTCGACGAGAAAATAGAGAGCAGGTTCTCTATTTTCTCGTCGAGATTACTTGTCGGTTTCCTTGACGAGAAACCATACACACGAACGAGTTTCTCGGCAAGACATCTCTGCCAGCAAGTTTCTTGCTGGTTCTTGCCGAGAAACTCGGTCGTGTGTACGAGGCCTGAGAGAATATCTTGAGCCCCAGATATCATTAACAAGCCAAGTTCTAATCCTTCCTACTGTGGCTTGGCTGGGAATACATTTAATCAATTCATGGCCAGAGCAGATTTTGCATTCTAAATATATTACATACATCATTTAAGGTAATATGGAGAACAGTGTCTGCCAATCACGTTATGAGACTTGTATCAGTTTACTGATGTCACAGCCTTGGGAAAGGACTGATGATCCGCCATATTGGAGTCAGCCTGCTGGGTGCCCCTTGATACGTGTCAAAGTACCCACTGAGGTTTGCGCACCCTACGCTTACAACTACAGCTAACTATCAATATTCAAACACGGCTTCCTGTATTCCGCTTGACAATCATCATCTTTCCAGCAAGTGCTCTTTTAAAGGATTAATCACAATACACCGAAATGTAATCCTTTGTCCTTCTGTGCCTCGCATAACACACATAGTTGCCAACATTTCAAAAAAGATTTTAGGGACATCCTTTTTTTTTTTTTTTTTGCTTTGTGTCCAGCAAGCTATTGCAGGCGGAGAATGTACTTTAATTAGGGGTGGGGCATTCATTTAAACAGGTGTGATTCTACAAGAAGCATATCATTAATCTAATATTCATGGCAGGCATATATATAGCGCCTACAATGTATGCAGACAGAAACACATTTAGTCATAGTAAAATTAGTTACTGTATGTATTTGTTTAGCTATATACAGAATATACAACTATTTAAAATGGAACTCTGTAGTATGTGGGCTAGTGTACAAAGGTCAGAAGTATGTAGGGCAGTGTACAAAGGTCTGCAGTATGTAGGGCAGTGTACAAAGGTCAGCAGTATGTAGGGCAGTGTACAGAGGTCAGCAGTATGTAGGGCAGTGTACAAAGGTCTGCAGTATGTAGGGCAGTGTACAAAGGTCAGCAGTATGTAGGGCAGTGTACAGAGGTCAGCAGTATGTAGGGCAGTGTACAAAGGTCTGCAGTATGTAGGGCAGTGTACAAAGGTCAGCAGTATGTAGGGCAGTGTACAGAGGTCAGCAGTATGTAGGGCAGTGTACAAAGGTCTGCAGTATGTAGGGCAGTGTACAAAGGTCAGCAGTATGTAGGGCAGTGTACAAAGGTCAGCAGTATGTAGGGCAGTGTACAAAGGTCAGCAGTATGTAGGGCAGTGTACAGAGGTCAGCAGTATGTAGGGCAGTGTACAGAGGTCAGCAGTATGTAGGGCAGTGTACAGAGGTCAGCAGTATGTAGGGCAGTGTACAAAGGTCAGCAGTATGTAGGGCAGTGTACAAAGGTCAGCAGTATGTAGGGCAGTGTACAAAGGTCAGCAGTATGTAGGGCAGTGTACAGAGGTCAGCAGTATGTAGGGCAGTGTACAGAGGTCAGCAGTATGTAGGGCAGTGTACAGAGGTCAGCAGTATGTAGGGCAGTGTACAGAGGTCAGCAGTATATAGGGCAGTGTACAGAGGTCAGCAGTGTACAGAGGTCAGCAGTATGTAGGGCAGTGTACAGAGGTCAGCAGTATGTAGGGCAGTGTACAGAGGTCAGCAATATGTAGGGTAGTGTACAGAGGTCAGCAGTATGTAGGGCAGTGTACAAAGGTCAGCAGTATGTAGGGCAGTGTACAGAGGTCAGCAGTATGTAGGGCAGTGTACAGAGGTCAGCAGTATGTAGGTCAGTGTACAGAGGTCAGCAGTATGTAGGTCAGTGTACAGAGGTCAGCAGTATGTAGGTCAGTGTACAGAGGTCAGCAGTATGTAGGTCAGTGTACAGAGGTCAGCAGTATGTAGGTCAGTGTACAGAGGTCAGCAGTATGTAGGTCAGTGTACAGAGGTCAGCAGTATGTAGGGCAGTGTACAGAGGTCAGCAGTATGTAGGGCAGTGTACAGAGGTCAGCAGTATGTAGGGCAGTGTACAGAGGTCAGCAGTATGTAGGGCAGTGTACAGAGGTCAGCAATATGTAGGGTAGTGTACAGAGGTCGGCAGTATGTAGGTCATTGTACAGAGGTCAGCAGTATGGTAGGGCAGTGTACAGAGGTCAGCAGTATGGTAGGGCAGTGTACAGAGGTCAGCAGTATGTAGGGCAGTGTACAGAGGTCAGCAGTATGTAGGGCAGTGTACAGAGGTCAGCAGTATGTAGGGCAGTGTACAGAGGTCAGCAATATGTAGGGTAGTGTACAGAGGTCAGCAATATGTAGGGCAGCGTACAAAGGTCTGCAGTATGTAGGGCAGCGTACAGGGGTCTGCAGTATGTAGGGCAGCGTACAGAGGTCTGCAGTATGTAGGGCAGCGTACAAAGGTCTGCAGTATGTAGGGCAGCGTACAAAGGTCTGCAGTATGTAGGGCAGTGTACAGAGGTCTGCAGTATGTAGGGCAGTGTACAGATGTCAGCAGTATGTAGGGCAGCGTACAAAGGTCTGCAGTATGTAGGGCAGTGTGGCATCTCGCTTCAACCAAGAGACACAGTGGGCTGATGTCCAGATCACAATAATAAGGCCCAGCCGGTTATGTCTAGCCAGGTTTTACAGACTGGTTTACCAGCTTTATATTTTGTCATCTTTGGATGGCCTTGAATGTGACGCAACTTTGGATCAATCTTCTTAACCACCTGTGATCAGATTGATTTTCTGGACAATATCTCACTCAGAATAAACCTCTATATTCGGCGACCAGTCTCAAACTTTTGAGACATAGAATGTTCTGTGTTTTGGTCTCCCATATTGCTCCAGCCCCATTTTGGGAAGGCACATACCTATACGGGGTCACTTTTTGGACACCTTCCATCTTTATCTGCTCTGGCTCCTGGGTGCTGCTCTGGCGCTCCAGTCTCCTTCTACTCTTTGAGCTTTGATCTCTCTTGGTTGAAATACACAACATATGGGATTAAACACATTTATCTGGAATTCTTCAACCCACTGTCCCTGAAGAAGACTTTATCCTATTTTGAAACGTGTTGAATTTCCTCTGTCCCTCTGAGAGTGGAATTGGGTTATTTCAGTTTCTATGTCCCATGTTGTTTTCTTTTTCACCATATATCACTTACATATCACTTATTGTAAATACCCATATATTCATGTAACAATACATTTTCTATCTTATAAGACTTTTCTGTGTTCACAGTACAGGGGGTCAGGAGGAAACAGTACAGGGAGCGCAGTCTATGGTACAGAAGTGGATTCCTCCACATGCAGAGTAGTGCAGGGAAGCTACTGTCCCATATCTACCTGTTCTGGTGCGCTGATCCCCGCTGGTCTTCCACTCTTCTAGTCCATCCCACATGATCTCACACACACACACAAGTTCTTGGAATGGACAGGACTGGAGGGCTGGCGGGGATCGGTGCAGTACACTCAGGCATATCGCATTCTTGCGCCACTCTACAGGTGAGGGGAAGGGCACCTTTGGCTGAGGTTTGGCAATGCAGTAGATAGATAAAGAAAAAGCTGCGCCAAAAACGTTAATGAGCAATCCTCAAATGTCAATGATGATATGAAGGCAGTCCAAAAGAGTGACCTATAAGTGCCAATATAGTATCAGAAGGGAGGAATCACATATGCTGTAGAACATCCAGAAACCGTACAGTATAGTAACACCACCGTGCTTGACAACCGGAGTGACCACCACCGTAGAAAAAATGGCTGCATACCAGAAGCAAGCAAAGGAGTGCAGTCGGCTATAACCTGATCGCCGCCATTACTAGTAATAAAAAAATAATTAATAAAAATGCCATAAAACTATCCCCCTATTTTGTAAACGCTATAACCTTTGCGCAAACCAATCAATAAACGCTTATTGTGATTTTTTAATTTTTTTACCAAAAATATGTAGAAGAATACGTATCGGCCTAAAGTGAGGAAAAATTTTTTTTTTATATATTCTTTGGGGATATTTATTATAGCAAAAACTAAAAAATATAGCATTTTTTTCAAAATTGTCGCTCTATTTTTGTTTATAGCGCAAAAAATAAAAACCGCAGAGGTGATCAAATACCACCAAAAGAAAGCTTTATCTGTGGAAAAAAAAGGACGCCAATTGTATTTGGGAGCCACGTCACACGACCGCGCAATTGTCAGTTAAAGCGACGCAGTGCCGAATCGCAAAAAGGGGCCTGGTCCTTATGCTGCATATTGGTCCGGGGCTTAAGTGGTTAAACCAAATTTCTCACAATCAGACAGTGTTACATGAATGTGAAACCTCCGACACCCGGAGCACAGAAAAAGCCAACATTTTTTGCAAGGCATATCTTATAATACTAAATCCACAAAGTCCTTAAAGTCCCATGCCCTGCAAAATTGAAAGGGATGAAAGATAGGAGGAGTCGCCAGTATGTATTAAATAGACATATACCAATCCAACCAATAAAAACCTGGCTTAGACTCTAATTCACAATAAATTATAAAAAAATTAACTGCAACATCAGAGATATCAAACATTCTATTAATGGGAACAGTCCAGCACTGCCATGTAAAGATTACAAAAATTAATTTTATGCAAAATAATGAAAAACATAGAGGAACACAAACACATAACTGATATTGGCCAACGTATTAAAAACAATTTAGCCTGGCCCCCGCTCTCCTCCTACGAGTGTTTATGAAGATAATAATCGGTACTTGATTGTCATCCTTTTTGGGAAATGTCATATGTATGACAAATCTTATGTCCCAGTGGTGTGTGGGATCATGGGACATTTAGTACTGTGCAAAAGTTTTAGGCAGGTGTGAAAAAATTCTGTAAATGAAGAATGCTTTCAGAAATAGAAGTGTTAATAGTTTATTTTAATCAATTAACAAAATGGAAAGTAAATGAACAGATGAGAAATCCAAACCAAATCAATATTTGGCGTGACCACCGTTTGCCATCAAAATAGCATAAATTCTTCTAGGTACACTTGCACAAAGTTTCTAAAGGAAATTGGTAGGTAGGTTGTTCCAAACATCTTGGAGAACTAACCACAGATCTTCTGTGGATGTAGACTTCCTCAAATCCTTCTGTATCCTTCTGTATTCTCATGTAATTCCAGATAGACTCCATGATGTTGAGATCAGGGCTCTGTGGGGGCCAAACCATCACTTCCAGGACTTCTTAGTCTTCTTTACACTGAAGACAGTTCTTAACCACTTCCCGCCCAGTCAATAGCATATTGACGTCCGGGAAGTGGTTCTGTTATCCACACTGGACGTCTATTGACGTCCTGCAGGATAACAGCCGCTGCACGCCCGGGGGGGGGGGCGCGCATCGCGGCGATCGGTGGAGCGGTGTGTCAGTCTGACACACTGCTACACTGATCTCGGTAAAGAGCCTCCGGTGGAGGCTTTTTACCACGTGATCAGCCGTGTCCAATCACGGCTGATCACGATGTACACAGGAAGAGCCGTTGATCGGCTCTTCCTCACTCGCGTCTGACAGACGTGAGTAGAGGAGAGCCGATCGGCGGCTCTCCTGACAAGGGGGGTTCGCGCTGATTGTTTATCAGCGCAGCCCCCCCTCGGATACCCACACTAGACCACCAGGATGCCGCCCAGGACCACCAGGGAAGCCCCAAGCATGTGGATGGCCCCCATGGCCATCCACATGTAGTAAAACATAAAAAAAAATGCCAATCAGTGCCCACAAATGGGCACTGACTGGCACCATCATGGCACGACCACAATGTGTGATGGCTGGCATTGCTGGGCATCAGTGTCATCAGTGCCACCTACTAGTGTCCATCAGTGCCACCTTTCAGTGCCCATCTGTGCCCACCTATCCGTGTCCGTCCGTGCCACCCATAAGTGCCCATCAGTGCCGCCTATGAGTGCCCATCAGTGCCGCCTATGAGTGCCCATTAGTGCCGCATACCAGTGCCACATATCAGTGCCTATCAGTGCCGCCTATCAGTGCCCATCATCAGTGCCCATCAGTGCCACCTCATTGGTGCCACCTCATCGGTGCCCATCAGTGTCGCCTTATCAGTGCCCGTCATTGAAGTAGAAAAGGTACTTCTTTACAAAAAGAATTAACAGAAACAAAGAAAAACTTAGTTTTTTCAAAATTTTTGCTCTTTTTTTATTTGTTGCGCAAAAAATAAAAATCGCAGAGGCGATCAAATACCACCGAAAGAAAGCTCTATATGTGGGAACAAAATTATAAAAAATTTGTTTGGGTACAGTGTAGCATGACCGCGCAATTGTCATTCAAATTGCGACAGCGCTGAAAGCTCAAAATTGGCTTGGGCAGGAAGGTGTATAAGTGCCTGGTATTGAAGTGGTTAATGACATTGGCTGTATGTTTAGGGTCATTGTCCTGCTGCAAAATAAATTTGGGGTCAATCACATGCCTCCCTGATGGTATGGCATGATGGAAAAATATCTGCCTGTATTTCTCGGCATTGAGGACTCCATTGATCATGACCAAATCTCCAACTCCATTTGCAGAAATGCAGCCCCAAACTTGCAAGGAACCTCCACCATGCTTCACTGTTCCTGCAGACACTCATTATTGTACCACTCTCCAGTCCTTCATGAACAAACTGCCTCCTGCTACAGCCAAATATTTCACATTTTGACTCATCAGTCCAGAGCAACTGCTGCCATTGAGCCTGATGAGGCTGCACTGATTAATCAGCAGCGCAACACATTCTTAAAGTGGAGTTTTTCGTTTATTAAAAGTCAGCATCTACAAAAAGTGTAGCTGCTGACTTTAAATAAACAGACACTTACCTGTCCCATGGACCAGCGATGCGGGCGCCCGGAGCCACGCTGCTCTCCCCCCTCCCTTCCGCGGCGCCGTCATAGCAACTTTGGGCACCCGGTCGTGACAGCTTCACAGCCGGGCGCGCACTGTGCATATATGCCAGGCAATCTTCTGGGACCTGTGACGTGTCCCAGAAGATTGCTGGCAGGGAGGGGCCACCTAGGGTGAGAGGAGGAGTCGCCTAGGCGGCCGAGAAGAGGATGTAGGAAGTGGGACAGGAAATCCCACTTAAAGGAGGAGTTCTTAAAGCGGAAGTTCCACTTTTGGGTGGAACTTCGCTTTAATGCCCATACATACGATACGAAAATCTGAAGTAAAATTTTCGTTCTACAAACTATCTCCCAATTTTCTGATCATGAGTATCGTGCTTTCAACAGCCGATTCAGAATTTTCGGACGACAAATTGGATGTGCAGGCTATAAAAATTTTGGCGTACGTGAACACAACGTCCGTTTTTCGTTTAATTTGTACAGTTTTCGTTCAAAAAAAATCGTAAGAGCAAGACTACGCATGCTCAGAAACGAAAAAACACGTACAAAACAATAAACACATTACATCACTTCTGAGTCGGATGAGAATTTGCGTATGTTGAGTAACCTCTTCACTTATGATATGAGACTAGCATGCAACAAAAATCATACGAAAATTCATCAGATAATCTGATCGTGTGTACCTGGCTTTAGGCCTGGTTCACACTGGGGCGACAAACGCTCCGACATTGGGAGCTCATGTCGCATGACGTGTGAAAATCAATGTTTCCCTATGGGAGCCGTCTTAACTGGTCCGACACATGTCGGTCCGACTTTGAGAATGCTCCCTGTACTACTTTGGTCCGACTTTGATCCGACTTCAGCCCATTGACTATCATTGAAGTCGGATCAAAGTCGGACCGCAGTCTTGCATGGTCCGACTTTGGCATGCGACTTGTGCTCTGCTGCTCTTGAGGGGGAACTCCAGGCCAAATTTTAAATAAAAAAACCGGCGTGGGTTCCCCTCCAAAGGCATACCAGGCCCTCGGGTCTGGTCTGGATTTGAACGGCACCCCTACGCCGAAAAAACGGCGTGGGGGGTCCCCCCAAAATCCAAACCAGACCCTTATCCGAGCACACAACCTGGCAGGCCGCAGGGGAAGAGGGGGGGACGAGAGAGCGCCCCCCCTCCCTCCTGAACCGTACCAGGCCGCATGCCCTCAACATAGGGGGTTTGGTGCTCTGGGGCAGGGGGGCGACCTGCGGCCCCCCCACCCCAGAGCACCCTGCCCCCATGTTGATGAGGACAGGGCCTCTTCCCGACAACCCTGGCCGTTGGTTGTCGGGGTCTGCGGGCGGGGGGCTTATCGGAATCCGGGAGCCCCCTTCAATAAGGGAGCCCCCGGATCCCGGCCCCCCCACCCTATGTGAATGAGTATGGGGTACATCGTACCCCTACCCATTCACCTGGTGGAAAAAAATTGCAATAAAAAAACACTACACAGGTTTTTAAAGTAATTTATTACACAGCTCCGGGGGTCTTCTTCCGACTCCGGGGGTCTCCGGTGTCGTCTCCGCGCTCTCCGGTTCTTTCTTCCGCCGGGCCTCCGCTAACTTCTTTTTAGCTCTCTTGCTAACGGAGGCCCGGTCTTCCCATTGTCTCGTCCGGCTCTCCGTTGTCCTTCTGCCGGCCCCTCCACTAACTTCGTGGTAGCTCTTTCGCTAGTGGAGGGGCCGGTCTTCCCGTCGTCGTCGGCGTCTTCTTCCCTCTTCTCCTCCTCGATGTTGACGCGTCGCTTCCTCCCGCTGTAATACTGGCTCTCCGCTCCGCATTAATATAGGCTTCTCATGACGTCACAGTCACATGTTCCCATGACGTCACAGTCACATGCTCCGGGGCCATGTGCCCCGGAACATGTGACTGTGACGTCATGAGAAGCCTATATTAATGCGGAGCGGAGAGCCAGTATTACAGCGGGAGGAAGCGACGCGTCAACATCGAGAAGGAGAAGAGGGAAGAAGACGCCGACGGCGACGACGGGAAGACCGGCCCCTCCACTAGCGAAAGAGCTAAAAAGAAGTTAGCGGAGGCCCGGCGGAAGAAAGAACCGGAGACCCCCGAAGTCGGAAAAGACCCCCGGAAGTCGGAAGAAGAGCGCCGGAGCTGTGTAATAAATTACTTTAAAAACCTGTGTAGTGTTTTTTTATTGCAATTTTTTCCACCAGGTGAATGGGTAGGGGTACGATGTACCCCATACTCATTCACATAGGGTGGGGGGGCCGGGATCCGGGGGCCCCTTTATTAAAGGGGGCTCCCGGATTCCGATAAGCCCCCCGCCCGCAGACCCCGACAACCAACGGCCAGGGTTGTCGGGAAGAGGCCCTGTCCTCATCAACATGGGGGCAGGGTGCTCTGGGGTGGGGGGGCCGCAGGTCGCCCCCCTGCCCCAGAGCACCAAACCCCCCCATGTTGAGGGCATGCGGCCTGGTACAGTTCAGGAGGGAGGGGGGGCCGCTCTCTCCTCCCCCCCTCTTCCCCTGCGGCCTGCCAGGTTGTGTGCTCGGATAAGGGTCTGGTTTGGATTTTGGGGGGGACCCCCACGCCGTCTTTTCGGCGTAGGGGCGCCCGTTCAAATCCAGACCAGACCCAAGGGCCTGGTATGCCTCTGGAGGGGAACCCACGCCGTTTTTTTTTTAAATTTAAAATTTGGCGTGGAGTTCCCCCTCAAGATTCATACCAAACACAGTGCCTGATATTGGCGGGGATCCAAGTCGGATCCCCGTTCATTGAAAGTCGGACACATGTCGGCTTCATGTCGCAGGGCAAAGTCGGATCCAAAGTAGGACGGATGTCGTGTCGCACTAGTGTGAACCCAGCCTTTTACATATATCTTTATTGGTGGTGGCTTCCTAGGTGGTTTGCAGCAGCTGAAATTTATTATACACATTTTGGTCACATTAGAGTAATCCATGGCAGCGCACAAGTGGATTTGATTAATATGATTTCCCAGCTGCTGAGTGCCAAGGCATGAGATCTTTAGGAACAGCATTGTGGGGTGGTGGAGGGGCTGTAATGAATACCAAGAAATAAAGGGACAGATAACCCCCTGCCCTCATGGCAAGTGACTACCGGGATATGTACTACTGATGTATTCTGGTAACCATTAACCATGACAGACTGTCGTCACTTATACGCTATCTATATACAGCAGTGTTTAATTTTGGCAGCAAAGTTCGATTCAGTTAGTCTTTTGACTAAAATGGCATTTTAGTTTTTGTCCCATTTTAGTGTTCTGCAATTGTTTTAGTCGTATTTAGTTGACTAAACCTCCAGTACATTTTAATTGACTAAAATGCCCTACTAAAACTCATTTTAGTCGTTTAAAATCTAATGGGTGTAGTTAAATTGTAATGCACTATTTAGGCCGGGTTCACACTGGGGCGACAAACGCTCTGACATTGGGAGCTCATGTCGCATGACGTTTGAAAATCAATGTTTCCCTATGGGAGCCGTCTTAACTGGTCTGACACATGTCGGTCCGACTTTGAAAATGCTCACTGTACTACTTTGGTCCGACTTCAGCCCATTGACTATCATTGAAGTCGGATCAAAGTCGGACCGCAGTCTTGCATGATCCGACTTTGGCATGCGACTTGTGCTCTGCTGCTCTTGAGGGGGAACTCCACGCCAAATTTTAAATAAAAAACCGGCATGGGTTCCCCCTCCAGGAGCATACCAGGCCCTTGGGTCTGGTCTGGATTTGAAGGGGAACCCCTACGCCGAAAAAACAGCATGGGGGTCCCCCCCAAAATCCAAACCAGACCCTTATCTGAGCACGCAACCTGGCAGGCCGCAGGGGAAGAGGGGGGGGGGACGAGAGAGCGGCCCCCCCTCCCTCCTGAACCGTACCAGGCCGCATGCCCTCAACATGGGGGGTTTGGTGCTCTGGGGCAGGGGGGCGACCTGCGGCCCCCCCACCCCAGAGCACCCTGCCCCCATGTTGATGAGGACAGGGCCTCTTCCCGACAACCCTGGCCGTTGGTTGACGGGGTCTGCGGGCGAGGGGCTTATCGGGATCTGGGGCCCCCCCTTGATAAGGGGGCCCCCAGATCCCGGCCCCCCACCCTATGTGAATGAGTATGGGGTACATCGTACCCCTACCCATTCACCTGGTGGAAAAAAAATGTCAAGAAAAAACATAACACAGCTTTTTAAATTAATTTATTGCACAGCTCCGGGGGTCTTCTTCCGACTTCGGGGGTCTCCGCGCTCTCCGGTTCTTTCTTCTGCCGGGCCTCCGCTATCTTCTTCCAGCTCTTTTACTTGCGGGGCCCGGTCTTCTCCGTCGCCTTCTTCTTCTCCCGCTCTCCGGTTCTTTCTTCCGCCGGGCCTCCGCTATCTTCTTCCAGCTCTTTTTTTCTAGCGGAGGCCCGGTCTTCCCGTCGTCTCGTCAGGCTCTCCGTTGTCCTTCTGCCGGCCCCTCCACTACCTTCTTGTAGCTCTTTTGCTAGTGGAGGGGCCGGTCTTCCCGTCGCCGTCTTCTTCTCTCTTCTCCTCCTCGATGTTGACGCGTCGCTTCCTTCCGCTGTAATACTGGCTGTTCGCTCCGCTCCGCATTATTATAGGCTTCTCATGACCTCACAGTCACATGCTCCTGTGGCCCCAGAGCATGTGACTGTGACGTCATGGAAGCATGTGACTGTGACGTCATGAGAAGCCTATATTAATGCGGAGCGAACAGCCAGTATTACAGCGGAAGGAAGCGACGCGTCAACATCGAGGAGGAGAAGAGAGAAGAAGACGGCGACGGGAAGACCGGCCCCTCCACTAGCAAAAGAGCTACAAGAAGGTAGTGGAGGGGCCGGCAGAAGGACAACGGAGAGCCGGACGAGACGACGGGAAGACCGGGCCTCCGCTAGCAAAAGAGCTGGAAGAAGATAGCAGAGGCCCGGCGGAAGAAAGAACCAGAGAGCGGGAGAAGAAGAAGGCGACGGAGAAGACCGGGCCCCGCTAGCAAAAGAGCTGGAAGAAGATAGCGGAGGCCCGGCAGAAGAAAGTACCGGAGACCCCCGAAGTCGGAAGAAGACCCCCGGAGCTGTGCAATAAATTAATTTACAAAGCTGTGTTGTGTTTTTTCTTGACATTTTTTTCCACCAGGTGAATGGGTAGGGATACGATGTACCCCATACTCATTCACATAGGGTGGGGGGCCGGGATCTGGGGGCCCCCTTATCAAGGGGGTGGGGGCCCCTAGATCCCGATAAGCCCCCCGCCCGCAGACCCCGACAACCAACGGCCAGGGTTGTCGGGAAGAGGCCCTGTCCTCATCAACATGGGGACAGGGTGCTTTGGGGTGGGGGGGCCGCAGGTCGCCCCCCTGCCCCAGAGCACCAAACCCCCCATGTTGAGGGCATGCGGCCTGGTACGGTTCAGGAGGGAGGGGGGCCGCTCTCTCGTCCTCCCCTCTTCCCCTGCGGCCTGCCAGGTTGCGTGCTCGGATAAGGGTCTGGTTTGGATTTTGGGGGGGGACCCCACGCCGTTTTTTCGGCGTAGGGGTTCCCCTTCAAATCCAGACCAGACCCAAGGGCCTGGTATGCTCCTGGAGGGGGAACCCATGCCGTTTTTTTCTTTAAAATTTGGCGTGGAGTTCCCCCTCAAGATTCATACCAAACACAGTGCCTGCTATTGGCGGGGATCCAAGTCGGATCCCCGTTCATTGAAAGTCGGACATATGTCGGCTTCATGTCGCAGGGCAAAGTCGGATCCAAAGTAGGACAGATGTCGTGTCGCACTAGTGTGAACCCAGCCTTAAGCATTTCTCTACAATTTCCAAACTCATTATATACTGCTGGAGTGAAAAATCAGATATGTTATTATTTATGGTATTTAGATTTGAACATGCACTACAGACCAGTGTTAATTTTGACAGATGTGGGCCGCCCCATGGGAAATCAATGGGAGGCCAACAACTCCCGCAGCTAATTACAGCCGCTTACAAGTGATCGCTCATGGAACGATTTTCTGTGGTTGATTGCTTGCAGGTGATTGCTCCATGAGCGATTACATATGGGTGGGCGTGATTACTGCAGGAGCTGTCATCCTCCCATTGATTTCAATGGGGCTGTCCCTGCATCCAACCCGTGACCCCACTGGGGTTATTGCATCTGGTTGGTGATGGCACCATTTGTAAGTGTAAATGGGACCCTACACATGTATTACCACCCATCTTCACCCTATTTACCAAGCTAAAATTGTATCTCCACAAAAATGATTAGAAGTCTGTTTATACCTAATAAAATAAAATGTTTTGATATTGGGTTTATGTTACATAACCTGTGCGATTCTCTAGTAAATACTAGGTATGAGCTGGTTTTGGTCCAAACTCATGTTCAGCTGAACTTGGAAAGAAACTGTCAGTGCCGGCCCAATCAGCTGCAGCCAGGGTATTCTTTGCCGCGTAGGTGCACATACACAATCGGCTGCAGCCGATTGCTTCCTTTCTTCATCCCTAGTAATAACCTGTTGATGCTGCCAGTTCCCTCTCAATGCAGGGAGTTTCCGTAATGGGCCAACCATGCTCACTTGCTTTTATTCAATTGCATAGTGCCTTAGTGTTATCTGCAACTGGAGGCTCCTCTAGCTAATTAATTATGATCGAGAATGGGCATGTTGGATGTCTCTTCTAATGGCACATGCGTAGTATTTCTAGAGGAAGCTCCAACAATGCACACTCTAGACCACATGTGTCAAATAGAAGGCCCACGGTCCATTTCATGTGGTCCTTGCAGCCAGGGCTTTTTTCAGCCATTCTGCCACCTCCGGCTCTCTGAACTCTGCACTCTGTACACAGTGCACCCCTGAACTCTGCACTCTGTACACCGTGCACCCCTGAAATCTGCATTCTGTACATAGCACACCCCTGAACCCTCCACTCTGTGCATAGCACACCCCTGAACCCTCCACTCTGTGCATAGCACACCCCTGAACCCTCCACTCTGTGCATAGCACACCCCTGAACCCTGCACTCTGTACATAGAGTACCCCTGAACCCTGCACTCTGTACATAGCGCACCTCTGAACGCTGCGCTCTGTACATAGCGTATCCCTTAACTCTGCACATAATGCACTCCTGGTATTTGTTGCCCCTTTACGATCCCCCACTGTTAGTGTAATTTGACTACACCCACTGTTAAATGTGGTTCGGGGGGGGGGGGTGAGTTCCTGCAAAGCCCTGGATAGATTTATCCAGTCTTACAGATGCAACTGGCTTTTTGAAGGCAGCCATAATGCTGATGCAGCCCCCTGATGAACTTGAGTTTGAAGCCCCAGGTCTAGACCTCCCCTTGTAGTTTCCCTGATCCTCCTTAACCCATTGGACATCACTACTGGGAATTACATTGGGCTTGCTTATAGTCCTCACCTGCTGTCCATAATAAGATTCACAGTACTCAGAGGGTTGTGTTTTTACTAAGACCTAGATAACACCAATCCTCATTAGACTTGCCATGAAAGGTTGAATCTGACTGATGACTGTAAAGAAGTAATTCTGGCTATTAGTAAGGACATACATAAGGTCTGTTATTATTTTAAAGCAGATAGTGGGAAAAAGAGATCAAATTGCGCAACCTAAAAATTTAACATATTTGCCAATGAGAATGTGTTGATACATAAATATGTGAACAAAATGTGTGATGCTTTCAACTTAATATGATAAATTGATGAAATTGATACACCATATAATGTGACTACACATCAAAATAGATAAAAAAATATAAATAGAATATAAAAAAAAAAAAAAAAAAGATATATATGAATAAAAAAATGAAGGAATTAATAAAACAAAGTCCAAGTGAGCTGTGTATCATTCTAGTCCATGTGATATGTGAACCGAAACCACAAAGAGGACAGATCTGATGTAACAGAAAATCGCTTACCAGACAGATGATGGCAATGGGCTCAGTAAGGCCCCTTTCACACTGGGGCGGTTTGCAGGCGCTATTGTGCTAAAAATAGCGACTGCAAATCGAGCCTAAACAGCGGTGCGCTAACAGGACGTGAAAAAAAGTCCTGCTAGCCGCATCTTTGGTAAACACACCGCTCCTTTCACCGCTCCTTCCCATTGAAATGAATGGGACACCGCGGTAATACCGCCCGCAAACCGCGGCTGTGGCCGCGGTTTGCGGGTGGTATTAACCCTTTTTCGGCCGCTAGCGGGGGTTAAAACCGCACCGCTAGCAGCTGAATACCTCAGCAATCCCGACGGTTTAGCGCCGCTAAAAATAGCGGCGCTATACCGCCACCGCACCCACCGCCCCAGTGTGAAACCGCTCTAAAGCTGACTCCACCAATTGACATTGAATCCTGAAAGTATGCAGGTGCCATTAAATGGAATGTCAATTAGCCACAGCTCCAGAAACCCCTAGCAACCTCTGGGGGAACTCTAATGTTCCATGCATGGAATCCTGGTTAAGAAAGACTGTTTAAAAGAGAGAAACTGTCAACTTACCCATTCAGGAGACAGTGACAATGTCTATGCAAAGGGCCTCCCTGACCCAATAATACTTACCTTCCAGCGCTCTCCTGCTGCTCCAAGTCATAAATGAATCTCTAAGTGGGTCAGCTTTTTTAATCTTACCTCTGCACTTCAGTAGAATATGCAATACTCATATCTCCTGAAGACACTGAGTATTCAACTTGTCACTGACTAGTGCCTGCCTAAATTCCATCGAAATAGATGAAGCCAAATCTGTCAAATTAATCATTTCCATTTTCTGGGCTAAGAGCCAATAAAAGATGGGGAGGGGGTGTAAAAAAAAAGCATTGGAGAAAGACACCACATTTACCAATTCGGCCAGGAGCAATGGTGTTTTAAATGCTTAAAGTGCAACATTAAGCATGCCCAATTCCTTTAACCACTTAAGGACCGCTCACGGTATATATACGTCGGCAGAATGGCACGTACAGGCACAATCACGTACCTGTACGTCCCCTTTTATTGCCTACCGCGTGGTCGCGTGCGCGCTGCCGGCGGCGCGCTCGCGACCCTGCACTCATCTCCGTGAGTCGGACCGCAGGTCCCGCGGACTCGATCTCGATCGCCGCGGGGATCTCCGCGATCGTCTCACGGAGGGATGGAGCGGGGAGATGTTAGTGTAAACACAACATCTCCCCGCTCGCCTACTGACACTGTCCCCGATCTCCGCTCTGTGTAATCAGAGCAGAGATCGGTGACGTGTCACTCGTAGCCACGCCCCCCTCAGTTAGAAACACGCCCCTAGGTACACTTAACCCCTTCAGCGCCCCTAGTGGTTAACCCCTTTACTGCCAGTGTCATTTTTACAGTAACAGTGCATTTTTATTGCACTGATCGCTTTAAAAATGACAATGGTCCCAAAAATGTGTCAAAAGTGTCCGATGTGTCCGCCATAATGTTGCAGTCACGAAAAAAATCGCTGATCGCCGCCATTACTAGTAAAAAAAAAAAAATAATAATAAAAATGCCATAAAACTATCCCCTATTTTGTAAACGCTATAACTTCTGCGCAAACCAATCAATAAACGCTTATTGCGATTTTTTTTTTTTTTTTACCAAAAATATGTAGAAGAATACATATTGGCCTAAACTGAGGGAAAAAAAAAGTTTTTTTATATATTTTTTGGGGATATTTATTATAACAAAAAGTAAAAAATATTGCATTTTTTTCAAAAATGGCGCCCTATTTTTGTTTATAGCGCAAAAAATAAAAACCGCAGAGGTGATCAAATACCACTAAAAGAAAGCTCTATTTGTGGGAACAAAAGGGCGTAAATTTTGTTTGGGAGCCACGTCGCACGACCGCGCAATTGTCAGTTAAAAAAATGTTGCGGCCCCCCAACCCCTACATATGCGCATGTATGAATGTAAACCCACAAGGGGGTGCTTATGTATGCAAACGTAGATTGCAATGCACGTTTCAAATCGTTGCGCATGCCAGAGTGAGAGCAATAATTCTAGCACAAGACCTACTCTGTAACACTAAACTGATGTCCTATAGGGGGCTTTTATAGTGTCACCAATAGAAAATGTAGGGTACTGAAGTTTGTCGCCATTTCTCAGGAACACACAAATGTAAAGTTTGGCATATTGGGTATATATGTACTTAGTGCAACCTCGTCTTTTATATTTTATCCACAATTTGGGTCATTTTTTGCGTTTGTTTGCCCTAAGGCCCCTTTCACACTGGGGCGGGCAGGTGCGGTGGCGATTTTTAGCGCCGCTATACCGTCGTATTTACCGCGATATTCGGCTGCTAGCGGTGCGGTTTTAACCCCCGCTATCAGCCGAAAAGGGGTTAATACCGCCCGCAAACCACGGCTACAGCCGCGGTTTGCGGGCGGTATTACCGCGGTGTCCCATTAATTTTTAAATGGGAAGGAGCGGTAAAGGAGCAGTATACACACCGCTCTTTCACCTGCTCCAAAGAAGCGGCTTGCAGAAGATTTTTTTTCCTCCCACCAGCGCATCGCCTCAGTGTGAACATTGAGCATACTGGGGCAGGATTATTTCAGGCGTTATTTATGCGCTATTTTTAGCGCTAAAAAGCCTGAAATATGCCTCAGTGTGAAAGGGGCCTAAAAGTCACTAGTGTGTTTTTTACAATCATTTGGCATTTCCTAAACCTTTGCGTCAACTACTGCTATTTTATTCTCTAGGGTGTCTGCTTTCAGAAATGATATAATGTTTGGGGTTTTGTGTAATCTTTAAGCCTAAAATGATTTTTTTAAATATGTGTGCAATAAAAGGCAAAAACAGGTCAAAGGTTATTTTTACGTAATATATTTTTAATAGCACAAGTTAAACAAAAAATGTTGTGTTAATTCACAAATTCACAGAAAAAATGGCAGCAATACTTAAAGGGGTTGTAAAGGTACAATTTTTTTTTCCCTAGTTTCCTTTACCTTAGTGCAGTCCTTCTTCACTTACCTCATCCTTCGATTTTGCTTTTAAATGTCCTTATTTCTTCTGAGAAATCCTCACTTCCTGTTCTTCTGTCTGTAACTCCACACAGTAATGCAAGGCTTTCTTCCTGGTGTGGAGTGTCGTGCTCGCCCCCTCCCTTGGACTACAGGAGAGTCAGGATGCCCACTAACACACAGCTCCTTTCTGTATCTGCAACGTAGAGAGCGTCCTGACTCTCCTGTAGTCCAAGGGAGGGGGCGAGTACGACACTCCACACCAGGAAGAAAGCCTCGCATGACAGTGTGGAGTTACAGACAGAAGAACAGGAAGTGAGGATTTCTCAGAAGAAATAAGGACATTTAAAAATCGAAAGATGAGGTAAGTGAAGGAGGACTGCACTAAGGAAGCTATTTAGGGAAAAAAAATTGTACCTTTACAACCCCTTTAATGTGGAATTCCAGTCAAATACTCACTAAGCCTAAACCTACTCCCACCTCCATTCTAAGCCTATTCTAACTTCCCTGTAAACAAAAGAAGTCTATACTTACCTATTCTGTGGCTGCTCTGGTCCAGTCACGTGTTGAGGTCCCAGTGCCGGCTTCAGTGTAGAGGAGAGACAGCCCACAGATGCTGCATTGTAAGCCTATGGTAAAGCCATTGCCCAGGCTCTGCAGCCCTTGTTGGCGATCTCTCCTCTTTACTGAAGCCGACCACTGCAGAGATCATGTGACCAGACAGGAGCACCCATAGCGTAGGAAAGTATACACTCTCTCGGTTACGGGGTAAATAGAAAAGGCTTAGAATGGGGGGTTGAATTGTATGGTGGTGATATCAGTGGAAAAACTGAAATTGTCAGAATATTGTTTCTTAATAAAAATGTATTGAAACAGAAAATTAACACTTACTGATCAATCAAGTGGTGTAGGAATTCATGGAGACTCCCAGCGTTGTTCGCACATAAGAGATTGAAAAGTTGCCACTCCTCCGACATAGATGATGCGAAAATAACGCTGTTGGGAAAATAAATGACATTCAATAAAGGGTTTCCTAAAGAAAAGTACATATCCAAAACATTGAAGAATGTTATACTTACCCATTGAGGACCTGAGACCGGCAGTTGGGGCACTGGAGCCAAAGCCTGTCCTTCAGGGCCATGATCAACCATCTTGTGATGCAGGGGGAGTAGAAGCTATGGGAACAGGGTAGCCTGTAAGATCCTTCTCTCTCTTCCAAATCCTCAAAGCAGATGGTGCAGATGGAAGGAGATGCTGGACAATGGCTTCTATTCCTCTGGCTGGCATCAGGGACCTAACATATCCATCTTCTGGATCTTGCTGCCAGCTTCCCAGGTGCACGGCCAGCAGAGATAATTTAAACCTGGTTCTAGAAGCGATCGGGGAATCTTGTCCAACAATAACAAAGATACATTCATATCAATGGGAGATGATAAAAATATATGACTTTTTTTTTTTCAAAAGCGGATTTTTTTTTTTTGCATAGTTACATTGGTTCAGCTTGGACCAATGTATGCATATGCCATACCAGGCTGTTCCCTGTGCAAGTTGAGAATCACTGGTAGTAGTCTCTGTGACTTTAGTGATCCTCTAGGGCTGCCCTGCTGCTAGGCTGTCAGCGGGATTTGTGTACGTATATACTCGAGTATAAGCCGACTCGAGTATAAGCCGAGGTACCTAATGTTGCCAAAAAAAAAACTGGGAAACCTTACTGACTCGAGTATAAGCCGATGCCTCACTGTCCACTGTTCCCTAGCTCGCTGTTCCCTATTTTACATTGTAAATATTACCTGTAAAGAAGTTGCGGCTGCGGCGTCCATCGTTCAAATTCCGCGGCGTCCATCGTTCAAATTCCGCGGTCTCTTCCTGGTTCCTTCCTTGATAGGCGATTCTCAGCAGACACTCTCCGCCTATCACGATCATTCTCTCATCCTCAGTTTTCCCAGCAGACACTGTGTTGGGTGTTCCGCCAATCACAGACGTCTGCTGGAAAACTGAGGATGAGAGAACGTTCGTGATAGGCGGAGAGTGTCTGATGAGATTCGCCTATCACGGAAGGAGCAGGAAGAGACCGCGGAATTTGAACGATGGACGCCGCGGAATTTGAACGATGGACGCTGCAGCCGCAACTTCTTTACAGGTAATATTTACAATGTAAAAATTTCGATGACTCGAGTATAAGCCGAGGGGGGGACTTTCAGCCCCAAAAAAAGGGCTGAAAATCTCGGCTTATACTCGAGTATATACGGTAATTGCTTTGCATCATAAACTTCCACGTCTTTGTTTGTACATGCAAATATATAATAACAAGACATTTAAAGCTTTTAGTAGAGAAAGTTCATCAATTACAAAATACACTAAAGCCCTTTACACACGATCGGATTTCCTATGGATTCAAATCCGATGAATTTTTCCATCGGAATTCCGATGAAGCTGACCTCCATCAGTCTTGCCTACACACCATCAGTCAAAAATCCGACCGTCACGAACGCCATGACGTAAAACACTCAGACGAGCCGAGAAAAATTAAGTTCAATGCTTCTGAGCATGCGTCGACTTGATTCTGAGCATGCGTGGGTTTTTTCTCCGATGGCGTTCCACACAGACGATCGGAATTTGCTATAGGTTTTTTTTCCATCCGATAAATTTAAAACATGTTCTATTTTTTCTCACTGATGGAAAAAAGACCGATGGGGCCCACACGATCGGTTTGTCCGATGAAAAAAGTCCATCGGACTGTTTTCATCTGTAAAACCGATCGTGTGTACAGGGCATCAGAATTAACAAACCCATAGCCCTCGTATGGACAAACCTCCCAGGATAGCCCAGCAGAAGAGCTTCAAATGGCCTGTTGAGTCTCCCAGCGCCACAAGTGAGCTCAGCGAAACAAAAAGCAATAAACAATAGAAGAACTGGGAAAGAGGGGAGGGGAAAGTAGAGAAAGGGCGAAGGAGAAAAATGAAAATCCCCTGCATCCCCGCTCCCCATCCCTCCCCTTTCCATGGGGAATGAAGAAAGGGGACATCAAGAAAGAGAAAGAAGGTAGCCAACCCTAGTCTAATAATATCGCAAGCTAGGCAAATAAGAAATAGCTGTCAGATAGTTGCCAGCAGTATCATAGTAGTAATTGTTTGTACGTGTCAGAGAAAGTGAACTCCATCCATAATGCTCAAATTTCGTAATACAGTACAGTAATACCTTGGATTACGAGCATAATTCGTTCCAGAAGCATGTTTATAATCCAAAGCACTCATATATCAAAGCGAGTTTCCCCATAGGAAATAATGGAAACTCAGATAATCCGTTCCACAGCCACTGCTGGTCTATGCAGTACCGCATGTGGCCAGAGGTGCGGGGGCGCCGGAGAGACTTGGAAACACTCAGAGACGCTCGGAGACCACTCGGAGACACTGAGAGACGCTAGGAGACACTCGCGAACTGAGTGTCTCCGAGCGTCACCGGCACCCCCGCACTTTGGCGCCCCCGCCTTTCGCACCTCGTATTGCGAAACACTCGTAAACCGCATTACTCACAATCCAAGGTTCCACTGTACTGTGAAAATTGATTGATAAAACCGGTACCTTCACTCCTCCGCCTGTTGTAAATTATATCTTGTACCTTCAAGAACCAGTCCCTGACTGTCAGAATTTACAAAGATTTCCAGATAATGGCCTAGGGGGGAAATCACTAGCAACAAACATGGACTCAAAAGGAGTAAAGGAATCCCTAGGATGAATCTTGCCCCTCAGACTCCAGGAGAAATTCTTCAGCTGCCAGTGCTTCCATTCATCTAATGGGGTAACCCCCATTCCATCCAAAGCTGCCTACACAACACCTTACTGTACAACTAAAGATAGCCATAGGCCTAATGTACCGTGGTATTTGAAGTGGTGATATGTTTGCTAAGTGTATACTATGCATTCTTCTTGACTTGTATTAGAAAAAAAAATGGAAAACAATGTAGCACTACCCTTGCAGGAGCTGCTAGTTTTGTTTTGCGCCTGCCGTTACCTCTCTGTTCACCAGACCCGTCTTAGGGGTCCTTCTTGAAGAGCTTTCATGAATGTCCACACCAACACTTGGTTGCTTTTTCTTCAAGAGTTTTATTAAACAGTTCCAACCGAGGGTTAGAGGGATAGGGGAGGTTCAGGTACCTTGCTTTGCGGATCAGGCACAATCTTAGATCCAGAGGACAAATCGGTTCCACACTGGATTCAGCAACCACCGGATAGGCCTACTCTCACTGGCCTAGCAACCGGTGCGAAGCTCGTTCACAGTCTCTGCCACAGACTTGGTGAGTGCCATCGAGTCGTTTCACAATCTTCCGCCACAAGATCGTGCAACCATACTGACACTGACACTTTGTAAAAGTTCCTTCATAAAGTACACAGCTCACAGTGCCAGAATCTTTCAGCCAGCCGGCAGCACCGTGAGGTAAATTGGCCAGGATGCGTCCTTCAATTAAGTCCCCAATTGTTCCGCTTCTTCCCGCAGGCAAGACCGCGTAGGACCATCCCTGGACTAGTAGGCCCCAGAAACTCCTGGGCCTACTCTCAGTTGCAGAGCCTCGGGCCAGCAGGCCAGAGGCCGAGAAACAGGTCATCCCTGAGGCCAGGAGGGCCCTCCGGTCAAGATTAACGAAAAATAAATCCTCCAGCCATGTCCACTACCTTCTGTGAACCTGAAAAACAACCATTGAACGAAAAATAAACACAAAACACAGATTGGTCTTAAAGTGATTGAGCTGATTTTAAATTATGGGCCACAGGAAAGCGTTCTCGTGTTTGCGTATTTCTGTGTTGTATCGATTTTGGTCCATTAAATTGTTGGTTTTGTTCAGTCGTGTCATTCTGACATCAAGGCTGGTGGCCAGAGATCTTTATTTTGAGATTAGAATCATATTGAATTTTGCTGGTGTCGTGTATTTTAAGCACTTTACAGTTCCGTGTTCATATTGTACAGAGTGGGAATTACTTTGAAAGCTTTTGGGTGAGACATTGACAGAATAATTATGTGTGTAGGAAAACTTTATTTCCCCGAGCTGAGAGTTATTGTTGCTTGTAAGAACAGTTCTTTACTCTTCAGCAGGTTTGATGCTGTTCACATACCTAATGCTGGTCATACACTAGTCCAACCATTCTTCCTCCAGAGCAGACTTTCTAAACCATTTCAACATAGGAACATAGGAACCCTTTAAAATAACTTTCCGGGCTCAGGGAACCCCTGGTAAACATTACTATATTTACAACTCATGATAGATAAGTGCAATGGTCAGGGGGAAGAATGCTCCTCATGCCGCGTACATACGACCGTTTTTAATGTCATTGAAAAAAACGATGTTTCTCTTATCGTCCATGGACTGACACAGCTGGATACTGTAAACGTGTGGGTATATGTCCCTGCTCGCAGGAGAAGATCTAGGCAGAATGTTAGATGTTAAAACATTCTAGAACAAACCAGAGCTGAACAGCCCCGCCCAGGGGGGCGGTCCCTCCGGACATTACCCTCCCACCTGCAGCTAGCAGACCTCAGTTCGTAACAAAGCAGTACAAACCTTAAAAGGAAGTGTGGGTGCTGTGTCAGTCCATGGACGTCAGAGAAATGGATTTTACGGTGAGTACAAAAATCCTCCGGACATTACCCTCCCACCTGCAGCTAGCAGACCTCAGTTTTTTTCTGCCTAGCAGAAGGAGAAGACGTGGCTCTCTCAGGAGCCAGTCTCCTGGAAGATTTTACTTTTAAATTTTATTCCTTTGGGAATTTTATTATTTTATTTTTGAGACCTTCAATCAACTGTCGGGCAACAGGTTGGGTACACTGGTATCCTCGTAGTCTTCCCTGTCCGACCATTGAGCGTGCTGATCCTCGCCTTGTGTGCGTGAGACTCAGTTCACGACATACCCCATGACTCCAGGGGTGGCCGGGTTGCTTTCATGCTCCCGCGGTCCTCTCAAGATTGAACAGTACTTGACTGACTGTATCTCTCGCGGTGGACCGGGCCGACAGCTACGCAGTACGACTCTGTGATAGGTCTGTCTGAAACAAGCCAGTGGGTCCCTGAAAGGGACGGGTAAGTAGTCTCTCCTACTGCAGGTGAGTACATGCTGGCTGTGTTTCTGTGTGTGGGGGTTTCTCCCTGTCTCCCCCCTGTTATGCTGCTCTCTGCACCCTGTACTGGTGCTGTGCTGTGGGGTGCTTGGGGGTCACTCTGGCCTGGCTGGGCGCTCATGTCTGCAGTTTTTTCTGGTGTGTGAGGTGATTATTGCGTGCGCCATTGGCACGCATTAGAGCTTTGAATTTCGCGCTCGGTGGCCATCTTGGCGTTCAGTGGCGCAGTTATAGCTGCGTCCGGCGGCCATTTTCTTGTGGCCGCCGCGCATTTATTTCTGGCGGCGGCGTGAATCCCCTCACAATCTCCTCACAGACTGAGCGGTCCTTAAGGGTTGGTGGGTCCTCCCGGGTATTCCCTCCTCAGCGTAGCCAGTGGGTGGACTGTATATTCACTGTATAGTGTATAAGGTCTCAGAGGGTGGTGTTATGGAGTCTGATACACCTGCTCTCCACACTTGCCTGGGGCAACTGGCAGTGCTGCACAGTTAAACATGTTCATATGTTTCCTGCACCTACGGTCCTTATGGACCAGTTGTCAGCAGTCCTGGAATAATTCCTATCAGAATGGAAGCGGTGTGCGAGCAAAAGGAGCTATAAGCCCCCTCCCCCCACAAAAATCTTTACTGAAGGGGTGCTCTGAGTCAGATATGGGCCTAGCTACTATGCTCAGGACCCGAACTCTGAATATTTAATGTTTATGAACAGGACATTCCCTTGTGAGGAAGACTCCAGTTCTGTGTCAGTGAATGACAGGGCACTTGTAAGTGATCTCATTGATGTGAGAAACACTCTCAGGCTGGAATTGCTGTGACAAGCTTTTCTTTTACACAGTTTCCTCACTGTTTTCCTCACACTGCCTCAAGAGCAGCATGGATGAGGGAGGACTTTATTCATTTATGTCTGTAGTCCCTGTGAGCCTTATGTGTGATACCTGAGGTAACATTTCCCGCCATTTCCTGGGGAATGATTTGAGCTCTGACAGACACACGGTCTGAGGATCAGAGGTTACCTGCATGCTGCTTCGGCAGCACAGTCAAGCAGGTTGGAATGATACAGAGAAGATTATGCGCCTCTGCGCCATAATTTAACTCGGTGTTTCTCAACTCCAGTCCTCAAGGCACCCCAACAGGTCATGTTTTCAGGCTCTCCATTATTTTGCACAGGTTATTTGATCAGTTTAACTGCTTTAGTAATTCCCACAGCTGTTTCATCTGAGGGAAATCCTGAAAACATGACCTGTTGGGGCGCCTTGAGGACTGGAGTTGAGAAACACTGATTTAACTCATCCTATACCTCTACACTGCATACATTCACAGTGTATGTATGTGTTATTGGTCTCTGTGTCTGCGTGGCTGTCCCCACGTTCCAATGCTGTGTTTCAGTGCCATACATGATATAAACGTACAAAATATGTTTATGCACGACTCCAGATACATTCACAGTATATGTATGTATTATAATCTCTGGGTTGGCGGGGGCTCCGGTGTCCTCCCGCACTCTCATGGTATGTGCGCTTCAGCTCTCTGCACAGTATAGACATGTTCAATATGTTTATTGCACATATTATACATGTTTACAGTATGGGTATACTGTTTGCGTGGGGTTCCTCCGGGTACTCCGGTTTCCCCCCACGCTCCAATGGAAATGCACAGCATAAACATGTGCAATATGTTGATTCACATGCTATCATTCCTACACGGTATCTGTGTGCTGTCTGCGTGGAGTTCTTCCGAGTGTTCCGGTTTCCTCCCACGCGCTGACGGTATGTGCGCCTTTGGCCTTCTGCACAGTTAAACATGTTCAATGTTTATCACGCGTGCTATAATACCTACACGGTATGTGTAGGCAGTCTGTGTGGTTTTCCTTCGGGTACTCCGGTTTCCTCCCACACTCCATTGGTATAGGCGCTTCGGCGCTATGCACAGTCTAAATTTGTGCGATTGGATATCCACATACTAACATACCTACCCGGTATGTCTTTGCACTCTGCGTGGGTTTCCGCCCACGCTACATGACATGCATGCCTTTGGTGCAATACACAATGTAAACATACACATTATGTTTATACACTACACTAAATACATTCACAGTAGTTGTAGGTATTGCATTCTCTGAGTATGCGTGGGGTACTTCAGTACCTCCCACGCGCCAACGGTGTGCGCGCCTTCGGTGCTATGCACACATGAGCTTGTGCAAAATGTTTAGCACACACACAATAATACCTACACGGTATGCGTATGCAGTCTGCGTGGGTTTCCGCCCACGCTACATGACATGCATGCCTTTGGTGCAATACACGGTGTAAACATACACATTATGTCTATACACTACACTAAATACATTTACAGTAGCTGTAGGTATTGCATTCTCTGAGTATGCGTGGGGTACTTCGGTTCCTCCCACGCGCCAACAGTGTGCGCGCCTTCGGTGCTATGCACACATGGGCTTGTGCAAAATGTTTAGCACACATACTATAATACCATACACGGTATGCGCATGCAGTCTGCATGGGTTTCATCCGGGTGCTCAGGTTTCTCCCCTGCGTTCTAATGGTGTGCGCATTCTCAGCGCTATGCACAGTATAAACATGTGCAATTTGTTTATTCGCAGGCTAACATACCTACACGGTTGTGTACGCAATCTGCGTGGCTGGTTTACGTCCAGGCCCCGATGATGTGCGCGCCTTCGTCGCTGGCACAGTATATACGTGTTTAATAGGTTTATCCACAAATACTAAACTACATACGCCGTATGTGGTGGTATTATGCTCTTTGTGGCTGGGTGGGGTTCCTCCCACACTCTCCATTTGTGCGTTTGACGCAATACATAGTATAAACTATGTGTTTGCACAATCGGCACCTATCCATGGGTAGCTGCTGGATGGAGCATTGTCACAAGGATCCCTGGTTTCAGGGGTATCACTTTCCACCTGCTTTCAGTGGTGATCAGAAGCGCTGGCTTGGACTGTGTTCGCCAGGTTGGGGTTAGAGTTACGCCCGTTAGTGGCTGCGTCTCTGGCATTTTTTATAGCTCAATGACTGGGCAAAAGCCTCTGCTTCATCCATCAGTCGTCTAGCAGGTGCACTACAACTGCTTTAGCCTTTAGGGTCTCTGTGCCTGGGGTGGGTTTGCGCCACCTGTGGAGGCTGAGGTACTAGTCCTCTGACCGAGTTTCTAGGGAAGTTCCGTCAAGTTGCCTTTATTAGCCAACATTTGAGGCACCCTGTACACTGGGGCCTCCCTTCTCTGATACATTGCGGAGTCTCTTTGGGATTTTCATACATCTCGCTGCAAGACGGTCCTGTCGGCCGTGTGCATTGCAGGCAAAGGGTCCTTGCATCCGGAGGTGTTTCCACCTTCTTTACCGGAGGTGGGGCACCGGAAGTGGACCTTGTGGCCTCTCAACTCACTCGCAAGGTGGCAAGATCGTGGTCAGGTCCAGGGACCCCTGGGCGGATGCGTCAGACGCGTTGGAAGCCCGTGGGGGCAGTATTACCTGATATATGCTTACCCTCCGCTACTGTTGTTGCCTCGCCGGCTTCGCAGAGTAGGGGCTGAGGCCATTCCAGTGCTCCGGAACGGCGACATTGGTACGCCGATCTACTTCGGCTAGTCGCAGACATTCCTGGCGACGGCCTATTGGGGTGGACCTTCTGTCTCATGATCCCATACTTCATCCTGCTTTACAGTCCTTGGCTTTAATGGCATGGCTGTTTAAAGCCAGGTGCTGAAGGACCGAGTTCTCTCGTATTCGGTCATCTCTTCTATGTTGTTGACACGGGAATCTTCCTCCAGAAAGATATCTCACCGTACCTGGAAGGCTTACATCGCTATGTGCGAGGAACTTGAGTGGCATCCTCGGATGTATTCCGTTCCCAGGATTTTGCTGTTCTTACAGCATGGTGTGACCCAAAAGCTGGCCTTGCATACCTTTTTTTGAGGGTCGGATTTCGGCCCGGGCTGTCTTTTTCAACGGCCACTACTGGGCCATTCCTTGATTAGCACCTTTTGTGCAGGGGGTTCGCCATGTGATCCCCCCTGTCAAGCATCCTCTCCCTACTTCGGATCTGATTTTGATGCATCTCGGTTCTCCGAGAACATCCCTTTGAGAATATCAGAGAGATTCCTCTCTTGACCTTGTCCCGGAAGTTGGCCTTAGTGGCCATTGCTTCGGTTAGACGGGTGTCTGAGTTGGCGGCCTTGTCCGGCAAGTCGCCTTACTTGGTCCTCCATAAGGATATGTTGGTGTTGCGCCCACGACCATCCTTCTTTTCTAAGGATGGTCTTGGCCTTTCACCTTAAGAAGGACATTGTCCTTCCGTCCTTGTGTCCTCACCCATCGCATCCCTGAGAGTTTGCGCTTCATACAATAAGATGGGTACAAGCCTTACGAGTGTACCTGTCTGCTACTGTTTCCATTCGGAAATCTGTGTCTGGTCCAAAACAGGGCCGAGCGGTGTCGTCTGCCACCGTCTTTAGGTGGATCAGGCAGACCGTCATACAGGCCTATGCCCTTAAGGGGCGGGCGCCTCGCTTTCCGGTTGCGGCGCATTCCACCAAGGCAATTGGTGCTTCCCGGGCCTTCCGACATAAAGCGTCGGTTGCACAAGTGTGCAAGGCGACGACCTGGTCGTCCGTTCATACCTTTTCAAGATTTTATAAGGTTGATGTGGCTGCATCCTCGGATGCTCCCTTCGGCCGCAAAGCATTGCAGGCCGCTGTTTAATGTCGCAACTCCTCCGTTGAGGAGCTCTGCTTGTTTGGTGTGAAGTTTTGGTTGTTCCTTTGCTACCGCTCCCACCCTTCTAAAACTGCTTTGGGACGTCCCACACGTTTACAGTATCCAGCTGTGTCAGTCCATGGACGATAAGAGAAAATAGGATTTTTGTACTCACCGTAAAATCCATTTCTCTGACGTCCATGGACTGACACAGCACCCACACTTCCTTTTAAGGTTTGTACTGCTTTGTTACGAACTGAGGTCTGCTAGCTGCAGGTGGGAGGGTAATGTCCGGAGGGACCGCCCCCCTGGGCAGGGCTGTTCAGCTCTGGTTTGTTCTAGAATGTTTTAACATCTAACATTCTGCCTAGATCTTCTCCTGCGAGCAGGGACATATACCCACACGTTTACAGTATCCAGCTGTGTCAGTCCATGGACGTCAGAGAAATGGATTTTACGGTGAGTACAAAAATCCTATTTTTTCTCGACCGTGATTCTTCTCAAGCCTGCCTTGCCTACACACTATCATGAAAAAAAATGCTCGAGCAAAGCGTGGTGACGTACGAAATGTACGACGGAACTATAAAACGGAAGTTCCATTCGGAAGGCGCCACCCTTTGGGCTGCTTTTGCTGATCCTCGTGTTAGTAAAGTTTGGTGAGAGACGATTCACGCTTTTCAGCCTCGTGCTCTTCAGTCCGTTACAGCGCGACGAATGTGCTATCTCCATGCACGTTTTTTTTTCACGGTATTACACTCGTGGTCATTGGGAATAATCCCCCCCTTACAAAAAGCTAAAAAGATCATTGGTGTCAGTTGGAACTTATCTGTGAGGCAAAAACTGATCATTGTTTAAGGAACCCCTAGTAACCTTTGAAGGAACCCTAGGGATCCACAGAACCCTGGTTGAGAATCTCAGCTCTATAGGTTGCTAGGGGCTTCTTAGGGCCAGTTCACACCAGACGCAGTTCCGTTCAGTTTCGTGCGCATTTTTTCTGCACTAAAAATGCATGCACAGTGTTTTCCATGTATTCAACAAGAAGAAAAAAAGAAAGGCGCACCAGCCTCGTGCATTACCGTTGGATGGATTTATTTAAAATGAATAAAAGAATCCTACTTACAAACAACCGTGAAAGCCATGCATTTACAAAGAACCACAGAGTCGCAGCAATGCGTCCAAAACAAATCCACTTGAATCAGTCACGGAGGGATTGACAAAGGTCACTGCTGGTTGACGCGTTTCGAAGACGAGTCTTCTTCCTCAGAGCTCAGCCCTGTCCAACTGGAACCTGCCATAGACAAGCTTGACAAGCTGCTTGCTGCATGGGTGGATGCTGCACCTGTCCCTTCCAGGGGCACTAAATTGCCAGGAGAGACGCACCGTTCCTAGACAGCCCAGTTTGTAAGGGGTTTTATTTGAGAAAAAAAACGCAAGCAGTGCAATGCACTAAAACACACATTGCACTGCTCTCTGCTAGAGCCAGCACTACAAACACAGCTTAACTCTATAAGGGCTTGTTTAAAATTGCGGTCCAGGGAAGGGGGGGGGTGAATATAGGCAGTTGAGTTTCTGTTTTACTGCACCCCTGACTTCTCCCCCTTAAATTACAGTCCGCAATAGCTACCATTGCTTCAGCAGTCCCACACCCACAAAGTCCCTCACTGGTGCCAACATCTTCTCCTCAGCTATTTTCAGGTGCTTTTTTTGGGCTACCATAGGATGCGCAGGGGTCCAGGCGTCGCGGCTCTGTGCCGGGATGTAAACTGAGCTGCACATACCTGGTTGCAGAAAATAGCAGTTTTGGCGTCAGAGAGCTCCAAGGTCCTGGGTACATCATACATGCCAGTTTCTGAATCGGTGGTTAAATGGTTCTCTTTGTTCTTCCATTAGTGAAGTGAGGGAGCTCTGGTGGGGAAAATGTCTCTTTAAAGGCACATTTAAAGATTTTATTGAAATGGCAATTGTAAAACACATGCTTACCTTTCCATGCAGGCCCACCTTTTCTTGCATTCTAGTAAACTTTCCAAGTCTTCTGTCTCCTTTGTGCCACCATCTTGGGTAGAGGTATATCCTCCTGAGCTAGCTGTGCCAAACCCATGCATGCATATGCAGCACTCTAGCAGGGAATCATTTAGTTTACATGGTGAGGGCACCATCAATCCTGCAGTGCTTACGTTGTTGTTTCATAGTTGCCAACATTGCAAAAAAAAATCCGGGACACTTTTTCGCATGTAGGCGGAGCTTTGCTATAATTAGGGGGTGGGGGCATTCGTTTGTAGGTGTGTCACACCGTAGTAGAAAAATTAGGCGCGCTTAGCGCGCCGCAGTGAAAAGTGGGCGTAGTTTACGCGGGTAGTGGGAGTGGCTTAAATGGGCGTGGCTCAAAGGGGGTGTGGTTAGAGTCTGAGATAAATGAGGGATGGAGGGAAAAAGAAAGGGAGAAATAAATAAAGAAAGAGGGAGGGAAGGAGAGAGAAGGAAGGATGGAGGGACAGCAGGCCCAGATCCTACACCACAATAGAAATATTTGTATTCCAGAGTTTAACAATCAGCAGATAAAGATACTACAAACATCTGGTGTTAGCTCTTCAATTATCCTGGCACCATGGTTATTATGGTGTCAGGTTGATTAAAGTGCATTATTTCTATTATTACATTTTAATACAAAATGAAATCATTCAACTCACCATAATGCCGAATCAGTGTTAGCCCCGAGTGTGTCACCTGCCACGTCGCCTGCCGCCAGATGCCATCAGGTGCCCCCAATGGAGTTCGTCCTTACATCAGGCATACCCAGCGGAGTCCTTCCTTACATCAGGCTTACCCAGCGGAGTCCTTCCTTACATCAGGCTTACCCAGCGGAGTCCTTCCTTACATCAGGCCTACCCAGCGGAGTCCTTCCTTACATCAGGTCTACCCAGCGGAGTCCACCCTTACATCAGGCGTGCCCAGCGGAGGCCCTCCTTACATCAGGCGTGCCCAGCGGAGTCCCCCCTTACATCAGGCGTGCCCAGCGGAGTCCCCCCTTACATCAGGCGTGCCCAGCGGAGTCCCCCCTTACATCAGGCGTGCCCAGCGGAGTCCCCCCTTACATCAGGCGTGCCCAGCGGAGTCCCCCCTTACATCAGGCGTGCCCAGCGGAGTCCCCCCTTACATCAGGCGTGCCCAGCGGAGTCCCCCCTTACATCAGGCGTGCCCAGCGGAGTCCCCCTTACATCAGGCGTGCCCAGCGGAGTCCCCCCCTTACATCAGGCGTGCCCAGCGGAGTCCCCCCCTTACATCAGGCGTGCCCAGCGGAGTCCCCCCCTTACATCAGGCGTGCCCAGCGGAGTCCCCCCCTTACATCAGGCGTGCCCAGCGGAGTCCCCCCTTACATCAGGCTTACCCAGCGGAGTCCCCCCTTACATCAGGCTTACCCAGCGGAGTCCCCCCTTACATCAGGCGTACCCAGCGGAGTCCCCCCTTACATCAGGCGTACCCAGCGGAGTCCCCCCTTACATCAGGCGTACCCAGCGGAGTCCCCCCTTACATCAGGCGTACCCAGCGGAGTCCCCCCTTACATCAGGCGTACCCAGCGGAGTCCCCCCTTACATCAGGCGTACCCAGCGGAGTCCCTCCTTACATCAGGTGTCCCCAGCGGAATCCCCCCTTAACCAGGTGTCTCCTGTCTCGGCCGCAATTACTGTTTCCCCTTCCCCAAGGGGGAACAAAATAGAGGTGGTGCCGATCGCGTGGCTGCAAAAAAAATTAAGCTGTGGCGCCGCCCACCCCCACCCCTTTCCATTACAGACGGACCTGCAGCGGGGGCGGGGGGTGGCCGGCCAGCCAAAACACGGATGTAGTACACCCCGGGGAGGCACTGGGTGTGGGCAGCACCGCAGCAGCTTTATTTTCTATTGTACTACATTCGTGTTTTGGTCTTCTTAAAAATGGCGGCCGGCGGAGACATTGTCTTCGCCGGCCGTGGACCTCTAGCGGCGGCGGCGAAAATTGCGGAAACTGTGAAAAAACGGATTTGCCGGGATATTTCCCGGGACAAAATAAATCCGGGAAAAGGGTTTGGATCCCGGGAATGTCCCGGCCAATCCGGGACAGTGGGCAAATATGTCGTTAGAGAGCTGGGTTTACCACCAGTCCGACACATGCTCACCCAGCACTCTATCAGGAAATCATTTGGTTTAGACGTAGTCATAGTGGGCAGATATAAGTGAAATGATTTCCTCTGGAGACCTGGATGCACAGGCGTGGTTTGGCAGCACTTATATTTCCATTATTATGGCAAAGTGTAAACTAAATAATTCCCCACCAATGCTGTAGCACATTGCAGAGACACCCCATGCTCTATCGGCAAAAATGTTTTATTTACACATAGTCATATTATTGGCAAGGTAAGCATTGCAGGGGTGTATGTGCGGGATTGGTACTTCCCATGCCCAATGTCATGCTTGCCTAGGTAAGAAACAAGGAAGCAAAGGGCAACCAAGAAAAACGAGGTATTTGTAAAAAATGATATACATTTATTTGCAATTTGGGCAATGTGGGGTAAACGGTGGGATTAAGCAGTGTAGAAAAGGAGCTGAAAGTCTGCTTTAGGCCGGGTTCACACTGGTACGACACCACAGTCGTACTACTTTGGATCCGACTTTGCCCTGCGATTTGAAGTCCAACATTCGTCCGACTTCAATGAACAGGGATCCGGCTTCGATCCCCGACAATACCAGGGACTGTGTCTGGTATGAATCTTTAGGGGGAACTCCACGCCAAATGTAAAAAAAAAAAAAAAAACGGCATGGGTTCCCCCTCCAAGAGCATACCAGGCTGGTCGGTGTAGATCTGAGGGGAAGATCTAAAATGAGGGTAAGCTGTGCTGATTTTATCATCCAAGCATGCCAATAATGCTGTGTTTTTATTTTCCTTGCATGTCCCCCTCATATTTACAGCGACTGCAGTTCCAAGTGCACTTGTAGTGCAAAGTGGTTTTGCCTTTAGTAAATAAACCCCAATGTTCATTCACATTTATCATTTCTAGGCTAACCTTAGTTTGGCACTATCCATAGAAAAAGATATACGACTATGTAGTTATATTAGTAGTATATCAGTATAACTATGTCATGCATGCTTCCTCCCCTTTGCAGAGAGTGTGTGCTGTCCATGTGATTAATGGCCGTACCAGCAGCGTGTACCTTGTTCTCAGTAAACGTATAGTGACAGGGCTTCCCTAGAGAGCTCTTACTTTTAATGGTGGTCATTAGTAAGCTTTGATAGTAATGTTCAGTCATGTATCTTGTGGGTGGTCTGCAGGGAGCCCAGAAGATGAGTGAATTTTTCTAAAAATCTGAGAGTATCGATCAATACGAGGCCTAGCTGTGCCCAGGAGGCTCCCTATTATACACGTGTCCCGCATCAACCTGCCTTGTAATGGCACAGCGCTTATTATTAGCCGCCAAGCTTGTTTTACATACAAAGCTACAAAGCTTCCGGCTCATATGTATAGAGCTTGCTCATTATGAGGTGAGAACAAGGCATGCCCTTTCAATATCCGGAGACATACTAGTGATCTGTGATTTTTCTTTTTGTATAGCGTGAATGTTGTTTTCTAAAACCTGCTAGGCAATGTCCTAATGTGCTAGTGTGCATCGCATACTAGCACATTATGTGACACTTACCTTAGAATAAAACCCTCCAGTGGCGCGCTGTCACCTCTAAAGGCGCTTCTATCGTCTTCCTTCCGGGTTTGCAGACATCCTGCCAGAGCCACGATGATGTCACTCCCATGCATGCTCGCGGGAACCGCCATTTATGACACAGCACGGGTGGCCGTTCCTTCAGAGCGAATGCGTCGGTGACATCACCGGCTTGCATCTACAGTAAATATTGCCTAAACGGTGCACAATTAAGAAATATTTACAGTACTTATAGGAAAGCCTTATTATAGGCTTACCTATAGGTAAAATTAATGCATGGGAGTTTACTCCCACTTTAAGGTGGAACTAAACCAGGGGTCAGCAACCTTTTTTCCTGGTGCCTTCCATGGCAGCATACTAATGGTTGATGGCTCCGCCCCCGGTCAACCCCCAGGACCACGTAACTCTATAAAAGAAAGAGTTACTCCCCCCTTCAGACATTCTTTTTCCTGTCCTCAATCCCTACAGGATCACTAATCAGCCTTACCTCACCGTCTCATGGTGCTACCGTTGCAGGTTCATGCTCTCCTGCAGTACGGAGTCCCGCATCTTGGGCTGCTAAATGCGCCATATAAGTGTGGGAGCCCCTTTTTCTGTGGATCTTTTTTGGGCATGAAGGGCACACAGGAGCATATTTTCTCCTCAGCGGCAGTTGCAATCCTCGGGTCACACATTGCTTTACCCGGGTAATGATCTCTATAAGCAGCTTAGCACTGCTGCATTTAAATGTCTGCTTTCTGCAATGCCTATGGCTAGTGTGGACGCTTCGCGTGCCCCACACAGCCTAGCTTTACTCGTCCGGGGGGCGGAGTCACGGCATGACGCAATCGCGCATGCGCAATAGCCGGAGGAAGTCGCGCGGCGGCCATCTTGGTACACCCAAGCAAAAAATCCTATTTAAACAGCCTGGGACCACAATCAAATGGCAGATTGTCAGAAAATACACCTTGCTGTGAGTATTAACTATTCTACATGCCAGATGGAACCCAGCCAAGGTAATTACCTGTGTGTTAATGCTAAAATGTTATTTTGCAGCGTAATGATGTTAAACATATAAATGTACATTCGCTGACATTGCACGGTGCTGTATTGACTAGCCAAAAAATTTTACACAGCTGCCCCAGTATTGCCGCACCAAAAAGATCCTCAACATACCACTAGGTAAGGGCTGCAACGTTAGGTAAGTTGTTTCCATTCAAAGAGCACTACTACTTTAGAGGATATATAGAAACACCAGTTGTTTTGTTTCTTTATAGCCCACGCCGTGAAGCAGCCCGCACTTCTTCTCATCGAAGTTCTCGTGACGGACGTTCGGGGGGACATAGAAGCTCGGGTCGCTCACCCTCAACCTATGCTTCCCGTAGTGACCGAAGGTCACCCCGCCACTCCTCAAGTAGACACGACTCCCAGCGCAAGTCTTTGCAACCAGGGAGGAAGGATTGCTGGGTATGCGGCAAGCAAGCCTTACCAGACAAGCTAGCCTGTGGCCAGTGTTTTTTGGAGGCTACGGTCAACAGACAAGGGTCCATAGGCTCAATCAAAGAATTAGTCAAGGACACCATCAGGGAATTGGCCTCATCCCAGGATCAATCCACCCCACTTGTTGAACAAAGGGTAGCGGAGACAGCTAGTCTCCAGCCTGATTCTGAGCTCAATTCGGAAGATGACGGAAATATACCAGAAGAGGGCACATCGACCTTCGACTTTGGGTTAATTGAACCCTTTATTGGCGCAGTTAAGGATGCAATTCAGTGGGAGGAAGATCCTGAACCTCCACATAAAGCAGGAAAATACTTCCCACATTTGACCAGGAAGAAATCAGCCTTTCCCCTAATAGAGGAGATTAAGGGGGTGGTATTGGAGGAGTGGAAGAAGGTAGATAAACGACCCTTTGCCTTCAACCGCTTTTCCAAACTCTACCCATTCACGGAAGGAGATGCTCAGATTTTTGATGCCGTCCCGTCAGTAGATGCATCTGTCATGCGACTGGCTAGGAGTACAACACTACCTTTAGAAGACGCAGTCTCCTTTAGAGACGTCCTAGACCGCAGAATAGACGCCGATCTGAAAAAAGTATACCAAGCATCGGGGGGAGCCTGCAAACCGGCGGTGGCCCTATCCTCAATCTCCAAAGCCACCAGGGTGTGGACAGATAATATTGAAATGGCCCTCAGACGTGGCCTAGATACTGAAGAAATCATTAAAGCTCTAGATGAATTGAAGCTGACCTCTGATTTCATGGCGGAAGCAGCCATAGACGTTCTAAGATGCTCCTCCAGAGCAATGCTTTACTCTATCACAGCCAGGAGAGCGTTATGGCTTAAGCCATGGTCAGCAGACCCGTCGTCAAAACAGTCATGGTGTCGCATCCCGTATGACGGGAAGTCCTTATTTGGAGATAAAATGGATACGGCAATTTCCAGAGTCACAGGCGGGAAAAGCGGTCTTATTCCCCAGGATAGGAGCAGAAGGAGGAAGTTTACTCCGCAGGCAAATTTCCAACAGAGATCAAGAGACTCCAGGGCTTATCGCCCGGGTAAACAATACAGAAGGGACTGGAAAGGCTCACAGGCCTCTTTCCTCAAACTAAAATCAAAGGCCCCTACACTGGCGATAGAAAACCAGAAGTCCTTTTGACACGCCCTCCACCCAAGCCGGGCCAGTGGGAGCAAGACTCAGATCCTTTGCCCGGGTTTGGGTGGAAAATTGTACAGACCAGTGGGCGGTATCCACAGTCCTTCAGGGACATTTCTGGAAATTCAGAAGCCGCCCTCCATCCTTCTCCTACCAATCAACCAAGATACCAGCCGGAAAACAAAAGAGGGAAACACTTGTCCAATACGTGCAAATACTTCTATCTCAACGGGCAATCCTACCGGTTCCGGAATCGGAAAAGCACTTAGGGTTCTATTCCCCAGTCTTCTTGGTCCCCAAAAAAACGGGGGGCTGGAGACCGGTTTTAGACCTGAAAAGGCTAAACAGGTACCTTTATGTAGAACACTTCAAGATGGAGTCTCTGAACACGGTAATCCTTTCAGTACAGCCAGGGGACTGGATGGTGTCTGTAGACCTCCAGGACGCATATCTTCACATCCCCATCCACTACAACTTTCAACATTTTCTACGGTTTCAAATAGGCAACCTACATTTTCAGTTCCAGTGTCTCCCCTTTGGGATTTCATCAGCACCCAGAACCTTCACCAAAGTTCTGGTAGCCATCTTAGCCCCCCTTCGGGAGAAGGGCATACGAGTCCTACACTATCTGGACGACATATTAATTCTGTCTCAGCACAGAGAAGTTCTACAGTCGCACCTGCAGATGGTCTTGAACACCTTGACACAATTCGGATGGCTAATCAACCACTCGAAGAGTCAGTTTGTACCTACACAAAAGATGATATACCTAGGTGCCTTATTCAACACACCGAGGAAGTCAGTGTCCTTTCCACCAGCCAAAATTCCGGTGTTGGTGCAAAAGGTGAAGCATACATTGGGGAGTCACGCTATGCCAGCGTCAGATTGCCTGAGCCTTCTAGGGTCCCTCTCGGCCTGCATACCGATGGTAAAATGGGCCAGAAGCCACTTACGGGGTTTTCAACAAGGTTTTCTGAAGCAGTGGAGGAGAAAGCGTCTCGGTCAGAGGATAGCTATCACTCCCTCGATGAAGTCCAGCCTCTGGTGGTGGACAAGGTCTCCGAATCTACTAGCTGCTTGTCCTCTCGGCCCAATCTCATGGACCATTATCACATCAGACGCAAGCCAGCTGGGTTGGGGGGCACACCTCCAAGATCAGCTGGTTCAGGGCAGATGGAGTTTCAATGCGGAAGGGATGGTATCCAACATCCTGGAACTAAGGGCAGCATGGATGGCAATCCTGCATTTGGCTCCTCTCCTCAAGGGAAAATCCGTGCTACTACAAATGGACAACAGAGCGGCAGTAGCCTATGTCCAAAATCAAGGGGGAACACACAGCAATACACTAGCCAGCGAAGCAGCCCCAATTATTGCATGGGCCGAGAAGAATTTATTAGATCTCCAGGCTACCTACATTCCAGCCCCCGAGAATCAGCTGGCAGATCATCTCTCGAGATCCTTCACATCCAACAACGAATGGTCGTTGGATCCACAGGTTTTCAGCTGGATATGCCAACAGTTGGGGCATCCCCAGATAGATCTCTTTGCGTCTCCGCACAACGCGAAAGCACCTCTCTTCTTCACGAGGTCACCATCTCCAATGTCGGCAGGGGCGGATGCTCTAGTCCAACCATGGGAATTCCAGATAGGCTACGCCTTCCCTCCGACACCCTTAATCCTCAGGTTTCTCCAGCGACTGACTCTAGAGAGGGTCACCATCCTGGCGGTTGTTCCTTACTGGCCGAGAAGACCGTGGTTTCCGCTCTTAGTAGAGATGGCCCTGGGCAACCCATTACCCCTCCCACCCACGAGCAAGCTGCTATCTCAAGGCGCTTTTCTACACCCGCATCCAGAGATCCTAGACTTGAGGGCCTGGAAGTTGAAAGGAGGAGGTTGGGCGACTTAGGTTGCTCTCGGGACGTTGTACAAACGTTATTACAGGCAAGAAAGGCATCCACTAATGCCACCTACTGCAGAATATGGAAAAAATTCTCTACACTGGCCGAAACGAATCATTTCAACCCTCTGAATCCTGGGGTCCAAGATATCCTACTTTTCCTGCAAAATGGCCTGGACCTAGGCTTAGGTCTCAGCACGCTAAAAGTGCATATTTCAGCCCTGTCAGCCTTTACAGACACACGCTGGGCACTAAACCCCTTGGTGGAACGTTTCTTGAAGGCGGTGTTAAGATTACGTCCTCCCAGGAAAACGCTGTATCCCAAATGGGACCTAACGGTTGTTCTTAACGTCTTAGCAAGCTCTCCCTTTACACCCACAGAGGAGTGCTCCTTGGAAGATATCACCGGCAAAACGGTTTTCCTGATCGCTGTCACCTCGGGTCGAAGAGTATCAGAGATACAAGCCCTAGGGGCAGAGGAGCCCTACGTCACTTTTTTTCCGGACAGGGTAGTCCTACAGCCTATCCATCAATTTGTCCCCAAAGTGCCTTCAGTCTACCATTCCAACCAGGAGTGGGTACTCCCAGCTTTCGGAGAGGATCCATCCTCCTCAAAACTACATGAACTGGACGTGGCCAGATCTCTAAAGCGTTATTTGGAGCTGACACAGCAGTTCAGAAGGGATCAACGACTCTTTGTTATCCCCAAAGGCACCAGAAGAGGCCTGGCAGCTTCTAAAACAACATTAGCCAGTTGGATCGTGAAGATAATTCAAAAGGCATACCGGGCTAGTGGTCTTCCAGTTCCAAACGCGGTGAATGCACATTCAACAAGAGGAATCGCATCATCCTGGGCGGCTATGGCTAGGGTCTCCCCGGAGACAATTTGTAGAGCGGCTAGCTGGTCATCGTTCAATACCTTTATGTCGCATTATAGCTTGGATCCTGCGGTCCTTACCTCCCGAGACTTTGGGAAAAGGACTCTGGAACTATCACTTTCAAAAAGCCATTAAAAAATTTTATTATCGCAGTTCCCTCCCTATGAGCGAGTTATTTACCATTAGTATGCTGCCATGGAAGGCACCAGGAAAACGGAAAATTGAATACTCACCTTTCCGTAATTTTCCTTTCCTGGTGCCGACCCATGGCAGCATGCACCCTCCCTGCTATAATCCTTAAAGTTCTGAAGTCTAGTTACAAAGAATGTCTGAAGGGGGGAGTAACTCTTTCTTTTATAGAGTTACGTGGTCCTGGGGGTTGACCGGGGGCGGAGCCATCAACCATTAGTATGCTGCCATGGGTCGGCACCAGGAAAGGAAAATTACGGAAAGGTGAGTATTCAATTTTCCGTTTTCAATTAAGGGTCGGATTCAATGTATGTGAATGCATGGAGGGCCGCATTCACCTGCTAATAAATGAAAAAATAGTCATCCTAACACATTAATAATAACAGTACAGGTTTACCTCACTTTAAGGTGCTTCACTAATACAAAGCCAGTTCACCCTGAGGGAGCATGTGGCTGGGGATTTGGATTTTACTGCCCCCTTCCCCATCCTGGCACCCAAGGGTGGCTGAGCCAGCCCTGCCAGCCAGCATGGTCTAGAGATGGGGTTCCTATCCCCAGAGTCGCTGTCCCCAGGGGAGAAGGGGTCGCTGTCCCCAGGGGAGAAGGGGTCGCTGTCCCCAGGGGAGAAGGGGTCGCTGTCCCCAGGGGAGAAGGGGTTCCTTTTCCCAGGTAAGAAGGGGTCCTTGTCCCCAGAGGTGATGGGGTCCCTGTCCCCAGGGGAGAAGGGGTCCCTGTCCCCAGGGGTGATGAGGTCCCTGTTCCCAGGTAAGAAGGGGTCCTTGTCCCCAGGGGTAATGGGGTCCCTTTTCCCAGGGGTGATGGGGTCCCGGTCCCCAGGGGTGATGGGGTCCCTGTGCCCCCAAACCAGTGACCTCTGTCCCCTGCACCCCCCCCCACTGTAGTGTCCTCTGTACCCCCCGTAGTATCCTCTGTACCCCCCATAGTGTCCTCTGACCCCACCATAGTGTCCTCTGTACCCCACCCTCCCCCATAAGTATTCTCTGTACCCCCCATAAGTATTCTCTGTACCCCACATAGTGTCCTCTGTACCCCCCCCCCATAGTGTCCTCCTGTACCCCTCATAATGTCCTCTGTTCCCACCATAGTGTCCTCTGTAACCCACATAGTATCCTCTGTACCCCCATGGTATCCTCTGCACCCCCCATAGTGTCCTCTGCCCCCTCCACCCCCCTCACACACACACACTGTGTAGGTAGAACTCTCCTACCTTACACAGGTGTACAGCGAGCAGAGCAGAGATCGATATCACAGGGCTGGATGGGGGCGGGAACTGCTGGTTAACTTTTCACAATAACAGGCTGGTGATTAGTTGCTAGAATCGTCCAGCAACCAATCACCTGCTGTGTAATGTAAAACGTTAACTCCAGCGTTTCCCGCCCCCAGCCAGCCCTGTGATACCGCCGCTTGCCGTTGTCCAATGAAGAGGACAGCAGCGAAAATGTTCGTGGGCCGGGTACCCTTGAATTAATCATGGGCACTGACAGGCCGGACATCTAGCGGTGGCAGGCCAGGTTGCCGACCCCTGACTAAACTGTATCTGAGCACCACAAACTGAAAACGCTGTTTTATTCATTTTTAGTATTCAAAGCAAACTCATCCATGTCTCCATGCTTTATTTTTTTAAGAAATCACTTTGAAAAAAAGCCCCCCGCCACAGCACTTTTAGCAACAACCATCTTGAGTAAGGGCAGGTGATTCATGCAGCATTTTCTTCCTGGAATCCCTCTGCCCTTAGCTTAGGCAGGATGGTGTGCTTAGCTGAAAAAAGTTCCCTCCTCTACAAGCTAAAAGAAAAAACTAATCCAGAAGGACTCCTGGGATGTATGACATCATTTTGGCCAGAAACCAGGAAGCAACTTAAGAAGTGTAAAAACAAGGTTGAAACAAGTAAATTTATTATACCCCTCTATCTATTTACTGATGCCATTGTACTATTGCTGGGTGTCCAGTGCATCCCTATACCTTTAAGGAGGGGTGGGCTCCCTCCAGGCATACCTGTTCTTAACCACTTGCCGACTGGGCACTGTAACATTACTGCAGGCCAGCTGCGCAGAATCACGTATATATACTGTATATACGTAATTCTGCATTTCCGGGTAGGGGGCGTGTGCGCATCCCTGGCTGTGCTGTCACTGGCTCCAGCACATGCCGATCAGCGGATCCCGGCCAATGATTTATGGGCAGAACCCACCGATCATTGGAGCGAGTGACAGAAGAGAGCTTTGTGTATGTAAACAACACAAAGCTCTCCTCTGACAATGGTGATGTGCCGGTTTTTGTTTCCCTGCAAAGCAGGGAATAAAGCCGGCCCATCGCTAAGTAAAATCAGCAGACATTACACATAGTAAACATTGTTAGGCACACATCTCACAATTTGATTGCCCCAGATGTTAACTCCTTCCCAGCCAGTGCATTAGTACAGTGTCCGTGTATATTATTAGCACTGCTCACTGCATTAGTGTCACTGGAGATGTCAGGGGCAGTTAGCCAGTTCCCACGAAATGTCAGATTGTCCACTCTCACGCTATAAGTTGCTGATCGCCGCCATTACTAGTATAAAAAATAAATATATAAAAATGCCAGTATATACAGTATCTCATAGTTTGTAAACACTATAACTTAATAGAAAACCAATAAATATACACTTATTAGGATTTTTATTTTACCAAAGACATATAGCAGAATACATTTTGGCCTAAATGTATTGAAGAAATTGGATTTTTAAAACTTTTTTTTTATTGCATAGTTACATAGTTAGGTTGAAAAAAGACACAAGTCTATCTAGTTCAACCAATAAAAGAGAAAAAAAAAAAAAAAATCATATAATCCCATATACCCAATCCTTTACCCACAGAAAAAGGTTGGCCTCAGGGGGCAGAGCACTGTACCCCGAGCCCAACCTTTTTCAAGCCAAAAAGAGCCTCTATCTCTAATCATGTGGCTTGAAAAAAAAAAAACTCATAGAAACCTATGAGTCCACGCATACAAACAAGGGGGGCGGCGCCCCTACTCCCCTTATGGACCGGCCGCTCCTGTTTAGCCCCCCTCAATCAATACTTTGTAGAATCACCTTTCGCTGCAGCAATTACAGCTGCAAGTCTTTTTGGGGATGCCTCTACCAGCTTTGCACATCTAGAGAGTGACATTTGTGCCCATTCTTCTTTGTAAAATAGCTCAAGCTCTGTCAGATTGGATGGAGATTGTCTGTAAACAGCAATTTTCAAGTCTTGCCACAGATTCTCGATTAGATTTAGGTCTGGACTTTGACTGGGCCATTCTAACACATGAATATGCTTTGACCTAAACCATTCCCTTGTAGCTCTGGCTGTATGTTCAGGGTCGTTGTCTCTCAAATTCATAATTTATAGAGGTAGGACTGCAGTACACTGGGGTGCCGTGACATGGCCTCTGTAGCTTACGTATACATTTGCAAATGTGTGCAAACTAAACCCCTTGTTTTAACATGAACTGTTAGGGTAATTTGGTTTGTTGCAGGCTGGCTGGTATGTGAGCTGGGAATTTTTGTTTGTTGTTTTTTGACTATGTGAGCACAGATCAGTCTAAAAACGGGGAAGGGAAACAATTGCAAACTGTGCCTAAAGGTGGTCTTAAATGGATTAAAATTTGTCTGGTTCAGCAGGGACCAGCCAAATTCCGATCCATGTGTGACCATTGCAGATGAACAGAAATCAATCTACCGATCGACTTTTATGCGACTCCCCTATCAGATAAAAGCTACTCGATCAGCGGCTGCAGCACTGATCTGTGTATTCTGGCAGCAGGGAAGATTGTCCACTGTCAGAATACAATAATGCAGTGGGGAGGATTCCCCCATTCACCTTGAATGTGTGGATAGGGGAATCCGTTCAGTTTTTCTTGTTCAGCCACTGGCTGAACGAAAAAATGGAACCACGTATGACTAGTTTAAGTTTCACTATTCTGAGTTTGCCTCTGTACTCCTGGTGCAGTGACATCCTAAAAGTGTAACCTTTCCCCTCGTTTTCTTTTTTGGTTCAGCAGGACATAAAGTGAGAATAAGCCCTGGTTCACATTGGTGCGTTTTGACATGCGAGTTGACGTGTGAAATCGCATGTCAAATCAGCGGCATTTGCCCCATCCTAATCGGTGCAACGCCGCGTCAGCGACGCTGCACCGATTTCAAAAAGTAGTTCTGTACTACTTTTTGCGATTTCGGCCCGCGATTAACATTGATATCTGTGCAGAAACCTGCACAGATGTCTCTGTAATCGCGACCGAAATCGGGACTGACAAGCGGGAGTGAAATCGTGCGAGTTCAGCTAAACTCGCACGATTTCATTCCCGCAGCCCAGTGTGAATCTGGGCTAAATCTTCCAAACCCGGATACAGCAATTAAAAACCCAAGCAATGTACTAACCCTTTCCCGCTCTATTCAGAATGAGAAAAATACGTTTTTCTCATAAATCTGTATTTATTTCATGAGTCTTATGTAATCACCACTGCAAATGGGCTCTGCTGATCTCAGTAGACACCTTTAGAATCTCACTGTAAGGCCCCATTCACACCTCAGTGTTTAGTAGCTTGAAGCTCAAAGCTCCAAGACGCTGGAGGAGAAAAAAATTGAGCGTTTTTCTGCTCAAATGCAATAATTAAATGAAAATAAATAAATTAATTAATAATAATAAAATACATGAATAAATAATACATAAAAATACTGTATATACTCGAGTATAACCCAACCCGAATATAAGCCGAGGCACCTAATTTTACCACAAAAAACTGGGAAAACGTATTGACTTGAGTATAAGCCTAGGGTGTTCTTCTGCATGCCTCACTTTGCCTCACTGTGTCCATGTGCAATGCCTCACTGTGCCTCACTGTGCCTTACTATAGCCATGCCTCACTGTGCCCATGCCTCACTGTGCCCAATCTCCCTACCTGATCTCCGGCGCTGTGTGACTAGAATGACTTTTAACATGGGAGTCTAGGGAAGGGGTGCCCGGTTTTGAAAAATTGCTTGCTCCCCAGCCGTAGGTCCCCTGGACAACAAACGTTTCACACTTATAGATGAATAGTGGGGCTACATGTGTGCCAAGTTTGGGGTCCAGAGGACCTAGGGCCAGCTGGTACCGGGTCCCCAAAATTACCAGAGAAATTACTGTTTAACATTGGAGTCTATGGAAGGTGTAACCAGTTTTGAAAAATCGGTGCTCCCCGGCCATAGGTCCCCCGGACACCAAACTTTGCACACTTGTAGATGAACAAATTACCGTTTAACATTGGAGTCTATGGAAGGGGTGCCTGGCTTTGAAAAATCGGTGCTCCCCGGCCGTAGGTCCCCCGGACACCAAACTTTGCACACTTGTAGATGAAAAGTGTGGCTACATGTGTCCCAAGTTTGTGGTCCAGGGGACCTACGGCTGGCCAGGATCAGGCACACAAAGTTGAAGATGGACACAGACTCGAGTATAAGCCGAGGGGGGCATTTTCAGCACAAAAAAATGTGCTAAAAAACTCGGCTTATACTCGAGTATATACGGTACATAAAAACTTCTGACCCCAACCCTTAACCCTAATCCTTAACCCCAATTCTAAACCCCTAATCTAACTAAATAAATAATAAGTAAATTAATAAAGAATAATAAATTAATTTAACACCTAACCCTAACCTTTAACCCAGGGGTGCCCAACCAGTGGCCCGGGGGCCACATGTGGCCCGCGGAGCCCTCTGATGTGGCCCGCAACCTCCTGCTCTGGGATGGAATAGAATACTGTTATTAAACGTCAGTTTATTACTAAAAATTACAGTGTATATATGGGCATATCTGTTCTGTTGTGGTTACTGGGCTGCTTTCAAACTTATCCGCAGGTGCAGAGCAGTTTACCTGCGGGTTACCTGCACTGAGCCATAGACTTCTGTTATTACCTGCGAGTTTGGTGAGCTTTCTGAAAGTGCTCCAAACCTGCAGATATATAATAGAAGTCTATTGCAAAGTGCAGGAAAGCCAAAGGTACACTGCGTTGCACCCGCGGTGCGGGTAAACCGCAGCACGTCAGTGTGAAAGCAGCCTTGGGGCCCCTGTCACACGGTTAGTCTGACAGTCCGACCAATTGGACCCTTTATTCACCTCTAAGTAGTGACAGACATAAACAGACTTGTGTCCTACCTCCAATCCGATCCGCTAAAAAGTATAGTGGGCTGTGTCCTTGTCCGCTCTGCATATGCAGAGCAGACACGGACATGCCATCCACCCGCTCCGCTCATTGTGGCCCGCGACCAGTTACCAAGTCGCTTAAGTGGCCCTCGCTCTTCAAAAGGTTGGGCACCCCTGCTTTAACCCCTTACAAAAAGTACAAACATTAATAAATAAATAATAAATAAAAGCAGATGAAATAGCTGAGAAATATGAACAAAGAAATGAAGGGTCTATAATTTTTATCATAGGTGTATTTTAAATGATAAAGACAGAATATCAACCCAAAGTCCAGAAAAAACAAATGATACAAATGTTATAAATTGAATTGCAGTTCAGTGAGCAAAATAAGTACTGTAATTGATGCCCTACCAACCAACAATAATTCTGGCTCCCACAGACTGGCTACAGTAAGGCCCGGTTCACACTGATGTGCTGTGAATTTGGTCCGTTTTTTGTCTATTCTGAGGTTCGAGTTTACCACGATTTTACAGCGATTTTAATGCGAATTTCAGGAGTTGGACATGCGATTGATGTTCTAGCCAATGGAATCATAGTGTAAAAAAAAAAAAAAAAAAAAAAAAGGTGTTAACTTCCTGAGTACTTCCTGGTTTTTGTGGAGTATCGCGTATTGGAATTCACACATATGTGAACCATCAATGCGATTCTAGAACGATTTATATTGATGTCTATGGAGACTAAATTCGCAACGCAGTAAACTCGCACAAGACCATTTTTTTTAATCGCATCGCATTTGTAGAGGAATCGCAACGCATGTATGTGAACGACCGTCATTGAAAACAATGACTTTATGGATGACATGCGAATTTAGAATGGTTTTGACGCATCACATTCGGTATGAACTCGCATCTGTGTGAACCGGGCCTTAGTGCTAATGTGGTACACAGATTAGTCCTGTCAATTTAAGAAGGTGCTCCTAATGACAACTCGTTATGTGTATAAAAGACACCTGTCCACAGAATCTCTTTCTTCCATTCAAATCTCACCATCATGAGCAAGGCCAAAGAGCTGTCAAAGGATGTCAGGGACAAGATTGTAGACTTGCACAAGGCTGGAATGGGCTGCAAGACACTCAGAAAGAAGCTTGGTGAGAAGGAGACAACTGTTGGAGCAAATATTCGCAAATTGAAAAAATACAAAATAACCATCAATCGCCCTCAGTCTGGAGCTCCATGTAAGATTTTGCCTCATGGGGTAAGGATGATCATGAGAAGTGAGGGATCAGCCCAGAACTACACAGGAGGAGCTTGTGAATGATCTTAAAGCGGTAGTAAACCCAAAATTTTGTCTTTGCATATCATTTAGTAGTTTTTTATTAAAGCGGTTGTATAGTCTTTTTTTTTTACTTTTACCTACAGGTAAGCCTATACTAAGGCTTACCTGTAGGTAAAAGAAATATCTCCTAAACCTTTACGTTTAGGAGATATTCCCCTTGCACTGTGCCGCTGACTGCAGCGGCGCATGCGCACAGGGGATTCTTGGCTGAAGGCCCGGCGGACGCCGGACCTTGCCGCAAAGAAGTCTCCCGTGCGCGGGAGTGACGAATCGCGGCTCCAGCCACTCACAGCGCTGGAGCCGCGATACCTGGAAGACACGCCGAGGCATATGTCAGCTGCCTCGGCGTGGACCGGGAGGGACACCGACGCCTCGTTCTAAGGTAAGTATTTCATAATGAACTTGTATGCTGTGCATACAAGTTCATTATGCCTTTTCCTTTACAGGTGTAAAAAAAAAAAAATGCGGGTATACAACCGCTTTAACAATGAATTGCCATGAGTAATTTTTGCTGTACCTGCCTCCTGTCCGTGTTATCAATATTTTCTCAAGTCATTACGTCCTCCGCGCATGCGCCGTATCCTCCTCCATCCTCCTACATTCCGGCAAGCTGAGACCCTGCCGGAATGATTCAGTGTCCATGTCGGGGCTGCATAATTTCCTGTTTTAGACGTCAGCCCCGACATCCTGCGATACTTCATCAGGATTCATGCACGAATCATGACCTGTACGTCACATGATACAGGAGAGACAGACGGCGTGAATTACAAGCACTGCAAGCTGCCTAAAAACAATTTCAATGTCATTTGAATGTGTCTTTAGAATGTCCTTACACAGCGTGATCCCGGAGGTATTGTCACTCCTTTCTGAAGCACGCTGTGATTATTTTCTATTCGTTTCCGTAGTAACCGGAAAACAAAGAGGCTTGAATATCTCTTTACTAGTGCACATGCGCAGGATTATCGAGAGAAGGACGTTCTGTGGGCGGAAATACAGAGCGATTCAGACGCAGAAGACCACAGTGAAGATGGCGCTGGTGAATATGCTGAAATAACGTTTGGATGTTTAAGAATATATGTGTAGCGGGTACTTGAATTATGTGAGGACTCTGGTGGTGTGAGGTTCCTTGGGGCCCCTGGGTGGCGCTGTTGCCTGGGGCCGGAGTTGAACTCACACCGCGAACCGTGCCTTTTTGTCCTCCCCTGGAGCTGGTACAGCGGGTCGGGGAACCCGCTGGGACACAAAGGGAGAGGGCATAAAAGGGGCGGACGCCCTGTTTTGGGGAGAGTCGGAGGACGTGGCCGCACCCAGGCACCTTCAGCTTGGGTGCTGGCGTTCCGGTGTTCCAGGCCTAGGCGCCCTTGGCCTAGCTGGAGCAGGGAAGGAGTCCATCTCAGGCACCTTTAGCCTGGGGTGAGGTACTATGGTGGATGCCTGGGGCTCAGTACCTTCGACTGAGTTCCGCGAGGGTGGAGGAATCCGAGGGGGCCCTAACTCCTTGGGTGCCCGTGTCGGAGTTCGTGAGGACTGGTGCGCAGTAACTTCTCTGAAGAGCCTGGCGCAGCATCGCTGGTGACGGAGAGGCCTCCATTTCTCCCTTGGATGGATTTCTTCCTCTGACAGGGGCAAAGTGAGCAAAGGTAAATTCATGTTCTATATTACCTAGTCAGTGGCAGTGACTATTCACCACTGGTGACAGCACAGTGGGCAGCAGCAAGAAGGGAAAGGATTGTGCCTCGATCTGTCCCCCTTATTTTCCAAAGGAGAAAGATTGTTTTATTGCTTGGCAAGAAGAATAAAACTGAGTTGTACCTATTCTCTGTGTGGAACTTGGGTTACTCAAGCAAAGGAGTCAGGAACGAAGGACTGGACTTGACTCTAGGACACCTACACAAAAGCCCAATCTCTGGCCTTCACCCACCAGTTACGGAGGACATGGGCCGTGGTGTGTTTTCTCTCTCTCTCCCAGGTACCCCTAGACAAGAGCCATATAACCGATAAAGAAAGAGAGAGAGGTGAGACCGCTACACGTGGGGGCATCGTATCCGGGATATGTGTATGATGTCTGAAATTTAACTTTGCTGCCCAGAAGAGTTCCGAGTAGGTCGGCCACATTGGCCAAGGCTCCACGAGGCAACCCATAACTGTGTAGTTCGTGGGCGGGGCAAGGAAAAGCCCGCGAACAAGTACAGAAGGTGGGAGGAGTCTGGCCACGTGGAGGTACGCACGTGGAGACTCCGGCGCAGGTGGGTCAGTGTGCAATGGAGCAGCAAAGAGAGGATGGCTTCAAGTGCTCCGTGGATTTCTGTTCCTTCCTTCACGGATATGTCTTCTTTGGCTGCTCCGATTATGGATACGGGGATAAGACTAAGGCCCCGGGGGCGATTGGCTCTGTATACCTGCAGAGACATGGAGGCCCTCGATGTGATCTGTCCCGGCTGTTCGGGACTGGTTGTCCAGCTGAAGCCGTTCGGGCGCTGTGAGGTCTGCAAAGAATTCCTCTTCGAGGTGGAACCATCCACAGAAAAGCCTCGGGCTTTCCACCTCAACTACCTCACAGGGACTGCCACTCCGGAGGGAGAGATCGATGCTGGTGCGTTCCCCGTGCGCACTGATCCGGGCAAAGTGACTGCCCAAGCGGAAGTGAAAAGAGAAAAATCCGAGGATGCTGCCTCAGTCACCAGCAGCTCCCTGCTACGGCCACCGAAGAGAAAAGTCAACCTGGTGATGGCCTCGTGTGGCCGTGGAAGAGCTTCGCCCCACTGCTTGCCTGACCTGGATGGATTCAGTAGACAACGTCCTGGACATCCCTGCTTGTTTAAAGGTCCAGGTGAGCCAGGGGTTGGGACTGTCTGCGTGGTTACAAGTGGCGGAAGCCCACAGTCGGTAGAGGCCGTCAAGGGGGATAGTTCCGTGACTGGGAATTATCTGCCCGCTGAGTGCTACGACACCTCTGACCTGGATTCATTGTCTGACAATGGCGATGATGGGGAGATAGACGAGATCTTCCAACAGAAGGGATGGGACAAGATGAAGCTACCCTCGGCCCGTGTCACAAGGGACCTACCCATGTCTACTGGAGAGAGTACACCCCGGGTAGAGGCCCCGGCGCCAGGGGATGAAGCTGGTCTTTTGTCTGAAGTTCCCCTTCTGGATTCAACATCCATTTCACCTGCTCCTGTTGCGGGAGTGCAACGTCAGTCACTGCGGGCTCCTAGGCCCAGGTCCACCGAGGTGGTGAACACACCTCGCCACCCAGAAGCGATTGTTCCACCTGGAGAAGGAGACCGAGCTACTATGCCACCTTTGTCAAGGCTGAAGCGTCTCTTTGGCCAGAAGGTTGCTCGGGAATATGGGTGGGATTACCCGTATCTGCCTCGGGAAATGCTCTATGAGGTGGAGGTCTTTCGGCAAAGATGGTATGATACCTTTGTGTGGGACAAACTGAAAGTACAGCAAGCACGGCGGTACCTTTCTTGTTCACCAACAGTCACCAAGAAGTTTCAGGACTGTAAAGCTAAATGGATGTTGGGAAGACACATTCATGCGGACAAAGTGGTGATCTGCCGTAAAGAAGGAAAAAGTATTGAGTACCATGTGGAGGCTGTTGATAACCGTCTGAAGCCTATATCATTGCCTCATCCAAGCTTTTACCTGTAAGGGAAAAAAGAGACTCCCGTGTGCTTTTCTTTCTATTCCTGGCTGAACTTTCTGGAGTGCCTTTTCTTTAACACAGGGACTGTGCCCTAGTTTTTTTTGTATTTGGGCAGTTCTACTCGTTGGAAATATGGGAGCTGTGTTTTTGTTTGTTCTCCCTCCTTCTCCTTGCGCTCAGAAGAAATCAGTGACTTTGGGTTTTAGATAGTGTAGGATCACAGAGAAAATGTTCAAGAGGAAAGTTCATCTGGAAGTGATGAGTGTCTTGACCGTGGCACTGTCACCAGGTGGCAGTGTTGCGCAACGATTGTTGTTTTTTTTTTACATTATGCAGCACTTATTGGAGTGAATGGGTTTCTTCTAGGATAGACCTATTCATTCCAAGCAAACACACATATGTTGGTAGGATGTATGTGTCTTTTCTTTCCCTCTGCAGGAGATTCGTCTGTCAAGACTACTGAGAGTGGGTGGTTCTTAGATAGCCAGAGGGAGGAATGTAAATGTGTGAGATATTTAAAGTGTTTTTATTGAAAAGTTTTATAGTTATATTGTTTTAAGTTTTCCCTTCCCCATACAGGTCTTTCCACAATTCGGGGCTAAATTGTGTAGTTTGGTTTCTGGGCTGAACTTATGTCATCACCCTTGTGGGATGTGAGTTTGTACCAGACACTGGGGACCAGTGTCAAATCACCAGGGGGAGTGTGTAGCGGGTACTTGAATTATGTGAGGACTCTGGTGGTGTGAGGTTCCTTGGGACCCCTGGGTGGCGCTGTTGCCTGGGGCCGGAGTTGAACTCACACCGCGAACCGTGCCTTTTTGTCCTCCCCTGGAGCTGATACAGCGGGGCGGGGAACACGCTGGGACGCAAAGGGAGAGGGCATAAAAGGGGCGGACGCCCTGTTTTGGGGAGAGTCGGAGGACGTGGCCGCACCCAGGCACCTTCAGCTTGGGTGCTGGCGTTCCGGTGTTCCAGGCCTAGGCGCCCTTGGCCTAGCTGGAGCAGGGATGGAGTCCATCTCAGGCACCTTTAGCCTGGGGTGAGGTACTATGGCGGATGCCTGGGGCTCAGTACCTTCGACTGAGTTCTGCGAGGGTGGAGGAATCCGAGGGGGCCCTAACTCCTTGGGTGCCCGTGTCTGAGTTCGTGAGGACTGGTGCGCAGTAACTTCTCTGAAGAGCCCGGCGCAGCATCGCTGGTGACGGAGAGGCCTCCATTTCTCCCTTGGACGGATTTCTTCCTCTGACAGGGACAAAGTGAGCGAAGGTAATTCACGTTCTATATTACCTAGTCAGTGGCAGTGACTATTCACCACTGGTGACAGCACAGTGGGCAGCAGCAAGAAGGGAAAGGATTGTGCCTCGATCTGTCCCCCTTATTTTCCAAAGGAAAAAGATTGTTTTATTGCTTGGCAATAAGAATAAAACTGAGTTGTACCTATTCACTGTGTGGAACTTGGGTTACTCAAGCAAAGGAGTCAGGAACGAAGGACTGGACTTGACTCTAGGACACCTACACAAAAGCCCAATCTCTGGCCTTCACCCACCAGTTACGGAGGACATGGGCCATGGTGTGTTTTCTCTCTCTCTCCCAGGTACCCCTAGACAACAGCCATATAACCGATAAAGAAAGAGAGAGAGAGGTGAGGCCGCTACATATGCAGTAAGCGAACATTTTTATATATACACAAAGTGGTCATTCGATTCATAATTAATTTGCCTTTCAGGATATTATGAATATAGTATTGATGTGGGTGGGTTTACTACCGCTTTAAGGCAGTTGGGAGTGGGACCACAGTCACCAAACAAATTATTGGTAACACAATACGCCACCATGGATTGAAATCCTGCAATGCCCGCAAGGTCCCCCTCCTCAAGAAGGCACATATACAGGCCGTCTGAAGTTTGCCAATGAACATCTAAATCATTCAGAGAAGGATTTGGAGAAAGTGCTGTGACCAAAATTGAGCTCTTTGGCATTACCTCGACTCGCCATGTTTGGAGGAAGAAAAATGCTGACTATGACCCTAAGAACACCATCCCTACAGTATTGTAGAATTGTGCCTGAAAACCTTCTTCCCCAGAACACTGAAGATGGGTCGTGGAGGGGTTTTCCAGCATAATGACCCAAAACATACCTCCAAGGCAAAAAAGGAGTGGCTCAAGAAGAAGCACATTAAAGTCATGGAGTGGCCTAGATAGTCTCCAGACCATAATCCTATGGAAAATTTATGGAGGGAGCTGAAACTTTGAGTTTCCAAGCGACAGCCAAGAAACCTTAAGGATTTAGAGAAGATCTGTAAAGAAGAGTGGACCAAAATCCCTCCTGAGATGTGTGAAAACCTGATAACCAACTACAAGACACTCTTACCTCTGTGATTGCCAACAAGGAATTCTCCACCAAGTACTAAGTAATGTTTTGCTTAGGGATCAAATACTTATTTTACTCACTGAACTGCAACACAATTTATAACATTTGTATCATTTTGGTTGATATTCTATCTCCATTAAATAAAATACACCTGTGATAAAAATTATAGACCCTTCATTTCTTTGTAAGCTAAGCGGGCAAATTTACAAAATCTGCAGTCGATCAAATAATAATTTTCCCCACTGTGTGCTGTGACGGTGGTGCCACTGCCAAACACAACTGCTCCACTGCAATTGCACGCAATCCGCCGCTCAATAGAGAACAATAGGTGGTGGGATCGGATCCACCTTAAAAATGGACAGGCAGACCCGATCGGTCCGCTGGTGTGAAAGGGGCCTATAAGTGTATCTAGACTTGTCATAGTGAGTTCACACAGGAGCGGCAAGGGAAATCGCATTCAATTCAGACAGGAATCACACTGCATTCCTGTTCAAATTGCATGCGATTCTTTACAGTGTGATTTGAGACCATTTATTTTCTGTGGGCTCAAATCGCACCACAAAGGTATTGGTACTCTGTATTGGCGAGTATTTGACTGAAAATATCGGTACTCGTACTGGACGGTAAAAGAAAAAAGGTATGGGTGCAACCCCAACCATAAATGTAATATATTGCAGCCTAAGGCCCCTTTCACACTAGCGGACCGTATGTCCGCTTTTTCATCCGTTCGTTTACGGATGAAAAAGGGACATACATTGGTCCCTATGAGATCGCGGGTGTCAGCGGATGAACATCCGCTGACACCCGATCTCCTCCGTGTCCGTAATCCCCCGATTCTGCAGACGGAGGAAACATAGGGGAGAGCGGAGATCTGACAGGGCGGTCCCTGCACAGTGTGCGGGGGCCGCCTTGTCATACACCGGCTCAGCGGGGATCAGCGGAGCGATCCCCGCTGAGCAAGCGGAGGTTCACGGGGCGGACCTCACGGAGTGTGAAAGGAGCCTAATAGTCCTTGGTGTTCTGGCTGAATTAATCTTTCTTAAACTTCTTTTGCTTTATTTTCACCTGGTAATCCTGCAAATAACAGTTCCTGTTCCAGGGTGGCTACATCACTCCTCCATGGTCTATGGAGGGTGCTATGGTTGTCACCCTAGGTTGCTCTCCTGATAAACCTTAACAAGAAATAGTATGTGAGCCCCTTGGAATTAACTGAATTTTCTGCAGTAATTTGCCATAAAATTTGATCTGATCCTCCTCTAAAGCCTCGTACACACTATTCGTTTTTTTGTTCAACCAAGCTGGTTGAACGGAAAAAAACGAACAGCTCCGATCAGAACCGCTGTACTAACAATCCAATGTTAGTACATCGATCTCCCTCCCCGCTGAGCTATTGTGTTCTGAGAGGGGGGCAGCCCTCCTGCCAGAACACTCCGGTCAGTGCTTTCACCCATTGGTGGAGAGCGCTGATCAGGAGTCGGTCGGTCGCTGCTGGTTTTCCATGCTCGTCTGACAGAAGCCAGTTGCCACACACGGGCTGAATGCCGACCGGTTTTTATTTTGACGGGCCGATGTCGCCCGACATTCGGCCTGAGTTTACTAACAATAGACAAACACAATGGGCTTAAAGCGGAGCTCCGCCGAAAAAAATATATTAAAAGCCAGCAGCTACAAATACTGCAGCTGCTGACTTTTAATATTAGGACACTTGCCTGTCCTGGAGTCCAGCGACGTCCGCAGCAGAGGACAAGCAATCGCTCGTCACTCTGCTGCCCCCACCGCCATCCTCGGTGAGGGAACCAGGAAGTGAAGCCTTGCGGCTTCACTGCCCGGTTCCCTACGGCGCATGCGCAAGTCACGCTGCGCTGTTCTGACTGGTCCTCCTGTGTTCTGGGAGCCGAGTGTCTCCCAGAACACATTGGGTATTCTGCGGGAAGTGACGTGCTTCCCGCAGATTTCCCACAGAGAGGACTCCCGGATGTGGGTGAAAATACCTGTCTTAGACAGGTATCTTCACCCCCCTCCCCCCTGAAAGTTGTCAATTGTGACACCGGAGGGGGGGAGGGTTCCGATGAGCGGAAGTTCCACTTTAGGGTGGAGCTTCGCTTTAAGCTGATAACCCACAAGCAATTTTAATTTCTCGTGTCTTTATTGAAGACACCCATTAAAAATTCATAGTGCTGGAGTGAACCCTTATGCCGCGTACACACGCTCGGAATTTCCGACAACAAATGTTCGATGGGAGCTTGTCGTTGGAAATTCCGACCGTGTGTAGGCTCCTTTGGACATTTCCATTTTTGACAACAAAAATTTGAGAGCTGGTTCTCAAATTTTCCGACAACAAGACTTGTTGTCGGATATTCTGAGTGTGTGTACACAATTCCGACACACAAAATTCCACGCATGCTCGGAATCAAGCAGAAGAGCCACACTGGCTATTGAACTTCATTTTTCTCGGCTCGTCGTACGTGTTGTACGTCACCGCGTTCTTGACGTTCGCAATTTCCGCCAACATTTGTGTGTATGCAAGACAAGTTTGAGCCAACATCTGTCGGAAAAAAATCCACGGTTTTGTTGTCGGAATGTCCGATCGTGTGTGTACGCGGCATTAGACTAATTACTTAAACGAAAGCTAATTGGAATCTGTAGTTTGCATATCTGGCGTCCAAATAATGAAATGAGTTTGGAGGTGCAGTTTAGAGCTACTTTGGTTGTGTTTGTCTATTGTTGTGACCTAAGCTAGATGGCTCGATTTTTCTTTCCTTTCACCACAGGTGGAAGGAAAGAAAATTGCTTAATTACTTCATCAACACTATCAGTGTTGATGGGGGAATGCCTCCCACAGCGCTATTGTATTTTGCCGGTGGGGGGCACGGGGAGCCTTCCCGGCCAGCAGAAGACAATGATTACTGATAGCGGCTGTGGCTGCCAGCAGTAATTTAATGTAAAAAACCAACAGGCTGGTTGTGCCCAAGTTCATCAATGGATCTACATAAAGATTTGGCTCACCACCAGCATAAACCTGTCCCACTATGGAGTTTAAAGTTCTCACCTGCTTCAAGGGTCCAGAAAAGGGTCACAGGAGCCCAGCAGCATCTCAGCTCACAGTCCTCAGGACACAACAACTGTACCATGTTTCACACCACATCTTATGAGCGTCTACTGGATGCTTCCCGCTGAGAGGCTGAGCCGGCCGCTCCCGCCCCCTCCACAGTCCAATGAGAGCAGGGGGGGAGGGGGCAGAGCAGAGAGGCGGTGACTGACAGTCACCAGCTCTCTGCTGACGGAGCTCTGAGAACCAATCGATCGGCGGTGTTTGATCGCTCGGTTCTCAGTGTTAGAGCAGGCGGGGGACAGATGCAACATTTTTAATACAGAGTCCCCATAAAGAAGTACCCCTCACTTTTTTGTAAGGCCAGAGTGCATCATTGACAAAATAAAAGGTTGGAAATGGTTGGACATCAGAGGTCATTTTTAGGCGCATTAGCTGCCCAGCTCTGCAGATTTGCCAGGCCTGGTATAAGCCCTTATATGAAGTATCTATTTATTTTGATGAAAGTAAAGGTAAAGATTTCCAATTGGCTTTCACCTTGGTTTGCTAAGTGACATCCTTTGTGAGGGTTTTATTACAGAGCTGTCCTCACACAAATTCATTCCAGGTTTCTATTAGTTGGGAAATGAGTCTGATTTGTCGTGCCTCACGCCTGTCAGTGTTTCCTCGCCTCTTTCCACCAGTTTAAATAATCGGCAGTTCACAGTGCTGTTTCTTAATCAGCAAAGTTAGCTGGATGCAGGTCTCATTACAGAAATATAGGCTCTGAAATGCTGGAGCAATTTAATACCCTATTATCTGTTCCTAAGCCTCCAGTGACATATTTCAGAAATGCTATCCCTCCTGCAAATATTTCAGGAATTACTTTGTGGGTTAGAGCAATTGACATTTGCGATAATTAATGGCAAATATTGGATGCGTTGCAGGTAGGCAATAAGCGTCCCCGTTATTTAAAATGGATCTTTCAAAAACATTACATGTCTGCACAAATCCATTTTTTATATGTCAGGACCAGGTCTTTTCTGGCACTATTTATTTACATTTAACAATCAGTATTTTTTGCTAGAAAATGTCTTAGAAACCCCCCCCCCCCCCCCCAGACATTATATATATTTTTTTAAAGCAGAGGCCCTAGAGAATAAATTGGTGTGTTTTGTTATTTTTGGATGTCACACAATATTTGTGCAGCGGTTTTTCAAATGCGATTTTGTTTGTTTTTTGGTTAAAAAATTACACATTTAGAATTTTTAAAAATGATGGTACACCGAGTAAATAGATACCAAACATGTCACGCTTAAAAAATGCGCACGCCCGTGCAACGGCGACAAACAATGTAATATTTACTATCCATAGTAAAAGCCTTTACAGGATGCCACTTTAGATTTACACAGGTGGTTTGGTGCTAGAATTACTGCCCATGATCTGACGTTTGCGGTGATACCTCACATATGTGGGACGATCGCTGTTTGCGTGCGTGCGGGACCAGGGGCATTTAAAAAAAAAAAAATTTTTTTTTTTTTTTTTTTTTTTTTTTTTTACACTGTCTCCCGGCCATGTAGTAAAGGGGCGCTGTGATTGGCCCTTTACCCCGATCTGTGATCAATCGAGTCCGCAGGGGGCGCGCGCGATCCTGGGAGGATATTTATGAACACCCTCCCGGCACTGGAAAACGAAAGGCGGCTACAGCGCGGGCGGAAAGTGGTTGATTTTTATTTTTAGCACTTTTTTTGCTGTCACAAGGAATGTAAACATCCTTTGTGGCAGCACTATAAGACCCCAGATCCCTCCTCTGACCTTAAAGGGGTTGTAAAGGTTTGTTTTTTATTTTCTAAATAGGTTCCTTTAAGCTAGTGCATTGTTGGTTCACTTACCTTTTCCTTCGATTTCCCTGGCTGGGGGTTAGACAGCGTCTCACCGCAGGGATGTAGTCCCAAGGGGGGGGGGGGGCGAGCATGCTGACTAACCCCCAGCCAGAATGGGGGGCAAGCACGCTGACTAACCCCCAGTCAGAACGGCTCGGATGATGGGGACAAGCTTACTGAGGAGGAACAGGAAGTGAGAAGTTCAGACAAAGAAAAAAAACATTTAGAAGGGAATTCGAAGGAAAAGGTAAGTGAACCAACAATGCACTAGCTTAAAGCGGAGCTCCACCCTAAAGTGGAACTTCCGTTCATCGGATTCCTCCGGTGCCACAATCTTTGACAGGTATCCTTTCCCACTTCCGGGAGTCCGGCCGCAGCCGCGACGTCACCACGGGGCTCCCTCCTCCTCCTCCTCAGCTGCCGGGCTAATAGGAGAGAGGAGCGGGCCTTGCACATGCGCAGTAGGGTTCCCGGCGTGAAGCCGAAAGGCTACACTGCCGGGTTTCCTTACCCGCAATGGCGGCGGCAGCACCTGACAGCTGATGGAAACATCAGCTGCGGTGCCGACATCGAGGGACTGCAGGACAGGTAAGTGTCCATTTATTAAAAGCTGGATTTTATTTTTATTTTTTTCCTGGAACACCCCTTTAAAGGTACCTATTTAGAAAATAAAAAACAAACCTTTACAACCCCTTTAAAAGCATTTGATCACACCAGCATCAATGTGTTCGAATGCTTTTGATTTTTGAAAGTGGCACTGTTTACATCCAGGTAAACTGGAAGTGATGTCAGGTCATCGCTTCCGGGTTATCATAGTCCAGAGTCGAACAAAGCCAATCCGGTCTTTGTTCGGCTCTGCGATCAGCTTTCAGAAGTGCCGGCTCGTCGATCAGGACTCCCAGTAGGACGGGAGATCCCGGTAAAGCCGCGGAATGTGGCGGAAGGAGGGGGCGTCCCCTCCCACTGCTTGTAAAAGCAATACGTAAATATGTAAAGCCATTTTGGATAAAGTCTGATAGTATTAAAACCCCTGTCGGGTTTTTATTTGTTTGTGGTCCTGCTGGTATGCGCCCTCTCTATCTCATCTGGATGACTATGTTTTCCAAATGTTACAGTTGAACAGGAATAGAAGGAAAAATCTTCCAAAAAGGACACCTATTCCGGTGACAAATGCCTAAGAGGAATTTTCTTCTCACTTTGGACAGATTTATTTATTATAGGTATTTATACAGTGAAAACTAGATGACGTCCTGGCCTAGATTAGAACCAAGGAACCCAGTGCCACAGGGCATAAGTGCTAACCAGGGCCGGTGCAAGGATTTTTGACACCCTAGGCGAAACCTCATTTTGCCACCCCCTCTGGGTCCGCCCCTGACTCCACCCCCTTTGCCAGTGTTAATGGTTTGATTCAACCCTCTAACTGCTACATCTGCAAGACAGCACCATCTTTTGAAAAACAACAGACTTACTAGCAGGGTCACTGGGTGAATATAAAAGAGAAAACCTAAAAACAAAAAACAAATGCAGCCACCCATCTAAGAATTGGTAAGCTGCAGTATAATAATTTTGCTTTGCTTTAATACCACTTTAACAGGATAACGTTAAGTAATTCTGTTTTACATCCATGTATAGGCAGATGATGGTAAGGAAGGCATTAAAACAGGAGATAAACAGACTGAAATAGAGAGACAGGGGGATCAGGGAGAGAGAGAGGATCAGGGAGAGATGAGAGGGGGGATCAGGGAGAGATGAGAGGGGGGGTCAGGGAGAGATGAGGGGGGGGGGGGTCAGGGAGAGAGAGGGGGATTGGGGAGAAAGAGGGGGGGTCAGGGAGAAAGAGGGGGGTCAGGGAGAGAATAGGGGGGTCAGGGAGAGAATAGGGGGGCAGGGAGAGATGGGGGGTCATAGAGAGAGAGGGGGGTCAGGGAGAGAGTGGGGGTCAGGGAGAGAGTGGGGGGTCAGGGAGATAGAGGGGGGGTCAGGGAGAGAGAGGGGGGGTCAGGGGGAGAGAGAGGGGGGGTCAGGGAGAGAGAGAGGGGGGGTCAGGGAGAGAGAGGGGGGGTCAGGGAGAGAGAGAGGGGGATTAGGGAGAGATGGGGGGGGGTCAGGGAGAGATGGGGGGGGGGGTCAGGGAGATAGAGGGGCGGTCAGGGAGAGAGAGAGAAGGGAGCAAAGTCTGGTCAGTGAAAGAGCTCACTCACTTGTAATGGTCTCACACTGGTTCATTCAGCGGTTTTTCGGTGTGGCTGTTGGCTGCTTGTTTTAAATCTTCCCGTCCACCTCCTCTTCGCACAGGAGGGCGGGACTCGGGAGAAGTGTGTAGCTGATGTGATCTCAGAGCGGAGAGGGAGGATTACTGGACACACACCAGAGCGGAGAGCGCCCTGCTGGGTGGTCTCTGGACACATGATGATCATGTCAGAGCAGGGAGAGCGGAGAGCCACGCGCGGGGGGCGGCGCTGCTTGACACATGTGCGGGAGTAGAATAACCAGCGGCCGGGCGCCCTAGGCGGTTGCCTAGTCCGCCTAGTGGTAGCGCCGGCCCTGGTGCTCACCACGTAGGCCACAGTGTGGGCTACTTAATTGCTATTGGCTCTCCTCAGAATATGAAGCAATGATATTTCTCATTAATGGATATCCTTTAAAGCTGAACTCCATGGTGCAAAAACTTTAACGAGTAGCTCCACTTTTGTTGAGAAAAAAAACATTGAGCTGCATTAGGGCTGGTTCACACCTATGCATTTTTTAGTGTGTTTTCAGTTTTGCAGAAACACACTACAGTCCATTTAACATGGTTTCCTATGGGTCAAGTTCACATGTATGCATTTTATGGAAGGGGCTAGGGATTGGTTTCTGTTTTTTGGTTCCATAGACTTCAACTTCAAAAACGCGTATTGAAAAATGCAAAATGCATCTAGGATATGAAAACTGCAACCTCCATAGGCGTGAATCAGGCCTTAGGCTTGATTCACATCTATACATGTTGCTTTTTTTTGCAGTGCTTTTTGTGTTTTTTTTACATCAACTGTATATAGCTGGCTGCTAAGGAATGGGTTGGGGAGCTGGCCGCCGCTTCCTTAGCAACTGATGAGTCATCACATTTTTACAAAATAAACACACCCTTTGGTTTGGTATGGATTTGGAGGGGACACCCCCCATGCCAAAATGTAAAAAAAATGGCGTGGGGTCCCCCCAAAATCCATACCGGACCCTTATCCGAGCATACAGCCTGGCAGGTCAGGAAAGGGAGGGGACGAGTAAGCGCCCCCCCCCGACCCTGATGAACCATACCAGACCTCATGGACTCTGCACCCCCCCACAAGCGGGCCCCCAGATCCTGGCCCCTCATATATGAATGGGTATTGGGTATATCACCCCAAAAAGCAGTGAAATTAAAAAAAAACAAGAGCCGGTTTTTGACAAGTCATTTATTAAAAAAATAGCTCCGAGCCGTCTTCTCCCACTGCCGTCTTCTCCCGATGCCGTCTTCTCCCGGTGCCGTCTTCCCCCGATGCTGTCTTTTTCCTCGCCCCCTTTTCCCACGCCGCTGTCTTCTTCCTCACCGCTAAAAACAAAAAAGGCCACTCTTGTCCTGAGTCTGTCTTTCTGTGTTGTGATGTCCCCCGCTGTCTGATATCTCTTATATAGCCATGAGGTGTGGCCATCCAATGACGTCCCCCTGAGAGCTTACACCTTGTGACGTCACAAGGGGCGGGCTCTCTGGGTGGCGTCTCCTATTTCTTCTATGTCTCCCTAGATCCCAACCTTTTTTTTTTTTAAATTCGCTTTATTAAAGTTTTCTGCGTTATTGAGATACAAAACAGGGCCGTTGGGGCATACCCCGGCCAAACCTTGCACATTACCACGTGCACATCAAAGAAAGAAGAAAGAACACACAAAAAAATAAAAAAAGAGGGAAAAAGAAAGGGGGGGAACACCCCCAAAAACACAAGGGGACATAAAGAAAAAGAAAACAAAAAACAGAGGACAACTTATCAGCACATCTTAACGCTAAATATATCTAACTAACATAACAGGGACACCTCTCGGGATACACATGGTAGGATTACAACAGGAGTTGTTATTCCTTGCGGGACCACTACTCGTTCCTAGATGTCTGGGTTGGGCTTATCAGGAGCATGCAGGGGTAGGTGCTATTAATTTGAGCTATGCTTACACCTCCATTCATTTATTCAGAGTACGGACCTTAGCTCCTATCAGGACTGATGAGTACAGAGGAGATCTGATGAGTTACTCCTCTTGGGGTCGGTCATCTGTTGTGGACTCCGAATCAGTCCACAGATGCCAGACTTTTTCATATTTTTTGGGGCATCCACGAGACAGATACATCGCTTTATAGAGGGGGACCACTGTATTGACTAGATGCTTCCATGAGGTCAGGGTGGGGGGGGGTGGCTGACTTCCACTTTAGTACTATGGCTTTCCTTGCGTAAAACAGGAGGATACCTATTAGGGTACGTGGGGCTTTGGCAAGTGCCAGTTGCTCCACCAGGCCAAGGAGGCATACACTAATTGTCAGGGGAATAGAAATGGTAGTTAGGCTATGGATGAATTGTGTTACCTCCCGCCAATAGTCCCGAATCTGTAGGCAATCCCAGAATATGTGTGTGAAATCTGCAGGAGTATCAGAGCATCTCCAGCAGTTAGCTGTCAGGGGCGGGTATATGCGGTGGTGGCGTTGGGGTGTGTAATAGATCCTGTGGAGGATCTTGAATTGGATCAGTTTGTCCCTGGTAGCCATCAGCGGCTGAAATGGGTAGTCCCACATATCCTCCCAGTCTTCGCTGTCCAGCTCCTGCACCTCCGCCCGCCAGAAACCACGCAGACCATCCAGACCCTCCTGGATGGACGGCAGGAGTGCTCGATAGATTCAGGAAGGGGCTTTGAGAGCTCGGCATCGTCCAGGAGAATCTCCAAGGTATCAAGCTCCAGCCGGAGCTGAACCGACTTGAACTGCGAATTGAAGGCGTGGCGGAGCTGCAGGAACCTGAAAAAGAAAGAGTTCGGAAGCTGGAATTTATTCTTTAACCTATCGAATGTAAATAGCCCTAGATCCCAACCTTGACTAACCCCTACCTATTCCTCACTTTTGGCCACCAATTACTACCCTCTGCTTTGATCGTTGACCGCTCTTATGCAGTCCTAGCAACTCCCTCACTTATCCTGGATAGGCCGTATAAACTCTGTGAAAACGATGATCTTATCGAAACTCTTGTACTATTTCCACACCCTACCTGTGCGAGTTCCTCCACATTTTCTCCGCCTGCTCCAAAATAGGATCCTACGCTTTATCTGGGCTAATAAACACCCTAGAATCTCCAAGACCACCCTTTTCATACATAGATTACAAGGAGGCCTGGGGATCCCCCACGTCGCCAACTACTACCTATCGGCCCAGATCTCCCAATTGACAATACTCACCACTTCCTTTGATGTCCCCCTGTGGGTACTCTTGGAGCTCTCTAATTGTGCCCCTCTTTTCATACAGGCGCTTCTATAGCTTCCTCAGAATCTACGCCCAATGTCTCTAAGCCCTCTTATGCAACATAGCTTACAGGTGTGAGACTTGATGAGGTACTCAAGCTCTTTTATGTCTCCCTTTCTGCCCCTGCTACCCATTATTAATAACCCATTGTTCCCTCCCGGCCTTGACCAGCCTCAGGCATTCGCGTGGTGAACTTCCCGAGGTCTTATCCAGGTTCGCCATTTATTGACCACGCGTACTTCACCAAGTGGTCTGCCTTTTGTGTGTCCTATGATGCTCCCCAGTCAGAATTATTTTGTTTTCTGCAGCTCCAACACTGGATAGCTTCGCTGCGGGGTACTTCTTCTTATCCGTTTGAGACAACCACTTTCGAACATACTGTATCTGTATTCAATCCCCGGGCCCTTCTGAGTCTTATCTCTATTCTCTATGCATCTTTGAACGGCCGATCATCTTTCACCTCACTTTCGTATGTGTCTCAGTGGGAACAAGATCTGGGTACTGAGATTGACCCGGCGGATTGGAGTAAGGCCTGGTCTTCTGTAGCTTAATGTTCCTTTTTAATACTGCAACTTTAGAAGCAGAGTACAAAGTGCTGTTGCGGTGGTACTGGGATCCAGCTCGTATTGCCCATGCTAACCCGGCCTCTAGTGATCACTGCTTATGAAGGTGTGGCCATCGTGGGGATGTTTTACATACTTGGTGGTCCTGCCCGCGATTGGTGAGATTCTGGTCCCGAGTGTTTGGCTTGTTGTATTCTTTGTTCCATTTGAATGTCCGAAAAGATGCTACATTTGCACTGTTGCAGTGCCCTATCCTGGGTTTATTCACTCGGTAGCAAAATTTTGCAACTATCTGTTTATTGCAGCTAAAAGGACGATCGCTCGGGGAATGGAGGAAACCCATAATCCCATTTCAGGAAGTGAAAGATCCCCTGACGGCCATGATGGTCGATGAACAAATGTTTAGTACTCTTAAAGACACACATGCTGAGTTCCTTAAAGTCTGGGAGCCATGGTTGACGTATGCCTTCCCTGACCTCCCTCCGACTAGTGTGGGTCGGCTTTGACTGGTATCCTAGGTGATGCCGGGTCCCCTCTTCCCCTTCTCCTCCTTCCTTCCCTCCTCCCTATCTCTGCTTTCCTTTTTTTACTTTTCTCACTGAGTTGTCCCCCCCCCCCCTTTTTTTTCTCCTCTCTCGCTCTTTCCAGGGCCCTTAGCCCTCTTTAGCCATCGATGGTTGCCCAGGACCATTTTACACTACATATTTGTTCTGGTTACCTTTGCACTCTATGGCAGTGGTTCTCAACTCCTGTCCTCAGGATCCACTAACAGGCCAGATTTTAAGCATTACCTTGGGGAGATGCAGATTACAATACTGCTTTTACTGAGCAGCAAATTATATAAGACAAGTGTGTCTTGCTTACAGTCAAGCATGGTGGTGGGAGTGTCATATTCTGGGGCTGCATGAGTGCTGCCGGTGTACTGCCGAGCATTGCCCCCCAGCGCATTCTGCCCGCTCTGTACTGCGCACGCGCTGCGCTTTTTCCGAAAATAGCCGAACATGTAGAGCTGAGAGTCAGCTCTACATGGCGCATGCGCACACCAAATTGTGCTACACTGCTGACATCCAGGCTCTTTCTTTACCATCCCCGTGGACATGGAGGATGTTAAAAAAAGAGCCAGGAGGCCGAGCGAGCGTAGCGAGCCGTCCGAGCGAAGCGAGGACGTGAGGCCGACTGGCCACTTACATCTAGGTCCACGCAGGCGCCGTGTAGAGCTGACTCTCAGCTCTACACGTTCGGCTATTTTCGGAAGCTCATTGACGTTCGTACTGCGCAAGCGCCGCGCCTGCGCAGTACAGTTGGGGGCAGAATCCGCCGGGGGGACGTTTGTCGGCAGATCACCGGCACTGGGGCTCATTGAGGGAACCATGAATGCCAACATGTACTGTGACATACTGAAGCAGAGCATGATCCCCTCCCTTCAGAGACTGGGCCGCAGGGCAGTATTTCATCATAATAACGACCCCAAACACGCCTCCAAGACAGCCACTGCCTTGCTAAAGAAGCTGAGGGTCAAGGTGATGGACTGACCAAGCATGTCTCCAGACCTAAACCCTATTGAGTATCTGTGGAGGAGTGCAAGGTATCTAACATCCACCAGCTCTGTGATGTCATCATGGAAGAGTGAAAGAGGACTCCAGTGGCAACCTGTGAAGCTCTGGTGAACTCCATGCCCAAGAGGGTTAAGGCAGTGCTGGAAAATAATGGTGGCCACACAAAATATTGACACTTTGGGCCCAATTTGGACATTTTCACTTAAGGGTGTACTCACTTTTGTTGCCAGCGGTTTAGACATAAATGGCTGTGTGTTGAGTTAATTTGAGGGGACAGCAAATTTACACTGTTATACAAGCTGTACACTCACTACTTTACATTGTAGCAAAGTGTCATTTCTTCAGTGTTGTCACATGAAAAGATATAATAAAATATTTACAAAAATGTGAGGGGTGTACTCACTTTTGTGAGATACTGTATTTCAGTTATCTTGCAAACCTTGCCTGTTAGTGAGTCCTGAGGACAGAAGTTGACACTGCTCTATGAGGTTTACCCCCAAAATACTAATGTTGCACTCAGGTCTTCTATGATAGTTTAGACAGAAGGCTTTCCTCCTTTTGTTTATGCTGTACGTTTTATATTTTTCATGTGCCAGTCTAGGTGCCTTTGACACTATTGTATGTTTTACTTACCGTATATAATTGCAAATAAAATGATTGAACCAGAAAATATATATATTTTTAATAACATTAAAGGAGAAGTTCTCTTGCAGGTAAAAAATGTGCATTTATCATTTTGTGTTGCAGGAGCCTGGAAAGCATTGCTCCAGCGATCAGCAGATCACTGGTGCCATGCAGGTCTCCTGCAGATCTGTCAGTGTATCGGCTGGCTCGTACCTTGTAGGAGGAAGCCGATGTATTCTGTCAGGAAGACTCAATGAACTATCTCAGCATTTACAGCGTCGTGGTAGTTAATTGAAATCTACAAGCTGACATCTGCAAAGGCTTCCGGACCTTGTAATTTTCCATTCACAGGACACTGTGAATGAGTGACGCAGCCGGGCGGGTGGAGCCCTGTTCGGGAACGTTTTTTTTAAATTGTGACAGCTGGGAGAGAGAAGATCCCCGCTAACTGTCAGATCAGGGAGCAGGGGGGTGTGGTGGCCCTGAATATGGGTGTAACATGTTACCAAAGGTGAATTTATCCTTAAAACTAGCTTGTGTAGCAATTGTATATTCCATATTTTTTTTATTTCCTATATTATTTTCCATTAAAATGGAGTTCATCTTTAAAGCGAAACTTAATGCACATGTAGCACTACCCCCGAAGGAGCTGCTGGTTTAATTTGCGTCAGTACTCTGTTTTGCAACCCCTTTAACTGGCTCAGACCCTCCCTTGGCACAACTGGTGTAAATGGTAATTGTGAGTCCCACTGAATGCTGGGAACACAATTTGGCATGTATAAGTAGCGTTACCTTTCTTTGGTAGCAGCCCCTCTGGAAACAAAGATAACTTCAACAGAATATTTCACTTAACCAAGGGCAAACTTTACTTGGTGTGAGAAAAAAAACAACACAGTAATACACTTATGTATACAGTTGACTATGCAGGGCCCTGCAAGAGTCAATATGAAAAAGGTAAAAAGTTATCAAAAACAAAGTTAAGTTTACTTGCAATCTAGAAAACAGTCTATGCTCGCAAGCTCCCCCTATTGGGCAATACCACCCCGTGTCCCGTAAATGTTGGTTCCAGTCAAACCTGACACAGATTACTGTACGAGTTCCTCAATGGTGGAAGTCTTCGCTAGCAAACGTTGGTGCACTTTATATTTGTAATCCAACGGGAATTAAAGATGCAACTAAACTTCCGCAGATACAGTGTTCATGGAAGTAAAACGCTAGTATAACGCCAACTTAAACTGCGTAGTAATCACGCGCTGCACTATGTACTTGGTGCGTGTGAGATACACTACTCTGGTGAGGGTAAGCCCTGAAAAGTCACAGGCCTAGAAACAGTTGCAGAACCTGGGCAGGTGCCCGCTCACCCGAACAGGCCTAGTCCACCTGAGTTTCCTCGCTGCTGGCACCTCGATCCGTGGTCTTCGGTCCCTCTATCGGCAGCAGTAGATGTCAGCCGATGGACGACTCCGGTCTCTGGGAAGCGCGAGCTGGACACACAGAAAGAGATCACGCTCCAGGCTTGGTGATCCTCGTCAAGGTTGAAGGCCCAGGCTTCAGGCCTAGTCCCTCTGGCTGCAGGCCTCCCACACACGTCTTGCAGGGAGGAGGTGAAGATCCCAAGAGGCCGAACAAAGCTCCTCCCCTCCTTTAATTAACCTCCCCCATAAAGCTGTGCGGGGATGCAATGCACTTTGGGAGGACAACTGCACTGTGGGTACTGTAGTCTTATTATCTACTTATGTCAATGGAGTCCCGTTCTCCTGGTACCGCATTTTAACTGAAAATTGGCAGGTGTATAGCCAGCTTTATATCTGTTAAGCAGGGAGTCAGCCCATGCTTGTGGCCTTGCGTATTTTGTGGGGGAACCGTAGTGATCAGACATTTTACATAAAATTCTTGGCTGTGATTCTTGATTTGGGCTCCATTTGTCCTATTGCAGAGGGCCCTGCTCATTAGAGCTTACAATCTAAAAAGGGAGAGTCAATTGATAAAAAAGGTAATAGCAGTGGGGGATGAGCTAATGGAGGAAGTAAAATTGTTAGTTAGAAGCAGGATAGGCTTCTTTAAAGAGTAGAGTTTTCAGGGATCGTCTAAATATGGATAGATTAGGGGACAGTCGGACAGATTGGGCTAGGGAGTTCCAAAGGATGGGAGAAGCTCTGGAGAAATCCTGGAGGCGAGCATGGGAGGAGGTGACAAGGGAGCTAGAGAGCAGGAGGTCTTGGGAGGACCGAAGAGAGCGGCTTGGTTGGTATTTTGGGACTAGGTTAGTGATGTAGCTGGGGGCCGAGTTGTGGGTGGCTTTGTAAATTATTGTTAGTACTTTGAATTTTATTCGTTGGGTGAGTGGGAGCCAGTGGAGGGATTGGCAGAGAGGGGTGGAGGACACTGAATGGTTGGTAAGGTGGATGAGTCTTGCAGCGGCATTCATGATGGACTGAAGGGGCTATAGTCTATGTAAAGGTAATTCAATGAGGAGGGGGGTTGCAGTAGTCGAGGCGAGAGATGACCAGGGAGTGAATTAGAAGCTTAGTGGTGTCATTAGTTAAAAATGGGCATATTCTGGAAATGTTGCGGAGGCTAAGGCGGCATGATTTGGACAGTGATTGGATGTGGGCCTGAAAGGACATCAGATTTACATGTTTACTACACATTAACAAAATATAGATTAACAAACCAAACATTTCAGTGGACCCTATTTTTTGTAACAGGCTTCACCACCAAATTGGTGAGGACTGCTACCATTGATCATTATGATTGTTTTACTACGAACTGCAGAAAACTGCATTGAGGTGTTAATGAGTTTAAGGTCTTGACCACGTAGCTGTCATTTATCTCCTCATAAACTGCTTTACTGTTATGCATGTCTCTGAGACTAGTCCTCCTCTCCCCCTCCATAGGATGACGACAGTACAACCTACGTAGCTTCTATGTCCTTGGGTGTGAGTCTTGTTGCGTGGTCCCTTTGAGAAGTAGAACTTCAGGCTGAAAAATGCCAGTCAGAATTTAATTCTAAGGAGTTATTTCTGGCATTGCTTCTCTGTGTCACGTCTCAGTCTCTCTGCATTCTCTAAGTGTTGTCTGTTGTTTCGCTGAGAGGATTATAAGTAATATTCTAGCCAATCTGATGGCCAGATCTATTTAACAGATAGAGACATGGGTCAAGTTTCGAAAACCCATCTCGTACTGAAGACAACGAATGTAGTTGTGCAAGCACTGCATATACAGTATGTGCAGGTGAAGTTTTGGTAAAAACACATTTACATCAACTCATTTGACATTTAGGCAGTTAACTGTTGGCCTTGATTGGCAGACCCATACTTGGTTAAATTATCATCTGAGAACCTTTTCTCTTTATAATAAATACGCAGTATACTCTATATCGGCCTTTCTCTACTAGGGTTTTCCCAGAGATTACTAGGGGTTCCTTGAGCAATGAGCAATTTTTGTAAGGAAGATTCTTCTCAATGACCACAAATGTAAGGAACATTCTTCCAAGTGACCATTCTGCAAATGTACAATGAGCTGTATATACAGTAATTATTAGCAGGGGTTCCCTGAGACCAAAAAGTTATGTTTAAGCTCCGTTTCAGCTATGCAGAGCAGACACAGACACATCCCGCTGTTCTCTATGGGGCAGGTGGACTGCCTGTCCGTTTCCATCTGACAGGCGGATGGGGAACGGATCCCCATGAGTCCTCCTTTTTAGCAGGCACGATCAGAATGGATGCCGGCGGGTGTCAGCTAACACATGTCCGCTGACATCTTCTGCTCTATAGAGAGCTATGGACGATCAGGTCCGCCTGAAAAACTGACAGGCAGACCTGATTGGTCTGTCAGTGTGAAAGGGTGCCATATGCCGCGTACACACGGTCGGAAATTCCGACAAGAAAAGTTTGATGTGAGCTTTTCGTCGGAAATTCCGACCGTGTGTATGTTCCATCTGACTTTTGCTGTCGGAATTTCCTCCAACAAAAGATTGAGAGTAGGTTCTCTATTTTTCCGATGGAAAAAGTTCCTATCGGAAATTCCATTCTTCTGTATGCAATTCCAACGCGCAAAAAAACACGCATGCTCGGAAGCATTGAACTTCATTTTCTCGGCTCGTCGTAGTGTTGTACGTCACTGTGTTCTTGACGGTCGAAAGTTTAGAGAACTTTTGTGTGACCGTGTGTATGCAAGCCAAGCTTGAGCAGAATTCTGTCGGAAAAACCATCCAAGGTTTTTCCGACGGAAATTCAGACAGTGTGTAAAGACTGGTGTAAATACTGTAAAGCACCACAAAAATTTGGAAAAATCACAACTGTTGTTCATTATTGAGTTAGTCTGTGTATAGCATCATCTTCTAACTTCTCAGACATATCTACGACAAATGCAGAGAGAGCATAGTGTAATCCTCAATAAGTTTTATTCACACAAAATGTCTTGTACTCACAAAATTACTTGCTGTAGATGCATATCTCACAAATTCCATAAAATGCAAGGTTCCCCCAACCAGTCAGCACAAATCTTGAACTACCAAACCCCTACAGCCCCCTAAATGCTGCCTTGATGATGCAGGAACCTTGGATATTATGGGTTTTGTCAGAGATGCACAATGCTTTTTACACTTTACAGCAAGGGTGTCAATTTAAACTCAATTTAATTGTGGGTTGCATCAGCCGTATGGATGCCCACAGAGGGCTGGTTGTATCTGTACCACTATGTATCTAGTCTTATATTCTTCAGGAGTGCGTTACGTACAGCGTGCAGCGTTCTGGAGTATGCTACGTACAGAGTGCAGAGTGCAAGAGTATGCTACGCACAGGGTGCAAAGTTCAGGGGTGTGCTGTTATACCCCACTGTGTAGGCAGCCCTCTGTGTAGGCAGGGAGATCATTCTCGCTCTCAGGTTTTGGGGAGCTGTCTACATTGGAAAGCTGCTGAAAGCAAAGCTGATCCTTGTAAACATAGAAGACTTCTGTGTTTACAAGTGACAGCGGGGAGTTGGAGCAGAGGGTGAGAGCTGGAGGTGGCAGAATAGAGTTCCACCACAAATGTACACAAATCTGCAGGAGAGCTTATTGATGGACTCTCTTCCATTTCAAGTAGACTTACTTGAAAAAGCCTGGTCTTGCACAATACGTATTTTTTTTCAAAACAACTCAGCATTGGTCAATGGCAAACTGATACACTATATTACATGAACTTTAATAGCATCCCAGTCTTACTTCGTAGTGTTCAATACTGAGTTGGCCCACCCTTTGCAGCTATAACAACTTCAACTCTTCTGGGAAGGCTGTCCACAAGGTTTAGGAGTGTGTCTATGGGAATGTTTGACCATTCTTCCAGAAGCGCTTTTGTGAGGTCAGGCACTGATGTTGGACGAGCAGGCCTGGTTCGCAGTCTCCGCTCAAATTCATCACAAATGTGTTTTATCAGGTTGAGTTCAGGACTCTGTTCAGGCCAGTCAAGTTCCTCAACCCCAAACTGACTCGTCCATGTCCTTTATGGACCTTGCTTTGTGCACTGGTACAAATCATTTGGTAAAGGGGGGATTATGGTGTGGGGTTGTTTTTCAGAAGTTGGGCTTGGCTCCTTAGTTCCAGTGAAGGGAACTCTTAAGGCGTCAGCATACCAAGACATTTTAGACAATTTCATGCTCTGAACTTTGTGGGAACAGTTTGGAAATGGACCCTTCCTGTTCCAACATGTCTGCACAACAGTGCACAAACCAAGGTCCAAAAAGACATGGATGGGTGAGTTTGGGGTGGAGGAACTTGACTGGCCTGCACAGAGTCCTGACCTTAACCCAATAGAACACCTTTGTGATGAATTACGGTAGAGCAGAGACTGGAAGCCAGAGATTTAGTGACAGGATAACATAAAGTCAAAAGAATAGAGGAGGCTAAGCAAGCATAGAGTTTTTTAATATCCTATATTACATAAATATAAAATGCTATACATAAGTCTATTTTAAAAAGTATTTTCCACCTAAACATATCTTTTAATGTGCTTTTTTTTCCACAGGGGCGAACTATGCAAGTAGCAAACGACCTCCACTTGCGGTTGATGGGCCAAGTCTCCAGTCCAGGACTTCAGCACCATCCAAACAGACTGTCCTATCTTGGCAAGCTGCAATCGATGCTGCTAGACAGGCCAAGGCTGCCCAAAATATGAGTGCCACCGAGCCCCTGCCGGTTGGATCCCTGTCACAGAAAAAACGGCAGCAGTATGCCAAGAGCAAAAAACAAGGGGGAGGCTCAACAAACAATAGACCAGCCCGTGCCCTTTTCTGTTTATCTTTGAATAACCCAATCCGGAGAGCCTGTATCAGTATAGTAGAATGGAAGTATCCTTTTCTTTTCTATTTGCCAACTGTGATCAGTTTGAAATGGACATTGAGTAGAAGAGTTACTCTATGTGCTATCTTGGCTTTACAATGTTCTAGAATATATTTGAAGGTTAGATCATTTTTTTAGGATGACGTGGGACGTTAGAATGCTAACTCTTACTGCATTTTAGGGCCTTCGGTCAGGAGATCCACAAGTTTGTTATAGATAATCAATAAAAAGCTACATTTTGTTCAGAAGACCCAACAACTCAAATTACATTGCCTACTAAAAATCCAAGAGCCAATTGCAATAAAAGGGGTTTCTGTAAATATTAAGGACCACAACATTAGTGAGCCCTGGCTTATGACCTTTTATTCCAAAGATCAATTTTTTTTATCTTTTTGTGTCACTTAATTACTTGTATAGAGTTTATTATGCCCCGTACACACGACCGTTTTTCCCGACGAGAAAACTGACATTTTTTAGATTGGTCGGGAAAACCAGTCATGTGTATGCTCCATAGCAGTTTTCCCGACGAGAAAACTGCCCGTAAAAAAATTTAGAACCTGCTCTATTTTTTGCCGTCGTGTTTCCCGTCAGTCTTTTTCTCGTCGCAAAAACCGGTCGCGTGTATGCTTTTCCGAGGGGAAAAAAAACGCGCAAGTATAAGACGGGAGCGCTCGTTCTGGTAAAACTAGCGTTCGTAATGGAGATAGCACATTCGTCACGCTGTAACGGACTGAAAAGCACGAGGCTGAAAAGCGCCAATCATCTCTCACCAAACTTTTAATAACACAAGATCAGCAAAAGCAAGCCCAAAGGGTGGTGCCATTTGAATGGAACATCCCCTTTATAGTGCCGTCGTACGTGTTGGACGTCACTGCGCTTTGGTCGAGCTTTTTTTTTAATGAACGTGTGTATGCAAGGCAGGCTTGAGAGGAATCACGTCGGGAAAAACTTCAGGTTTTGGCATGTCAGGAAAACTGGTCGTGTGTACGGGGCATAACAGTTGGATGTTGTCTAACTCTTATATTTCACTAATGACATAGAAGATAGATGAAACCCTATTCACTGGTATAAACCATTGCAGAAATATAGAAAAGTGACGGCAGAAAAAAAACAGAGTAGTCCATCGAGTCTGCCCATTTTTTTTGTTGCTTCTTTTTTATTAACTTTATTGTCTGAGTATAGATCTATGTTTGTCCCAAGCATGTTTGAAGCCATTTACTGTTGACTGTCTCACTACCTCTGCTGGTAGTTTCTTCCCAGCATCAACTAACCTTTTAGTAAAATAATAATGTTATCACCAAATTGGCGCAATTTTTTATATATATTTTTTTATATATATTTTTTTTTTATATATTTTTTTATATATATTTTTTTCAGTAAAATAATACTTTCTAAGATTAGTTTTGAACTTTCCCCCAGTTAGTTTGAGGTCATATACCCGTGTTCTTGATTTTGGTTTCATATTGAAAAAACTGCTCTCCTGAACCTTATTTACCCCCTTGATGTAGTTAAAGGGGGTACTTTCCTCCAGACTGTACATATTAAGTTCCCGAAGTCATTCTTGTTATGTTTTATCCCCCAGACCTTTCACCATTTTTGTCTCTGTATATTACTCGTGTCAAACATAATCTGGGAAACCACTAAAGTCACGTAGACACGACCGGTTTCCTGCCAGGAAAACTGCAAAAGAGCTTTTGGCCGGGAAAACCGGATGTGTGTATGCTTCCTCGCAGTTTTCCCGACAGGAAAACAGCCGGGAATCCCGGTGGGAAAATAGAGAACCTGCTCTCTATTTTCCCGTCGGGATTCCCGGCGTTTTTTTTTTCAGCCAGGTTTACTAATACTTTCCTATGAGAAACACTGCAAGGCAGTGCCGATGGAGCATACAGTACACACAGCCGGGATTCCCAGCCAAAGCTCTCATGGCAATTTCCCTGCCGGGTTCTCGGCTTTCCCCTCGGTTTTCCCGGCGGACTTTTTACCGCCGGGAAAACCGAGCGTGTATACAGGGCTTTAAAGTCAGGCTCCATCAGAGGGACCTGGGTATGTTCCTGGTCAGTCCAGCATGTTCACCAAATAAATGTTTTAGATGTATTCATAAATAATCGTTTTGTAACCTTAACCTTCTCTTCAGACCATTTGACATATTTATATTAGTGGCAATTTTTGCCAATTGTGTGGCCTTAGCTGTTTACATTCCATTCCCTGAAGATGATTCCAACTCCACCAATCACAACCTGGTAAGTCCTATGGTTTGACATTTTAAATAATTCATGGAACTGTGATTAGTGACATTCTTTGTGTGTGTTATGCTGGTGGAGCTACGTGAAGAATCTCTTTGACTTGTTAGCAGGACCTGGAAGGGTTGATGTTTGAAAAATTTTAGCCTCATTCTGATTCTAGGAATCCAGAGGAAAGAAAACATGGTGGTCTTTTGATGTATTTTCTAGTTGGTCCTGGAAAAAGTAGCGGTGGATTGTAATTGGTTCCAGAGGACATCATAGATTATTTTTTCCTACAGTAAATAAGAGATATTGTGGCACAGTGTTCTCATCAGTCAAGGAACGGAGTAGAAATTTTCTACTCTACTAATTGCGGTTCACTTACTATAAGTCTGTATAACCAGTTGAGCCTTGTTGAAGAATTCTTTTGTTGAAGGACTTTTGATCCTTCAACTTTCTCCCCCCTTTTTTCTATTGCGAGAACCCACGTTGCAGGCAGAACAATATGTGTATAAATAAAATGAATACTGATAATAAGAATGAAGAGAGACTATCATCGCTTTTTCATTACATTTTATTAGACATGTGCACACTGAAATATTTCGTTTCGGAATTTCGTTTTCGTCCAAAAAATAAATTTATTTAGTTACTCCCGAAATTAGTTTTTATTTATTTCGTTTTTCGTTAGAAATTGCATTCGTCCGAAAATCTGAATTAATTAAGGTCGAATCTGTCATTGAAGGCTTATGGTGTCTGTCGAATGTTCAAAGAAGATTCGACGGAGCAGCGAAACTGTACGACTCTGCAATCATACATTTCCGGTCGAATGTTCCGCCCACAAGCAGTGATCTTTTCTCTCTATGTCGAATCTTTTCTCTCTATAATGTCGAATCTTTTCTCTCTATAATGTCGAATCTTTTCTCTCTATAATGTCGAATCTTTTCTCTCCTATGTCGAATCTTTCCTCTCCTATGTCGAATCTTTCCTCTCCTATGTCGAATCTTTCCTCTCCTATGTCGAATCTTTCCTCTCCTATGTCGAATCTTTCCTCTCCTATGTCGAATCTTTCCTCTCCTATGTCGAATCTTTCCTCTCCTATGTCGAATCTTTCCTCTCCCATGTCGAATCTTTCCTCTCCTATGTCGAATCTTTCCTCTCCTATGTCGAATCTTTCCTCTCCTATGTCGAATCTTTCCTCTCCTATGTCGAATCTTTCCTCTCCTATGTCGAATCTTTCCTCTCCTATGTCGAATCTTTTCTCTCTATAATGTCGAATCTTTTCTCTCCTATGTAAAATAATCTTGGACTAATAGAGTTAAGGTTAGGCACATTCGACCACAGGTTCGATAAACACAGATTGTTATTGTCAGCGTCACGTCGAATCTCCTATCTATATCGAACTGTTGTAGCAACGAAAACGAAAATAAAGCATTTGTTTATGTCGGATCTTTCGGTTTTCGGATTCTGTGCTTTCGTTTTCGTTTGTTAAAACGATAACGAAAATAGCTGAAATTCGGACGAAAATGCATTCGGACGAAAACGAATGCACATGTCTACATTTTATTTAATTTCATTTTCTAAAATCTTACTAACAAAAAAGTCTGCCTTCTAACCCCTCTTAGCAGCTTATATTTTCCTCCTAAACCACAGCTATGCTTTTACTAAGTGCACAGTCCGCAATCATGTCTCATTGTTCTGTCTATGTAAAGTTTTGGTTTCTATAGGTGAATGTGGATAGTTGATCTGTCAAATAAAATTTAGGCTGCATTCACTTTAAGCTGTATCCAGCTTTATAACCCTACTAGTTACCGCGGCATACAGAATTGTCATACAGTTCAATCAGGCCCCTATGAAGTTTAGTGCATCAGTATTCATTTTGGAGACATTTACTGCATTTTAAAACATTTTAACTCTATACCTAAGATATAAACAGGGCCATGGAAAAATCCATGGGAAAAAAACAAGCTTACTTACCGACCAGCTCGCAGACAACCAATTAAACCTGTCTAACAGTATGCGTTAAAAACAGGGCGTCTTTTTTGTATAACTCTATACCTAAGTTGGGTTAGTCAAGTCTATAGCCCCGTACACACGATCGGACCTTTGTCCGACCAAACTCACATCGGTATTCCGACGGAATTCCATCGGAGTAAAATAGAACATGTTCTATATTTAAACTCCGATGGAATTCATTGGAATTTCTCAGATGGGGCACAAACACGGTAGGAATTTCCGATGGAAAAAGTCTGTTGGACTTTTTCCATCGGAAATTCCGATCGTGTGTACAAGGCATTAGTCATAAAGTGGTACCATCCATGATCAGAGTGTCGCGCACACTGACGAATTTCCTGGCTAACACACCTATCTGGAGATGCTTTGTGGTACCTGTTCTTAGGCAGGGCTTTTTTACTTTTAAATGAAAAATGGCTGACTGATACACTTGAACAACTTGTTTCATAAGATAGCTAAAAAAAACACATTTTGGTATAGTGGCCAGAAATCCCTGTCAACTAATTGAATTAGATTTTTTTTATCAGGACATTGATAGCCTATCGAAAGTAGTGCTAAGCTCAGCACTACTTTTTATATTCATGCACACTCAGGTCTTGGTTTTACCTTTCAGTGTTTTGTAGCAGTTGATTCATAACCCCTTCACAGCTGTCATTCAGCTGTAGCACGTGAATACTCTTTATATTTATTGATTGATTATTCGGGACACTCCCTCAGTACGCTTCCCACCTCTCCAGCCACTGTGCATGTCACACTGACAAGTTGTTGGCCATGGAGTTTTCTAGTAGGGGTGGATAAGGCCTGATGGGGAACTGAGTCACTGGTTCACTTTCAGACTGTTGATTGACAGCGACTGGCATTGAGCTGACGCTTTGCCTATAAACGGTCCAATCGCGGCTTTTGAATCTGTCCACTGCCATTCACTGTCAGGGTCGGTTCACATCACATGCAGTCCAGTACGTTTTTTTTCTGCATGAGAAATGCATGGATGGTAGGTTATATGGTTTCCAATGGCATAGTTCACACCAGTGCGGTCAGTTCCAGAAAAAAACAGAAGAACATGCTGCATTTTTTTCTGCACTGAACCGTAATGGAATTTGGTAAAATGCATCAAAAACGCACATATATGCACCAACAATGCACCGGAATGCACATGTCCCCATTTAAGGTGAAGAAAAAATGCACTGAAAAGCATCAGAAACGCACCGGAAACGCATCAAAAATGCGTCAAAAACACTCATGGAGAAATGCATCCAGACTGCGTTTCTATGATGTGAACTGGCCCTTAATGAACAGCCAGACGGACCTGGTGGGGAACTAGTCTATCTGTTCTCTATCAGGCTTTGCCCACCCAATTACAAGTAATTTCCCAAATATGGGCATTGCCCATAAAAGGAATCTCTTTGACAGTTGAATGGGGCCAGCGATACGGTACTGTGCGGAAATCTGTCACATACAGTACATGACAGCTTCCTAGCACAGATATGCCACATTCCAAGTACTGACTTACACTCAGTTCACAGATTAAGAAACTAGCTGTATTTCTTTATGAATCGGTCGCTGTCACAGGTTCTTAAAAAGGCAGTAGTTAAAACTACCTGGAGTTGTCACCTGTGTTGGCAATGTTAAAACTGACACAAGATCTTGCTTGAATTAGGCGGAGAAGGGTAAAAAAGAAACTACCTCTAGAAACGTCATGGACTTTATCGAATTCCCCCTTTGTACTCTGCTCATAGTCCAAATGTGTAGGCAAAACTCTTTCATCCTATGTGAATTGTGTATTTATTTAACCACATGGATGAACAGTGTACCATTAAGGAAATTACTCATAGCAACCAATCAGCTTCCATTTGTCATATCTGCAATATATGTTTAAGAATGAGACAAAGGTTCTGATTGGCTATAGGCAACAAGAACTATACCTGATCCCACACTTTTTGTACCTCAGCCCCCATCGTGCAGCAGAAAATGTGCTACTGTGATACCATTATGTGTTGTGCTTATCCAATAATGCAATTAATATGAAAGATGGATATTATTCTGTGATTGAAGATGGTTCAGAGTTCCTGGTAAAATTCTACAGACCTCAGTCAGTCTATGAACAGCATGTTACATGACAGAGCCAGGCGGAGGGGTACTTGTGAATTCGATTTGCAGGGATGTATTGAAACTGGGAAAACAAGGTCCTGCCCTGTGATGTCTGAAGTGGATACTTATATAATGAGACGCAATACGTAAATTAAATATATTGAGATTGCTGTGCGGAAAATAATTGGATTTGCTCTCTGAAGCAGATCTCAGGTTTCATCGTTCTATGTACTTGTAGTATTCAATGTGTCATCTGACAGCTTGGTAATATCGAGCTGGGAGATGTAGGTGGAGAGTTTTTAGTGGAATTTAAAGTGTGAAAACTGCCATGTAATTTCACCCATTATTTATTCAAAAGCTCAGCGAAAATAATTTGGATTTGATTTTCACATTTTATGTGCTTGCTTTGGTTTGTTTTCACGATCAGATTTTATACATACAGGTATGTCATATATATTATCTTTTTATTAGTATAAATTGTTCAAGTTAATCAACATTATTACATTTTTTACAGAATTGGTGTCTCCACCTTTCATTTTCAGTATAGTGTTCTGCATTAAACATACAACCCCTCATCCTAAACCCCCAAAAAGGAACAAAAAGGAGAAAAATAAAAAACTAAATTAAAATTAAGTAAATAAATAATTCCCGTAACCACCCCCCCTCTCTCTCTCAACCCCCCCCCCATGATTTTATACATATGTCATGTCCTTTAATGCAGATATGCATTAAAATGCAAGGACCGATTATCTAGAAGTCCCTTACCCCAATTTAACAATACTAAATAGAGCTGAAAAAAATAAATATATAAAAAAATTATAAAAAAACCTTAGCAGAAAAAAATGCCTAAGACCCTGGGTTTCAGTCCCTTCCTGAAGGCGTCGGTGACATCACAGTGATGTCACTGGTGCATTTAGGAGGCAAGTCAAAGGTAATTTTTTTCCTTTAAGTGGTTGATTTTTTTTTTTTTTCTTAGATGTTTTTATTTTATTTGGGGTAATGGGTCCCATAAAAGTGGAACTTTTTTTTAGCCTTCCATTGTTTCCAATATCATTTCAACGCTGATGACCCCCAAATCTATCTCACCACCCCTCAGCTCACTCCATCAGTCTCCTCACGCATCACTAACTTACTAACAGACATATCTGTATGGATGTCACACCACTTCCTCAAACTCAACTTGTCCAAAACCGAGTTCATAATATTTCCTTCCCCATGTGTCACTTTCCCTGACTTCTCTGTCAAGAGCAATGGCACAACCATCCACCTATCCTCACATGCCAGGGTGCTAGGTGTTATCCTGGACTCTGAACTCTCCTTTTGGCCCCACATCCAATCCCTTTCCAAAGTTTGCAGACTCAACCTCCACAACATATCCAAGCTACGGCCCTTCCTAACCAATGAAACTACAAAGCTCCTGATTCACTCCTTGGTTATCTCTCGCCTCGACTACTGCAACTCCCTCCTCATTGGCTTACCATTAAAGAGGCTATCCTCCCTTCAGTCCATCATAAATGCTGCTGCCAGACTCGTCCACCTTACAAACCGCTCAGCGTCTGCTACCCCTCTCTGCCAATCCCTCCATTGGCTGCCACTCACCCAACAAATTAAATTCAAAATACTAACAATAACTTACAAAGCCATCCACAGCTCTGCCCCCAGCTGCATCACTAGCCTAGTCTCAAAATACCAATCTACTCGTCCTCTTAGTTCCTCCTAAGACCTCCTGCTCTCTAGCTCCCTCATCACCTCCTCCCATACTCGCCTCAGGACTTCTCCCGAGCCTCTCCCATCCTCTGGAATTCCCTACCCCAATCTGTCAGACTATCTCCAAATCTATCCACTTTTAGGCTTATCCCCCACAGTTTTTACCCTTTTGTATCACTTGACCCTCCCTCCTAGATTTTAAGCTCTAATGAGCAGGGCCCTCTGATCCTCCTGTATTGAATTGTATTGTAATTGTACTGTCAGCCCTAACATTGTAAAACGCTGTGCAAACTGTTGGCGCTATATAAATCCTGTATAATAAATAATAATAACTTGCATTTTATAGGCACTTAAAATAAATGGAAAATAATTGGATTCGCTCTCTGAGGCAGATCTCAGGATTCATCGATCTATGTACTTGTAGTATTCAATGTGTCACCTGACAGCTTGGTAATATTGAGCTGGGAGATGTAGGTGGAGAGTTTTTAGTGGAATTTAAATTGTGAAAACTGCCATGTAATTTCAACCATAATTCTTTCAAAAGCTCTGTGAAAAAAAAATTGGATTCGAGTTTCACATTTTATGTGCTTGCTTTGGTCTATTTTCATGGTTATGTTTTATACATATGTAATGTCCTTTAATGCAGATATGCATTGGAATGCAAGGACCATTTATCTAGACGTCCTTCGCCCCAATTAAACAATACTATATAAAGCTGAACAAAAATAAAACCTTAGCAGACCCTGGGTTTCAGTCCCTTCCTGTGACACCAGTGACATCACAGACACCGTTCAGAAGCACATTTCAGGTACCCAGGTTTCCCAGGAGGCTGTGGTGAGAACTGATGTCGCTGGTGCATTCAGGAAGCAGCCGAAACGTAAGTCGAAGGTATTTTTTTTCCTTTAAGTGGATGATTTTTTTTAAAGCTTTTCTTCGATTTTTATTTTTTATTTTTTATTTGGGGTGATGGCTTCCATAAAAGTAGAACTTGCACTCCAAACCTTCAAGGTCTGATGTACAGAACTGTAAAAGTAAATATACTATTTATAGGGAGTGTATAGAGGTTTTGTATATATTTTATTTCTGTATTATCGTCAAGATTAAAAAATATTAAATAGTAAAAAAACGAAAAGCCATTGACCTACGATGTAAATCACCCTCTCCCCTATCAATTACATCAATTAACTTGTGGAAATGTTTGATTAATACAGCCATCCCACTATATAAAACAACATATTTGTCCAGAGGCTGTGCCAAGAAATTTCATGAAGTGTGGAACCTTTGGGTGGATTCCCCTAGTATTAACATTGATTCCCCAGATGATTAATTCATGACTATGTTAAGGTTTGGCTAAATATATGGTGTTGACATTAGTGGCCTTCCCTACAGTAATATTTTGTTCTGGCAAGCTGCTCCTGTTCTATGGGATCGGGGAGGGGGTGATCTTTGCACTCTTTATGCTTTTTTTCATCCTTTTCGACTCATTCTTTGTAGGATGTCTGAGAGGAGGATTGTTTAGACTAATTGGAATGTCCGTACACCTCAGTCTTCACAGGCGGATGGAGAGTACCACTTGTAACTACTAGATTTAGGTATTTAGGTAACTAGGTTCTTTTAGTTATGTTGTTATTGTTATGTAAGTGAGCCAGAGTATGCCCAATAGGTTTGTTTTGTAACTCAACCTTGGAAAACTGTAATAAAGATAATAATAAAAAAAAAATAGTAAAAAAAAAAAAAAAGTGCATATATATATATATATATATATATATATATATACCGGTATATTTTTTTTTAAATGAGGTACATGTGAAATATTGCATATTTATATTTTTATTCTAGCTTTTGAGCCAGTTGTGGAACTTTTAGCCAATAGTCTCCATTTTGATTGTTTACTCATGGTTGAACAAAGACTATTGTTTACAGAACTCAATGGCTCAAGCTGAAATTTACACAAAGGTGAATGAGGCAGTGACTTATCAGATGGCAAAAGTTTTAGTGAAAGCAATCCTGCCTAAAAGGAAAAATATGCTGTTCTGTCTCTGTAACCCACAGTATTCTAGGAATCCATTGTCTATTTATTTAACCACTTGAGACCCGCGCTATAGACGAAAGACGTCTGCAGCGTGTCTCTCAAGTGCCGGGTGGACGTCCTTGGACGTCCTACTGTTTAAATCCCCCCCACGCGCCGCGATGTCCGCCAGGTACCCGCGATCGGCTGTTACAGAGGCAGGACGTGGATCTGTGTGTGTAAACACACAGATCCACGTCCTGTCAGGGAGAGAGGAGACCGATGGTGAGTCCCTTGTACATAGGGACACAGATCGGTCACCTCCCCCAGTCAGTCCCCTCCCCCACACAGTTAGAATCACTCCCAGGGAACATATTTAACCCCTTGATCGCCCCCTAGTGTTAACCCCTTCCCTGCCTGTCACATTTATACAGTAATCGGTGCATATTTATTGCACTGTTCGCTGTATAAATGTGAATGGTCCCAAAATAGTGTCAAAAGTGTCCGATATGTTCACCGCAATATCGCAGGCCTGACAAAAATCGCAGATAACCACCATTACTATTAGAAAAAAAATATATATAATAAAAATGTCATAAAACTATCCCCTATTTTGTAGGCGCTATAACTTTTGTGCAAACCAATCACTATACGCTTATTGCAATTTTTTTTTAGCAAAAATATGTAGAAGAATACGTATCGGCCTAAACTGAGAAAAAAAATAGTTTTTAAAAAAAAAATTGGGATATTATTATAGCAAAAAGTAAAAAAATATTGTGTTTTAAAAAAAAAAAAATTCTGTCTTTTTTTTGTTTATAGCGCAAAAAATAAAAACTGCAGAGGTGATCAAATACCACCAAAAGAAAGCTCCATTTGTGGGAAAAACAATGATAAAAATATAAAAATATAATTTGTGTACAGCGTTGTATGACTGCGCAATTGTCATTCAAAGTGCGTCAGCGCTGAAAGCTGAAAATTGGACTGGGTACGAAGGGGGTTTAAGTGCCCAGTAAGTAAGTGGTTAAACTGTTTGTAAAAGATAAAAACGGGGAAAAATTTTAAAGAAACAAAAACTTATAAAAAAAGATATAATGTAGTTTAAAATGTATACATTTAAACAAAAGTACTAAAACAAAATTGACCCTAAAATTCCCCCTAAATGAAAGTGAACAAATGCTTTTGTCTATTCAGGTCAAAGAAAGAGTTTTACAAAATTGCCCACCCCCTACTTACTGTATGCTTACCCTCTTTTTGTTTCTCTGTGACTCCATTCACCAATCAGATTGATGTTAAACTCTTTGTATTTCCATATATGGGGGAGAATGTGACTCTTTCTTCTTCCCATCATAATGCAGCACTAGGTGCCCTAGAAGCCAATCGCCAGGCCCAAGTGCTGTCACATGGGTGCAACTAGAGAGTACTTAGCCTTATGTAAGCTCTAACCGGATTGGCTTGGAGTGTACACTTTTCACTTCCAGAAAGGGAAAGGAAGGAAAGTTTAAGCAGGTGGAGGATCTTCCAATTCACGAGCAAAACACAGGTTCACCTTATTGTTACTCCACTAATCATTTGTCCAGCATGTCTTTGTTTCTTTTAGGCACCCCACCCCTCCTGTGGACCAAAAAAATGGTGTCCATTGCAGAATCTCTTTGGTATTGAATGACACACTGAGTCAGTCAACCCACGTTGCCTAACATCCCCTTTTCTCTAAACCCAGACCATCAATGCCACACCTGTCGTGGGGGAGCATATTTACAAAGCCTTGACTTACAAGAACACCCACTGCCACTACTAAAGAGGAAGGTGAACCCTGGTTTGTCACGTGTCCACGGTGAAGACACCAGGATTAATGCAGCACTCAACTCCCCCCGTGTTGTTGTTTTTTTTACCTGCTATCTGTAGTGCTGCATTCTCATACTCCCCTGCTCTGTTCATCCACCTGGTCCTGTGTCACCACCTTGGTCCTTTTCAGCTTGCTGTGTCTTCCAGGAGCTTTAAAAAAATAAATATATATATACTGTGTATATATATATATATATATATATGTAGCGGCCTCACCCCCTCCTCTTGTGTATCGGTTCTCCGATAGCTCTTGTCCAGGGGTATCTTATACGTGAGAGTGAGATGCGCTACGGCCCATGTCCTCCCCATTGCAGTGGGTGAGGTGAAGGCCAGTACCAGTTATTCTTCTCGGGCCTGTGTGTTTCTATTAAAACCCAAGTCTTGCTGTGCTGACACTCCCCTTCACTCCCATTAACCAGAGTTCTACACACCGATAAGGATCCAACACTGGTTTTATTGTAACACACAATCAAAACAGTTCTTTGTCAGCCAATAGGTTGGGACCCATAAACAGTTCAATACGGTGGGGTGAGCAGGTCGAGGCACTGTCCTAATGATAAACTAAACCACTGTGGTTTCACCAGCGGTTGCTATAGCCATCGGCTAGAGAGAGAAACTTGAAACTTGTGAGTCTCTACCAGCGACTCTGAAGAATATGAACTGGAGTACCTTCGTTGCGTTGTGGCCCCTGTCAGCGGGAAGATGTCCCTCCAAGGGAGTTACCAGAGGCCCCTCCGTCACCGGGTTGATGCTGCTCCGGACTCTTCAGACGGGTAACCTCTCCGGCCTCCTCACCTCAGACATGGGCCCCATCCACCTCAGGGTCCCTCGGACACATCCGCCCTTGCGGAGCCCAGTTGAAGTTACTGGGCCCCAAGCCTCCGGTGTAGTACCTCACCCCAGGCTTAAGGTGCCTGGGATGGACGGCAACTCCACTCCGACCAGGCCTAGGGCGCCTGGGCTGGAATTCCGGATCGCCCGCACCCAGGCCTAAGGTGCGCGCTCAAGACGAAGACCTCGTGGCGAGGGCGTCTCGCCCCCTAATCCCCTCCCGTGACGCCACAGCAGGTTCTCCGCCCCCGCCGTACCGCCGCCGGAACGGGACAAAAAGGACAGCACTGCGGCAGTGATTCTACCCAGACCCGTGGGAACACCGCCACCCACAGGCTGAAGAGAATAATACACCACCAAGTCCTCCACGATTTAAATGGTCTAAATCCTCTTATGATTTATACACACCTGGGTCATACTACCACCCAGGTGTATCCCCCTAAATTTAGACCCCTGCTACATATATATATATTATAGCGACACAACCCTCTTTCCTGCCTTTGGCTCCTTAGCAGAAAGAGGGCCCACCGTGCTACATGCCCGTACCCTCCTGTATAAAGAGGTTGAGCGGTGTAATGTATCTGGGTCTCTGTGATCAGGTTCCCTCAGAGAATGGCTCCCGTCTTCACTGTAACAAAGACAAGTCTCTATTCCCCAATAACTTCAAGGTCCACACCGATTGCAACTCCAACTTAGAGTTTATTTTTTCTGTTATGCACGATAACTGGACAGGGAGAAGGTTGGAAGAAGAGCAGGACAGCAAAAGGTGTGGGAATAGGTCCAGGCACAAACAAATTCTTATTCACTACCCATATCTTCAGGTAGACTCAGCCCATCCAGATAGTCTCCCAATAGAGTGGGCCCTAGCAGCCGGAATGATGCTCGAACTAGATACACTTGGATCTCTGCCACAGTCCTGGTGAACTTGGATGCAACGTTAAGCCTCTTTCAGGGAGATGACATCTCTCCAGAGAGTTACCGGGCCCCTTCCTTCACTGTGAGTTCCTCACCAGTCCCTCGGAACAGTCCTCCACCGGCCTCCTCATCTAAGATACGGGTCTCCTCGCAAGGCAGCACCCTGGGATTCCTCGATCCTCTGTGGGCCTCAGCCAAAGGTGCTGAGCCCAAGGCCTCCAGTTGCAGCCCCAGGGCTAAAGGTGCCTGGGACTGATCCGCCAGTGTACCGAACCAGGAACTCCACCCCAGAGCTAAAGGTGCCTGGGGTGGCCACGAACAGAATCACACGCTCCCAGGGTCGGACCCCTGGGAACTCACCCCTGACAGTCAGGGTCTGCCCCTTTTATATCCCCTTCCGGGATGCACAGCTGGCCAACACGCCCACCAAACCACCGCCGACAGGGGACATCCAAGGCACAGCACTGTACCAGTGGTTCTTCAACCCTGGCCTCCGATGGCAGCACCACCAACAGGCCACGGAGAACTACACGCCAGTATCCCGCCTGCAGCTAAAATTGGGTTTTACTGAACCCTATCAAATAATGTGTTTGAGCACAACTACCACTCAAACATCCCCCTAAATTTCAAAGCCCCGCTACACACATAGATATATATATATATATATATATATATATATCTATCTATCTTCAAGGTGGAGTGAACAGCACACAGCAATCTTCTAGTTCATGCAATCAGTCCTTCCCATTCGACCATATATAGAAACCAGGGATTGCTGCACTTAAAATCATTTATTCAAAAATAATCACATACAAGTGAATTGCATATCATACTAGTTCCAATTCAAGTCGGGCATAAGTTTGATCATAACTAATTGTCTTATTATTCCCCTTTCATATTTAACCATATCCATTACAACAATGGATCCTCCCTTGTCAGCTGGCTTGATAGTTATATCCTGCCTGGCCGACAAGGAGGCTAATGCTAGTTTTTCAGTCGGATTTAAATTGTTAGGTACCATATATGGTCCATTATAGGTTGGTCATGCAAAAAAGCCTTTATTTCTTGGTCCGTTTTTTATTTTATATATATAATTCTACTGCCGGGATAGAAGTGGGTGGTGTCATTTTACTCTTGTGTCTCAAACACAATTTTTTTGGGGGGAAATGTGATGATATAAAAGAGATGTAAAAATGATTTTAAGTGCAGCAATCCCTTGACTGGTGTGTGTGTGTGTGTGTGTGTGTGTGTATATATATATATATATATATATATATATAATTGTTTTATATTTTACTTTTTAATTCATATCATGAATTTAAATGAATACAAATTTATTGTTGGCCATTATCAGCACTTTTAGAAAAATGCATCCCTTTAAATTTATGTATGTCTTCACACTGGTACGTTCCACTTACATTGTGGTGTTAAAAATCCTGCTTACTGCATTTTTGGTCAGTTAAAAAAAACTTCACCAAAAACACACCTCCCCATTAAAATGCATTGAAAACACAGCAAGATTGCATCAAAAATGCACCTGTTTTGCGTTTGTGATGCGATTTTGGATTCAAATGACCTATGAAAAACACACCATAAGCACGGCAAACTCGCGGCAAAAAATCCTGACAAAATTGCATGCATTTTCTGCGCCATTACGAGCCAAAATTTTGGTGCATCACTAGGTTGGAGGCAGTGTTTAAACTGAATGAATTCCTTTTTGGGAGTTTAAGTAGAACTTAACTGCACCTAAAGGACCTATCCCTGCTCCTGTTCTGCACAGCCCCACCCCGGGTCTCTTCCAGGCATTTAGGAGCCGGCAGAGAACAGCGGCACATGCGCACAAATGCCATAAGCTTCTGGTGAAAGAGCACTAGAGTTCCCTGCTGCATTTGTGTACATGCTCGGAAATCCACCACATGTGCACACATGTGCCACAAACCTGCAGCTTAGTAGCAATTTCAGGAGACAGTGGGGCCTAGCCTAGGCTGGGAACCCAAAAGTACTGTTTTGCAGAACAAAACAGTAAAAAAATTAAAACAAATATTTGCATTTGTGTTAGAAAGAAGGCGTAAGGGACAAAGTAAGAAATTGTTGTTTATGGTATGACTAAGTCTCACGCCGAAACGCGTCAGGACAAAGTAAGAAATTGTTGTTTATGGTATGACTAAGTCTCACGCCGAAACGCGTCAGAGTTTGCTTTTTAATGCTCATATGTAGCCAATACATTTTTGCAACAAGGACTTTGGAGTTGCCGGCTCTTCTCTCTTATATAAGAAATTGTTGTTTAGTTAAAGCATTTGTTACCCCAACACTTCATATTCCTGATATGTGCCTGCTGTACCATGTACTTGTATGAGAGAAAAAACTGTTCTCTTTGTATTGCTTCCTTTATGTGAAATCCCTGGTGTTCCTGCTAGTCACCTTGCTTTCCTATTAAAAACTGACCACACTAAGCAAGAGAACACATCGTGGTCAGTTCTCTCTCTAGCTATGCTGAGAACTCAGTGTGCTCTCCTCCAATGATTAGACTTGTCCTGACACGCCCCCTCCTCCCCGCTGCACAGCCATTCACTGGGAAGCTCAGTGATCACTTATAAAAATAAAGGGAAAAAAGTGATTTATAATGTTTTTTTATATCTATACAAAAATGGTTTGCCTTTTACTTCTATTTTAAACTGAATAGGCTGTTTAACAAGGTGATTATTTACAATCACTTTAAGTTCTTCTTCAGGGTATTTATCTTGGGAATTAAAAAAAAAATGTATTGGTTGGGGGAAAGTGAATGGACTGGGGGTGCCCTGCAGTAAAATACTGCATAAGTTGAAGGTGCCGATTACGGTGGCTTGCGGTGCTTGGTGAGTGTGTTGAGGCCAGCCAAGCCCCTTAGTTTCCAATGAGATCTTCCTGTTAACGGCTGGCCTTATTTACACAGCAGACCAATTCTTCATGTTTGTTTTTATTAACCCGTGAGCCTGATCTAAGATCCAAAGTTTACATTGATGCTTCAATTGTTTTAATGTGTCTTTCATGCATTATTCATGTAGTCTTCTTTTACATTCTAATCTATAGAGACTGCAGTGAGCGAGCAACCCTTCTTTTACGGGGGTGGATGCAAGTGGATCCATCAGCCTGTTGTACACAGTTGTTCTCTTTGAAATTCATGTTTGATGATTACATTTCTTATTCACCTAGCCTGGATTTCAAACACTTTTCATTCTCCTGCAGCATACCGACCGACAATACATTGGCCAAAAAGGACAATAGGGCTTTTTATTGAAATCATGCATATTTTTCGCTTTCCAAATAGAGAATTGGGACTTTTGCAGAAGTAATCATCCATTACTATGCAGGTCTAAGGCACACATTATTAGGGCAGCAATACATGTCTATTGATTGGACATTTGCAGAAAGGTAGCTGAAAGATTCTGGCACAGAGCTCCCAGAGCAAAGAATGGTGCCCTATTCTGGTACCCTACTCTTAGCCTTAGGCCTAGTACACATGGGCCGAATGTTGGACAACATTCAGCCCGTGTGTATGGCAGCTGGTCCAACAGAAGCCAGAGATTTGGCCGGCTTCTGTTGAAGGGTTATGGCTTAAAACGGTCTTCTGACCGACTCCTGATTAGTGCTCTCAGCCAAAGGCCGAGAACGCTCACCGAAGTGTTCTGGGCCCCCTGCCTGAACACTCTGGTTATCGCTCTCAGCAGCCCCCCTGTCAGAACACAATAGTACAGCAGGGGAGGTTCCAACCTGAGCTGTGAATTTTTTTCACTCCCCAAGTGCCTCCCCTAAGCTCCAAACGGAGCCATACAGGGGTATATACATGCTTTGCATTGCGGAGTGTCAGAAATGATTCCTGCTCTTGTGTTCTGTAGGCAATTCGAGTTCGATTTGAATGGGGCAACATCGCAACCACCTCACAACTGCTCCACAGCATATAGACATAGTCCTGCTGCTCAAAGGTGAGCCGGCATGGCTGTGTGATCTACAACGTTTAGGGTGTATGCCCAGTCGCAGCTGTGGTAATCCAAAGAGCTTTGGATGGCTGCACTCCCAACGTAAGATCCAAAAACACCTTTATTGAAAATCCATAAGAGCAACACAAATACACAGATGTACACACAAAGGTTAACGCGTTTAACACTTAAAAAAGTGCTTTCTCAAAAACAGTGTGGTGGTGCGGGATTTTAGAAGTTAAGACAGGCAGTGAGGCAACACAACGCCTCTTCACCGCCTGTCAAATGCCCTCTGAAAAGCCATCCACTGCAGATGGCTCTTCAGAGGGCCAGTGCAAGTGGAAATGAGCCCTAAGGGTTCCGTTTACACTGGCGGTTGAGGGGCGGTAAAACCCTGTGGTTGAGCAATGTTTTTGCCAACCCCCCCAAACCGCTCTCCTTTAGCTGCAGCGGCTGAAGGTGTACACATGCCGCGGGTGTGATGCTTTGCATCGTGGTCATGGCAAGAATCATACTCCCTGTTGTTTTTAGCAAAGCGCTACTCAAGTGCAGTGGCGGCTGGTGTTATTTTTTTGGGGGGCGGCAAACAATGCACACACAGTCCCCCCCCTCCTCTCTGTCGAGTCACCCTCACCCCCTTACTACAGACACTCTCCTCGTAGAAGATACAGATAGAAGTCAGTCCTCCACACATGTACATACCACTGCTCGCCTGCCCAGACAGAGTAGAGACGGAGGTCTGGCCCATTGTCAGCCTTCAGGAGTGGCTCCTCACAGTTGGCCATCTCTCAGACTCCCTTGGCCATACATTGCCAGCAAAGGTAATCCCCCCATGGACTCATGTCCTCCTCCAGTGTTTCCTCCTGTGCTGTGTCCAGGCTCCTGTGTTGGTGCCGGTCCTGGTGGAGATTAGTGTGGGTCACAGCATGGCGGCTGGTGGGTCGGTTGGACTACCCCTGCGACTCTTTCGGCCGTGCGTCTTCTCTTTCCTCCTCCTAGGCCAATAGGAACGCTTCTCCCCCCGGCCAATCAGGAAGCGGATCAGTGTGACAATAGCGAATATTCATTTGCTATTGTGACACAACTCTGCACCCTGAGCCCACCCTTTTCTCTTATCGTCCATGGACTGACACAGCCTCACTTTACCCGTGGTTATGTCCCTGCTTGCAGGAGAAGACCTAGGCAGAATGTGAAATGTTATACATACATTCTAAAAAGCCAGAGCTGAACAGCCCCGCCCAGGACATAACCCTCCCACTGCAGTCAGCAGACTTCAGTTTTTTTCTACCTAGCAGAAGGAGAAGACGTGGCTCTCTCAGGAGCCAGTTTCCTGACCTATTTTTATTCCTTTTTGGAATTTTTTCTTGTTTTATTTTTTGATATCTTCTACCAACTGTCGACTGTGCAACAGGTTGGGTACAAGATATCATCGTAGTCTTCCCTGTCCGACCATCGAGCGTGCTGATCCTCGCCTTGTGTGCGTGAGACTCAGTTCACGACATGCCCCACAACTCCAGGGGTGGCCGGTGGGCTTTCATGCTCCGCGGTCCTCTCAAGAGATTGAACAGTCCTGCTGTATCTTTTGCGGTGGACCGGGCCGACAGCTACTCAGTACCGCACTGTGATAGTCCTGTCAGAAACACACCAGTGGGTCCCTCAGGGAACAGGTAAGTAGTCTCTCCTGCCTGCAGGTGAGTACATGCTGTGTGTTTCTCTGTGTGGGGGATTTTTCCTGTCTCCCCCTGTTTTATTGTCACTCTCTGTCACCATTGCTGGCACTGTGCTGTGTGGGGTGCCTGGGGGTCATACTGTCCTGGGGGGAGGCTCATGGTGGTCTCCATATCGCTGGGGCTGTTTTTTGAGTGTTTTGGGGGCCTGGGCGCCGTTCGGCGCCATGTTTGTGCATTTACTTTACATTGGCGGCCATCTTGCCGTGGATCGCCTGAGCACATTGCGGCGGCCATTTTCTTGAAGCTGCACACTTTTTAAACACTTGTTTGGCCTCTATCGCTGCTGGGAATGGCGCAAATCTCCTCACACTCCCCTCTCAGCTCACTCACGCTGATACAGCGCGGTGCAGAGAGGGATAAGGCAGCGGAACCGAGCGGTACTGGTCCGGGTTGGTGAGTCCCCTGGGCATTCCCCTACTCAGTCAGCACAGCCTGTGGGTGGACTTTTTTTCTGAGGAGTCTCAGAGAGGGACAATATGGAGTCAGTGTCACCAGCTTCCCCTTACATGTTAGAGGCAACAGGCAGTGCTCCAGCACCTGCGGTCCCTATGGACCAGTTGTCGGCAGTCCTGGAAACATTTCTAACCAGGATGGAAGCGGTGTGCGAGCGCAAGGGGGAAAAAATGCGCCCTCTCCCCACTTTATCTCCACAAGGTTAGTGCGCTGATTCAGATATGGGCCTAGCTGCTGCTCAGGACCCTAGCTCTGAATATTTTGATGGTTTTGAACAGGACATTCCTTGTGAGGAAGACTCCAGTTCTGAGTCAGTAAATGACAGGGCGCTTGTTAGTGAACTCATTGATGCTGTGAGGGACACTCTCAAGCTGAATGCTGTGGCTGCGGAACCTCAGGCGGAGGCAGTCTCCTTTTGGTTCCTTTAAGGCCAAGCCTTCTAAAAAGGTTTTTCCATATGCACCTTTCTTTGACCAGTTCATTGACCAGGTTTGGGAAAAGCCGCAAAAGACTTTTATGGTCCCGCAGCGTTTGTCTATCAGATACCCCTTTGAAGAAGCCCTACTTAAAAAGTGGGCTTCTCCCCCAGTGGTCGACCCTCCGGTCACCTGTTTAAACAAGGCCACCACTCTCCTGATGGAGGGGACTCCTGCATTTAAGGACCCCACTGACAGGAAGTCAGAAGTGGTGAGTAGAGCCATGTTTGCCTTGTTGGGGTCTGCCTTACGGCCTGTGGTAGCGGCGACCCTTGTGTCTCAGACACTCACGGAATGGGCAAAAATTTTGCACCAGACTGTGCAGGAGCATAATCTTCCTCCAGACACTATTGCTCTGGCCCACCAGATGGTGCAGGGCCTGATATATGTGTGCGATGCCACTTTGGACGCGGCCCGTTTAATATCCAGGGCCTCTGTTTCTGCGGTGGTGTTGCGTCGTCTTATCTGGTTGAAATGCTGGTCTGCTGACCTAGCCTCTAAGACTTTTCAGTGCTGCTCTGGATGACATCATCAAGGATGTCACGGGAGGTAAAAGCACTCTTCTTCCTCAGACTATCAAGGGTAAGGAGGCCCGCCGTAAACCGGGTCCTTCCTTTCCAGCAAAAAGTTTTTTTTCGTCAGTCAGAGTCCACGGGTAAGCCCTCCCAGACTGACAACAGTGTGGCTGGTGGACACAAGCACCCTTGGGTGCGTAAGCCGAACAAAGCGGCTCCCAAGCCCGCCTTCGCGTGAAGTCTTGCCCCCGCCCGACTTTGGGGTGGGGGGACGACTTTGCAGGTTCACGAATCGGTGGACCTCCCGGATCTCTGACCGGTGGGTGTGCGAGGTGGTCACCTCAGGATACAGGATAGAGTTCCGTTCCTGGCCCCCAGACAGATTCTTTCCTTCAAATCTCCCTCTCCTTCCTGCCCGTCTGGCAGCCCTCTTAGGGGCTGTACAGGATTTGATCAGGTCCGGAGTGATTGTGCCGGTTCCGTCACAGGAGAGGTTTCAGGGGTTCTACTCAAATCTGTTTGGTGTCCCCAAAAAGGACGGGGTTCGGGCCAATCCTGGACCTCAAGGCCCTGAATGCCTTTGTGAAGGTGCAAAAATTCTGCATGGAATCCATTCGTACGGTGATCGCTACACTCCATCAAGGGGATTTTCTGGCGTCTTTGGACATCAAGCACACCTACTTGCATGTTCCGATCTGCGCAAGTCACCAGAAGTTTCTGCGCTTTGCGATCGGCGAAGTCCACTATCAATTTGTGGCTCTTCCCTTCGGCCTAGTCTCGGCACCAAGGGTGTTCACCAAGGTGCTTGCTCCGGTTCTAGCTTTGCTGAGACAGCGAGGCATTGCTATAGTGGGCTATCTGGACGATCTTCTTCTAAGAGCAGACAATGGCTCAGAATTAGAAGAAAGTGTGACTATCGTCAGTCAGACCCTCAGGGACTTCGGGTGGCTCCTGAACATTCAGAAGTCGGTCCTGGTTCCGACTCAGCGTTTGGAGTATCTAGGCCTGATCCTGGACTCCTTGGAGGCGAAGGTATTCCTACCACCGGAGAAGTTACTGACACTTCAGTCTGCAGTGCGGGTACTGATGTCCCGAAAATGGTCATCAATCCGTTTTTGCATGAGAGTCCTGGGACTCATGGTGGCCTCGTTCGAGGCCGTTACGTATGCCCAATCACAAACACGGGCATTACAGTAAGAGATCCTGTCCACTTGGGACAAATCCCTGTTGTCCTTGGATCTTCAGATCCAGGTGAGTCACCCAGTCAGGGCGTCCCTGGCGTGGTGGTTGAGGTACCCGGCTCTTCGGTCCGGGAAGTCGTTCCTCCCCATCCAATGGACGGTGATAACGACGGACGCTAGCCTGACAGGCTGGGGTGGAGTCTGGGGAGTCCTGTCAGCCCAAGGGCTTTGGACTCTGGACGAAGCCCGTTTACCGATCAATGTTCTGGAAATATGGACAATCAGACTGTGCCTCTCCTCGTGGTCGGAGAGATTACAGGGTCGCTCCCTCAGGATCCAGTCGGACAACGCTATGGCTGTGGCGTATGTCAACCATCAAGGGGGGACTCGGAGCTCAGCTGAGGCTTCCGAGGTCGCCCGCATCCTAAGGTGGGCTGAAAGAAGCGTGCCGGCTCTGTCGGCCATCTACATTCCGGGCGTAGACAATTGGCAGGCGGACTATCTGAGTCGCCAGACGCTGGACCTGGGAGAGTGGTCCTTGCACCCGGAGGTCTTTCAACTTCTTTGCCAGCGGTGGGGCACGCCGGATGTGGACCTAATGGCCTCTCGACTCAATTGCAAGGTGTCGAGGTTTGTGGCCAGGTCCAGGGATCCTTGGGCGGATGCCTCGGATGCGTTGGTGGCCCCATGGGGTCATTATCACCTGATATGTTTATCCTCCGCTGCAGCTGCTCCCTCGCCTGCTGCGCAGCGTGGCGACCGAGGGGATTTTGGTGATCCTCATTGCTCCGGATTGGCCTCGGTGTCATTGGTACGTCGATCTGGTACGTCTCGTCGTGGACGTTCCTTGGCGGTTGCCAATAAGGGAGGACCTTCTGTCTCAAGGTCCTATATTTCATCCTGCTTTACAGTCTCTGGCTTTAACAGCATGGCTATCGAAAGCCAGGTGCTGAGGGACCGAGGTCTCTCTCGGATTCGGTCATTTCGACCATGTTAAGGGCACGGAAGTCTTCCTCCAGAAAGATCTATCACCGTACCTGGAAAGCTTACATCGCCATGTGCGAAGAGCTGGACTGGCGTCCACGGACGTACTCCGTCCCCAGAATCCTGCTGTTCTTGCAGCGTGGCGTGACCCAAAAGCTTGCTTTGAGTACCATTAAGGGTCAGATTTCGGCCTTGGCCGTCTTCTTTCAGCGACCGCTAGCGGGTCATTCCTTGGTTAGCACCTGTGTGCAGGGGGTTCGCCATGTGCTCCCTCCTGTCAAGCCTCCTCTCCCTCCTTGGGATCTGAATTTGGTGCTCTCGGTTCTCCAGGAACCTCCCTTTGAAAATATCAGAGATATTCCCCTTTTGACCTTGTCTCAGAAGGTAGCCTTCTTAGTGGCCAACAGGAGACTGATAAGCTTATCTCTCTGTAACTCTGCGCTCCACTGCTATCAGCATGCAGCTTGCACTGCAGCATTGGCTTCAGGAAGCACATTAATACCAAGGGGGTTGTACTTATTCTGCTTTAACAAAGAACTTAGATGAAAGAAAACCTGTAATTTTCCTTTTAATGAGCAAAGTGACACATTCTCTTGATAGAGAAACCCCCTCCTCACTTAGTGATGATAAAACTATGTTTCCCCCGGCCCTCGGCTTGTCTGTTTCTGAGTATGGGGAGCATGTTTCCCTCTCCCCTATGTCCCAGAATACAGTGACCAGGCCTAAGTAGTCAACTCCAGGCCCGAGCACCGTCCATTGTGGGCGAAGAAGGTCCTCTGAACTGCTCTGCTTACTGGATAACAATTATTAGCTGACTAATGGCTTTGACGTGTTGCATAGAATTGCCTTCAAAGCAGAAAAAGTAGTTCAGGGTTATGTGATACCTGTCATGATAAAACCAGTACAAGTTATTCAAGGCAACATGTACTTTGCTTTATATTCAGTGATATTATTAATAGATTGTACATGTCCACAATCAATCAGTACCTGCAGAAAGAGATACAAAAGTTACATTTTACTTACTAGAACAGGGGTGCCCAACCTTTTGAAGAGCAAGGGCTACTTAAGCACCTTGGTAACCAGTCGCGGGCCACAATGAGCGGAGCGGGCGGATGACAGGTCACGGCTACTCTATAGGCCCTCCGATCCGCCCAGATGATAGGGGACGAATTCCCTTCTGTTTTGCGGATTGGAGGTAGGCGGGCGTACTCTATAGAGGTGAATTGAGTCGGGTTGATCGTGTGAAAAGGGCCTAAGACTGCTTTCACTGATGTGCTGCGGTTTACCCACACCGCGGGTGCAGCGTAGTGCACCTGTGTCTATCCTGCGGGTTAGCTGAACTTTGCCATAGACTCCGCCTGTGGCAAAAGCCGGCGCTGTAGAGGACGCAGCGGCTTTTGGGGCTCTGCTCCGCAGCCACTTTCTTCCTCTACCACCAGCTTCATTCACAACACTGCTGCTGCGGTATGGCGGGTCGGCAACCTGCGATCTGGGCTTGCCAACCCGCCATTCCAGAGCAGGAGGTCGCAGGCCACATCAGAGGGCTCCGCGGGCCACATGTGGCCCCTGGGCCGCTGGTTGGCCACCCCTGTACTAGAGTCTTCTGTCATCTCTAGGTGAGAGGATACCCGTATCGAGGAGCCCATACCTTCTAGGGGGGTTGCCAGCAGTGTTAATTTTGGCAGCAAATTTTGATTTCGATTCAGTTTTAGTCTTAGTTCTAGGACTAAAATGGCATTTTTGTTTTAGTCCCATTTTAGTCTTCTGCAAGTGTTTTTAGTTTTAGTCCCATTTTAGTCATCGTATTTTAGTCAACTAAAATCTCCAGTACATTTTAGTCAAAATCATTTTAGTTAACTAGTTTAGTTAACCACTTCAGCCCTGGAAGGATTTGCCCCCTTAATGACCAGGCCATTTTTTGCAATACGGCACTGCGTCGCTTTAACTGACAATTGCGCGTTCATGCGACGCTGTACCCAAACGTCCTTTTTTTTCCCACAAATAGAGTTTTCCTTTGGTGCTATTTGATCATTTGATTATTTTTTGCGCTATAAACAAAAAAAAGTCTGACAATTTTGAAAAAAAATATTATTTTTTTACTTTATGCTATAATACATATCCCAAAAAAATATATAAAAAAACAAACTTGTTCATCAGTTTAGGCTGATATATATTCTTCTTCATATTTTTGGTAAAAAAAATCACAATAGCCGTAAATTGATTGGTTTGCGCAAAAGTTATCGCATCTACAAACTATGGGATAGATTTAGGGACTTTTATTTTTCTTTAAATGTTTTTACTAGTAACTTGCTATAAAAATGCACTGATTAATGTAAAAATGACACTGGCATGAAAAGGGTTAACACTAGGGGCGATCAAGGGGTTAACTGTGTTCCCTGGGTGTGTTCTAACTGTAGGGGGGGTGGGCTACCAGGGACATGACTGGTAACAGAAGATCTCTGACATCTGTCAGAACGGGGAATCACCTTGTTTACACAGGCAGTTTCTTGTTCTGCCTCTGTACACCTCGATCGCGGGTCGCCGGCAGACATCGAATCCGCCGAACCCGCAGGCACGCTCCCGCGGCCGCTATCTCCTGTGCAGTATAATGACGGCAGCTGGTGGCAAGCGGTTAAATTGTAATGCAATTTTTAGGCATTTCTCTAGCATTTCCAAACTCATTATACTCCTGGAGTAAAAAAATCTAATATGATAATATTTATGGTATTAAGGTTTGGACAAACTCACAGACACAGATTTAGTTGCTCTGGAAGGTCTGAGGAGGCCTGTAATGCTGCACAGTGCTCTGGATGGTTTTCTGACGTGATCTGAGGAGGCCTGTAACGCTGAAGAGTGTTCTGGAGTGTGGTCTGAAGAGGCCTGTATTGCTGCACAGTGCTCTGGATGGTGGTCTGAGGAAGCCAGTAATGCTGCACAGTGCTCTGGACGGTGGTCTGAGGAGGCCTGTAATGCTGCAATGTGCTGGATGGTGGTCTCAGGTCTGAGGGATGGCCTGTATTGCACAGTGCTCTGGATGCCACCATTCCGCTGGTTACGAGTCAGAAGAGGCCAGTAATGCTGCACAGTGCTGGATGGTGGTCTCAGGTCTGAGGAATGGCCTGTAATGCACAGTGCCCTGGATGCTGCCATGCCAGTGGTCACTGGTCAGAGGAGGCCGGTAATGCTGCACAGTACTGGATGGTGGTCTCAGGTTTGAAGGATGGCCTGTAATGCACAGTGCCCTGGATGCCACTGCCAGTGGTCAGAGGAGGCCTGTAATAATGCACACACAGTGCTCTGGATGGATAGTGGCCTCAGGCCTGCTGTACTTGTAATGTACACTAGTACTACACACTCACAGTCTGCTCTCTGCTCTGGACATGGGTGGTCATCTCATGAGTCGGGATTTGGGAGTGGGACAGTTTCTTCGGGACTCGGTAGGCCTGCCTGTAATGCACAGCTTTGCTCTGGTCTCTGGCAGTCGTCACGGGTGGTGCACACATTCGCTTCAACGCGCTTACTTGCTGGGAGCGGAAGCAGGCTGAGCTTCGTGAAAACCGGAAGTTAGTTCACGAAGGTAAATGTCCCTGCCTCACATTTTTGTCCCATTTTCGCTCGTTGACTAAAACGGATTTGATTTTCGTCATAGTTTTCGTCAAGGCATAGAACCTCTATCAAGCTTTTTTTTTTTTCCTGCCTGTGTCTCCATTGGGAAGATTCACCGCTTGTTTTATACTGGTAACCATGGTCACCAAGACAAAATGTGAAGAAAAATCCAAAATTTTAGATTTGTCCACAAAAGAAGTGGTAAGGAGAAATCCTCCAATGAGGATAGATTTTCAAAGGACAATTATCAAAAAACAGATTGGCCCTCACTTTGATAGAATTCCTCTAACTTCCTGTTGTGAAACGATGAAGCAAAAAATAAAAGCTAATGTAATAAGTAATTAATATAGTGCCTGAGTACTTACCCTGCCAAATTGGCCCTAGAGTAACTCATAAAAATATGAGTTTAATCAAGTTTGTATTTTAACTGTTGGGAATATGAGAGTTTTATTTTATTGTATATGTTTATCTACTGGTTATATAATTAAGCAATTCATATTCATTATATGTAGATTACGAGTTCTTCTTTTGAAACCCCCACCTCCTTATGGACTCTCTGAATATCCTGCATAGGCCTTTCATTCTAAGACGTTTGGCAGTGATGTTTTTATGGAACAGAAAGCTTGAACTTTTTAGATTTACAATTTGGTTTTCTTCTTTTTATCTTTCTTTTTTGTCCTTCTATAAATCTATTATGACTAGGAGATTAAGCTGCACTGAAAGTTATTTTGATCCTTTCTGGGGAAATGGGAATGCATTTGCATATCAAATCCTTAAAGAGCAAGTAAACCTGGCAAGCAATTTGCTTTGTATAAAATAACTGTCCACAAACATTAATGTAACTGTTTTAGGATTACATTTCAAAACCTCTGATTCCGGGTACATGATCCTTTAAATGGGTTTCCATCTGGATTTCTGGTTGAAAATTAGCATCTTTAGAAGGAGAGGGTAGGAATAGCAGCCCATGTAAATCTCTAGGTAAAGTGTTACTAATGTAGTCCTAGGAGGCATTCTGCACATGTTTAGTTTGGTGTGTATTGCTAGAGTTTTTTATTATTTTAATTTTTTGGGAGGGTGCATGTGATCAGCACAGGGCCAATCAGCACTGTCCATGCAGCCTCATAGGGCAGTCAGAGGATAATAAAAACTCCTCCTACAAACTTTAATCAGTGCTCAGCCAGACACTGATCAATGTCACAAGACTGCTATATACTGCTGATGAGAAAATGTATTTAGCAGCTCATATTTACTAAAATAATTGCATTTTCATGTTCTGTTTACTGTGGGAGACCAGATATAGTTAATGCAGGGTCCTGGGTTTAGTAACACTTTAAAGTGTTTGTTAAATGGTAAGTTCACCTTTACAGAAAGGTTTGTAGGGTGAACTTACACAGGACCCCCTCCTCGCCCCCCCCCCCCCAGTCCCGCTGACCTGGATGGCGGCGATCGCCCGTTCTGAGCTCCGGTATAGCCGCCGCACGGCTTCGGGGCTTAGAAGTCCCAGGAGCTTAATCTCCTAAACGTACCCCGTCAGGAGGTACGTTTAGCAGCGTCTAATTGGTTGGCGCCGTCACATGGGTGGCACCGACCAATCAGAACCCGCGTAGCCTGTTCTCTCAGCGGGGAAGAAAGGGAAAACGGAGAGGATTTCTAAGCGCTGGAGCCGTGAGGCGGCTATACCGGGGCTCAGAACGGGCGATTGCCGACATGCAGGGCAGCGGGACTGGGGGGGACGAGGAGGGGGTCCTGTGTAAGTTCACCTTACAGATTTTTCTGTAAAGGTGAACTTACACTTTTAAGGCACAAGTATAAATCACTGGAAGCCCCTCTATTATACATACAATACTGTATATGTATTTTCGAAAAACGAGTCTTGTAAATACCTATTGTCACGGACTTTGGGCAGCAGAGGTACAGAGGTGCAGGCAGAGGAGTAGTCAAAGACAGGCCAAGGATCAGGTGCAGGCGGATAGCTGGATGGTCACAGGTAAGCCGGGTATACACAGGTATAAGTCTCAGATCTGGTTTAAGGCACACGGAATGCTGTAGAGCAGACAGCGGGGACTGTATGTGACAGGCAGGCTTAAATAGCCCTCCTGGCACCAACAGAGGTGCGCGCGCACGCGCGGTTGCACCCACGATCGGGAACCAGAGAGTCTGAGGTGCCTGTTATAATAGGACTAGCTCTACTGTGTAGGGTGACTTTTGTCTGAAATAATGGGGTTAGCCCTCATCTGATGGTTTGCTGTATAAATTCAGTGTGTTTCTAAAAATAAAGCAGTTCCTTTTCTGGTGTACTCCAAGACTGGTGTTGTCTGGTCCTTGGGGTTTCTATAGCCAGATCCATTGGTCTCGTGTTCCAGCACTTGGGAAGCAGCTTCTTGGCGTAAATACCCAACAGGGTGTCCAGGAGTCCGTCACACCTTTTTAGAGCTATCTTCAGACCGGTCATGTGACTCACGGCCGCTTTACAGCTCCAATACATGGCTTCTGCAGGAGGGGCCAAGATCTCCCTCTGATGTTAGCCGGTGTCACGTACCTAGTGATGGAGCCTGAATTGCAGGGAGAGGCCTCTCTTATGGCTCCCACTCGTGACCCCTGGTAAAGTAACATTGGGCACCGGAGTGAGTAGTGGCACGAGTGCCTGGCAGGATCAACAGTGGAGGAAGTAGTCCAGACGTCCAGGAATTCCTTGCAGGAGCTGGGAGGCCGGAACTGGAACAACTGACAAGCTGGTGGGCTGGAGCAGGACAGGAACCAGGAGCAGACTGGAACAGCTGACAGATTTAGCAGACAGGAACTGGAGTACTGGACTGGAACAGTTTAGCAGACTGGAACAGCTTAGCAGACTGGAACAGCTGACAGATTTAGCAGACAGGAACTGGAGTACTGGACTGGAACAGCTGACAGGTTTAGCAGACAGGAACTGGAGTACTGGACTGGAACAGCTTAGCAGACTGGAACAGCTGACAGGTTTAGCAGACAGGAACTGGAGTACTGGACTGGAACAGCTTAGCAGACTGGAACAGCTTAGCAGACTGGAACAGCTGACAGGTTTAGCAGACAGGAACTGGAGTACTGGAATAGCTTAGCAGACTGGAACAGGAACACACAAGAGTAGTCAGGCAGTCCGGGTCGGATGTCAGGCGGGCAGCAGAGATACAGAGGTGCAGGCAGAGGAGTAGTCAAAGACAGGCCAAGGATCAGGTGCAGGCGGATAGCTAGATGATCACAGGTAAGCCGGGTCTACACAGGTATAAGTCTCAGATCTGGTTTAAGGCACACGGAATGCTGTAGAGTAGACAGCGGGGAATGTATGTGACAGGCAGGCTTAAATAGCCCTCCTGGCACCAACAGAGGTGCACGCGCACGCGCGGTTGCACCCACGATCGGGAACCAGAGAGTCTGAGGTGCCTGTTTCTGGCAGGATCTTCTTCATGACAGCCTGGGAGGTCATGTGGCTTCTTAGCCCCTCCTGCAGAAGCCCTGTCTCTGAGCTGTAAAGCAGCAGCGAGTCCCGTGACCGGCCTGAAGATGGCTCAAAATAGGCATTTACAAGCCTCGTTTTTAGAAAAGACATATACAGTGTGTTATGCCTGAGTATCATATGCAGTGGAAGCCGTCCCCCGCTGGGAGAAGACCGTGATTATTACAAAAGAATCCGGTAGGCTGGTTGTTCTCAAGTTGATTGATCGATCAACTTGGTACATTTAGCCTGGCCATTAATCTTGACCGGTTCCTGCTGAGATTCGATCCTTGTATGGCCGGCCTTAGGCACAGTTAGCATTTCTTAGCGTTCCCTATAACATAGCAAATCTTCATTATTTTGAGTATGGTCCGCTTAAAACGATTATTGCTGCAATGAATCTCAGTGCAATGTCTTGACTAATTACTTGTCAATAAATTCACACTCCTTCCTATGGCACCCCTTTGTTTCTTACCCTATGAAGATGGTCTGTATGCAGTATGCACAATTTCTTACCAGTTAAATAAATCATCATTCCTTCTATTTCCTCGCACAAGCCACTGACACCATAGTGGGAATGTTCTCCCAACAGGCTTTCTAGAACATAAATTTGAATAAACTTGTGTAACCTTCATGTTACCTGCTTCGGGAAACCCTGCTATATACTGTACAGGCAGAAACACATAAAATTAAACAAGCCGCGATATCAAGTTTAAAGACTTTTCAGACCTTGTATAAATATTACATGGCTTCCATTCTTGCATCCTCCTTTGAACACATTTATCCAATAGTCTTTAGAGGCTATTAGTCTACTTCTATGTCTTTTGGGACAGTACCTGTTCTGGTTGGTATTCTGGACTGAGCAACTAATATTGTCTGTTTGAAGTCATGAGGCTCTCTGCAATAATATGATGACGGGCAAACATTGTAGACATGCTTAAAGTGGACCTATACTAGAATAACCATCCACTTGTGGTCTTGTAGCTGGAATGCTGAAGCGTTGGTCATCTGATCTTTTCAGAAAGGGCTTAGGGCAGGGGTCTTCAAACTATTGCCCTCCAGGTGTTCTGGAACTACAATTCCCATCATGCCTAGTCTAGGGTGAGTCATGTCTGTGAATGTCAGAGTTTTGCAATGCCTCATAGGATTTGTAGTTCCGCAACAGCTGAAGGGCCGTAGTTTGAGGATCCCTGGCTTAGGGGAAGGCATTTAAGCTAGCCTGTGGCTCTCCTTGAACTTTGAGGGCAGTGTTTAAGTGCATGAAATATGGTTCTTCTCTGGGACGTAATGGGCAGATGCTATCTGCAGCATTCAGACTGTGATTGCCTGTGTCATTCTGTGTCTTCTATGCCACCCCCTTCCTATATCCTTCACAATTCTATTTCACAGTAAGGCTGCCCATAGTGATGAGCCAATAAGATTGTTAGCTGCAAACATATTATATTCAAAATGGCCAGCATTCCGCCATTACAGAAAGTTTTGGGACACTGCAGCAGTTAGATGCCTGCATTTTATACTTGCAGTAGCCCCCCCCCCCTTTTCCCCTAGTGACAGAGACACTTTAGGCCATGTGCAGAACAATATATTTGATTTGAAAAACTAATATTCTCTTGAGATCTCTTATCTATCTACCATGCATCTCTACCACTTGGAGCATATCGATTGAGTTCGCCAGTGTTCCCCGCAGGCAGCTTAGTGTATCAAGAGCTCATGTCTATCGAATGAAGGTAGCCATGAAAGGCCAGCTGGAAATAGTAAGATTGTAAAAAAAAGGACGAGATAAATGTAATGAAAATCTATATTGTTACATGTTAGAAAATTATAAATGACATCTCTTACGTAGTAATAGAAAAACCCTAATAAGGTGAATATATATATATTGTGAGGGGGTTAGCTCGGCAGCGGGTGTGTGTGACCCCCGAGATGGGCTCCCCACACAAAAACAGGCCCAGCAAACGGAGGTTGTGGTTTTCAAAATCAAAAAGGTGCGGTTTATTTTCTATTTACAGTGACAAAACACAGCAAAGCAAAAGAAACATAAACAAAATAAATCCTGGTCAACTTGACCTCTGACTAAACATACAGGTTTCCTAACTAACAACTGGGATCAGCCTAGTGCTGTCCTAGTCCCTAAGTCCCTGGTTTTAAATGTCCAAGCAAATAGCCACACAGGCTTTGTCTCACCGCACAGGGGTTCACTCTCCCTAGACAGTCCACACAGGTCTGGTTCCAGGCATGAGCTAACACCTAATGAATCTGGGAGTTCTTATAGAGGCCTAAATGAGCTGACAAGCTTCAGCTGGACTCCTCATCTCTGTCTGCACGACGCCCCACACTCTCCCTAGAGGTATGAGTCATCCATGAGCCCACTAGCCTTATACAACTCTCCACCTAGTTGTATAAGTCGGCGTAAAGCCTGAATCTGGGCGAAATATATCTACCCCCCTGGATGCAACCAGGTGACTTTACCTTCCTGCTGTCACATACCCCCCCCTCTTGTTTTAACCTCGGGGTTGGAACACCAGCAATCAGGCATTCATGTACTCGAGACAAAGCATCCACATTCCCCATTTGAACGCCAGGGCGATGCTTTACTGTGAAGTTGAATTCCTGGAGGGCCAGGAACCACCTATTCACTCTTCTATTTGTTTCCTTGTTTTGAGCCATCCACTTTAACGGAGCGTGATCCGTAACCATGTCAAAGTGCCTACCTAGCAGGTAGTACCGAAGGGAATCTAGAGCCCACTTCACCGCTAAACACTCCTTTTCAACGGTGGCGTAATTTACCTCATGGGACTTCAACTTCCTGCTGAGGTAAATGACTGGGTGCTCTTCCCTGTTCCAGACCTGGGACAATACTGCTCCTAACCCCACATCTGACGCATCACTTTGTACGACAAAGTCTTTAGAGAAGTCGGGTGAGTACAACACTGGCTGGCTACATAAGGCTTGTTTCAAGAATTGGAATGCTGCCTCAGCCTCGGGGGTCCATTTAATCATGACCGACCCTTTCCCCTTCGTCAGGTTGGTTAGGGGCACAGCCTTAGAAGCAAAGTGGGGAATGAATCGCCGATAATACCCAGCGATTCCCAGAAAGGCTCGTACCTGCTTCTTGCTGTTGGGACGTGGCCAACTCTGGATGGCCTCGACTTTGTTGAGTTGGGGTTTTATTACTCCCCTCCCAATGGTGTACCCAAGATATTTGGCCTCCTCCTGCCCAATGGTACACTTCTTGGGGTTAGCCGTAAACCCCGCTTCCCGAACAGAGTCCAGGACTGCTTGCACTTTTGGCAGATGTGAGGCCCAATCTGTGCTATGGACAATTATGTCATCCAGGTAAGCCGCAGCATACTTCCGATGGGGCCTCAGCATCTGGTCCATTTTCCACTGGAATGTGGCCGGCGCATTCTGTAACCCGAACGGCATTCTTTTATATTGGAACGCCCCGTCTGGGGTTGCAAATGCGGTTTTCTCTTTGGCCGACTTGGCCAGGGGGATTTGCCAATACCCTTTTGTGAGGTCAAGAGTCGTCATGTATCGGGCTGTTCCCAGCCGGTCGATCAACTCATCTATACGTGGCATGGGGTAGGTGTCAAATTTTGTAACTTTGTTCAACTGACGAAAATCGTTACAAAATCGCCAGCTCCCATCCGGTTTAGGCACCAACACAATGGGACTAGACCAATCACTTTGGGACTCCTCTATCACCCCTAAGTTCAGCATTTTCTGTACTTCCTCCCGTATTGCCTCCCGTCGGGCCTCTGGGATCCGATAGGGTTTTAACTTCACCCTTTCACCGGGCGGGGTAATGATGTCATGCTCTACCCCAGATGTTTGTCCCGGCAGCTCAGAGAATACCTCCTTGTTGCGAAGCACAAACTCCTTAACCTCCTGTTGTTGGGGTTGTGACAAGGTGGCTGCTATTCCAACCTCAGGAATCACGCAACCAGTTTGAGCTGGTGACCAAGTGTCTGCGACTAGGGACTCTCTATCCCTCCAGGCTTTCAACAGATTAACGTGATAGATCTGTTCGGGCTTTCGCCTTCCTGGTTGTCTGACCTTGTAATTCACTTCGCTCACTTTTTCCATTATCTCGTAGGGGCCTTGCCATTTGGCAAGGAATTTACTTTCAACCGTAGGGACAAGTACCAGTATCCTATCCCCCGGGGAAAAGGTACGGGTCTTGGCTCCACGGTTGTACACTCTCTGCTGTGCTAACTGCGCTTGGGCCAAATGTTCCTTCACGATGGGCATTACCTGTGCAATTCGGTCTTGCATCAGGGCGACATGCTCAATCACACTCCTGTGGGGAGAACTCTCACTTTCCCAAGTTTCCTTGGCAATATCCAACAGCCCTCTTGGGTGTCTCCCATACAGTAACTCAAAGGGGGAGAATCCCGTAGAGGATTGGGGCACCTCCCTAATAGCAAACATCAGATAAGGAAGTAGACAGTCCCAATCCTTTCCATCTCTATCCACCACTTTCTTCAACATTTGTTTTAGGGTTTTGTTGAACCTTTCAACCAGCCCATCGGTTTGGGGGTGATACACAGATGTACGTAATTGCGTCACTTTGAACAATTTACACAGCTCCTTCATAACCCGGGACATAAAGGGTGTACCTTGGTCCGTAAGTAGTTCTTTACAAATACCCACCCGGCTAAACACAAGAGATAGCTCTTTGGCTATGGTTTTGGCCGAGGTATTTCGGAGAGGGATCGCTTCTGGATAACGGGTGGCATAGTCCATTATAACTAATATGTACTGGTGCCCCCTAGCGGACTTGATTATAGGACCTACCAAATCCATGGCGATCCTCTCAAACGGGACCTCAATGATGGGTAGAGGGACCAGCGGGCTACGGAAATGTGGCATCGGGGCCGACCTCTGACACACAGGGCAGGAGGAACAATAATTTTCTATGTCCTTCATCACCCCCGGCCAATAGAATCTCTGTAATACCCTCTCTCGGGTTTTCTCTGTCCCCAGATGACCTCCAAGAATGTGCCCATGGGCCAGCTCCAACACCAACTTCCTGTAAGGTTTGGGCACCACAAGCTGCTCAACGGTTTCTTCTGCCCTTTTTGCCACCCGATACAGTAGGTCCTTCTCTACGCTGAAGTATGGGTAAGTGCAGGTATTATCTGGGTTCACTAACTCGCCATCTATTTTCACTACGTTTTCCCGTGCCTTTATTAGGGCGGGGTCTTTCAACTGTTCTGTGGCAAAGTTTTCCCTGTGAACCTCAAGATCAGAAAACTCCACAGACGGTAGGTTTTCGTCTGAGGAGGTGGGCTCCTCTCCAGTTTCTTGAGTCTCCCCTGCCAATACTGATAAGGGAAATTCCGGAGAGTCCTCACCACTCTCAGGGGAGTTCTGGCTATCACATTCCTGGTACATAGGGGCACCAGTGGGGGGCTCAGGATCATCCCACAGTTCCCAGAACTTCGGAAAATCCCTTCCCACAATGGCGTCATGCGGTAACTGAGATACTAAGCCCACTGGATGAGAGAGGGTACCTTTGGGGGTCTCGAAACACACTGTAGTCACTGGATACTCTCGGGTGTCCCCATGCACACAAATAACAGCTACCTTGCTATTCCCAGAGACCTCTGTTTTAACTAACTCAGCCTTTATCAGGGTCACAAGGCTACCTGAATCCAACAATACCACAACATTTCTACCATTAACACACATTTTGCATAAATGTTTCTCAGTTCCTCGAATGGCAGTGCATGCGACTGTCGCACACAGCGACTGACGTCTGCCCGTCAGAAAGTCACACTGCATGGGTTCCTCCACAACCGGGCAATTGGCTGCAATATGTCCCGCTTGCCGGCAGCGGTAGCAAACGATCCTTCTTGCGGCCTCTTGAGCCGCTGATTTCCCAGCCTTGCCAATATTTCAGCTTTTAGCATCACATAGTCTTTTGCTTGGTTAGGCTCTAGGTCATAGTAAGCTTTCTGCGATTCACCAGTTAACAGAGGAGCCACCAGTCCAGCCCACTGCTCCTCAGGCCACTTTTCTCTTTCAGCGGTCCTTTCAAATGTGGTCAAAAATACCTCTGGATCATCCTCTCCAGTCATTTTTGTCAATAAACGACTCACCCCAAAGGACGCGGTATTAGTGGGACGGCTTTCCTCACTGGTCTGCGGACGTTGCTGCATTACTGCTTCCATCTGTTGTTGTAGTCTCTGCTCTTGCTTCTGCAACAGGTCTATGAAGCGGGCCTCAGATTGCTGCTGGGCTTGTTGCTGAGCCTCCAGACTCTGTTGCAAAGTTGCGTTTGTCTGCTGCTGAGCTGCAAGGCTCTGTTGATGAGCTTGCTGCTGGGCTGCGAAGTTCTTTTGCAAACCTGCATTTGTCTGCTGTTGATTGGCATTTGCTAGAGCCAGCTGCTTCAGTATCTCCTCCATGCTGGCTTAAAAAAAAAAAAACTGCCCGCATTCTCCACCAACTGTGAGGGGGTTAGCTCGGCAGCGGGTGTGTGTGACCCCCGAGATGGGCTCCCCACACAAAAACAGGCCCAGCAAACGGAGGTTGTGGTTTTCAAAATCAAAAAGGTGCGGTTTATTTTCTATTTACAGTGACAAAACACAGCAAAGCAAAAGAAACATAAACAAAATAAATCCTGGTCAACTTGACCTCTGACTAAACATACAGGTTTCCTAACTAACAACTGGGATCAGCCTAGTGCTGTCCTAGTCCCTAAGTCCCTGGTTTTAAATGTCCAAGCAAATAGCCACACAGGCTTTGTCTCACCGCACAGGGGTTCACTCTCCCTAGACAGTCCACACAGGTCTGGTTCCAGGCATGAGCTAACACCTAATGAATCTGGGAGTTCTTATAGAGGCCTAAATGAGCTGACAAGCTTCAGCTGGTCTCCTCATCTCTGTCTGCACGACGCCCCACACTCTCCCTAGAGGTATGAGTCATCCATGAGCCCACTAGCCTTATACAACTCTCCACCTAGTTGTATAAGTCGGCGTAAAGCCTGAATCTGGGCGAAATATATCTACCCCCCTGGATGCAACCAGGTGACTTTACCTTCCTGCTGTAACAATATATATATATATATTGTGAGGGGGTTAGCTCGGTAGCGGGTGTGTGTGACCCCCTGGATGGGCTCCCCACACAAAAACAGGCCCAGCAGACGGAGGTTGTGGTTTTCAAGATCAAAAGGTGCGGTTTATTTCTCTATTTACAGTGACAAAAACACAGCAAAGCAAAAAGAAACATAAACAAAATAAATCCTGGTCAGCTTGACCTCTGACTAAACATGCAGGTTTCCCTAACTAACAACTGGGATCAGCCTGGTGCTGTCCTAGTCCCTAAGTCCCTGGTTTAGTAAATGTCCAAACAAATAGCCACACAGGCTTTGTCTCACCGCACAGGGGTTCACTCTCCCTAGACAGTCCACACAGGTCTGGTTCCAGGCATGAGCAAACACCTAATGAAGCTGGGAGTTTTTATAGAGGCCTTAAACGAGCTGACAAGCTTCAGCTGGTCTCATCAACTCCCTGCCTGCACGACGCCCAGCACTCTCCCTAGAGCAGGGATATGCAATTAGCGGACCTCCAGCTGTTGCCAAACTACAAGTCCCATGAGGCATAGCGAGACTCTGACAGCATCAAGCATGACACCCAGAGGCAGAGGCATGATGGGACTTGTAGTTTTGCAACAGCTGGAGGTCCGCTAATTGCATATCCCTGCCCTAGAGGTATGAATCATCCATGAGCCCACTAGCCTCAGCTGGGCTTCATCAACTCTCTCCCTAGTTGTATAAGTCGGCATAAAGCCTGAATCTGGGAGAAATATACCTACCCCCCTGGATGCAACCAGGTGACTTTACCTTCCTGCTGTCACATACCCCCCCCTCTTGTTTTAACCTTGGGGTTGGAACACCAGCAATCAGGCATTCATGTACTCGAGACAAAGCATCCACATTCCCCATTTGAACGCCAGGGCGATGCTTTACTGTGAAGTTGAATTCCTGTAGGGCCAGGAACCACCTATTTACTCTTCTATTTGTCTCCTTGTTTTGAGCCATCCACTTTAACGGAGCGTGATCCGTAACCATGTCAAAGTGCCTACCTAGCAGATAGTACCGAAGGGAATCTAGAGCCCACTTCACCGCTAAACACTCCTTTTCAACCGTGGCGTAATTTACCTCATGGGACTTCAACTTCCTGCTGAGGTAAATGACTGGGTGCTCTTCCCCGTTCCAGACCTGTGACAATACTGCTCCTAACCCCACATCTGACGCATCACTTTGTACGACAAAGTCTTTAGAGAAGTCGGGTGAGTACAACACTGGCTGGCTACATAAGGCTTGTTTCAAGAATTGGAACGCTGCCTCAGCCTCGGGGGTCCATTTAATCATGACCGACCCTTTCCCTTTCGTCAGGTTGGTTAGGGGCACAGCCTTAGAAGCAAAGTGGGGAATGAAGCGCCGATAATAACCCGCGATTCCCAGAAAGGCTCGTACCTGCTTCTTGCTGTTGGGACGTGGCCAACTCTGGATGGCCTCGACTTTGTTGAGTTGGGGTTTTATTACTCCCCTGCCAATGGTGTACCCAAGATATTTGGCCTCCTCCTGCCCAATGGTACACTTCTTGGGGTTAGCCGTAAACCCCGCTTCCCGGATAGAGTCTAGGACTGCTTGCACTTTTGGCAGATGTGAGGCCCAATCTGTGCTATGGACAATTACGTCATCCAGGTAAGCCGCAGCATACTTCCGATGGGGCCTCAGTATCTGGTCCATTTTCCGCTGGAATGTGGCCGGCACATTCTGTAACCCGAACGGCATTCTCTTATATTGGAACGCCCCGTCTGGGGTTACAAATGCGGTTTTCTCTTTGGCCGACTTGGCCAGGGGAATTTGCCAATACCCTTTTGTGAGGTCAAGAGTCGTCATGTATCGGGCTGTTCCCAGCCGGTCGATCAACTCATCTATACGTGGCATGGGGTAGGTGTCAAATTTTGTAACTTTGTTCAACTGACGAAAATCGTTACAAAATCGCCAGCTCCCATCCGGTTTAGGCACCAACACAATGGGACTAGACCAATCACTTTGTGACTCCTCTATCACCCCTAAGTTCAGCATTTTCTGTACTTCCTCCCGTATTGCCTCCCGTCGGGCCTCTGGGATCCGATAGGGTTTTAACTTCACCCTTTCACCGGGCGGGGTAATAATATCATGCTCTACCCCAGATGTTTGTCCCGGCAGCTCAGAGAACACCTCCTTGTTGCGAAGCACAAACTCCTTAACCTCCTGTTGTTGGGGTTGTGACAAGGTGGCTGCTATTCCAACCTCCGGAATCACGCAACCAGTTTGAGCTGGTGACCAAGTTTCTGCGACTAGGGACTCTCTATCCCTCCAGGCTTTCAACAGATTAACGTGATAGATCTGTTCGGGCTTTCGCCTTCCTGGTTGTCTGACCTTGTAATTCACTTCGCTCACTTTTTCCATTATCTCGTAGGGGCCTTGCCATTTGGCAAGGAATTTACTTTCAACCGTAGGGACAAGTACCAATATCCTATCCCCCGGGGAAAAGGTACGGGTCTTGGCTCCACGGTTGTACACTCTCTGCTGTGCCAACTGCGCTTGGGCCAAATGTTCCTTCACGATGGGCATTACCTGTGCAATTCGATCTTGCATCAGGGCGACATGCTCAATCACACTCCTGTGGGGAGAACTCTCACTTTCCCAAGTTTCCTTGGCAATATCCAACAGCCCTCTTGGGTGTCTCCCATACAGTAACTCAAAGGGGGAGAATCCCGTAGAGGATTGGGGCACCTCCCTAATAGCAAACATCAAATAAGGAAGTAGACAGTCCCAATCCTTTCCATCTCTATCCACCACTTTCTTCAACATTTGTTTTAGGGTTTTGTTGAATCTTTCAACCAGCCCATCGGTTTGGGGGTGATACACAGACGTACGCAATTGCGTCACTTTGAACAATTTACACAGCTCTTTCATAACCCGGGACATAAAGGGTGTACCTTGGTCCGTAAGCAGTTCTTTACAAATACCCACCCGGCTAAAAACAAGAGATAGCTCTTTGGCTTTGGTTTTGGCCGAGGTATTTCGGAGAGGGATCGCTTCTGGATAACGGGTGGCATAGTCCATTATAACTAATATGTACTGGTGCCCCCTAGCGGACTTGATTATAGGACCTACCAAATCCATTGCGATCCTCTCAAACGGGACCTCAATGATGGGTAGAGGGACCAGCGGGCTACGGAAATGTGGCATCGGGGCCGACCTCTGACACACAGGGCAGGAGGAACAATAATTTTCTATGTCCTTCATCACCCCAGGCCAATAGAATCTCTGTAATACCCTCTCTCGGGTTTTCTCTGTCCCCAGATGACCTCCAAGAATGTGCCCATGGGCCAACTCCAACACCAACTTCCTGTAAGGTTTGGGCACCACAAGCTGCTCAACGGTTTCTTCTGCCCTTTTTGCCACCCGATACAGTAGGTCCTTCTCTACGCTGAAGTATGGGTAAGTGCAGGTATTATCTGGGTTCACTAACTCGCCATCTATTTCCACTACGTTTTCCCGTGCCTTTATTAGGGCGGGGTCTTTTAACTGTTCTGTGGCAAAATTTTCAATGTGAACCTCAAGATCAGAAAACTCCACAGACGGTAGGTTTTCGTCTGAGGAGGTGGGCTCCTCTCCAGTTTCTTGAGTCTCGCCTGCCAATACTGACAAGGGAAATTCTGGAGAGTCCTCACCACTCTCAGAGGAGTTCTGGCTATCACCTTCCTGGTACATAGGGGCACCAGTGGGGGGCTCAGGATCATCCCACAGTTCCCAGAACTTCGGAAAATCCCTTCCCACAATGGCATCATGCAGTAATTGAGATACTAACCCCACTGGATGAGAGAGGGTACCTTTGGGGGTCTTGAAACACACTGTAGTCACTGGATACTCTCGGGTGTCCCCATGCACACAAATAACAGCTACCTTGCTATTCCCAGAGACCTCTGTTTTAACTAATTCAGCCTTTATCAGGGTCACAAGGCTACCTGAATCCAGTAATACCACAACATTTCTACCATTAATACACATTTTGCATAAATGTTTCTCAGTTCCCCGAATGGCAGTGCATGCGACTGTCGCACACAGCGACTGACGTCTGTCCGTCAGAAAGTCACATTGCATGGGTTCCTCCACAACCGGGCAATTTGCTGCAATATGTCCCGTTTGCCGGCAGCGGTAGCAAACAATCCTTTTGGCTGCCTCTTGAGCCCCCGACTTCCCAGGCTGTTCTCGCCAAACCCTGGGCAGAGCTCCCACCCTCTCACTCTCTCCACCCTCACCCCTTGGAATCATCTTATCCGCCCCTGGGGATGGTCTGGTCTTAGGGTGGAAAGTCCGAGAGTCTCTGGAAGAGGCCGTCAGGTTCTCTGCAGCCAAGTATCTCTCTACACGATCGACAAGTTTACCGGCTGTTTCTGGGTCTCCATGGCTTACCCACTTTTGAATGGCGGTAGGAAGAGCTCTCAAGAAACGATCCATCACAACACGTTCCACAATCTCCGGTGCGGACAAAGTCTCTGGCTGTAGCCACTTCCTGCTCAGGTGAATGAGATCATACATTTGAGACCTGGGGGGTTTTCCAAGCTGGAAAGTCCAGTTATGCACACGCTGAGCCCGGACAGCCAGGGTGACACCCAGCCTTGCCAATATTTCAGCTTTTAGCATCACATAGTCTTTTGCTTGGTCAGGCTCTAGGTCATAGTAAGCTTTCTGCGATTCACCAGTTAACAGAGGAGCCACCAGTCCAGCCCACTGCTCCTCAGGCCACTTTTCTCTTTCAGCAGTCCTTTCAAATGTGGTCAAAAATACCTCTGGATCATCCTCTCCAGTCATTTTTGTCAATAAACGACTGACCCCAAAGGACGCGGTATTAGTGGGACGGCTTTCCTCACTGGTCTGCGGACGTTGCTGCATTACTGCTTCCATCTGTTGTTGTAGTCTCTGCTCTTGCTTCTGCAACAGGTCTATGAAGCGGGCCTCAGATTGCTGCTGGGCTTGTTGCTGGGCTGCGAAGCTCTTTTGCAAACCTGCATTTGTCTGCTGTTGATTGGCATTTGCTAGAGCCAGCTGTTTCAGTATCTCCTCCATGCTGGCTTAAAAAAAACTGCCACTGGTTCTCCACCAACTGTGAGGGGGTTAGCTCGGTAGCGGGTGTGTGTGACCCCCTGGATGGGCTCCCCACACAAAAACAGGCCCAGCAGACGGAGGTTGTGGTTTTCAAGATCAAAAGGTGCGGTTTATTTCTCTATTTACAGTGACAAAAACACAGCAAAGCAAAAAGAAACATAAACAAAATAAATCCTGGTCAGCTTGACCTCTGACTAAACATGCAGGTTTCCCTAACTAACAACTGGGATCAGCCTGGTGCTGTCCTAGTCCCTAAGTCCCTGGTTTAGTAAATGTCCAAACAAATAGCCACACAGGCTTTGTCTCACCGCACAGGGGTTCACTCTCCCTAGACAGTCCACACAGGTCTGGTTCCAGGCATGAGCAAACACCTAATGAAGCTGGGAGTTTTTATAGAGGCCTTAAACGAGCTGACAAGCTTCAGCTGGTCTCATCAACTCCCTGCCTGCACGACGCCCAGCACTCTCCCTAGAGGTATGAATCATCCATGAGCCCACTAGCCTCAGCTGGGCTTCATCAACTCTCTCCCTAGTTGTATAAGTCGGCATAAAGCCTGAATCTGGGAGAAATATACCTACCCCCCTGGATGCAACCAGGTGACTTTACCTTCCTGCTGTCACAATATATATATATATATATATATATATATATATATATATATATATATATATTCACACCGTGCCTTGCAAAAGTATTCACCCCCCTTGGCATTTTTCGTGTTTTGTTGCCTCACAACCTGGAATTAACATGGATTGTTTGAGGATTTGCATCATTTAATTTACAGAACATGCCCGCAACTTTAAAGATTTTTTTTGTGTTTTTTTTTTTTTTATTGTGAAGCAAACAACAAATAGGACAAAATAACAGAAAAAGTCAACTTTGTAGAGCCACCTTTTGCGGCTATCACAGCTCCAAGTCACTTTGGATAAGTCTCTATGAGCTTGCCACATCTTACCACTGGGATTTTTGCCCATTCCTCCTTGCAAAACTGCTCCAGCTGCTTTAAGTTGGATGTTTTGTGCTTGTGAATGGCAATCTTTAAGTCTGACCACAGATTTTATATTGGATTGAGGTCTGGGCTTTGACTAGGCCATTCCAACACATTTACATGTTTCCCCTTAAACCACTAAAGTGTTACTTTAGCAGTGTGTTTGGGGTCATTGTCCTGCTGGAAAGTGAACCTCCGTCCTAGCCTCAAATCACACACAGAGTGGTACAGGTTTTGCTCAACAATATCCCTGTATTTAGCACCATCCATCTTTCCCTCAACTCTGACCAGTTTCCCAGTCCCGACTGCTGAAAAACATCCCCACAGCATGATGCTGCCACCACCAAGTTTCACTGTGGGGATGGCGTTCTTTGGGTGATGTGATGTGTTGGGTTTGCGCCAGTGATAGCGTTTTCTGTGATGGCCAAAAAGTTACATTTTAGTCTCATCAGACCAGAGCACCTTCCTCCATACATTTTGGGAGTCTCCCACATGCCTTTTCACAAACTCAAAACGTGCCATTTTGTTTTTTGTTGAAAGTAATGGCTTTCTTCTGGCCACTCTGCCTTTAAATATGTAAATTAAGGAGCAGCGCTGGCAACTAATTCGTGAAAAAATATCTATATGGAAATACCACTGACAATAACCATGCCAGATAAAGTGCAATAAACCATAAAGTGCTTAAATGCTAAATTCAGTGATATAAGTGGTCTTCAATAACTGGATATAGATGACCATGCCTGGTGTAAACATAACACATAAAAATGCAACACAAACACAAAGTACTATAAATACTATAAGTACTATAAATACTGGGTGAAATAGGATAATGGGAGATCTTCAATAGGTCCAAGGTTCCCCTGAAAGGACAAGCTGATCCCCCTTCAGAGACCCCACTCACCAGATATAGTGGATACGCAGCTTTGCAGTCTGGGATCATGTAGGCATTAAACAATCTCTCAAGATTTCAGATTTCCTTGGATGGGTTCCTTATTGTGTGCTTGATGGACGGAGGATGATGTTTTCCACCGATAAATTAAGGAGAAGCAAAAATAGTGAAGTATTGCTGGGCAGGAGATGGTTGGCGCTAAAGGCGCTACTTACAAGATGTATGGCAGAGGCAGGCTATCAGAAAACACTTCCGCGAATGCCGCTCGGATAGCGTGCGCTCCACGTAGGCAGGAAATTGCGTCACTGGTTTGCCGCAAACCAGAAGTTTCATCAACGCGTTTCGCCCCTCCTCCAGGGCGTCATCATATTTTCACGTTTGAAGTTATAGCACTTCTTTGCGCAGCAGCTGTAGCGATCATTCTTATTTGTTCAACCACTCTAAGCGCCATTTTCTCTGTATTACACTCTGCCATAAAGCCCAACTCTATGGAGCGCACGGCTTATTGTTGTCCTATGTACAGATACTCCAGTCTCTGCTGTGGAACTCTGCAGCTCCTCCAGGGTTACCTTAGGTCTCTGTGCTGCCTCTTTGATTAATGCCCTCCTTACTCGGTCCGTGAGTTTTGGTGTGCGGCCGTCTCTTGGCAGGTTTGCTGTTTGTGCCATGTTTTTTCCATTTGGTTATGATAGATTTGATGGTGATTATCAAAGATTTGGATATTTTTTTATAACCTAACCCTGACTTGTACTTCTCAACAACATTGTCCCTTACTTGTTTGGAGGGTTCCTTGGTCTTCATGGCAGTGTTTGGTTAGTGGTGCCTCTTGCTTAGGTGTTGCAGCCTCTGGGGCCTTTCAAAAAGGTGTGTATATGTAATGACAGATCATGTGACACTTAGATTGAACACAGGTGGACATCCTTTCACTAATTATGTGACTTCTGAAGGTAATTGGTTGCACCAGAGCTTTTTATGGGCTTCATAACAAAGGGGGTGAATACATACGCACATGCCAATTATCAGTTTTTTATTTCTGAAAAATAGTTTTATGTATATATTTTTCTAATTTTACTTCACCAACTTAGACTATTGTGTTCTAATCCATCACATATAATTCAGATTAAAAAAACATTGAACGAAAGGCTGTAATGTAACAAAATAGGTAAAAAGCCAAGGGGGTGAATAATTTTGCAAGGCACTGTATGTGTAGATATATATATGTGTGTGTGTGTAGCGGGTGGTTACATTTAGGGGGAAGCATCTGAGTGGTAACTAGACTCAGATGCACTAATTGTTAGGTTTCATGGACCATTTCTATCCCTGGGAGATTGTACTGGTGTGTAGTTCCCTGGGGCCTATAGGTGGCGCTGTTGCCATGGGCCCGGGTTGAACCGCAGTACAAGGTTGTGCCTTTTTTTTGTCCCCTCTTGGCACTAGTACGGCGGGGCGGGGAACCTGCTGTTCCTGTCGGGAGAGGATATAAAAGGGGGCGGCCATCTTCCAGAGGGGTCGGTTCCGCACTCAGGCACCTTAGGCCTGGGTGCGTGTGTGTCGCCTCCGGGTGCCCTAGGCCCGGAGGCCTGGTCGGGTTGTCTCTGGGTGCCCTAGGCCCGGAGACGGAGCTGCTGTTCCATCTCAGACACCTTCAGTCTGGGGTGAGGTACTTTGGAGAAAGGCCCGGAGCCCAGCAGCCTTCGGCTGGCATCCGCCGGGGACCGAGACTCCCAGGGATCTGCCTTGCGAGGGGACCCGTATCCAGGACGAGGAGGCCAGGGAGGTGACCCTTTCTAAAGACCCAGCGCAGAGTCGTGGTGACAGATGGGGCCTCTGGTAACTCTCCAGAGGGATGTTCTTGTCCTATAAAGGGCCAGTTTACTAATGGAAGGAAGTGCATGTTCTTTAAGTCACAGTGGCAGAGACACTACGCACCCAAGGTCAGTGGCAGTGGCTTTCATCTTTTTCATCCGGTCAGTGGCAGTGACCAACTTCATGGTCTGTGGCAGGGACCGTGCGCCAAGTCTGTTCGTGCGAATCAGAACAGGAGAAAACCCAATTCAAGTTTGTGCCTGGACCTCCTCCCACCTTATCTGACCTGTGTCTTGTCCCAACCTGTCTGCTCTCAAAGAGACTGTTTATTGTGCTAAAAATAATAAATAAGAGTTGGACCTTTCAGTTGGTGTGGACAGTTGCTTACTGGGGAGAACTAAAGGCTTGTTTCTGACTACCACAGAAACAAGGTCAGCACTGGAGGTTTTTAAACACTTGCTGCAAGCATGCCCGAGAAACTAACACTGCTCAACCTCCCTATTCAGGAGGGTACGGGCTTGTGGTGCGGTGTGCCTCATTCTTTCCTGCGGAGGAGCCAAGCAGAAGAAAAAGCAGGTAAAGTCTGGGGTTGGTGCGCTACATATATATATACAGTCCCTGACAAAAGTCTTGTCGCTTGTGTACAAATTGACCTGAAGTGCTGCTAAAATATATTTCTAATCAAGATTTTGTTACAAGAAATGGGTCATTTTAATCCCAACAGCTTTTGTAATAATGTTTCAGTGCAAAACTAAACTGACAAAAAGTATTCTAATATTCACAGCTTGGTAAAGCCCATTGAGTCAATTTTTGCCAAGACATAAGTGTTGTCGCCTTGTTATATGAGCTTCACCTGTGACTAATAATGGATCAATTAGGTCTCAGGTGTGTATAAAAAGAACACCAGTACACTAGACCTTCTCAACTGCAACTAGACCTCTGCAAACATGCCTTATGCCGCGTACACACGATCATTTTTCCCGTCGGGAAAAATGAAATTTTTTTTTTTCGCCGAGAAAAACGATCGTCTGTGGGCTTTATGTCGTTTTTCTCGTTGAGAAAAACGGCAGAAAAAACGACGAGAAAAATTAGAACATGTTCTAAATTTTCTCATCGTTTTTTCCGCGCCAGTTTTCCCATAGGGAGACACTGCCGCGGAGCCCACAGACGGTCGTTTTTCTCGACAAAGAAAAAAATGACGGGAAAAACGGTCGTGTGTGGGGGAAAATGCCGTTCCCTCGTTTTTCATTTTTTTTCATGTCGTGATTCACGGCGGTGTTTTCACCGCCGTGAATCACAATCGTGTGTACGCGGCATAAGATTCACCCGGAGACTAAAGTGTTGATTATCAAGAGGCTGAAGACCAGATCCACTGCTGATGTGGCAGACACCTTCAATGTGTCTCAGCGTCAAGTTCAGAGGATAAAAAAAAGATTTGAAGAGACTGGAGACGTTTTGGACAAGGCCAGGTCAGGCCGACGCCGCAAGACAACTGCTCGAGAGGACCGTTTGTTGGCTCGAAAATCCAAGGCCAGCCCATTTTCCACTGCAGCAGAGCTCCACAAGACCTGGTCACCTGAAGTCCCTGTGTCAACCAGAACAGTTTGTCGGATTCTGTCTCGAAATGGCCTCCATGGTCGAATCAGTGCCCATAAGCCAGCACTAAAAAAAAGACAATTGAAAAACCGTGTGGCATTTGCCAAGGGCCACAGCCTGCTAAAAGGATGGACTCTGGAAAAGTGGCAGAAGGTGGATTTTTCAGATGAATCTTCTGTTGAATTACACCACAGTCGCCGCAAATATTGCAGGAGACCAACTGGAACCCGCATGGAGCCGAGATTTACCCAGAAAACAGTGAAGTTTGGTGGAGGCAAAATCATGGTCTGGGGTTACATCCAGTATGGGGGTGTGCGAGGGATCTGCAGGGTGGAAGGCAACATCAATAGTCTAAAGTACCACGAAATCTTAGCTACCTCTTATATTCCCAACCATAAAAAAGGCCAAATTTTGCAGCAGGATGGTGCTCCATCGCATACTTCCATCTCCACATCAAAGTTCCTTAAGGCAAAGAAGATCAAGATGCTTCAGGATTGGCCAGCCCAGTCACCAGACATGAACATCATTGAGCATATGTGGTGTAGGATGAAAGATGAAGCATGGAAGACGAAACCAAAGAATATTGATGAACTCTGGGAGGCATGCAAGACTGTTTTCTTTGCCATTCCTGATGACTTCATCAATAAATTGTATGAATCCTTGCCAAACCACATGGATGCTGTCCTTCAAGCTCATGTAAGTCATACAAGATATTAAATTTGGATCTCACAGCACCACTACTTAATTTGCTGACATATTTTTGGATTTTCAGTAAAGTTGTTCAATTTCTGTATAGGCGACAAAACTTTTGTCTTGCCAAAATTTGACCTGTCTGTCTTGATTAAATGATAAATCTTTTTTCAGTGAAACTAATTTATTTCAGTGCATTAAACATCATTTGGGAGGGCTTCAGCTTTTCATAGGAGCTATTTCTAACACCAATTGATTAATTAAAAGTCAGGTTAATAGCAGGAGTTTCTACAAAATAGAGAAGCGACAAGACTTTTGTCAGGGACTGTATATATTGTGACAGCAGGAAGGTAAAGTCACCTGGTTGCATCCAGGGGGGTAGATATATTTCTCCCAGATTCAGGCTTTACGCCGACTTATACAACTAGGTGGAGAGTTGTATAAGCCCAGCTGAGTCTAGTGGGCTCATGGATGACTCATACCTCTAGGGAGAGTGTGGGGCGTCGTGCAGACAGGGAGTTGATGAGACCAGCTGAAGCTTGTCAGCTCATTTAGGCCTCTATAAGAACTCCCAGCTTCATTAGATGTTAGCTCATGCCTGGACCCAGACCTGTGTGGACTGTCTAGGGAGAGTGAACCCCTGTGCGGTGAGACAAAGCCTGTGTGGCTATTTGCTTGGACATTTAAAACCAAGGACTTAGGGACTAGGACAGCACTAGGCTGATCCCAGTTGTTAGTTAGGAAACCTGTATGTTTAGTCAGAGGTCAAGTTGACCAGGATTTATTTTGTTTATGTTTCTTTTGCTTTGCTGTGTTTTGTCACTGTAAATAGAAAATAAACCGCACCTTTTTGATTTTGAAAACCACAACCTCCGTTTGCTGGGCCTGTTTTTGTGTGGGGAGCCCATCTCGGGGGTCACACACACCCGCTGCCGAGCTAACCCCCTCACAATATATATATATATTGTGACAGCAGGAAGGTAAAGTCACCTGGTTGCATCCAGGGGGGTAGATATATTTCGCCCAGATTCAGGCTTTACGCCGACTTATACAACTAGGTGGAGAGTTGTATAAGGCTAGTGGGCTCATGGATGACTCATACCTCTAGGGAGAGGGCTGGGCGTCATACAGACAGGGAGTTGATGAGGCCAGCTGAAGCTTGTCAGCTCATTTAGGCCTCTATAAGAACTCCCAGCTTCATTAGATGTTAGCTCATGCCTGGAACCAGACCTGTGTGGACTGTCTAGGGAGAGTGAACCCCTGTGCGGTGAGGCAAAGCCTGTGTGGCTATTTGTTTGGACTTTTACTAAACCAGGGACTTAGGGACTAGGACAGCACTAGGCTGATCCCAGTTGTTAGTTAGGAAACCTGTATGTTTAGTCAGAGGTCAACTTGACCAGGATTTATTTTGGTTATGTTTCTTTTGCTTTGCTGTGTTTTGTCACTGTAAATAGAAAATAAACCGCACCTTTTTTTGATTTTGAAAACCACAACCTCCGTTTGCTGGGCCTGTTTTGTGTGGGGAGCCCATCCCGGGGGTCACACACACCCGCTGCCGAGCTAACCCCCTCACAGTTGGTGGAGAACCAGTGGCAGTTTTTTTTAAGCCAGCATGGAGGAGATACTGAAGCAGCTGGCTCTAGCAAATGCCAATCAACAGCAGACAAATGCAGGTTTGCAAAGGAGCCTTGCAGCCCAGCAGCAGACAAACGCAACTTTGCAACAGAGTCTGGAGGCTCAGCAACGAGCCCAGCAGCAATCTGAGGCCCGCTTCATAGACCTGTTGCAGAAGCAAGAGCAGAGACTACAACAACAGATGGAAGCAGTAATGCGGCAACGTCCGCAGACCAGTGAGGAAAGCCGTCCCAATAATACCGCGTCCTTTGGGGTGAGTCGTTTATTGACAAAAATGACTGGAGAGGATGATCCAGAGGTATTTTTGACCACATTTGAAAGGACCGCTGAAAGAGAAAAGTGGCCTGAGGAGCAGTGGGCTGGACTGGTGGCTCCTCTGTTAACTGGTGAATCGCAGAAAGCTTACTATGACCTAGAGCCTAACCAAGCAAAAGACTATGTGATGCTAAAAGCTGAAATATTGGCAAGGCTGGGTGTCACCCAGGCTGTCCGGGCTCAGCGTGTGCATAACTGGACTTTCCAGCTTGGAAAACCCCCCAGGTCTCAAATGTATGATCTCATTCACCTGAGCAGAAAGTGGCTACAGCCAGAGACTTTGTCCGCACCAAAGATTGTGGAACGTGTTGTAATGGATCGGTTTTTGAGAGCTCTTCCTACTGCCATCCAAAAGTGGGTAAGCCATGGAGACCCAGAGACGGCCGATGGTCTTGTGGATCGTGTGGAGAAATACTTGGCTACAGAGAACCTGACGGCCTCTTCCAGAGACACTCGGACTTTCCACCCTAAGACCAGACCATCCCCAGGGGCGGATAAGAGGATTCCAAGGGGTGAGGGTGGAGAGAGTGAGAGGGTGGGAGCTCTACCCCAAGTTTGGCGAGAACAGCCTGGGAAATCAGCGGCTCAAGAGGCGGCAAGAAGGATCGTTTGCTACCGCTGCCGGCAAGCGGGACATATTGCAGCCAATTGCCCGGTTGTGGAGGAACCCATGCAGTGTGACTTTCTGACGGGCAGACGTCAGTCGCTGTGTGCGACAGTCGCATGCACTGCCATTCGAGGAACTGAGAAACATTTATGCAAAATGTGTGTTAATGGTAGAAATGTTGTGGTATTGCTGGATTCAGGTAGCCTTGTGACCCTGATAAAGGCTGAGTTAGTTAAAACAGAGGTCTCTGGGAATAGCAAGGTAGCTGGTATTTGTGTGCATGGGGACACCCGAGAGTATCCAGTGACTACAGTGTGTTTCGAGACCCCCAAAGGTACCCTCTCTCATCCAGTGGGCTTAGTATCTCAGTTACCGCATGACGCCATTGTGGGAAGGGATTTTCCGAAGTTCTGGGAACTGTGGGATGATCCTGAGCCCCTCACTGGTGCCCCTATGTACCAGGAATGTGATAGCCAGAACTCCCCTGAGAGTGGTGAGGACTCTCCGGAATTTCCCTTATCAGTATTGGCAGGGGAGACTCAAGAAACTGGAGAGGAGCCCACCTCCTCAGACGAAAACCTACCGTCTGTGGAGTTTTCTGATCTTGAGGTTCACAGGGAAAACTTTGCCACAGAACAGTTGAAAGACCCCGCCCTAATAAAGGCACGGGAAAACGTAGTGAAAATAGATGGCGAGTTAGTGAACCCAGATAATACCTGCACTTACCCATACTTCAGCGTAGAGAAGGACCTACTGTATCGGGTGGCAAAAAGGGCAGAAGAAACCGTTGAGCAGCTTGTGGTGCCCAAACCTTACAGGAAGTTGGTGTTGGAGTTGGCCCATGGGCACATTCTTGGAGGTCATCTGGGGACAGAGAAAACCCGAGAGAGGGTATTACAGAGATTCTATTGGCCGGGGGTGATGAAGGACGTAGAAAATTATTGTTCCTCCTGCCCTGTGTGTCAGAGGTTGGCCCCGATGCCACATTTCCGTAGCCCGCTGGTCCCTCTACCCATCATTGAGGTCCCGTTTGAGAGGATCGCCATGGATTTAGTAGGTCCTATAATCAAGTCCGCTAGGGGGCACCAGTACATATTAGTTATAATGGACTATGCCACCCGTTATCCAGAAGCGATCCCTCTCCGAAATACCTCGGCCAAAACCATAGCCAAAGAGCTATCTCTTGTTTTTAGCCGGGTGGGTATTTGTAAAGAACTGCTTACGGACCAAGGTACACCCTTTATGTCCCGGGTTATGAAAGAGCTGTGTAAATTGTTCAAAGTGACGCAATTGCGTACGTCTGTGTATCACCCCCAAACCGATGGGCTGGTTGAAAGATTCAACAAAACCCTAAAACAAATGTTGAAGAAAGTGGTGGATAGAGATGGAAAGGATTGGGACTGTTTACTTCCTTATTTGATGTTTGCTATTAGGGAGGTGCCCCAATCCTCTACGGGATTCTCCCCCTTTGAGTTACTGTATGGGAGACACCCAAGAGGGCTGTTGGATATTGCCAAGGAAACTTGGGAAAGTGAGAGTTCTCCCCACAGGAGTGTGATTGAGCATGTCGCCCTGATGCAAGATCGAATTGCACAGGTAATGCCCATCGTGAAGGAACATTTGGCCCAAGCGCAGTTGGCACAGCAGAGAGTGTACAACCGTGGAGCCAAGACCCGTACCTTTTCCCCGGGGGATAGGATATTGGTACTTGTCCCTACGGTTGAAAGTAAATTCCTTGCCAAATGGCAAGGCCCCTACGAGATAATGGAAAAAGTGAGCGAAGTGAATTACAAGGTCAGACAACCAGGAAGGCGAAAGCCCGAACAGATCTATCACGTTAATCTGTTGAAAGCCTGGAGGGATAGAGAGTCCCTAGTCGCAGACACTTGGTCACCAGCTCAAACTGGTTGCGTGATTCCTGAGGTTGGAATAGCAGCCACCTTGTCACAACCCCAACAACAGGAGGTTAAGGAGTTTGTGCTTCGCAACAAGGAGGTATTCTCTGAGCTGCCGGGACAAACATCTGGGGTAGAGCATGACATCATTACCCCGCCCGGTGAAAGGGTGAAGTTAAAACCCTATCGGATCCCAGAGGCTCGACGGGAGGCAATACGGGAGGAAGTACAGAAAATGCTGAACTTAGGGGTGATAGAGGAGTCCCAAAGTGATTGGTCTAGTCCCATCGTGTTGGTGCCTAAACCGGATGGGAGCTGGCGATTTTGTAACGATTTTCGTCAGTTGAACAAAGTTACAAAATTTGACACCTACCCCATGCCACGTATAGATGAGTTGATCGACCGGCTGGGAACAGCCCGATACATGACGACTCTTGACCTCACAAAAGGGTATTGGCAAATCCCCCTGGCCAAGTCGGCCAAAGAGAAAACCGCATTTGTAACCCCAGACGGGGCGTTCCAATATAAAAGAATGCCGTTCGGGTTACAGAATGCGCCGGCCACATTCCAGCGGAAAATGGACCAGATGCTGAGGCCCCATCGGAAGTATGCTGTGGCTTACCTGGATGACGTAATTGTCCATAGCACAGATTGGGCCTCACATCTGCCAAAAGTGCAAGCAGTCCTGGACTCTGTTCGGGAAGCGGGGTTTACGGCTAACCCCAAGAAGTGTACCATTGGGCAGGAGGAGGCCAAATATCTTGGGTACACCATTGGGAGGGGAGTAATAAAACCCCAACTCAACAAAGTCGAGGCCATCCAGAGTTGGCCACGTCCCAACAGCAAGAAGCAGGTACGAGCCTTTCTGGGAATCGCTGGGTATTATCGGCGATTCATTCCCCACTTTGCTTCTAAGGCTGTGCCCCTAACCAACCTGACGAAGGGGAAAGGGTCGGTCATGATTAAATGGACCCCCGAGGCTGAGGCAGCATTCCAGTTCTTGAAACAAGCCTTATGTAGCCAGCCAGTGTTGTACTCACCCGACTTCTCTAAAGACTTTGTCGTACAAAGTGATGCGTCAGATGTGGGGTTAGGAGCAGTATTGTCCCAGGTCTGGAACGGGGAAGAGCACCCAGTCATTTACCTCAGCAGGAAGTTGAAGTCCCATGAGGTAAATTACGCCACCGTTGAAAAGGAGTGCTTAGCGGTGAAGTGGGCTCTAGATTCCCTTCGGTACTACCTGCTAGGTAGGCACTTTGACATGGTTACGGATCACGCTCCGTTAAAGTGGATGGCTCAAAACAAGGAAACAAATAGAAGAGTGAATAGGTGGTTCCTGGCCCTCCAGGAATTCAACTTCACAGTAAAGCATCGCCCTGGCGTTCAAATGGGGAATGTGGATGCTTTGTCTCGAGTACATGAATGCCTGATTGCTGGTGTTCCAACCCCGAGGTTAAAACAAGAGGGGGGGGTATGTGACAGCAGGAAGGTAAAGTCACCTGGTTGCATCCAGGGGGGTAGATATATTTCGCCCAGATTCAGGCTTTACGCCGACTTATACAACTAGGTGGAGAGTTGTATAAGGCTAGTGGGCTCATGGATGACTCATACCTCTAGGGAGAGGGCTGGGCGTCGTACAGACAGGGAGTTGATGAGGCCAGCTGAAGCTTGTCAGCTCATTTAGGCCTCTATAAGAACTCCCAGCTTCATTAGATGTTAGCTCATGCCTGGAACCAGACCTGTGTGGACTGTCTAGGGAGAGTGAACCCCTGTGCGGTGAGGCAAAGCCTGTGTGGCTATTTGTTTGGACTTTTACTAAACCAGGGACTTAGGGACTAGGACAGCACTAGGCTGATCCCAGTTGTTAGTTAGGAAACCTGTATGTTTAGTCAGAGGTCAACTTGACCAGGATTTATTTTGGTTATGTTTCTTTTGCTTTGCTGTGTTTTGTCACTGTAAATAGAAAATAAACCGCACCTTTTTTTGATTTTGAAAACCACAACCTCCGTTTGCTGGGCCTGTTTTGTGTGGGGAGCCCATCCCGGGGGTCACACACACCCGCTGCCGAGCTAACCCCCTCACAATATATATATATATATATATATATTGCAATATTTATACACATACTGATCATCCATAACTTTATGATCATAATTTATTTATAAAGTGCCTGTGCCATAACTTTATGAAGACCCACCTGATATTGAGTGGGTCTCCCTTTTGCTGCTAAAACAGCCCCTTTTGCCACCAAAACAGCTCTGACCTGTTGAGGCACGGACTCCACTAGACCAATGAAGGTATGCTATGATATCTGACACCAAGCTATCAGTACAGGTCCTCTAAATCCTGTAAGTTGTGAGGTGAGGCCTCCATGGATTATTATTATTATTATACACGATTTATATAGCGCCAACAGTTTACACAGAGCTTTACAATGTAGAGGGGGGACAGCACAATTACAGTACAGTTCAATACAGAAGGTACAGGAGGGCCCTGCTCGTAGAGTTTACATTATAAAGGGGGGGGGGGGTACAAAAGGAAATCGCTGCAGAGAATAATTTCATGGGGGTGGCTCGGGGACAGTTGTTAGGTGGATGTGGGATAGGCTTCCCTGAATAAATGAGTTTTCAGGGATCTCCTAAAAGTGGAGAGGTTAGGGCCTGATCGGACATACCGGGGCAAGGAGTTCCAGAGGATGGGAGAGGCTCTGGAGAAGTCCTGAAAGCCAACATGAGAGGAGGTAACAAGGGAGCTGGAGAGCAGGAGGTCCTGGGAGGAACGGGGGGAACGATTTGGGCGATATCTGCTGATGAGGTTGGTGATGTAGATGGGGGCGATGTTGTGAATGGCCTTGTATGTTGTGGTTAGCATTTTGAATTTTACACGGTGGGGTAGGGGAAGCCAGTGAAGGGATTGGCAGAGAGGAGCAGCAGTCACGGATCGGTTAGTGAGGTGTATTAGTCTAGCAGCAGAATTCATAATAGACTGAAGGGGGGATAGCCCGCGTAAGGGTAGGCCAATAAGGAGAGAGTTGCAGTAGTCAAGGCGGGACATAATCAAGGAGTGAATAAGTTGCTTTATGGTATCAATAGTCAGGAAGGGTCGAATTCTGTAGATGTTGCAGAGGTTAAGGCATTATGTTCGGAATTTCGGATGGAAAAAGTCAGGCGGAATTTTTTCATCGGTAATTCCGAACGCTTGTATGCCCCATCTGACTTTTTCATTCGGAAATTCTGACGGACTTAGAAAGAGAACATGTTCTCTTTCTATTGGAATTTCTGTTCGTCTGGATGCAATTCAGACGGATTAAAAACCATGCATGCTCAGAATCAAGTCGACGCATGCTCGGAAGCATTGAACTTCATTTTTCTCGGCTCGTCGCAGTGTTGTACGTCACCGGGTTCTTGACGGTCGGAATTTGGTGTATGCAAGACAGCTTGAACGGAATTCCGTCAGAAAAACCCGCCGAGTTTATTCTGACGGAAAATCTGACCGTGTGTACAAGGCATAAGACTTGTTTTTTCCAGCACAGCCCACAGATGCTCCATTGGATTGAGATCTGGAGAGTTTGATGGCCAAGTCAATACCTCAAACTCATTGTTGTGTTCCTCAAACCATTTTTGAATGATTTTTTCAGTGTGGCAATGAATTTTATCCTTCTGAAAGAGGCCACTGCTATCAGAGAATGCAGTTTGAAAGAACTTACCGTATATACTCGAGTATAAGCCGAGTTTTTCAGCACATTTTTTTGTGCTGAAAATGCCCCCTTCGGCTTATACTCGAGTCTGTGTCCATCTTCAACTTTGTGCACCTGATTCCAGCCAGCCGTAGGTCCCCAGGACCCCAAACATGGCACACATGTAGCCCCACTCTTCCTCTACAAGTGTGCAAGATTGTTGTCCGGGGGACCTACGGCCGGGGAGCACCGATTTTTCAAAGCCAGGCACCCCTTCCATAGACTCCAATGTTAAACGGTCATTTCTCTGGTGATTTGGGGACCCGGTACTGGCCGGCCATAGGTCCCCTGGACCTGAAACTTGGCACACATGTAGCCACACTCTTCATCTACAAGTGTGCAAAGTTTGTTTTCCAGGGGACCTACGGCCGGGGAGCAGCAATTTTTCAAAGCCGGGCACCCCTTCCATAGACTCCCATGTTAAACGTCAGTCTAGTCACACAGTGCCGGAGATCAGGTAGGGAGATTGGGCACAGTGAGGCATGGGCACAGTGACAGTGAGGTATGGACACAGTGAAGCAAAGTGAGGCACAGTGAGGCATGCAGATGGACACCCTAGGCTTATACTCGAGTCAATACGTTTTCCCAGTTTTTTGTGGTAAAATTAGGTGCCTCGGCTTATATTCGGGTCGGCTTATACTCGAGTATATATGGTAGTCAGTAGGGATGAGCTCGGTGTTCGAGTCGAACATACGTTCGACTCGAACATCGGCTGTTCGATCGTTCGACGAAGATCGAACGATTTGGGCCGTTCGCGCCTAATTCGAGTGACGCGAACGGCCCACAATGCACTACGCCATCGCAGTGTCATCCAGGCGCTGTGATTGGCCAAGCATGCACTGTGACCCCGCATGCTTGGCCAATCACAGCGCCGGCAGCGAGGAGAGCAATGATTGGCCACAGGCAGGATGCCTGTGGCCAATTATTGCTGAGGGTGTTTAGTACACGCCCCACACTATAAAAGGCCGCCAGCACGGCGGCCTAGTGTAGTGTGTTCCGGAGCAGGGAAAGAGAAGCACAGGCAGGGACAGTGACATTTTTTTTTCTTGCTTAACCTGGACTCCTTTAGTTTAGGGAAAGAGAAGGATAGGTAGGGAGAGTGTCAGTGTGTTTTACTGTGCGAATCCTTGTTTCTAGGGACAGGGAAGGACAGTGAGGGAAATTCTCCTTGTGCTATAGTGTGCTAAAGCATTGATCATCAACCATCTTTAAAAAAACATTTTTTCTAGGGACAGAAAACTATAGGTAGGGAGAGTGTCAGTTTCTTTCACTGTGATAATCCTTGTTTCTAGGGACAGGGAAGGACAGTGAGGGAAATTCTCCTTGTGCTATAGTGTGCTAAAGCATTGATCATCAACCATCTTTAAAAAAACATTTTTTCTAGGGACAGAAAACTATAGGTAGGAAGAGTGTCAGTTTCTTTCACTGTGATAATCCTTGTTTCTAGGGACAGGGAAGGACAGTGAGGGAAATTCTCCTTGTGCTATAGTGTGCTAAAGCATTGATCATCAACCATCTTTAAAAAAACATTTTTTCTAGGGACAGAAAACTATAGGTAGGAAGAGTGTCAGTTTCTTTCACTGTGATAATCCTTGTTTCTAGGGACAGGGAAGGACAGTGAGGGAAATTCTCCTTGTGCTATAGTGTGCTAAAGCATTGATCATCAACCATCTTTAAAAAAACATTTTTTCTAGGGACAGAAAACTATAGGTAGGGAGAGTGTCAGTTTCTTTCACTGTGATAATCCTTGTTTCTAGGGACAGGGAAGGACAGTGAGGGAAATTCTCCTTGTGCTATACTGTGCTAAAGCATTGATCATCAACCATCTTTAAAAAAACATTTTTTCTAGGGACAGAAAACTATAGGTAGGAAGAGTGTCAGTTTCTTTCACTGTGATAATCCTTGTTTCTAGGGACAGGGAAGGACAGTGAGGGAAATTCTCCTTGTGCTATAGTGTGCTAAAGCATTGATCATCAACCATCTTTAAAAAAACATTTTTTCTAGGGACAGAAAACTATAGGTAGGGAGAGTGTCAGTTTCTTTCACTGTGCTAATCCTTGTTTCTAGGGACAGGGAAGGACAGTGAGGGAAATTCTCCTTGTGCTATACTGTGCTAAAGCATTGATCATCAACCATCTTTAAAAAAACATTTTTTCTAGGGACAGAAAACTATAGGTAGGAAGAGTGTCAGTTTCTTTCACTGTGATAATCCTTGTTTCTAGGGACAGGGAAGGACAGTGAGGGAAATTCTCCTTGTGCTATAGTGTGCTAAAGCATTGATCATCAACCATCTTTAAAAAAACATTTTTTCTAGGGACAGAAAACTATAGGTAGGAAGAGTGTCAGTTTCTTTCACTGTGATAATCCTTGTTTCTAGGGACAGGGAAGGACAGTGAGGGAAATTCTCCTTGTGCTATACTGTGCTAAAGCATTCCTCATCAACCATCTTTGAAATCCTTGTTTTTTGGACAGTCAGGGAAATTGTCGTTGTGCTATTCTGTGCGAAAGCAATCATCCTCAACCATATTTAGAAATCCTTAAGTAAAGGGACAGAGAAGGACACCTGAAGGTAGCCCTTATTGCTTTTTTCCCATCTCCCTGCAGGCCATCTATTAGAATGTCTGGAAGGCAAACAAGGAGAGGCAGACAGTCAGGAGGCCATAAAAGAGGGCAAGCAGGCTCTGTGTCTGGGGGCAACAGTGCTGGTCGTGGACGCGGTGCATTGTCATCAGCACATGGCCATGGGACACGCTTGTCCTTCTTTTCGGCAGCTGGACATGTTGAGCCACATCATGCCGAAGACTTGGTAGAGTGGATGACCAAGCCCTCCTCCTCCTCCTCATCCTCTCTCACCCAGGCTCAGGGTACTGGCAAAGCAGCTGCCAAAGCGTCCTCTTCCCTGGTATCAATGTCAGACTCATCATCAGTCACTCCTTCCCTAGACCCACCATGTCCTCCTCCTGAGGAGTCCCCCGAACTGTTTGAGCACAGTGTTGGGTACATGCTCCAGGAGGATGCCCAGCGTTTCGAAGGGTCTGATGATGAAACCCAGCTACAGGAAGGCAGTAGCGTGAGAGCAGACAGAGGGGATGCTCAAGAAGGACACCAATCTGGCAGTCATGTTCCAGCAGCTGCAGCATACTGCCAGATTGGCTCCAGTGATGAGGAGGGAGGGGATGATGAGGTCACTGACTCCACGTGGGTGCCTAATAGGAGAGAGGAGGAGGAGGAGGATGAGGAGGAGGCACATCTCCAACGAGGCAGGATGCCCTTTGGTGGCCAGCGTAAGGGCAGTACACCGACGGAATCACACCGCAGAGCTCCGCCTGTGCAGGGTGCTGCCTCTGCCCGTCATTCAAAAAGTTCTTTGGTGTGGGCCTTTTTTGAGGCTAGTGCATCAGATCGCACAGCTGCTGTTTGCAACATATGTCTCAAGCGTATATCGCGTGGCCAAAACATCAGCCGCTTGGGTACCACATGCCTGACCAGACATATGTTGACCTGCCATGCAGCTCGTTGGCAAGCCTACCTCAAAGACCCACACCAAAGAACAAAGCGGACCTCTCCTTGCACCGCATCAGCTGGGATCTCCAACCCCACTATAACTTCAGTCCTCTCTGAAACATGCACTGAGAGGAATGAAGGTGTAGAATTAGGTGTGTCACAGCCAAGTACTTGCGGCCACTCTGCTAGCAGTACACCGACGTCCGATTCTAGCAGGCAAATTTCCCTGCCCCAGCTGCTGGACCGTCGAAAGAAGTTCACTCCCAGCCATCCACATGCCCAGCGGTTGAATGCTAGCTTGGCTAAATTGCTAGCGCTTCAACTGCTGCCTTTTCAGTTGGTAGACTCGGCCCCCTTCCGTGAGTTTGTGCAATGTGCGGTTCCTCAGTGGCAGGTTCCCAAACGCCACTTTTTCTCACGGAAGGCTATTCCGGCTCTCTACCGGCATGTGGAAGGCAATGTCTTGGCCTCGCTGGACAGGGCGGTCAGCGGTAAGGTGCATATTACCGCTGACTCATGGTCCAGCAGGCATGGACAGGGACGTTACCTTTCTTTCACGGCCCATTGGGTCACTCTTTTGGCAGCTGGGAAGGATGCAGGACAAGGTGCAGTAGTGTTGGAGGTTGTTCCACCGCCACGCCTCCAAAATGCTACTACTGGTTGTGACACACCTCTCTCCTCCACCCCCTCCTCTTCTTCTTCCTCCATGGCCTCTTCCTGTGCTTTGTCCTTTGAACCAGCGGTGCTCCGTAGCCGTTCAAGGGGCTACGCAAGTACGCAGGCAAAAAGATGCCATGCCGTGCTTGCGCTGGTGTGTTTGGGGGACAGAAGCCACACTGGGGCAGAGGTCCTGTCTGCTCTGCAGGGCCAGGCCGAGAGGTGGTTGACGCCACGCCAGCTTAAGCCAGGAATGGTGGTTTGCGACAATGGCACCAACCTCCTCTCCGCCCTCCGACAGGGACAACTGACCCATGTGCCCTGTGTGGCTCACGTCCTTAACCTGGTGGTGCAGCGGTTCTTGGGCAGGTACCCGGGCTTACAGGATGTCCTGAGGCAGGCCAGGAAAGTCTGTGTGCATTTCCGCAGATCTTATAATGCCAGTGCTCGCCTGGCTGAGCTGCAAAAGGAGTTGAACCTGCCCAAGAACCGCCTTATATGTGACATGCCCACCAGGTGGAACTCAACGTTGGCCATGCTGCAGCGGCTGCACACGCAGCAGAGGGCCATCAATGAGTACCTGTGCGACTACGGCACCAGGACAGGGTCAGGGGAGCTTGGTTTTTTTTCTCCACGCCAGTGGGGCATGATCAGGGATGCATGCACTGTCCTGGCACCATTTGAGGAGGCCACGAGGATGGTGAGCAGTGACAGTGCATGCATCAGTGACACTGTACCTCTTGTCCACCTGTTGGAGCACACGCTGCGTGGAATAATGGACAGGGCACTTGAGGCAGAACAGAGGCAGGAAGAGGAGGACTTCCTTGCCTCTCAAGGCCCCCTTTATCCAGACAGTGTTCCTTCTGTCCCACCCATCGCACAGGAAGAGGAGGAGGAGGAGGATTGTGTCAGCATGGAGGTGGAGGCTGGCACTCAGCATCATCAGCAGCAGTCTTTTAGGGATGATTTACAGTCCCAAGAAACCAGTGGACTTGTACGTGGCTGGGAGGAGGTGGCTGCGGATCATGTCGTCCTTAGTGACCCAGAGGACTCCGGACCGAATGCCTCAGCAAACCTACGCTGCATGGCCTCCCTGATCCTGCAAAGTCTGCGGAAGGATCCTCGTATTCTTCGGATCAAGGAGAGGGACCATTACTGGCTGGCCACTCTCCTTGATCCACGGTACAAGGGTAAGGTTGCGGACCTTATGTTACCGTCGCAGAGGGAGCAGAGGATGAGACAACTCCGGGAGGCCTTGCAGAAAGGTCTGTGCAATGCGTTCCAAGAGACTGGGAGGTTACAAACTCCTGGTCCTGGACAACGAGTTGCTGAGGCTTCGGCCAGTCAAAGAAGGAGCGGTGGGGAAGGTGGCCGTCTGACCGATGCGTTCAGACAATTCTTTAGTCCGCAGCCCCAAAGTATGATCGGTTCCAGCAACCATCGCCAGCGTCTGATAAACATGGTGCAGGAATATCTAGGGGCAAGGTCAGACTTGGACACCTTCCCCACCGAAAATCCTCTGGCTTACTGGGTCTTGAGGATGGATCACTGGCCAGAGCTTGCACAGTATGCAATTGAGCTACTGGCCTGTCCTGCATCCAGCGTTCTTTCGGAACGCACATTCAGTGCTGCTGGAGGATTTGTCACGGATCACAGGGTGCGCCTGTCCACCGACTCGGTTGATCGACTGACTTTCATCAAGATGAACCAGTCTTGGATCACCACCAGCTACCACACACCTGATGCTGATATAACAGACTAATTGATTTTAACATGTCACATCCCTTCAAGACTGATGCTGATGCTGAGTGCCTGTGCTGTTATGTTGACTGGCTATCCTCCTCCTCCGAGTCCTCAATGATACGATTGATGATGATAGCTTGGAAGATCATTTTTGTTTATGGGTGCCGCCACCAGTGGCTAAGGCCCAATTTTTCAGCCCCTGTTTAACAGGGGCGTGTAATTACAATTTTTTTAGCAATACTTTGCAACAGGGCTCATTGCTGTGCTCCAAGTACAGTATCTGTGAGGGGTTGCAGTGTTGTGCCACCAGTGCCTAAGGCCCAATTTTTCAGCCCCAGTTCAACAGGGGCATGTAATTACAATTCTTGATCTAATAATTCACAGCAGGGCCCATTGCTGCACCCACCAAGAGTAACTCTGAGGGCTTACAGTGTTGTGGCAACGCCACCACCACCACCACCACGAAAGGCCCAATTTTTCAGCCCCTGTTCAAAAGGGGCATGTAATTACAATTCTTGATCTAATAATTCACAGCAGGGCCCATTCCTGCACCCACCAAGAGTAACTCTCAGGGCTTACAGTGTTGTGGCAACTTCTTTTTGCATTGATACATGTCCCCTGGTGCAGAACCCGGGTTCCCAAACCCTTTTTAGGACAATAACATGCATAATAGTCGTTATAATTAGCACTTTAGAATTCGAACGTTCGCATCCATTGTATTTAATAGGGTTCTAATGTTTGTACGAACTTTCGGTCCGTTCGCGGGTTCTGGTGCGAACCGAACCCGGGGGTGTTCGGCTCATCACTAGTAGTCGGCACTTGGTCAGCAAAAGTGTTTATGGTAGGTGGTACGTGTCAAGTGACATCCACATTAAAAAGAGGACACAAGGTTTCCCAGCAGAACATTGCCCAAAGCTTCACACTGCCTTCTCTGGCTAGCCTTCTTCCCATAGTGCATCTTGGTGCCATCTCTTCCTCAGGTAAGCGACCCGGCCATACACATGATATAAAAATAAACATGATTCATTGGCCCAGGCCGCCTTCTTCAATTGCTCTGTGGTCCAGTTCTGATGCTCATATGCCCATTGCATAGTTGCCAACATTGGAAAAAAAACATCTGGGACACTTTTTTTGTATTGAGGCGGAGCCTTGCTATAATTAGGGGGCGGGGCATTCGTTTGTAGGCGTGTCATGCTGAAGTGAAAAATGGGCGTGGTTTACGCACGGTAGTGGGTGTGGCTTAAATGGGCGTGGTTCAAAGGGGTGTGGCTACAGTCCGAGGTGAGAGAAAGAGAGAGAAAGAAATAGAAAGAAAGAAGCCAGATCCTACACCACAATAGAAATGTGTAACAAAATTGGCAGATAAGTATACTCCAAAACACCTGTTGGCGCTTCAATCATCCCGACACCATGTTTGTTATGGTGTCAGGATGATTGAAGCGCATTATTTCTATTATTACATTGTAATATAAAATTAAATCATTCAACTCACCATAATGCCGAATCACTGTAAGCCCCAAGTGTGTCACCTGCCACGTCGCCTGCCACCAGATGCCATCAGGTGCCCCCAATGGAGTCCGTCCTTACATCAGCTTTACCCAGCGGAGTCCTTCCTTACATCAGGTGTCCCCAGCGGAGTCCCCCCTTACATCAGGCGTCCCCAGCGGAGTCCCCCCTTACATCAGGCGTCCCCAGCGGAGTCCCCCCTTACATCAGGCGTCCCCAGCGGAGTCCCCCCTTACATCAGGCGTCCCCAGCGGAGTCCCCCCTTACATCAGGCGTCCCCAGCGGAGTCCCCCCTTACATCAGGCGTCCCCAGCGGAGTCCCCCCTTACATCAGGCGTCCCCAGCGGAGTCCCCCCTTACATCAGGCGTCCCCAGCAGAGTCCCCCCTTACATCAGGCGTCCCCAGCGGAGTCCCCCTTACATCAGGCGTCCCCAGCGGAGTCCCCCCTTACATCAGGCGTCCCCAGCGGAGTCCCCCCTTACATCAGGCGTCCCCAGCGGAGTCCCCCCTTACATCAGGCGTCCCCAGTGGAGTCCCCCCTTACATCAGGCGTCCCCAGTGGAGTCCCCCCCCTTACATCAGGCGTCCCCAGCGGAGTCCCCCCCTTACATCAGGCGTCCCCAGCGTAGTCCCCCCCTTACATCAGGCGTCCCCAGCGGAGTCCCCCCTTACAACAGGCGTCCCCAGCGGAGTCCCCCCTTACATCAGGCGTCCCCAGTGGAGTCCCTCCTTACGTCAGGCGTCCCCAGCGGAGTCCTTCCTTACATCAGGTGTCCTCAGCGGAGTCCCCCCTTACAACAGGCGTCCCCAGCGGAGTCCTTCCTTACATCAGGTGTCCTCAGCGGAGTCCCCCCTTACAACAGGCGTCCCCAGCGGAGTCCCCCCTTACAACAGGCGTCCCCAGCGGAGTCCCCCCTTAACCAGGTGTCTCCTGTCTCGACCGCCATTACTGTTTCCCCTTCCCCGAGGGGGAACAAAATAGAGGCGGAGCCGACCGTGTGGCTGCACAAAAAATTAAGCTGTGGCGCCGCCCACCCCCGCCCCTTTCCATTACAGACAGACCTGCAGCGGGGCGGGGCGGGGGGGGTGGCCGGCCGGCCAGCCAAAACCCGGATGTAGTACAATAGAAGATAAAGCTGCTGCGGCGCCGCCCACCCACGGGGAGACGCGGGGTATGGGCGGCGCCGCAGCAGCTTTATTTTCTATTGTACTACATCCTGGTTTTGGTCTTCTTTAAAATGGCGGCCGGCGGAGACATTGTCTCCGCCGGCCGTGGACCTCTAGCGGCGTCGGCCCGCGGCGGCCAAAGTCGTGGAAACCGGGAAAAAACGGATTGGCCGGGACATTGGCCGGGACAAAATAAATCCGGGAAAAGGGTTTGAATCCCGGGAATGTCCCGGCCAATCCGTGACTGTTGGCAACTATGCCATTGTAGGCGCTTTGGGCTGTGGACACGGGTCAGCATGGGCAACCTGACTAGTTTGTGGCTACGTAGCCCCATACACACCAAACTGAGATGCAGTAAATACAGTATACATATCAGTATATTAGATTGTGTTATAATAGATGTTTAATGACAACCATGGTTGAAAATCAGTGCTAGAAAATGTATTTGATATCAGATAGTGGCCTGGTGTCTTATATACAGTAAATATTTACTAATAACATTTGACTGAAGATGCATTTTGACCAATGATGTTATATAGGGTGTGCAACATCATCGTTAAAGTGGTTGTAAACCCTTACAGACCACTTTAACCTACAGTTAAGCCTACATTAAGGCTTACCTGTAGGTGCAAGAAATATCTCCTTAACCTACACAGTTAAGGAGATATTTTCCAAAAACGGGCACCGATATCTAAGGCGCAATGCGCGCCGTAGACAATGGCGCAGGTGCACTGAGCGTGCCGTTAGTGAAGGCGATCATGCCGTCACTGCCGGCTCCCGCGCGCATTCGCGGGAGTGACGTCATCGCTGCTCCGGCCAGTCACAGCGCCGGAGCAGCAATACCCGGAAGTCACTCCGGGAGATATGGCGGTGACGGAGGAGGTGAACGAGGGTCGCTGCGGGGGCATCGATCTCGGGTAAGTAATTCATAATGAGCTGGTATGCTTTGCATACTAGCTCATTATGCCTTTGTCCTGCAGGGTGTTTTTTTTAGAGAGGGTTTACTTCCTCTTTAAAGAGGAACCCCTGTTTGGAAAAAAATTAAATTAAAATTCAGCAGCTACAAATACTGTAGCTGCTGACTTTTAATAAACATGCACTTACCAGTCCAGGGATCCAGCGCTTTCCTCATCTGGGCCAGTTCTTTGCTGCTCTTTGGGTCCCTGGCGCCACCATCTTTGATGTGGGAAGCCGTCTGTGACTTTCTGCAGCTTGAGCGAGTCACACTGCTTTCTCAATGGTCCCGCAAACTCTTGCGACCTGTGACGTGTCCCAGGAAGGTTCAGGTTGGGGGGACAAACTTACCAAGGTGAACAGAGCAGAAGTGGGAGTGGGTTACCTGTCACAAATAGATACCCGTTTTCAGAACAAAAAAGAATCTAAAAGTGGGAAGGGTTGGGAGGGAGGAGGAGAAAAGGCAGAATTTTACTTTTCAGGTGAATGAGCTAATACTAATGGCCAGTAGTGTCTTAATTAACCACTTGCTGTCGGCCCCATAGCAGTGTTACTGCTACAGGGCAGCTGTCCTGTGCAGTCACATATATATTTTTACTATTAATATTATTATACAGGATTTATATAGCGCCAACAGCTTGCGCTTTACAACATGAGTGCAGACAGTACAGTTTCAATACAGGATGAATAAGAGGGCCCTGCTCAATAGAGCTTACAATCTAGGAGGGAGGGTCAAGTGATACAAAGGTAATAGCTGTGGGGGAGAAGATAATGGAGAAAATTTAGGTACAGTTGTTAGGTGAATGCAGGATAGGCTTCTCTGTAGAGATGTTTTTTCAGGGGTCTAAAAGCAAACAGAGTAGGAGAGAATCGGACAGGTTGGGGTAGGGACTTCCATAGGATGGGAGAGGCTCGGGAAAGTCCTGGAGGTGTGAATGGGAGGAGGTGACAAGGGAGCTCGAGAGCAGATCTTGGGAGGAACGAAAAGAACCATTAGTTTGATATATATACGTGATTTTGCACTTCCACCTGCAGAGGGTGCGTGCACCGCTGGTGAGCCACTTCTGCTGTGAATATTCACATCAGAAGCCGATCTCATTCACTGCTTCAGGTTTGATTTCCGCCCAAATTTTTGGATGAGTTCAGACCTGAAACGGACCAAAAGACGCATAGGGCCCCAGTGCAAATCCCACCGGAGCCACTGCGGAAATATGTGAACCGGCTCCATAGAGAGCCGGTCACAATCTCCTGCTGTGCAAATTGGATGCCGGGAATCCACATCCAATTTGCACTTGTGTGAACCCAGCCTCAAGTGAGCTTTGCCATAGACTTCTATGGAGGCTTTGAAGACGCTTTGAAGCACCACTAAAGTGACATGGGGTATAATTTTTGAAGCAAAGCAAAAGCAAGGTGTAAACAGCACTGTAAGACCCCATTCACACAGGGGCAACACGAATTCCAGCGCAACTTTGAGAGGCAGCTTAGACACGACTTGAGTTTGAATCACAGGGCGACTTCAGCACGACTTGGGGCGACTTACAACACGACTGAAGTCGCCTCCAGGACAGGAGGCTTTCCAGTGGCCAATCAAACAAGAATCAGCTCTGTGGGAGGGAGGGGGGAGGGAGGGGTTTGCCTAAGAAATGTACAGTATGTTCTCTTCCTGGAAAGTTGCTTCTGTTAAGACAGGGGATCCGACTTCTGAGGCCACTTCCATTGAAATCAATGGGTACAAGTTGCCTAGCAGTCGCCTAGAAGTCGGATTTAAGTAGTACAGGAACCTTTTTTCAAGTCGGAGCGACTGCAGTACATTAAGACGGCTCAATTCACTTACATTGATTTTCTCATGCACCGCGACTTGAGGCGACTTGAAGTCGGATCCAAAGTCGTCCCTGTGTGAATGGGCTCTAAGCTAACCATTCTATTTAGTGACCGGAGCTTTGACTGGTGTTCAGAGAGCTTTAACAAAGCCTGTCCGAAGCCATGTTTTGAAGCAAGTGTAAACTAGCCCTAAGCCCTGGTTCACACTGGTGCGATTTGACATGCGATTTGGCATGTCAAATCTCATGTCAAAACGCTGATATTTGCCGCAAATTGCCGGCAATGGCACCATCCTAATCGGTGCGACGACGCATCTGCGGCGCTGCACCGATTTCAAAAAGTAGTTTCTGTACTACTTTTTGCGATTTCGGCCGCGATTTACATTGTCATCTGTGTCAGATGTCTTTGTAATCGCGGCTGAAATCGGGACTGCCAGCGAGAGTGAAATCGTGCGAGTTCAGCTGAACTCGCACGGCTTCACTCCCGCAGCTCAGTGTGAACCTGGGCTTAGTCATTTATTCAGCGTTTCTCCTGCCTAGAAGGTGCCATATTTTCCAATAAAGGCACTCTAATTGAAATGCGGATTGGCACTTTATGTGGGTTAAGCTGGCCTAAGATGGATTTTTTTTTTTTTTCCATTTAGCCAGTGGGCTGAGCAAAAGAGAAAAAAACAACAGATTTCCCTATCCACACAGTCAACACTGGGATATAGTATTTTGATATTGGGGATGCTCCACAGTCAGAATACACTGATCATTGATCAATATAAATTTTCCAACAAGCCCGTTAGACAAGTCGATCATTAGATCAACCTTCATTTGGGAGCGGCTATACATGGATCAAAATTTGTCTGGTTTAGTCTTGCAGTCAGGGAGGTCAGGTGCCGTGTAAATGTGTAATACTAGTTATGTTTATATTGTTATTTATATTTTCTTTTTTTTGTTTCAATGGTTTTTATTTAAGTTTGTATTTATTCATATTTTCATTAAAATTTAAGATGGAAAATGTGACTAGTTCTGAAAAACTGACTCAAGGTGGAACATTAACAATTAATATCATTGACAGACTATATATAGAACTGCAAGTGGCTTGTTTAACGATGAGATGGTTAGATGTGATTTGTTTTCAACTGCATTATGGTAATGTGATTTCTTTATTTAATTGTTCGCAGGTAGACAAGCTGCTAAGATTAGGACTTGGTGAGGATTAGCTGTAAATGAATTAGGGACACAAGGTTAGCTGTGTGTCACACATTGTTAGATTGTGCGCTGTCTCATTATACCATTTCTCTGTTGAATATTTTGTTTGGCAGTGTAAGAGCTCTGCAGCACATTGTTACATAACAGCACCATGTCATCATGTATGGAGTATATATTATATAATGTATCTGATTGTATAGTATGTTTTAGCAAATATGCAGATGAGCGTGTACTCTATTCTTTCAACTACGATTTATAGGGTAACGTTGATTTTAAACAATAGAATGCATCATATTTCCTTTCGCCCTCCTGCTAAGAGCTGTACATTTATAACCAGTGGCGGCTGGTGCTCAAATTTTTTTTTGGGGGGGGGGGGGGGGCACAAACAAACTGAAAAAAAAAAAACATCAATTGCAGCCACTGTGACCATCAAACGCAAGTATTGTGCCCATCAATTGCCACCACTGTGCCCATCAAACGCAGCCACTGTGCCCATCAATTGCCGCTACTGTGCCCATCAATTGCCGCTACTGTGCTCCTCAATTGCCGCTACTGTGCCCATCAATTGCTGCCAGTGTGCCCATCAATTGCTGCCAGTGTGCCCATCAATTGCCGCTATTGTGCCCATCAATTGCTGCCAGTGTGCCCATCAATTGCTGCCAGTGTGCCCATCATTTGCCATTACTGTGCCCATCAAATGCTGCCAGTGTGCATCCCCCGCCCGCCCGGCACTTACCTGTCTCGGTGGGGCAGCGGGTCACGGCGGTGTCCTCCACGCTCCTCGATGTCTTCTCCCATTGTCTCTTCCTGTCCTCCTCTGCTATGATTGGACGCCTGATAGGCGTCCAATCACAGCGCCTGTTGTTTCAGCCAATCAGGTGACAGGTAACAGACCCGAGCACCTGATTGGCTGAGAGGCGGTTCAGTGTTAGGAAAGCGAATGTTTATTTGCTTTCCTAACACAACGATGAGTGAATTGCGAGCGCCCAGCATGGCGCCCGCTGTTCATCTTTTTGGATGCCTATTAGAGCCTACGGCTCTAATCAGGTGCTTCCAAAAAATACCCCGCTGCTGTAATTCAGGCTCCCGGCGCCCGAAAAGGGGCTGGTGCCTGCAATGCATGAATCTATCTATGGTGATGGACAGGTGGCAGGAGAGAGGGAGCGGCACCCATGCGCCCCTTATGGACACACCGCCACTGTTTATAACATATTGTGGGGCTCCTAGCATCCTTGAAATTTTGTGAGACCCAGCTCCAAATACATGCACCCAGGACGATTTTTATATTCTATGACTGGTCCTGGGCCATGAGTCCCGCTAGAATCATTGAAGGGGTTTAATACTGACTCCCCCTTGGAAGACTGCCGCAGTGAGAAGGTAAAATTGTCTGCATCTGAGGCTTGTAGCTGCCCTTACAGAATCGATTAGAAGGGCGAGAGGGGTAGAATATTGGGTTGTATCTACAGAGGACTTTGAGAAAGTGAAGGAACCTCATTTTTTGCTGACATCAAAATTGTAGATCCCAATTGGAGTGGTAAACACTGTATACATATCCTTTTGTAAAAGATGGATAACTGTAACTTTGTAATGTTATGGATTCATGATGTCTGCAGTTGAAAACCAGATTTGTATGCATGTTACCTATCTAATAATAATTAAAAAAGATTTGAGAAGCATATTGGGTTGTATCACCAGATGTTGAAAGTCCTTGTTGAATCCCTCAGAGGACCCAGTGCACATATCACTCAGTCACATTGAAATCTGTCAATCCCCGCCTTGGGGTAAACATGGCCCTCCACAGGCATATGCTTTAGTACACCTTGTGTAAATGAGGACTAAGGCCTGCCGTACACAGTTCAAATCTTTGCCGGTGTTCTGACGAGCTGGTTCCTCCTATCGATATGGTCCCCCCCCCTTGACTGGCAGGCGCAATCCGAGGTGACGGAAATCTCAGAAGTTTAACAGCTGTTCGGCAGCTGCAGCCGCACTCGCTCCCGTTGCTTAGTTACACACGCCGCTTTCTTCTTTATGCCGCTGTATACAGCAAGGGGCTGTATAGAGCGTCGTGTATAAACAAACAAATCGCACTGCTCAATATCACATCTGATCCGCCCCTTGCTGTATAGAGCGGCTGCGGCATGAAGAAGAAAGCGGCGTGTGTAATGAAGCATCGGGGGCGAGCGCGTTCACAGCTGCCGAGCCTATGGTTCCTCCTATCGATCTGGTTCCCTCTTGACTGCGCAGGCGCAAGCCGAGCCGACAGAAATCTCTGAGCTTTAACAGCTGTTCGGCAGCACCTGAGCAGTTAAGGGGGGAACCATATCGATAGGGGAACCAGCTCGACAAGACACCGGCCAAGATTCGAAACGTTAATGGACAGGCTGAATGTACTAAGTTGATCCATCTGGCCATTGTCTTCTCCTAGCGGGGATGCCTTCCACCTAGGGCTGAGAATTTTTTTTATTTTAATCTTGAATCGAGTTTTGAGTTCAAATCGATTCAGATTTGAAGAAAATCTATTTTTTTAGATTTATTTTTTTTGAATTTTTTTATTATTATTTTTTTTCCTTCAGAGTTTCCGTAGCAGGGCTGCAAGGGGCGTATCCGGAATGGCACTGGGCGGCGTTACCCCAATTACATCTACTCGCCGCAGCTGCCACGAGTAGATGTAATGTAACACTAACTAACCGGAAGCCGCCGTCTGCCTACCCGATCAGCGTGTCATGCAGAAAGACGGCGGCCATTGCAGTGTTCAAAAGCCGCGCCTCCCGAGTCCTCGTCGTCTGCGATAGGCGGAACACTCAATTTCACAGCAGTCAGTGTTCAGCCTATCACGGACATCATCTCATCCTCATCTGTGTTATGAGGATGAGCGGATGTCCATGATAGGCGGAACACTGAATGCTGGGAAATTGAGTGTTACGCCTATCATAGACGAGGAGGAGGCGCGGCTTTTGAATACTGGAATGGCCGCTGGTGTAGCAGTAAAATCCGTAACCCACGAAAATCTGCATCAGGTACGGGCACAGTGATTGAAGCATGGTCACAGTGAAGCATTGGGCACAGTGAGACACGGGCACAGTGAGACACGGGCACAGTGAGGCACGGGCACAGTGAGGCATGGGCACAGTTCAATTTAACTAAGAGTAACCTCAGGATTTTTTGTTGTTTTATTAGCTAAATCCAAATACAGTATTAATAATTTGGATGTTTAACAATCTTTGTTGCACACTGCAAACTGACTTTGCAGTTAGAGAAAGGGTTTGCCTTTGCAATTTTGTTTGTTGATGCACTTTAATATAATAAAAAAAAAATGGAATCGTAAATCGAGTTTTTTATAAAAAAATCGCAGATTTTTTTTGGGGGGAAAATCGCCCAGCCCTACTTCCACCACCCTCCCCCACCGGGAGAAGACAATGGCCGGCAGGAGGGATTCCTGCATCAACGCTGTCTATGTTGATGGGGGAAATGAACAATTTCTTTCCTGCAACCCGTGGTTGCAGGAAATAAATTCGCTTAGGGTATGGCCGTCCTAACTCTTCCGTAGGAATGCCCGTAAATTGGGCTTCCGTCTGGGGTGTAGCTACAGCCAGCACAGACAGAAAAGAAATGTCCCTTTTTAACAAACCACTGCATGGATCTCAACAGGAACAGCAGGGGATTAAAAAAGGATTTTGGTGATACTTCGTCTTTAAGGGAAATGTATTTTTCATATTTGATATTTAAGTGTTTACTATTCAAAATAAAAATATTGTATATGAAAAGTATTGGTTACCACTTGCTGCCTGCAGGTGGCATGTTGTTTGGAAAGTCTGATTTTTTTTTAGGCTTTTTTTATATCTGTTGTGCTAAAGGGTGTCCCAGAGGTGAGAATATCTTAGCTTGTCTGCAGAGGGTATCAGCAGGCAGAAAGTGTAAGCTACCTTATATGAATGATCAGGCAGTACAAATCCATCTAGTTAATGAAAGCTTTTTGAGTCCCACCTGCAAGATATCCAAGGGGCTAGGTATAGAATATTGCAGGACATAGGTGTGCGCAGCCTATTGCATTTGGCCCCTTTCACACCGGCGGACTGTATGTCCGTTTTTCACCCATCCGTTTTCGAATGAAAAACGGACATACATGTATCCCTATGGGATAGTGGATGAACATCCGCTGACATCCGATCTTATCCGTGCCCGCAATGCTCCGTTTTTCAGGATAGAAAAATGTCTATTTTTCTATCCGTCTGCGGAGCGGATCGGACAGACGGTCCGTGTTCATCCGATCCCCCATAGGGGAGAGCAGAGATCTGACAGGGCGGTCCCTGCACAGTGTGCGGGGACCGCCCAGTCATCCGCCGGCTCAACGGGGATCAACGGAGCGATCCCCGCTGAGCAAGCGGAGGTTCACGGGGCGGATCATGACTGATCCGTCCCGTGTGAAAGGGGCCTTAGGGTGTCAAGCACACATGCCTTTCTCTGCAGCCTCAGCTGCACTGGGCAGTGAATGAATTGAAAGTGCTCTGTGCTGAGCAGCTTCCTGTTTGTTCACAAACTGAAGCATAATGAACACAGTTTACTATGCTTCAGTTATGAATGAACACAGTGAGTGAGTGTGTTCACTGTGGATTTTGGATTTGAATAACATTATTAACTCTTAGAAGCTAAAGTAAATTATAGCACAGAAAAAATATAGCCGCCAACCAGATGGTAACCTTCAGTTTCTAATAAATGCTAGTAGAGGGCTGAAATCTGATTGGGTATGGGCATCTCCTATTTCCTTGATTTTATTTGTTGTGTCCTTAAAGTGTATTTCTACTTTTACAGTCAAATTTGTGATCCTCCACTGTATATTTGTTATGTGTCCTTCCCATTCACACAAATCCCTCCTTAAAGCCCAACTCCGGGAAAAATAACGTTTTCCCATGCAGTGGGGTCGTGCTGTGTTTTGTCTAGGGGTGAGAAGAAAGCATATACTCACCTGATCCTTCGTTCCACTGGAAAACAGTGCTCCCCCGTGCTCCAGAAGTGGACTTTTCCTGGTCTATGTAGCTTGCTCTGGGCTTGATGATGTCAGGAACAGTTCACAATTTAAGGCCACTAAAGTGTGAGGGTGCCGGACTGGTCTTGTGCTGGGAGAATCGGAGGATTAGGTAAGTAAATCTCCTTTTCTCCTCTTCCTTAGACAAAAATGAGCAGTTGACCCATGCAGTGTGGGCACAGCCCTACTGCATAGGAAAACGATTTATTTGCCCAGAGTTGGGCTTTAACCTTACAAAGAAGGGGAAAGCTGGTACGATTTTTCAGCTAGTAAAAGGGTAAGCTGTCATTTTTAAATCGATTTTTAGGACTGATTTACACCAGCAGCTGCATTGAAACATTGTCGTTGGTGTGTGCTGTAGAGTATAGAGTGACGATGTGCTGGTTACAATTCATCGCACTGTTTACTTTTTCTTTCAACTTTATTGAAATGTCCCTGAATGACATTCCATCCACGTCCCTTCAGCGCAATGTGCTGCGGTATTGTGCTTTGCAACACGCTGCAGCCAGGGCTGGTCCTACGATGGATCCCAGTGGGTCCATTGGACCCAGTCAGCACTTTGAGAGGGGCAGCAAATTGAACCACAGCCGCCTCTCCTTCTCTTCTATTTACCCAGCAAATTGACAAACAATGTTTTTTTTCCAGCAGTTGTGTGTCATGATGACAACTGCCCCCCGGCCACTCCGCCTGCCCCTATACTACCCCAGACCGCCCCTATACTACCCCAGACCGCCCCTATACTACCCCAGACCGCCCCTATACTACCCCAGCCCGTCCCTATACTACCCTAGCCTGTCCATATACTACCGAAGCCTGCCCCTATACTACCCAAGCTTGCCAAAATACTACCCTAGCCCACCCCTATACTAACTACCCTAGCCTGTCCATATACTACCCTAGCCTGTCCATATACTACCCTAGCCTGTCCATACACTGCCTTAGCCCATTGGAAGAAGTCCTATGCAACGAAACTAGTCTGGGAGAAGCTACACGGCACTCTTTTATAGTGTATGGTGTTCGGTTTTTTCAACCACTCATCGAATCTACAGTCCGGTGTTTGGACGGAAGTTCACGGTGTTTTTGATTGGAGTGGAGAGACGGGCATATATGAAGGAGGGTGAGACACAAATGATTGATTGGTCCGCCGAGACCGCAATATATCGCGGCTACCTGTCGTATGCCTGTCTGGCGTTTTGAAGTGATTTTGCTGAAGTGCCTAATTTTGATTTGCTAGATGTGAGTGAAACTATTGAAGGTTACCTGTGCTGTGTTTTAATAAAAGTTTTTATGTACTTCACTATTGTAGACTTTTTTGCTTTTTCATGTGGGAAAACTTGACTGACCTAGCAACATCGTTTGGATCTATCTTTTATACCCTGAGGGGTGTTTAACCACTTCCCGACCGCGCCATGTACAAAAGACGTCCACAGCGCGGTCGAGTTATCCTGAGTGGACGTCCCAGGGACGTCCTCACAGAATCTTGCTCCTGCGCGCCCCCTGGGGCGCGCTCCAGGATATGACCGTGACCGCCGGGTCCGGAAGACCCGGCGCATCACGGATCACGGTAGATGGCCGCTAATCGCGGCCGTTTACCACGTGATCGCTCCGTCAAATGACGGAGCGATCACTTGTAAACAGACCGGCGTCATGTGATGACGCCGGTTTCCTCTCTCCCCTCTCTGTACCGATCGGTACAGTGTGAGAGGAGAGGGGAGGGAGCGGATCATGTCCGCTCCCTCCCCCATGTCAGCTGTGGGCTGGATCTGTGACAATTGCAGTCACAGATCCAGCAATCCATCCATCCCTGCTCAGCCATCCCTGTGCAATACTCTGCCAATACTCTGCAATACACCCTGTGCAATACTCTGCAATACACCCTGTGCAATACTCTGCAATACACCCTGTGCAATACTCTGCAATACACCCTGTGCAATACTCTGCAATACACCCTGTGCAATACTCTGCAATACCCTGTGCAATACTCTGCAATACCCTGTGCAATACTCTGCAATACCCTGTGCAATACTCTGCAATACCCTGTGCAATACTCTGCAATACACCCTGCCAATACTCTGCAATACCCTGTGCAATACTCTGCAATACCCTGTGCAATACTCTGCAATACCCTGTGCAATACTCTGCAATACCCTGTGCAATACCCTGCCCATACTCTGCCCATACTGTGCAATACTCTGCCATATTCCGCAATACCCTGCCATACTCTGCAATACTCCTCAATACCCTGCAATACTCCACAATACCCTGCAATACTCCACAATACCCTGCAATACTCCTCAATACCCTGCAATACTCCACAATACCCTGCAATACTCCACAATACCCTGCAATACTCCACAATACCCTGCAATACTCCACAATACCCGGCAATACTCCACAATACCCGGCAATACTCCACAATACCCGGCAATACTCCACAATACCCGGCAATACTCCACAATACCCGGCAATACTCCACAATACCCGGCAATACTCCACAATACCCGGCAATACTCCACAATACCCGGCAATACTCCTCAATACCCGGCAATACTCCTCAATACCCGGCAATACTCCACAATACCCGGCAATACTCCACAATACCCTGCAATACTCCACAATACCCGGCAATACTCCACAATACCCGGCAATACTCCTCAATACCCGGCAATACTCCACAATACCCGGCAATACTCCTCAATACCCGGCAATACTCCTCAATACCCGGCAATACTCCTCAATACCCTGCAATACTCCGCAATACCCAGCAATACTCCGCAATACCCGTCAATACTCCGCAATACCCGTCAATACTCCGCAATACCCGGCAATACTCCGCAATACCCGGCAAAACTCTGCAATAACCACTTTCCGCCCGCCGGCCGTCATATGACGTCCTTGACTTTGTGCGGAGATATCTGAATGATGGGAGCAGCTACAGGCATCATTCAGATATTCGCTTTTTCAGCTGGCGATTCCCTGCACCATAAGAACGATCATAGCGGCTGTTCCACCGTTTGATCGCTCTTACGGAAGGTGAGAGGGGATGCCCCCCCCCTCCCGCTGCCCTCCGGTGCTTCTACCGACTCACCGCTACGATCAAAGCCAGGATTGTTTTTTTTTTCAGGCTTCCCAGCCTAGAGGTGAGATGTGGGGTCTTATTGACACCCCCCCCCATATCTCACTGTAAAGAGGACCTGTCATGCCATATTCCTATTACAAGGGATGTTTACATTCCTTGTAATAGGAATAAAAGTGATCAAAAAAAAATTTGGGGCGGAAAAACATGTCAAACTAAAATAAATTAAGTAAAATGAACAATAAAATATATATATTTTTTTTAAAGCGCCCCTGCCCCCGCGAGCTCGCATGCAGAAGTGAACGCATACGTAAGCCCCGCCCACATATGAAAACGGTGTTCAAACCACACATGTGAGGTATCGTTGCGAACGTTAGAGCGAGAGCAATAATTTTGGCCCTAGACCTCCTCTGTAACTCAAAACATGTAACCAGTAAAAATATTTAAAGCGTTGCCTATGGGGATTTTTAAGTAGCGAAGTTTGGCGCCATTCCACGAGCGTGTGCAATTTTGAAGGGTGACATGTTAGGTATCTATTTACTCGGCGTAACTTCATCTTTCACATTATGCAAAAACATTGGGCTAACTTTACTGTTTTTTTTTTCTTTTAGGCACAAAACAGTTTTTTTCCGTAAAAAACGCGTTAGAAAAATTTCTGCGCAAATACCGTGCAAGATAAAAAGTTGCAATGACCACCATTATATTCTTTAAGGTCTTTGCTAAAAAAACATATATAATGTTTTGGGGTTCTATGTAATTTTCTAGCAAACAAATTATGATTTTTACATGTAGGAGAGAAATGTCAGAATTGGCCTGGGTTCTCCAGAACGCCTGATGGTGCTCCCTGCATGTTGGGCCTCTGTATGTGGCCACGCTGTGTAAAAGTCTCACACATGTGGTATCGCCATACTCGGGAGGAATAGCAGAATGTGTTTTGGGGTGTAATTTGTGGTATGCATATGCTGTGTGTGAGAAATAACCTGCTAATATGACAATTTTGTGGACAAAAAAAAAAAAGAAAAAAAAATCTTGATTTTTGCAAAGAATTGTGGGAAAAAATGACAACTTCAAAAAACTCACAATGCCTCTTTCTGAATACCTTGGAATGTCTTCTTTCCAAAAAGGGGTCATTTGGGGGGTATTTGTACTTTTCTGGCATGTTAGGGTCTCAAGAAATGAGATAGGCTGTCAGTACTTCAGGTGTGATCAATTTTCAGGTATTGGCACCATAGCTTGTGGACTCTATAACTTTCACAAAGACCAAATAATATCCACCAATTTGTACTTATTTTTACCAAAGATATGTAGCAGTATAAATTTTGGCCAAAATATATGAAGAAAAAATACTAATTTGCAAAATTTTATAACGGAAACAAAGAAAAATTCATTTTTTTACAAAATTTTCAGTCTTTTTTCTCTTATAGCGCAAAAAATAAAAAACCCAACAGTGATTAAATACCACCAAAAGAAAGCTCTATTTGTGTGAAAAAAAGGACAAAAATTTCATATGGGTACAGTGTTGTATGACTGAGTAATTGTCATTCAAAATGTGAGAGCACCGAAAGCTGAAAATTCGTCTGGTTAGGAAGGGGGTTTAAGTGCCCAGTTGTCAAGTGGTTAAGCTGTGAAGCCGAGCATGAGAGTGCAAGGCAAATCCTAGTGGTGAGTGCAAGTCCTTAGGGAGTGGAGTCACTAATCACATTGGTGTGGTGAAGGTTTATTCAAGAGAACACAGGAAGATTTTTATGCAAATTTTAGTTGAAGTCACTATTATTGGAACACTTATCTCACTGATGGACTTTCTTTAAATGTTTTTTTCACAACTGGTTTGAAAACAATATTTGAACGTTACGGACACTTATTAATTTATTGTATGTGCACATATATATTTTTAGAGTATATGTTTTGCAGTTTTTCACATATATGTATTTCTTCACGGGACATATATATATTTGCTATAGTATTTAGATTTGTGGTGTGATACACAGAAGCGCTACTATTTTTGTTTATTCAAAATACTTTTATTATTATATGTCCATATACTGCCTTAGCCTGTCCATATATTACCCTAGCCTGTCCATACACTGCCTTAGCCTGTCCATATACTACCCTAGCATGTCCATACACTGCCTTAGCATGTCCATACACTGCCTTAGCATGTCCATACACTGCCTTAGCATGTCCATATACTGCCTTAGCATGTCCATATACTACCCGAGCCTGTCCATATACTACTGTAGCGGCTGCTCCTCACACTCTCCTCTTGGTCTCGTCTCTTGTCTAGGGGTATCTTAGAGGGGAGGGAGCGGGGACACCACGCCTGGCCTCCACCACAGATGTTAGTGCAGTATAAGCAACAGTTCTGTATTACCTTCGGGTCAGTGTTGTGCACCTGGATCCTCCCTCCAAGAGTCACCACGAACCATGTCTGTCAGAAATTGAGCTCCACACCATTAAAGTTCAACACTCCTTTATTCTCCTTGTCTGAACACAAACAGTTGAACTCCCTTGATAGAACAGAACAGAAAAGGAGGTGTGGATGCGAACAGGCCCAGACACAATGTAGCTGCCACTTCCCTTCCTAGAAGTGTGTCCTGGTCTCCGCACGAGGGTAGATTTCCTTCCAGGCCGTCTCCGACGAGAGACTCACTTGTCACCGGCAATATGCTGCACCGGGTCTTCAAATGAGGAGCTCCCCCCGGTCCATTGTGCCTATCGGATTCGGGTACCCAATCCCTGGGCACCCTAGGATCTCCTTCCCTCGCGGAACTCGGTGTTGGGCACTGAGTTCCGGACCTCCATCCAAGTACCTCACCCCAGGCCAAAGGTGCCTGGGATGAAACTCGACCTCCGCTGTCCTCTAGGCCTAAGCCACCCAGAGGAGTAACACGACCCACCGTCCGCAAGCTGAAGGTGCCTGGGACTTCCACCCCGTGACAAAGATGGCCGGCCCCTTTATACCCTCTCCCAGCAAGCATGGCGGGTTCCCCGCCCCACCATACAGCTGCCGGGGGAGGACAAAAAGGAGGACGGCACACAGCGACGATTCAACCCCAGCCCAGGGCGACAGCGCCACCCACCGGGCTGCAGGGAATTACACATCACTGATGTCTCTGCCAAATTCAAAATTACACCCGGGAAAGTACATACCCGCTACACTACCCTAGCCTGTCCATATACTACCCTAGCCTGTCCATATACTACCCTAGCCTGCTCCTATACTACCCTAGCCTGTCTATATACTGCCCTAGCCCGCCCCTTGGAATTGAGCATCAATGGTATGTCATATAATTTTGCATATAGACAAGGTGCTGTTGCATGTAAATCTGACTTCCTGATAAGTTTAATTTTAGTTTTAATTATCATGATATAAAATTATGAATGTGGGGTTGGTTGAACTGGATGGACTTGTGTCTTTTTTCGACCTGACTAACTATGTAACTATGGGGGCTTTTTCTTTTGGTGGAGCGTGATTTTTTTGGGGGGGTGGGGGGGCAGCATTTCATTCTTGGACCCAGGCAGCACAATGTCTTGGGCCAGCCCTGGCTGCAGTGCACACCACCACAGCACAGTGGTTTGGTCCAAACAAATAAGACATAAGGCACTTTGCCTAGTCCCTGCGCATTGCAATACGGTTTAGTGCAGGGGTCTCAAATTGGTGGCCCTCCAGCTGTTGCGAAACTACAAGTCCCATCATGCTTCGCCCTGTGGGAGTCATACTTGTAACTGTCAGCCTTGCAATGCCTCATGGGACTTGTAGTTTCGCAACAGCTGGTGGGCCACCAATTTGAGACCCCTGGTTTAGTGCTTTGCAACATTCAGCAGTGAAAAAAGAAGTACATGTCCTACTTTTTTCAGTGCACACTACCACAGCCACAGTTGTAGGAACTGAACAAATAGGGTATAAGACAATTTGCCTTTTCCATGCTTTGGCAGTGCTCTGGGCAAGGGTGCACAGTGAAGCCCAACACATCTTGGGCCCTTTTAGTCATGCTGTGTGAATGGGAACATGTAACAAACAAGTAGGTGTTATGCTATTTTGGTTAACAAAATTTAAAAATAAAATGGGGGATATTTATCAAAAAGAATTAGTGATGTGATGCGGTTAATTTTACTAAAATTGGAAAGTGCAAAATCTGGTGCAGCTGTGCATGGTAGTGAATCATTTTCTAACTACAGCTTCAATTAATCTTTGACAAAAAAATAACTGGAAGCTGATTGGTTTCTATGCAGAGCTTTCCAGGTTTTGCACTCTCCCGTTGTAGTAAATCAATCCCAATAAGTTGCAAATCAGTCTCTACGACAGGTTTACAGTGTATTTGTATTCCTGGGCAGCCAAGTACATCAGTTTACAAAAATCTGCAACAGATTTCTCACTGGGGATGAGACTCTAAACCAGGGGTGCTCAACATTTTGAAGAGCGAGGGCAGCCGTTGTCACAATTGACACCTTTCAGGGGGGGAGGGGGTGAAGATACCTGTCTGAGACAGGTATTTTCACCCACTTCCGGGAGTCCTCTCTGCGGGAAGTACGTCACTTTCCGCAGAATACCCGTTGTGTTCTGGGAGACACTCGGCTCCCAGAACACACGGGAACCAGTCAGAATGGTGCAGCGCGACTCGCGCATGCGCCGTAGGGAACCGGGCAGTGAAGCCGCAAGGCTTCACTTCCTGGTTCCCCCACCGAGGATGGCGGTGGGGGCAGCAGAGTGACGAGCGATTACTTGTCCTCTACTGCGGACGTCGCTGGACTCCAGGACAGGTAAGTGTCCTAATATTAAAAGTCAGCAGCTGCAGTATTTGTAGCTGCTGGCTTTTAATATATTTTTTTTCGGCGGAGCTCCGCTTTAAGTGATTTAGAAACCGGTCGTGGGCCACAACGAAGTGAAATTGTTCAGAATTTCTAATTTTGTTATTTTGAAAAGCATAGTGAACATTTTCCTTCTGCAGCCGCTGAACAGGCAGAAGGTAAAGGAGGAGAAGGCGGTTTTCAGCGGTCGCAGGGAAAATGGAGAGGATCGGTTCCTATATATGCCGCCCCTCTGTCCAAGTGTAATACAGAATATGACAAGGGGGCCGCACGTGTCCCAGAATCAAGGGGCGGGGGCACCATTGCAACCCCTGATACTACACCAGTGGTTGGGGGGAGGGGGTGCTAAAAACACGTCTCAACTAAGGGGTTTTACTGCCCCTTAAACTGCAAATGTAAACTAGCCCTTACTGTCCTGACACCCTATAAGGATGCTTTCACACTGATGTACTGCGGTTTACCCACACCGGGTTCAGCGCAGTGCACCTAGAGTGCTTTACGGCAGCTTAGCTGCGCTTTGCCGTAGACTTCTATTATATCTTGCGGGTGTGGTGCACTTTCTGAAAGCACACCAAATCTGCAGGATATAATACCAGTCATTGGCTCAGTGCAGCAGGAAACCCACAGGTGCACTGCGCTGCACTCGCGGATCAGTGTGAAAGCAGCCTAATAGTTGTTAACCCTTTTTATACAGGGGTCTCCAAACTTTCTAAACAAAGGGCCAGTATACTGTCCTTCAGACTTTAATGGTGCTGGACTGTGGCCAGTGTGAGTACAAAATTCCCTGGCCTCTATGGGAGTAAACAATGCCCTATCATTGGTATTAGTGTGGGGGGGGGGGAATTGCCCCATTGTTGGTATCATGGAAAGGAATAGTGCCCCATCCTTGGTGTCAGTGGAAAGAATAGTGCCCCCTCATTGGTGGCAGTGGGAAGAATAGAGCCCCATCATTGGTGTCAGTGGGAGGAATAGTGCCCCATCATTGGTGTCAGTGGGAGGAATAGTGCCCTATTCTTGGTATCAGTGACAGCAATTAAGGCCTATTGTTGGTGTCAGTGGGAGGAATAGAGCCCCATCATTGGTGTCAGTGGGAGGAATAGAGCCCCATCATTGGTGTCAGTGGGAGGAATAGTGCCCCATGATTGGTGTCAGTGGGAGGAATAGTGCCCTATTCTTGGTATCAGTGACAACAATTAAGGCCTTTTGTTGGTGTCAGTGGGAGGAATAGAGCCCCATCATTGGTGTCAGTGGGAGGAATAGAGCCCCATCATTGGTGCCAGTGGGAGAAATAGTGCCCCATCATTGGTGTCAGTGGGAGGAATAGAGCCCCATCATTGGTGCCAGTGGGAGAAATAGTGCCCCATAATTGGTGTCAGTGGGAGGAACAGAGCCCCATCATTGGTGTCAGTGGAAGGAATAGTGCCCCATCATTGGTGTGAGTGGGAGGAATAGTGCCCTATTCTTGTGTAGCGCCCTGCTCCCAATGAGTGGGCGCTATATGTTGAAATTATAGTTGTCTGGGCATTAGTTTGGCCCAGAGAAGATTTTATTCAAATTGTGGCGCTGTTTCAGTTCAGCTGGTTGCATGATTTCCCCCCCCCCAGCGGTGGGTGTCGCTGTCATCGCTGGTCAGGGTTGGAAAGGCAACAGACTGGACGTATTGGGTACCTCTTTCCCAGAAGCAGCCCAGGGGGCATGGTGAACCCTCTGTGCATGCTGGGAGAGGGTACTTAAGGGACAGACGCCATTTAGTGGGGTGGATTCTTCGATCCTCCCCTGAGGGCCCTCCTGGCCTCAAGGATGTGTTGGCAGTTCCCGCCTCGGGGCCACGTTGGCCCGAGGCATCGCAACTGAGATGTAGGCCCAGGAGTTACTGGGGCCTACTGATCCAGGGACGATCCTGTGTCGCCTTGCCTGATGGAAGGGACTGAGCAATTGAGGACTCAATTGGAGGATGTACCTGGATCCCAAAAATCTACCTCACAGTGCTGCCGGAGCGGCTGAAAGATCCTGGCACTGAGAGCTGTGTTCTTTCTGAGGGAGCTAACCCAGTGAGGGGTTATACGAGTCTGTGGCAGAGACTATTGAACAAATTCCAATACCAAGTTTGTGGCAGAGACTATCTTTGATGGAGCTTCGCGCCGGTTGCTAGGCCGATGAGAGTGGGCCTATCCAGTGGTTGCTGAGTCCATCGTGGAGACAGTTGCTCCTCTGGACCTAGGACATTTTCGTGATCGACAAGTAAGATACCTGAGACCTCCCCATTCCTCTACCCCTCTCTTGGAAAGTTTATTCAATAAAACCCTTGAAAGAGACTTTGTGTCGGTGCAGACATTTCTTCCGGATAAACTCTTCAAGGAGAACCCCTGAGCCAAACATTTGGAACAGTAAGGTAACGTGCAGACCCAAAACGAAACCAGCAGCTCCTACGGGGGTACCGCTACACTAGGTATCAGTGACAGGAATTAAGGCCTATTGTTGGTGACAGTGGAAGGAAAAGTGCTTTGTATCATTGGAAGGAACAGGGTCCCAAGGGCCAGATAAAGGCAAGCAAAGAGCCACATCCGCCCCCCCCCCCCCCCCAGTTTGGAGACCACTGCTTTAATAGGTGCTAATCTGCCTATTGCAAAAGCACAGTGTATGTGATGTTTAATACACTGACCTTTTCTTCTTCCAGCTTTTGCTGACATCGCTCTCCAGGCCTCTTAGAAAGGTCCCAGGTGAAGTGCACTTGGTATCACTCTGTCTGTGCCTGGAGTCGGCACTACAGAGGAAGCATCGGTTAATGCAGCTTATGCTCTCTCTATGGCTGCTTGCTTCCTTGACTGCCAGTGCCCATACACTCTGATGCCCTGGGATGGTGGGTCGGCATACCCAGATCGCAATCAATCGGTTGCCGACCCCCCTGGCATGCGCTTCTCTGGTTTGAGATCAAGGGCCACATCAGAGGGCTCCGAGGGCCACATGTGTGAGCACCCTGCTCTGAAATGATGCATAGTTAAGAAGTGGTCATTGTCTGGTTTGACTTTGTCATTGTGCTACTTTAGGGCAGCAGAGGGAGGGTATTATGACTCAAGCTAAAATCCTATAGTAAATATGTCCCACTTCTCCTGTTAAGCATTGTCTTGCTGTATGTGATAGAATTGATTAATGTCCCCTAAGTTCTATATAAAGAAGGAACCTCTTCAGTATAGCTGTGTTATATTGGGAGGCCAAGTTTGGCATTGGGCCTAAAATGGTTAGAACTTGAGACTATACAGGAGCTGCTGCCTCTGTACTTGTATAACACACAAAGTGACGCTAATTCTTTATATGGCCATAGAATGCTTAATGCTTAAGGTCATGGGAAATATGCTGAGATTGTACACAGTCTCTGCTACATAAAGAATACCCACTGGTTGTCTGAAGTTTTCAACAAGGGATACGTGATAAAAAGATGAGGAAAGATAAAACATAGATATATACAGGGGGCTGAGCGCAGTCCTCTACTTAATGAGCTGCGTAAATACCCACCCTTAAGTGCTGACTGCTCCCATAAACAGCAGAGGTTGTATAACATATACCATTCATGTTTTATTAGTGTCTGTAGTATGTATGAGAGTGATAAATCAGAAAATATTTTGTTTCTCCTAGTAGAAACGCATCTATTTTCACTCTTAATAAGTCTAGACCCTAGAAGAACGTGCGTTGTCTAATATGGGTTGAGGCCTATATGAAAGAACGCCATTCTGCTTGAACCTTAAAGGGCAGTTCCAGCCTTTTTTATGTTTATTAAAAGTCAGCAGCTATAAAAAGTGTAGCTGCTGGCTTTTAATAAACAGACACTTACCTGCTCCACTGTCCAGTGACGCGGCCGCCCTGAGCTTCGCTCCTCTCCCCCCCTCTCTGCCGGCGCCTCCATTCAAACTGTGGGCACCCGGCCTTGACAGCTTTCGGCTTCACGGCCGGGCACTCACTGCGCATGCACGAGTCGCGCTGCGCCCTAGGAGTGGACAGGTGATCGCCTGGGACCTGTCACGTGTCCCAGGTGATCGCCTACAGGGAGGGGCCACCTAAGGCGATATGACGAGTCGCCTAAGTGGTCCCTGGGCGGAAGGAGGAAGTGGGACAGGAAGTCCCACTCCTAACGAAGCCCCCACCCCCCCCCCAAAAAAAAATGACATGCCAAATGTGGCATGTAAGGGGGCGAGGAGTGGTTAAAGCGGAAGTTATCACCTTGTAAAAACAACCTATTCAGTTTAAAATAGAAATGAAACAGTTTTCTATAGATATAAAGAAAACAAAAACATTATAAATACCTTTTTTCACTTTTTTATAAGTGATCACATTCCCTCTGTTCTTGGCTGCATAAGAGCTGGGGGAGGAGAAGCAGCAGCACACTGAGCTTGCCAGTGAATGGTTGTGCAGCGTGTCAGGACAAGTCTGATCATTGGAGGAGAGCACACTGAGTTCCAAGCATAGCTATAGAACTGACCACAGTGTGCTCTCCTGCTTAGTGTGGTCAGTTTTTAATAGGAAAGCAAAGGATCCCCCCCATCTCCTCTTATACTTGCACAAGGAGCTCCTCAAGGAGCTTCCAATCTAAGGTCCCTAGCTCACATACATACACATATTAGGTCCAATTTAGACAGGACATTTAACCTACCATCATGTATTTGGAGTGTGGGAGGAAACCGAAGTACCCGGAGAAAACCCACACAGGCCCAGGGAGAACATGCAAACTCCAGGCAGGTAGTGCCATGGCTGAGATTCGAACCAACGACCCCAGTGTTGCTAGGGGGAATTTCTATCAAATGAACTTTGATTATTTTGAAAAACACCGGTTTAAAAGCTGATTAGAAATGTGCATACCTATGAATAAGATAAAATTAATAAATAAAGCGATATTAACCCAAAACCAAAATTGTATTGTGTCGCAGCTTAGCAACAATTAATTTGTTGGCTCCCATCAGATTAATTTTCTTTTACTTTTTTTTCCCTCTGTTTTAACCTGGCGATCTGGCCAGTAACACACCTCCTGTATTGGTGAGACACCACTCTGGAGGAATGAGCACAGGGGGCACAGCAGACAACACCGCTGTAAGTCGGGGTGGGGTGCAGTGTGGGTAGTGTTGATACACTTAAGCCTAGTACACACAGGCCAAATGTTGGGCAGCATCAGCCAGTTCAATAGAAACCGTCCGACATTCGGCTTGTGTGTACTGCAGCCGGTCCAACAGAAGCCATGCCGATCAATGGTACTGATCCAAGTGTTCTGACGGGGGGACGCCCCCTGTCAGAACACTATAGCACAGCAGGGGAGAACACTGTACTAACATCGGATTGTTAGTACAGTGTCTCCTCTGGAGCTGTCTTTTTTTTTTTTGTTTAGCCCTGCTGAGTTGAACAAAAAAAAAAGAATAGTGTGTACTGGGCTTAACAAATTATAGCCAAACTCCAGCTCACACTTTATAATCATTTACAGCAAAGTTTTTTTTTACCTTTTGCGATAAAGTTTTTACATAAATAAATAAAAGCTGATCATTTAAATAACCCCTGCCAGTGTTGAGGTTTCTCTTATCCGTGTGAACTGATACATTCTGCTGGAGAGCTTGTGTTTTTGAAAAACAACAGACATGCTGGCTGGTTCACCAGATGAAAATAGAAAAATAGAAGAAAGAAAGCCTAAAAAAGAAAACAAATACTGACATCACATCTAATGCCGCGTACACACGATCGGAATTTCCTACAACAAATGTTTGATGTGAGCTTTTGATTGGATATTCCGACCGTGTATCTCCCTACCTGATCTCCTGCGCTGTGTGACTAGACTGATGTTTAACATGGGAGCCTATGGAAAGAGTGTCTGAATTTGAAAAATCAGTGCTCCCCGGCCGTAGGTCCCCTGGACAACAAACTTTGCACACTTGTAGATGAAGAGTGGTGCTACATGTGTGCCAAGATTGAGGTCCAGAGGACCTAGGGCCGTCCGGTACCGGGTCCCCAAAAATCACCGGAGAAATTACAGTTTTAACATGGGAGTCTATGGAAGGGGTGCCTGGGTTTGAAAAATCGGTGCTCCCCGGCCGTAGGTCACGCAGACTAAAAACTTTGCACACTTGCAGAGGAAGAGTGGGGCTACATGTGTGCCACGTTTGGGGTCCAGGGGACCTAAGCGCACAAAGATGAAGATGGACACAGACTTGAGTATAAGCTGAAGGGGGCATTTTCAGCACACAAAAAATGTGCTGAAAAACTTGGCTTATGCTCGAGTATATACGGTAATAAAATGTTGTTTTTGAGTTTAATACTGCTTTAATTTAAAAAAAAAAAAATGGGTGCTGGACCTGTTGTAGGCCCTGGCTTTTTTTTTATGGTAAAATCTACCCTGGTACCAAAAAAAGAAAAAGGCCCACTTTCTTTCCGCCAACATGCTTTCTTGCATCTAAAGATTCCAAGCACAAAATGGAAATTGTTATTTTATCAAAAATATAAAACAAAACAATTTAAATAAAAATAAAAAAGATAATAATCATCGTCTCCCATGGACCGCTCTTTCTAGTCTCCTGGAGGAGAGAAAGTTTGGTCGGGGGGACTTTGAATGAGGCCAATCACTATATAGAGTAAGCATGTGGGATATAAAACACAGTATTGCTTATATGGGTTCTGACAAAAAAGGGGGAGTTTGTTGAGGACTTAGAATGAGAGATGTATACCAAAAAGCAGTCTTGGCAAAGAACATTTTATTATACCTTTATGAGATCATGTACAGCATACTGAATGACAAAAAAATGCATACACAAAATCGCAGGGCATGCTAAAAACCACATATACATAATATTGACGTTGACGCCTTGATACTTGGCATATCATGGGGTAAAGACAAGTCCTGCACAAGTGAATGCTTGCATATAAGGTGTTACCAGAGACACTCTCTTGCAACACCTTATATGCAAGCATTCACTTGTGATTTTGGTTCCCAATTTCCATGTGAACCAACAAGAAGTGTTGGCTCACTGTCACCTACATTTGCACATTGGCCTTGAATCCACAGTGCTCCCTGCTTATCCACGTGTCTCTACCTCAGCTCCCATGCCAGACATCTCCAACAGCTCTAAACCTCTGTTCACATCTATGCAGTTGACATCACCATTGCATTCACCCCTGAAGAGTTGGTACACCCCAACGAAACACGTCGGGCTTACATAGATGCATGATGTCCATAGATGCATGATGTCCATACAGATGATGTTATGTCTTTTATATTGTTTTACTCTAGATTTTCCAACACCATCTAGCCCTTCCAGTGGCCCATGTTGTGCAGGACTTGTCTTTACCCCATGATATGCCAAGTATCAAGGTGTCAATATGTATATATGGTTTTTAGCATGCCCTGCGTTTGTGATTTTGTGTATGCATTTTTTTGTCATTCAGTATGCTGTACATGATCTCACAAGGTATAACAAAATGTTCTTTGCCAAGACTGATTTTTGGTATACATCTCTCATTCAAAGTCCCCAACAAACTCCCCCTTTTTTTTGTCAGAACCCATATAAGCAATACTGTTTTTTTATATCCCACATGCTTACTCCATATAGTAATTTGCCTCATTCAAGGTCCGCCCCATCCAAGCTTTCTCTCTGTTCAAATTTGGGATGGGGGCCTATTACTTATGGTGCCTTGGACCACATCTTTCTCTCTTTCTAGTCTCCTGCATCCATTCCTTTCACTAGACCATTACACTCTCTAGCACTGCTAGCCACTATAAGAAATGTGTCCTTTCCAGTCAATTATTTAATACACACAGCACAGTCATGTAACATAAACTGGAGACAGATCCGCAAGAAATATTTTTTTCCGGTCTCTGTGAAATTACAGATTGTGTCTGTTCACTGCTTAACTATTCCCTTCTCCATCTGTCCGTGGATGATACAAAAGACTGCAGATCTGGAAATGAAGCATTGTGCACAGCTTATATTCAGCAGGGAGGATGCTTTAGTCATAGGCCACGGAACAGATTCTATCAGATGAGCAATAGAGAGTCTCGTATTGCTGAGGGCCACATGTCTTTATAAGAGGACAGATGAAAGACTATGGTAAATGCGTGAGAATGACCAGCCCGGCCTTATGTGTGGCAAACACATGTGACGCTGATACGCTTTTTAAAGAGAAAGTACAGAATTTTTTCAACGAGCGCATATTTTGAGTTATTATTGCAGCGTTTCCCAGAAAATTATTTTGATTTCGCATTTATAAATCTTGCCTTTTCATTTTTTTTTGGATTATTCAAGCCCAGAACCTTGGCTTTAGGTTTGTTTCTCCATGAGCGTACCCTCATTACAAGACTTCTCTTTGCTCTGCTGAAATAATTATCTATCAGCTGGTGTGGGCTTCCTCCATGTCCCACTGAATGCTGTCTCCACATCCACGTCTTCCTTTGCCATTGATTTGTACAAGTCTCACACATCGAACAGGCAAAAGTGCATAAGAAGACAGTTGGTGGCCCCTGGCCAGTGGAACCCAGAGGTAGCCGATCAGTGCTTGTCTCACACAAAGCAGTGATGAACAGCCAGATGTAGACTAGAAGACAAAAGCCCAGTGGGTTCTAGATGGAGCTCACGCTAGTTAAAAGGTAAATATTTCTTGTTCATACATCACAGGACACAGAGACTTAGATAATTACTTAGTGGGTTAGATAGTCACCATCAGGTGATTGGACACTGGCAACCCTAAATATAAGGCGATTTCCTCCCCTATATAACCCCTCCCATATGGAGAGCACCTCAGTTTTTTCACCAGGTGGTTGGTCACGTTGAACATGTGCTAAGAAGAAAGCTCTGTTTGATGGTCTCTGCAGAGGCCTAGGAGCTATACAACCGGATCCATACCTAGGGCCAATACTAAACGCCTAAGATGGATGGTAGCCGGGCCTCGTGGAAAGAAGAAACAAGGTTTGCCTGTAATGTCTCTCTTTGGAGGTCTGGGCTCTGGGATCCAGTCTTTGGTGTACTAATCTAAGTGGCACGAAAAGCTCCTGGCAGAGTCTTCTACAGGTCCAGGGAAGAGGTTCCTTTAAGTAGGGACCCAGAACCCTGAAGGTTGGCACAACATTACCCGCCGTGATGGGTGAAGGCTGGATCTGTTGTTCTCAGCAGTTTTCCTGTGGCGGGGATAAGGTAAGTGAAGATAATTTTTAAAGTATTATCTTCTATGAGTAGTTGCATGTCTTACCTGGTTTCCGCCACCAGAGGGAGTAAGTGACATACCTGGTGTATACTTACATGCCGTCCAGGAACACGCTCAGTGAAGTTGGTCTGTTATAAAAAAATGCTCACCTCCTCCACTACAGGCTCTGCCACAACTCATAACAGAGAGACCCCACGCAGTCCACGGGTCCCATGAAGTCCTCCAGCGGTCTTCTCTCTCCCCCCTCACTCCTGGCCGCCGCCATGACAGTCGCGCGTGCGCGTGCACGCTTTTTGACTGTACCAGTGAGCAGGGAAAGCAGGGGGGAGGCGTGGTTGCGCATGCGCATGCACGGTGCATCAGTGCGCAGGTGCCAAAGCGGCATGATTTAAAAAGCTCAGCACGCCAGAGCCTTCTGTAAAGCGGTGGGACACAGACCTGTGGGCTGTAAGCATCTCAGTGGATCGGATCCAGGCATACCTAAGACACCTTCTCGGCATCAGGTTTTGCAGTGAGCTAATATATATATGTATTGTAAGACTAGAGCACAACGGTGGTTGCACCTGTACTAGTACCTCTGCTTTGCAGCTTAGGACTATGTCTCCCAGTAAGAGGCATTCAGGGGCAGGTAAAGGAGGCACTAAAAGATCCCCGCCTAGAGCTAGGGGTTCTGCACGTTCCGGCAGATTACCATCCCCCACTAGCAGACTGGTAGCAGCCTCACAGGACCCCTGTCAGGCTTTGCAGCCTCTCCTAATGTTGCAGCTCCTGTATATGTCACTGAAGACACTATGAAAGCTGCCTTGGATGGCTTGAAAGGAAGGATTGCTTCATTATTCGCAACCTCCTTAAAAAGTGTCAGAAAGTGGGGTAGATCCCCTTCCTTTGCTCTGGGTTCCTTATCAGAGGAACATTCTGATGATGAGATATCCCTACCTGTAGATGGGAATCAGGACCAGTCTGAGGTTTCAGAGGATGAGAAAAAGATCTCTTCTACCTCTCAGGCGCTTAAGATGCAGGTGCAATATTACACGGATGTTGGTGCGTACCACATACAAATTGCCCTCTGCTGAAGCTGCCATGTCCTCTGTATCCTCCTTGGGATCTCGGAAATCCCCACAGGCTGCATATTCCTTCCCAACTAATCCTTTGTTGGAGAAGTTGATGTATGACGACTGGGCTCACCCAGATAAACTGTTTTCTCCTCCCAAGAGGTTTTCTCTCCTTTACCCAGTGGAGGAAAGATTAATCAAGAAATTGGGGGGTGCCAGCTATAGAAGCGGCTATTTCTTGTGCGAATAAAAGCCTGACCTGTCCTGTGGACAATGCTCAGGGCTTTAAAGATCCAACTGATAAAAAGCTGGAATCTTTGCTTAAAGCCTCCTTCTCTATGGCCGGTGCTGTAGTCCAACCTGCAGTTGCAGCGATTGGCATATGTCAGTTCCTCAAGGAACAAATGAAACAGGTGGTTATCCTCCTCCCTGCAGAGGAAGTTGAGGTTTATGCAGACCTTCCTAAGGCCCTGTGTTTTGCGGTTGATGCGATTATGGAATCTGTTCAGCAAGCATCCCGCCTAAATCTCCTGCTGGTACACATGCGCAGGTCCCTTTGGCTAAAGCATTGGGAAGCCAAGGTTTCTTGCAAAAGATACTTGGCAGCGTTCCCATTTTATGGGGAATGCCTGTTTGGGGATGACTTGGACAAATATATCCAAAAGATTACCGGAGGCAAATCCATGTTGTTACCGGTTAAGAAGAGTAAACGTCCCTCATTTAAACGTTCTCTTTCCCCAGCCCCTGGGACTTCAACTTCCAGGCAGTGACGACGACCCCCCCCCAGTCCAATACTAGGGGAAAGGCCCAGAGCCAAGCAAAAGATCTTGGGGTTCAAGATCTACTAAGCAGAACCCCAAAACTTTCCTATAAAGGGGTGTCCCCGCTCGGCCGAGTAGGGGGAAGGCTGCTGCAGTTTGCAGACGCCTGGAAGAGGTTCAGGACAAATGGGTCATCTCCACGGTATCTCTAGGCTACAAGCTAGAGTTCCAAGAACTTCCGCCATCCCACTTTCTGAGATCAAGAATCTCCAAAAATCCAGAAAAGAGGAGGCCTTTACTTTTGGCCTTGGAGTGCCTGTTGGCCCAAGGGGTCATCATAGAAGTAGCCCCAGAGGTGCAAGGCTCAGGGTTCTACACAAACCTCTTTACGGTTCCAAAACCAAACAGGGATGTCAGACCTATTCTGGATCTGAAAGACCTGAATCAGTTTCTGAACATTCGCTCCTTCTGCATGGAGTCTGTCCGTTCAGTCGTCTCCACCCTTCAGGGAGGAGAATTCATGGCATCAATAGACCTTAGAGATGCATATCTACATGTGCCAATTTTCCCCACTCACCAAAAGATTCTAATGTTTGCGGTGGATCATCGGCACTTTCAATTTGTGGCCCTACCTTTCGGTCTGGCTGCTGCATCTCGAGTGTTCACAAAGGTGCTAGCCCCGCCCCTGGCAAAGCTAAGGGCACCGGGCATAGCGGTAACAGCTTATCTGGATGATCTGCTGCTCATAGATCAGTCCATAGCACGCCTAGACCGCAATGTGTGCAACACAGTGGAGTATTTAGAGTACCTAGGCTGGGTCCTCAATCTAGAAAAATCCTCCTTAAGGCCCCAAAGAAGGCTGGAGTATTTGGGCATGGTCATAGACACGATCCAAAGCAGGGTATTCTTACCTGAGTCAAAGGCCAAAGCCATAAAGGATTTGGTCCGTATGATCAAAGCAGGAAAAATCCTTCCATTCGTCTATGCATGAGGTTATTAGGAAAAATAGTAGCCTCATTCGAGGCCATTCCTTATGCCCAGTTTCACTCAAGACCTTTGCAGAGCAGCATCCTGTCTGCCTGGAACAGAAAAGTTCAAGCCTTGGACCTTCCAATGCACCTGTCGCCGCGGGTTCGACAGAGCCTCAATTGGTGGTTGCTCCCTCAGAATCTGTTAAAGGGAAAATCCTTTATTCCGGTTACTTGGAAGATCGTAACCACAGACGCCAGCCTTATAGGCTGGGGGGCAGTTCTGGAAGAAGCTTCCGCCCAGGTAAAATGGTCCAGAGCCGAAGAGCTCTTGCCCATCAACATTCTGGAGATACGGGAAATTCGTCTAGCCCTCAGGGTCTGGATTTACAGGTTGCAGGGTTGTCCTGTCCGGGTACAGTCCGACAATGCCACAGCAGTGGCTTATATCAATCACCAAGGAGGCACCAAGAAGTCTGGATGCCCAAAAGGAGGTGAATCACATTTTTTCTTGGGCAGAAACGCATGTTCCCTGTCTGTCTGCAGTCTTCATTCCAGGGGTAGAAAATTGGCAGGCGGATTTTCTAAGCCACCAGCAGCTGAGTCCAGGAGAATGGTCTCTACACCCCAACATATTTCAGGCCATATGTCGGAAATGGGGTACCCCAGGTATGTAAACCTGTTGGCCTCCAGGTTCAACACAAAGCTGGACAACTTTGTGTCAAGGACAAGAGATCCCTTGGTCAGATGCCTTAACAATTCCATGGGATCAGTATCCTCTGATTTATGCGTTCCTTCCAGTTCCGCTTCTGCCACGATTCCTCTGGAGAGTCAAGAGAGAAGGTGATTCTGGTAGCCCCGGCTTGGCCCAGGCGATCCTGGTATGCGGAGATCGTGAAGATGGCAGAGGGGAACCCTTGGGTTCTTCTGCTCCACTCAGATCTGCGCTCACAGGGTCCAATATTCTATCCTGTCTTACGGAGTCTGAATTTGACGGTTTGGCTCTTGAGACCCACATTCTGAAGAGTCGTGGGCTCTCGGGCCCAGTCCTATCCACTCTGGTTAACGCTAGGAAGCCGGCCTCCAGGCTCATCTACTACAGAATCTGGAAGGCATAGGTTTCCTGGTGTGAATCCAGGAGGTGGCATCCTAGAAGGTATGCCATTAGCAGGATTCTTGCCTTTCTTCAGGTAGGAGTAGAAATGAAGCTGGCCTTGAGTACTATCAAGGGCCAGATCTCGGCCTTGTCAGTATTCTTTCAGAGACCGCTTGCCTCTCATTCCCTGATCCAGGCCT